>JAVIWB010004862.1:0-647270 GCA_031893035.1 Dermolepida albohirtum | reverse complement strand
AGAAATGTTGGAAGATTAAGGAAAACTTGGGTGATGTAGCAGAGACGAAGAAGAAGATGAACTAATATATGGTTCTGTAGTTTATATTATTCTTCTTTAAATATAGATCTTTCTTATATTTGTTTTTACATATATTAATAAAGTACGTATGTATGTATGTATGTATAATTGTGACAGAATACTATTGGTTGTCTTCGACCTTGAAATATTTAATTATTAATTTAGTCGAACAATAAAACATATTTGAATTAATGACATCAATATTTATTTATTATTTATTTATATTTATATTTTGCCCAGCAGAATTTCTTCCATTAATAGGACAATACTAATCATGCATACGCAAAAATGTGTTCAAGAAGAACAAAAAATAAATATAAAATTTCCTAAATCATAACTAAACATAATAATTCTTTACATGTACCTGATTAAAAATATGTACATATATATATATATATATATATATATATATATAAGTACAGAAACAAGCAGAGACAAAATTAAAACTCAGCAATTCCCTATACTTATCTTCACTTGAAAGTCTGAATAATGCTCTCATGGAGTGAGTCATTATGAATACCTCTTGCACAAAATATTTTATTAAAATTACTGCACATTGCATATGAAGGCGAATTTAGTATTACATTAGTTCTAGAAGGTGGCCAGGAAAAAGTAGTGTGATAAAAAACCGACAATTGAGGAATGTGAAATTCAATTTTTGAAGGAGAGAGGACAATCGACGTAATTATGTAAAACTTTATATAAAAATATTAAACCAGTAGAGATGCGTCTGTCTTCTAGCGAGATAACTTCAAACCTTTGCAACAATTCCAACTGGTCAATACCCTGTGCTGGATAATATCCATTAACTCGGAAGGAGAGATATTTTAAAAACTGCCATTGCACATCTTCCAAAATGTTCTTATGGACATGATAGTAAGGATACCATAACAAAATCGCATATTCAAGTTTCGATCTAACTAGCGAAAAATATAGAGACTTCATTGTTTGTGTAGAGGTAAACACTCTACAAGTGCCTATAACAATACCCAATTACTTCCTCATAGATAAGGCAACATACACTCCGCGCAACATGAATAGGACCACCCGACTTGTTGCAAGCTTTCGGTGGTTTGAAAAACAATTCATTTACTAAAAATACAATGCAAGTTTGTAATGGTATGATATGGCAAATAATACGCATTGCGCAATAGTGCCTAACGTTATGCATTAGGTGACGTAAGTACCACATACATATAAAATGCACCGCGCCGGTTGGATACGACCAGTATTTAATAGTAAGCTACCGGATGAGTGTCGAGTTACAACGTGTATCCGGATAAACAAACATCTGTATTTAAGGGTATTGTGCAACGATGGGATGACAGAAGTGCTTAAGTATGGAAGAAATTGGAAAAATTAAAGCGTTCCATCAAGAAGGGTATTCCTCAAGGGCTACTGCAAAGAAAATAAGTCGATCACACCAGGTTGTGAACAATTTTATTAGTGATCCCGAGAATTATGGAAAACGTTTTAAAGGGCGAACAACATCCGTTACAACTAAGAGAGAACGCCATATGAGCCATATTATGCGAAGCATCGAATTCGGCATTAACGGCAAGACAAATCGCGAATAACGTTGGAACGAATGCATCGGTAAGAACTGTACAGAAGTTACTAAAGACCTGTCCTCATTTAAAACGTTTGAAAATTAAACGACGGCCTCCTTTAAGGGAATTTCAGCTCACTGCACGTCTTCAGTTTGTTCAAGCAAAAATGGGGTGGACAAGAGAATGGCAAACTGTTATTTTCAGTGACGAGAAGAAGTTTAATTTAGATGGCCCGGATGGGTTTTCTTATTATTTCCACGATTTACGTAAAGATGAAGTGATTCAGTCACGAAGGCGAGCCGATGTTGGTTCAGTCATTGTATGGGGAGCTGTTTCCTATAACGGACCTGTTGATTTAGTAATAGTGAAGGGCAGACAGAATTCGGAAAAGTACGTCCAGCTGCTGCAACAGGTAAAAGACAAATTTTCCAACGTTATGGCAGGTGGGCCATTTATTTTCCAACAGGATAATGCCAGTATTCACACCGCGCGCATTGTTCGACGCTGGTTTCAAGAACAAGGCATGGAGGTTCTCGATTGGCCATCGCTCTCCCCCGACCTGAACATCATAGAAAATGTTTGGGGATGGTTGTCGCGTAAATTGTACTCCAATGCTACCCAATTCAGTTGCGCTGACGAACTAGAGCAGGCGCTGAAACGAAGTTGGGCGGAACTTCCCGTTGACTACTTGAGAACCCTGTATAATTCCATTCCATCCCGACTATTTGAGGTTATAAGAAATAATGGCAAAAGTACTCATTATTGAACAATAAAGTATTTTGTTATTGCAAACGAATCTTTTATTTTGTAGATTGGTCGTATTCAAGTGGCGTTTAATTACTCTACTTATTGTCATTAGTAACGTACATTTGCACTGACTTTTACAAAAATTATATTTGGTACCTACATACATCTTTTTATCAACCCTCTTATTTTCGAAAATAACAATTCCAGCGCGCTACCATGTTTATACCAACTACAAATGTCATATATGCAGTTGGTCCTATTCATGTTGCGCGGAGTGTATGTATTGATATTTATATGTAAGTGTTATCCTGGAGAAATGTGTCTGTAGTCTACAATTTCATTTCGATTGAAAATGTGCGAGTGATCTATAAGTTCGTGGGACTTTAGTAGGACTAAAATACTTTCGCTTATCCTTATCGCAAATACGATATCTCGTATTCAAAGCGGTTCAAATTTTAAGGAGGTTTTCTTTACAATAGTACTCCTTATCGCGCGAGAACGAAATGCACTGATCGCTCAGCGAGCGTGCCTTGTGTTAGTCGACGTCGCACATTGAAATGCGTAAACATCCTATAAGCATGTATATGAAACAGAAGTACCACGACGTGATGCCATTAAATTTTCGCCTACAAAAGCACAAGAAAATTTCGCCCTGATTGCGTAAGCAATACTATTGAGGTCGAGGCTTAAGTTGTTTTGCTGTGAACTTGCGGTGAAATCTGACCCATTCTCATCGTTCATGCCCTAATTGAACGCCGAAGACCATTCAGAGCATTTGTGGTAAAAAGTGGTATCAACGTTGATAGTATACGAAACAATTGCACGTACAAAATTTCTATAAACCGGTACTCGGTGTATTTCACGCCTGCTGAATAACTTTTGAAATAAAGGACGAATTGTTTTTCATATCGTATTCTAAGTTATAACGAGCTTTGAGTGGTTAATTGCATCCTAGCCTCAAGACATCCCAGTGTGGAGTGATGTTTGCAAAATCAAGATTATCCATTGAATGTCAAAAGCCAATTGTCAACGGACAAACTTTTCATAACAACTTTTTGGAATTTCAAGAGCATAGAAATTATTGATTTTCTTCATGAAAAGGCCACAATCTACCCTGGCTATTACTCTGAAGTCTTAAAAATGGTGAAGGCTACGTATAAGTCAAAATTATGCGGAATTTCTATGCGCAATGCTGCTGGAAATATTTGCGTGCATTGGTGTCACTTGCGTTACTTTTTATAATACTGATATTGAAATTCTTTATTGCCAGTTGGATCGCATTGATGTTTAATACATAATAAAACATATGTAAAGAAATCAACATTCGTGTTATTGGCCAAATATTTTTAAATCTAGAAACTATCTATCTATAATAAAAACAATAATCGTTTAGAATAAATTTATTTTTAAAGAGTTTCCACCATATTCAACCCAGCCTCATAATTTCAAAGAGTATTTTATTGAAGCTATAGTTTAAATTGGAAATAGTAAACGTAAACACTATGTGAATAACAAATGCAAATGATCTCGCGTTGTTTTTCACATACATTTTTGTTACTTCAAAGTAATCCATATATATATATATATATATATATATATATATATATATATATATAGTCGTTCTTATTTAAAGCATTACCGTATCTAACGTATCGAAAAAGAGTTTATACACGATATGGGCGGAAACATCAGATGCACTTAAATAGTTATATTAAGTAACTCGTTGTCGATCATTTAGTCTTAACGGAGTTCTCGACTTGATTGGCACTTTCCGATTTCTCGATTATACTACTTATTTTATTGAGTATACAAGCTGTTACAAAAATTTAAATTGAATCTCTGTTGCGTAAATGTTTCACACGTGATGATATGAAATAACCGATCGATATTAATATAATTCATATAAGTACCGGAATGCAGGTGTGTATTTATTGGACGGGTCAAGACAAGATTATCGATGCTTATGATCGCAAAAATTTTCGCTGGATAAATTCCATCTGCATCTCTTCCTGTTTGTTACTAAAAATTTAACCTTTTCTGATCACGTAGATATTCTAAAAGTCTTTAATTATTTTAGAATGTAAATACTGGATAAATTCAGATTATTTTTACGAATAAATTTATCTTTTAAAGTTCTAGATATGTACTAACGATAATAAACGAAGTGGAAAAGAAAGAACTATAAAAACTGGATAATAGTAAATTGTAAGTGAACTAGGTGTCGCTTTTTCAGAACCAATAGCAGAATAACTGTAACAGAAGACCAATTCAAGAATAGAAATCACTAGTATCTTCTCTGACATTATTGTGATTATGAACTATACTCGAAAGTCTAAGTTTTCGAAGTGTCAATTATAGTCTCATATTGGTAAAGTCACATCAAATATGTGCAATTAATTTTCTAAGCTTATATATCCACTTAAATTAAACTTACAGGAACCTATTGCCTGACGGTTGCTCATTTTTTTATTTAACATAAACAGAAGATTTTTACGATAGAATCCATTCCAAATACATCCTGTTTTTAAACTCTTAACACAGCAAAAAACCATTATCCCTCATACACATACATATATACCCCGAGGTACCCAAATATAACCGGAATGACAGCACTATGGGTGGAACTTGCCTAGCATGTATGCCTGACCCTAGGTCCGCATAGCGCAACTTGTTTTGCGTTCGGTGCAGTCGGTTCTATAGCCGAATAAGGTTGTATCTTGTTACAGTGCATTTCTTTGTGAAAGCATTTTCGTTTGCTCGTCGTTTTTTATAACGTCAGACTTAAGTGAATAGTGTGCGGTTGTGAAATTTTGCGTCACTTTTCGAAAAATTGCTCCAGAAACAGTTTTGATGTTGCAAACAGCTTACAAGGATGACGCTGTGAGAAAAACTGAAGTCTGCGAATGGTTTTCTTGTTTCAAAGAAGGTGAAAGATCAATTGATAACCTCATTCTGGACGTCCATCAATTTTCAAAGCCGATGTCGAGAAAGTTCAGTAATTGTGCTTGAAGACTGATAATAAACCATTTAAGCAAGCGGTGTTATCTGGAATAACTGGGAGCTTAGTGCAGCGAATTTTGTCAGCAGAATTGGGGATGACAAGATCTCGCTGCAAACTTCATGTTCTGAATGCGCCAGTTCTAAAAGCAGCGTAACTCCTTTGCTTCACACCCCTTACTCACTTGATCTTGCTCAGTGCGACTTTTTTTTTGTTTCCACGAATGAAGAGGGACATGAAAAGATATCATTTTAACAATGTAGAATAGGTGAAGGAAAAAATGGCATAGCAGCTCGTAGTCATACAAGAAACTAGAAGTATATAAAGTTCAATGGAGAGTATATCGAAGGTGTTAAGGTTGTTTTGTAAAAAAAAAATTAAATTCAAGTCAAAATATAAGTCTTTATATAGAATTTCTTGATATTTTTGGGTACCCTTCGTGTGTGTGTTTAAAATAATTTTAAATGTTAACGTCTATTTTAATCGATAATCATCATTGCTACTTTCATTATTTAACATTTCAAGTTAGCAACAATTGATGCCAATTAAAGACACATCCTTAAACAATATAATCAGTTCAATTTTAAAGATAAAGAACTAATACAAAATATTGTTACGACTACCCCTCCCCTCACCCTCCCGAAAGAAAACTAACTTATAAATATATATATGATATATAAGACTCTGTATCTGTGTGTATATTTAGTTTTCGGCTATATACATATATATCGAATTGGAGGAAAAACTAGCTCATACATTTTCGATGCAAAAGTGAAACAAAAGAAAACTGAAGCACATGTGGCAATTTAAATCCATGAACAAATACGTAGACATAGCCATATAAATACAATTGGGTATTAGAAAAAAATATCATTCAGAAAATAATAAGAATTTTAATAAAAGGGATTTAACAAAATAGTATCGCGTATCGTAAAGAACATCGGATAAATGTTGATGTGGCTATCTATAAGAACAACGGTATAGGAAAACATCTTCTAACAGAATTAAGATTCATATACACACATATAGCTAAAATTATAAAAGTACGGTTATTTTACAATTAAGGTCACCACCTAAATCGTCGGATTTAAATCCAGTTGAACACTTGAAGTATTTACTCTTTCGAAAGGATAGTCTGAAACAACAGCATAACTAATAAAGAATTATTGAAGAAAACATATGGAGGGATGGCAAACTATCTCTGCCAAACCAATAGAAGATTTACTTTAATCTATTCACACAGTACTGGTCATGTAAAAGAAACCAATGACAACCAATAAAATATTAAACTTTCCTTATTTAATTTTATAAATTATTTAGTTAGTTATGTGTTCAAAACTTACTAAATTTTCCTGCTGTTTTAAATAATCATATCATTATTAGGTAATTTTGATGGAGCCTGTGGCTGATTAACTTAATCACTCAAGGTTGATATATAACCCCTTTCCACATTAATTTACGTATTCTGTAACCGTATTTCGACAACTAAGTTGTCATCATCAGCAGATAATTAAACAACGTCATACTTGGAATACTATGGCAAAATACCCGTACGAAATAAAAATTCGAAATAAAATATATATGTTATTTCTTGTTTTATCAGTTAATATGTGTTTCATAAAATTGTCGGATGTCTCGGCATTCCCTCATTCATCTTATGCGACTTATTCTTCTTTGGCTCGTAATTGGTAAATTTGACTTTCATTTACGAAAGAAATATTTTCAAAATTCTAGTTTCTTAATCCATTTTAGATTGTTTTGTTACTGTTTCAAGTAAAACTATTTATGTTGGTCATGAAACAGAATGATGCTTATTGCTTCGTCACTGTGTTCTTTATCAATCAGTGTTTGTGGTCAAAAACAAACATTTACATTACTAACCTGATTTGTGCCGGATAGTGTACAAATATCAATTCCAGTACATGATACAGTTTACATACGAGGTATAGCAATTAAATAATGAGACTGCGCTCCTTCCATCGCGCGGCCGCATCGGGCGAGACTGTAATTGGAATGTCATCGATCTTGATACTCGATACAAAGTTGTTGAAGAGGCTGACAACTGATGAACGACAGCATTGTTTTGAACAATGGAAGACACGTATACAGCGGTGTATAGATAGGGGAGGAAAGTATGCTGAAGGGGAAAATGTTAATGTAAATTTAGTTGCAATAAATAACATTTCTCACACCAGTCTTGTTATTTAATTGCCACATCTCTTATGTCTTATGAATTCCTAATAATCAGGAAGATTAAAATAAGTTTCCGTTTTCAAGGTAAATTTTGATGAGGTGGTCATCATTTAGATGTTCTAAAAACATGAATTCGTCGAATACGCAAGGTTACATTATACACGAATCGTAGACAGAATTTACTTTTTTATGGTATAATATTGAATTTTATTTCAAAGTATTTTGTAAATAAGCCCGTATTATCGTTGATAATACAAGCATTCAAACGCACACACATGCATGCTACAATTTACTAAATTTTGAACATATTGTCGGCATATTCCAATGATTTCTCTCTATTTATACGTTTGGAGAATTTAGATTTATTTCGAATATTATTATTTATAAAAAGGAAATCAGACCTTTTTTAGTAGGAATGATTTATTGATTTTGTCATATTCACAATAATATGAAAAAAATAATTGAAAAATAATTACACTAGTTACTAAATAGTAAAACGACTGTTTTTTATTTAGACTCATAATTAATTATGCAACTACAATATTATATTTTGCTAATTTACTTTCCACTATATTAAACACAAACGTCTACGATAATTAATTGCCTATATTTGTAACACTGTTACTTTATTAAGCAAATTAATAATCTATTTATAATTGCCAATAAATAATGCCTTAACGGTAATTAAATTATATTTACTGAAACCTAATGGTCTCATTGGAATTATATTTATTCGATTTATATAAATTCATTTATAGAAACCTAAAACCGATTCTTAATTTCAAAATAATTATAGATACATTTTAATTTGTAAATACAATTCTTCGTATACACAGCCTGTCTCAGAGAAAACGGAACTTTTTTAAAATAAAGTCAAAAGCTCACTATTTTGGTAAAATTCCTTTATTTTATTCAAAGTAGTCAACGCCTTTTTAATGGCTTTGACGTCTGCATAACGCTGTCCTTTCATCGGCAAAGGTAGTTTGGAGAATAGATAAAAGTCACGGGGGCCGAATCCGGTTAACACGGTGAGTGGTTGATGGTTAAAATGCCATTTGTAGTTAGAAAATCAGTGATAAGCGTCGAGCGATAAGATGATGCATTATCATGTAACAAACTCTGGCTACCATTTTCACGATATTGAGGGCGCACACGACGAATACGCGCCAAAAGATACTTCATAACACTAAGATAATATACAACATTGATTCTTTGACTAGTTGGTACAAACTCTTGGTGCACTATGCCTTTCGAATCCTAGAAACAAATCAACATTGTCTTCACTTTTTACTTCTTCAAACGGCTTCTTTGGTCTTTTTTTCGCTTGGACGCTTCCATTCGAAGCTTTGACGCTTTGTCTCTGGATCATATGAAAACACGATGTCTCAATGCCAGTCACAATAGAATACCTAAAGTTTTTGTCCTATTTTGAGTCTTTAATCAAATCTGTAGAATGTTGAACTCGGGGCAATTTTTGATCAGTTAACTTGTGTGGTACAAACTTTGCACAAATCTTTCTCAGTTCCAAATGCTGTGTCAAAATAGGACGAGTTGAATCTTTGGAAATATTTAATTCCATTCCCACAAATCGCAATGAATATTTCGGCTCATTTCTGGTAAATTCACGTACAGTTCGATGATACTCTCCGTAACTACAGATTTTTTGCACAAAATGTTCGTCATTCATGTCTGTACGATCGTCAATGATCGTTTATACTACTCATACACACTCGTACATGACAAACACATATCACTATACACTTGATTCATCAAATTAAACGTTTCCAATGCCAAATACACATTGTTACTTTATGCGCAAAATCTCTGCTTCTAATGATTCAAATGTCATGATATTTTGACATAACATTGGTGAAAGATCTACCTTACCGACGCATTTCTTTTAATAGATAGCGCCACTAAGAATTATTATTTTAAAAAAGCTCAGTTTTCTCTGCGATAGATGTGTATATATACTTACATATATACATATATGTATATACAACAATGTACACACAAATAAATATATACACATAAAAGAAAAATCCGTTATGTTTCAAGTAAATTAAATTAAATTAGTAATTGACGGAAGCGTCGAAATGACAAAATTATTTAATGAAATGTAATAAGAACCCTATGATGGAAGTAATAATATTATTAACCATTTCCTGATGAAGATTTGTGTTATTCTGCATGACTTTTTCGTATTTGCACTTTACTTTCTACAAACCACTATCCTCCGTATGATGTTTTACTACATTTGCAGTAAATTACAGTTCATTTAAACACATTAACATTTAGTTATTACGGATACGTTACTATTCTAATTTGTATTGCTCGACGTATCGCCAGAGGTCACTCTTCATTTACGCAAATTAAATTAAAGTAAGATTACGTCGAATACACTTACTTCCTGTCTTGGCCTTATTTTCTGTACATATGTGTTCAAGAATATATCTCAAACTATAAGTAGTAAACGACGGTAAGGGAGAAAAAATCTTATCTTTAGAAATAACATATCGCTTGTATTTCAAAATTTAGGGCCGTTTAGATTCTTAAAATTTGTAGGCAAATTTTGCCAATAATGTCTTTTTAATATTATTTCATAAATTTTTTCCATTAAAGAGTCTTCACGTAGTTTTCATTTCGTGTAGGACCATATATTTCCTATGAGATATTCATCAATTGAAAGGACTAGGAATATACTAACAGTATATTATCATTAGTTTTGTATCTTGCTACCCCTTTTTTAATAAATACCACAGCGACTGTCAATCTTAGAGTCTCTAGTACATAGACAGAAATACCACTTCTGGTCTCTTAACTGACGTAGGACTTATGTTATTTGCTACCGTACTACTGTAAATTCTAAAAGAGAAATTAAGAAAAATCAGGTACATTGAATTTATATGGAATGCACTCTTGTGTTAACTACAATAAAACACAGAAATTATTAGTTTAATTACTTAAACACTGATTAATTGAAGCAATAGACCAACATTGAAATATACCAATTGAATACTTACCATAGGAAATTATATTTTAGCTTACTATGAGAAAACTCAAAATATTTAACAGCGAAAATAGAAGTTAATAAAACAAGATAGTTACAGATGGGAAAATAAAGAATATAAAAAGAACATGAAATGAAACAAATACGACGCGACGAAATATGTAAGTATGTGGCAAAGTTGAATAACCGAATAATGCAGTGATAAAGGTTCTTAAAAATAATATGCATAAATTTGAACATGCTTAAATTATTTTTGATATTAAAATAGAACAATTCTTGTACGCAACATAATATCGTCGAAAGCCAAAACGTACACGGTATTTTGGCTCTCGACGGTACAGATCGTGTACGGAATGTGTTTCGTGCGAGTTTTTTTGCCGTAGTTTTCCAGATGCGACACTGTTTAATTATCTGCTGATTATGACAACTTAGTTGTCCAAATAGGTATATAGAATATCAAAATTAATATGGAAAGGGTCAACCATAAGTGATCAACTATCCATACAATCAACAAATATGAAATTGAAAAACAGAAATGAAAATCAATATATTATGTATAGTACAAAATTAAAGTAAACATTTGAATTCAAAAATGAAATCTACATGATAAAACATTACTTACAAAAGATGTCTATTTTTAAATATACTAAAAATATAGAGAAACAATAATTATAAAAGTAGCCATATTCTACGCACTAATATACGTCATTCATACATCATATATAGTGCACAATTAAAATAAACCAAAGAATAAAATTGAAACATATTAATCGTCTAACGTACAAAACAGTATGATTGACGATGCGCCGACAAACAAAAAACAAACTAAGCAGATATACTGAAACTGGTTCCGTGCGACAGACAGTAGCAGTAGTTCAGCCCTGAAGATGTCCCATACGAGTGGGTACGAAACTTCAGCAGTTATACCAGTGACACGGTTCCAGCCCGGTAGCCCGGAAGCAAATAGGTTAATATTGAACTTGAAATAATCTATTATTTTTGAAATCATAATCATGTCTTCTTCCTTTTTTGTAAACTTAAGTTATTTTCGCTAGTTCTATTTGCTGAAGATATACTCCTTCTCTAAACTACTTATGCATGATTATTGTCATAGGTTAAGTGATTTCGTCAACAATTTCTTGTAAGACATATGTCGATACTTTATACATATCTTGTGTTTGGTTTTTCCTTAAGATTCTTAATATCGTAGTTGCCGCTTTTAGTGCATCAGTTACATTTAAATAAAGCGATTTCCTTGTGTATAAGTCAAGATTTGATAAATAATCAAATATTTAAAGAATAATCAGCATTCTCAATTCTGGCAGTGCTCGCTTGCTACATAATTAAAATAATTATTTAAGTTATCAGGTAATAAATGAGTTTTTTATCTCCCATTGGGTAAGATTATTCACCACGTCTTGTCCGATTGTTTTACATTTTTGTGTGCTTTTTATTTCCTTCATGAAGGAACGCATTTAAACAACATACGAAGATACTATAAAAGACTTCAGAATCTTTTTGAACTAAAGCATTAAAAAGACATTACCATGAATATGATGCAATTTCTTCTCTAAATAAGTACACCCTATGATCAGGAACACCTCCTGTTTTTATAATTCCATTCCCTGATTTTCGCCCTCCCAAAAAATTGTGAATTGTTAATATGTACCTGCATCATGCGATCGGTTAAATATATGTTTATTATTTTCGTAGTGATGCTCACTATTGCAACGCGAGATACCCAAAGAGAAGCTGATTTTCATATATATATATATATATATATATATATATATATATATATACATACGAGGGAGCGTTTTTATATTCGCGGAATGAGCGGGTTGTAGAGGGGTGAGTAGGCGCATTGGGGGAGTGGCCTGTGCATCAGGAACACCTCCTGTTTAATCAGGAGTTGAAATAAAAAAATTATCCCGTTATAAAGTTCCTTACCAGGCAAGGAAAATCAGTCGCGACTATAATGAATGAGATGTCATTGCCCTCCCAAAAAATTGTGGATTGTTAATACCTGCATCATGTGATCGGTTAAATATATGTTTTTTATTCTCGTAATGATGCTAAACAACAGCGCACTATTGCAATGAAGACAAGGATGATACCCAAAGAGAAGCTGGGCATTTTCATATATATATATATATATATATATATATATATATATATGTCCTGTAGTATATATAGATATATTAAAGCTACTTCCTTTTCACATGCAATAAGGTGGGCTTCGAAATTGTGATCATCCACCCTACAGAATTACCTGTTTCCGAAAATATGAAGTCAAGGAACATTTTTTTCTGAATAAATTAATTGAAAGATGTGAAAAATGTATCCGTCTTGCAGGTGAATATATTGAAAAAGAAAAATAATTTGGTTCTTTTATTTCCACCCCTTGTCCCCCATTCCGCGAATATAAAAAACGCTCCCTCGTATATATGTCCTGTAGTATACATATATATATATATATATATATATATATATATATATATATATTAAGCTACTTCCTTTTCACATGCAATGAATATGAAACAAATACATGAGGATGATACATAAAAATGAGCAATAAAAGATAGTCGTGAGTGACAGTTGCTTGGTTTTTAAAATGAAATCTAAGTAGTCAGAATTAACTTTGACAGAGAATTAAATGGCAAAAAGTGCTCTTATTTGCAAAGAAAATACATACAACTGTTAGAGAAAATCTAAATTTGTTTTAGTTTTAGCCAAAAAATGTATCTAATTCACTTAATAATATTACACCTATATTTGCGGATGAATATTGTTTGTATAAATTCTGTTTAGCATTAACAGCATTTAGTTAATTTGTTTCAAATGTCCAAGTAAATGTTTGTAATTTTATCATAAAAGAAATAATCGGAAATCTTAGCTTCACTTCTGCATACACCTATATGTCATTTATTAACACACATTAAGAAAAATTCAAATCTAGATATGTCATAATTTTCTGGGAGATTTCTTCCAATTCATTCATCATTCGCGTAACAGGTGTTTAAATTAGTCACTTCTTGCGAAATTTTCTGGCATCAGATAATAAAAAACTCCTAGGACAAAGAGAGGACGATCATCCAAGATAAGAGACTACCAGAATTCACTCGCAATCATTTAATACGCACAACTGCACAGAGTGTGTTGTAAATCCTAGTGTAAAAATATTTATAAAACAATGAGAACTGAATCAGATCCTTAAATGAAAACACAATGATGTTGGTGTATTGTTCGTTCGTTTATGAGAATTTTATTGCAATTGCGACAAGCAATTACGCTGTTACATACACGAGATCTTTCATTAAATGCATGTATCAAGTGCTATTAATGGATATCTGTTACATAAATAACTTTATATTTACTTTATAGTACCGTGATAGTTCACACTTGTCAAAGACACGTTTGTAAATTAGTAGTTATATTTAATGTTGTACATTGGAAAAGAATATATTACGACTTATGTACTTATAGCATATATATCATGTAAGTGCATGGGTACCATACATTACAGTGATTGAAAAACATAAACGGGGTTTTCCTAAAACTTTCGAATGTGAAGGTGTTAAAGACATACATGTATATAAATAAAATATTGAGGCTTCTCAATACATTTTCTTAAAAGTTATATACATAAGTGAACTAGTGGATGAATCTATATAGACTTCATATTTTTAAATGTGAGTTACAGTCCACTTCTCCTAAAAATACACAAACCATTGTTCTAAGAAGGATAACACAAGAAGGATAATAAAAGTGCTAAGAATTACCAAAATTAAAGTTCAAAATGTCCATTCGCTTCGAGGTGATAGCTGCACGGAAAGGATCACTTTACAATCTATGGAGATAGTAGACCGCATGTCTGTAAAAATATAAAAATAATATTTATTTCTAAAAACATAGTACAATAATGCACACATACGCGTATATATCACCTAAATAAACCAATATATAAAGCAGATTACATAGAGAACAAGATGCATTAAATACTATAACAATTTAGAGATAATAAATATTCTTTTACGCTTGATTTGAAAGCTATGAAACTATTTGAGTTTTTGTGTAGATGTATTGTATAAATCATCCCCTAAAAAAAAAACATCCTTTTTGGTAATTAAAAAGCTTATAAGCAGCAAGTAGTAGATATTTTGTATACGGATGTTATATTCATGGCTGAGTTAATAAGAGAATTTTCAGAATATATTAGTCATAGTAGACTAGCAGACACACACCTGAAAATATCTTTACAAGAATGACGATATTTTAAATTATATATAACTCTAAGGACTTTTTTCTATTATAGAAAAATTCTGTCTCTAGAAGATGTAATTCCCCAATGCATGATATCGTAGCGTATATATGATACGAAGTTGGAGTAATGAAAGATTAATAGAACAATTAATTTGCCTCACAACGAAATATATTCTAGCTATAATATAACAAATAAAATCAATATGAGAAGGCCATTTTAAGTTTTTAGTAATTACAATTTTCAATACTTTGGCGGAAAACGCTGAAGAATGTTTTCCGCCTTAGATATCTATGACTAGAATATATTTGGTTTTATTGTGAAAATAAACCAAGCTAGTTTTAACAGCATTCATTACCAGGTGGTTAGTTTCTATCAAATACTTAATATTTAATCAAGTAAGTCTCGCTCTTTTCTTTAGTGCCAGTATATTCTCAGAGGTGATGAGTATATTAATGTCATCTGCATACAAGGTAATTTGATCAGCAAAACTGAAACAAGATGCCAAATTATTAATGTAGATCAGAAGCAGAGAAAAATCCAGTATTAAATTCTAATGTACACCTACATTAACAGTACCACGCAGGCCGATTGGACTTCATGTATCGTAACTATTTGTCTGCGTTCGGAAAAATAATGCTGTAATCAAGATAGTTTTAACAGCATTTATTACCAGGTGGTTAGTTTCCATTCAACACTTAATATTTAATCAAGTAAGTCTCGCTTTTTTCTTTAGTTCCAATATATTCTCGGAAGTCATGGGTATATTAATATCATCTGCATAGAAAGTAATCCTATCAGCATAACTAGAATAAGATGACAAATCATTAATATAGATCAGAAACAGAGAAGAATCCAGTATTAAACTCTGATGTATACCTACAGTAATAGTACTACAAGCCGATTGGACGTCATGTATTCTAACTATTTGGCTGCGCTCTGAAAGATAAGACTGAAACCATATTTTGACAAAACCATTTATACCAAAACGTTTTAATTTGTACAGTAAAACTACTAGATATGTATGTATCTATAAATGCAATAAAGTAGGCTTTATTCAAAATTAGAGTAGAACGTACATTATTGGGCAATTTTTTAATAAAATGCTTACTGCTTAAAAAATAGTTTCGTAGTGGTCAATCAAATAAAAAATATGAAAGGCAGCCAACCTGATATTATTGGATTGTCGGGAAAATTTTGTTGTATTTTTATAACAGATAACATTAGTTCATTTTTGCTAGAATTATTTGCATCTATTCTTATGCTATCCAACGCTGCAAATTTTATCGGCAAAAAATGAGCATACGAAGGAGCGTTTTTATATTCGCGGAATGGGGGACAAGGGGTGGAAATAAAAAAACAAATTATTTTTCTTTTTCAATATATTCACCTGCAAGACGGATACATTTTTCACATCTTTCAATTAATTTATTTATACCCTCATAAAAAAATGATTTCTCTTTATCTGAAAAATACGCCGAAACTGCCTCCTTGACTTCATCATCGGCAGTAAATTTTTTACCCCGCAGCTCTTTTTTCATTTTCGGAAACAGGTAATAATCACTCGGGGCCAGGTCTGGGCTGTAGGGTGGGTGATGCACAATTTCGAAGCCCACCTTATGCAGGGCAGCTAACGCAACGCGGCTCTTGTAGACGGGTGCGTTGTCGTGCAAAAGCAGAACACCTTTTGTCAATTTTCCCCCGTCTTTTCTCTTTAATGGCTTCTTTTAGTCGCTCTAATATTGAAGCGTAATATTCTCCGGTTATAGAAACACCTTTATCTTTATAATCGATCAACAATATTCCTTCCGAGACCCAAAATACCGTTGCCATGAGTTACCCAGCTGATTGTGACACTTTAAATTTCTTGGGAGGTGCTGTGCCCTTTTTATGCCACTGCAAGGAGTCTTGTTTGGACTCAGGTTCATAATGATGAACCCAAGTT
Organism: Dermolepida albohirtum; assembly: GCA_031893035.1. Classification (NCBI taxonomy): domain Eukaryota; kingdom Metazoa; phylum Arthropoda; class Insecta; order Coleoptera; family Scarabaeidae; genus Dermolepida; species Dermolepida albohirtum. The sequence continues at coordinate 630,506 of JAVIWB010004862.1, read as the reverse complement.
TCGTCTCCAGTAACAATTCCATCAATACACCATCCTTGTCTTCATTACAGAGGTCCAAAAATGCACGCGAACACTCTACGCGCTGTTGTTTTTGCGGCGGCGTGAGCATTCTCGGTAGATCTTGCGCTGACCTTAGACATGCCGAGATGATCGTGTAGGATTTTAAAAATTGTTGTATCGGATACTCCAACCATTTCTGCGAGTTGTTTCTTCTTTAGTCGAGCATCTTCGAGTACAATTTGTTCAACTTTTTGGATAAGTGCTGGCGTGGTCACCTCAATGCTTCTGCCCGGCCTCGGGTCGTCTTCAAGGGATTCCCTTTCTTGATTAAATAAACTATGCCACTTGTACACCATGGTTTTTCCTGGACAAGAGTCGCCGTAAACCAATGACATCTTATTCATTATGGTCGCGACTGATTTTCCTTGCCTGGTAAGGAACTTTATAACGGCACGATATTCGATTTTTTCCATATTTCACTTTTCACTCCTGATTATGTTACTTGGTTGACGATAGCTCAAAGCCTAACTGTCTAATAACAATGAAACTTCGTATTTATACTAATCATAAGTCGCTGCACAGGCCACGCCCCCAATGCGCCTACTCACCCCTCTACAACCCGCTCATTCCGCGAATATAAAAACGCTCCCTCGTATATTACTTTAGTAGGACTAAAATACTTTCTCTTATCCTTAATCACCAATTCATAGAGAGTTCTCTCAGTGGAACGAAGCGAAAAATGAACTCAAGTTTGAAATATATGAAAATCTTATTAGAAAGCAACAATTATCCGTTCTCCTAAAACTTCGTTTAAAGTACATTTCACTTCAATAAGTTCTAAAATATAATATAAAATATTGCTAAGTGTTAACTTGTTTAATAGAGTGTTGAAAAATATATTTATCGTGTTCATAATTGAAAATGGAAAATTACTTTTTACTATGAATTTATAGAATGGATAATTATGTAACAACAAGAAGCACTAGACTATATAATAACATACATAAACTTAAAATAAGATAGGTCACCTTGTATGCTTTATATTAATTAACATAAATGTAAAACAATATTAAGTTATAATAAATGCACAAGAGAAACTACAGATTTTTGTATTAGGCAAATCTCAAAAAATTCTAAATTTTTATTAATTAAAAATGTAATAATGAAATATAAAAGATATTGTCACCCTACCAATAATCGAGTCTACAGCACTTTTGTAATAAAAAATGCTTAATGTATAATTTAATCATCTTTCGGAACGGATTGGCTACAAATTAAAATGAGGATGAAATGAAAAATTCGTGGCATGAAAATAGAGGAGTACTTTCAGACTGTTTTTATGTTGTCACAAGACTAATAAAGTGAAATATTACATTTCAGATCAGTACGTTTAATAGTTTTGTTGTGATAAGAGTTTCAGGTTTCTGATGAAATGGATTGTATTGAAACTCACTTAGTACTTCTTCTAAAGGGAGCTATCCGGTGTAGCACAAAAAAATAGTGGAAATGTAAATTTCTCTTGAGCGTGAGAAGCATTTTGAAAAAACGAAGGTGCTTTTATGTGTCAATTTATCACCACAGATGGAATGTGGGTTTAGCATTATACGTCCGAAACAAAACAACAATACAAACAGTTGTGGCACAGTCGCTTTTCCCCAAAAAGAAACGGATAGCTGTTGTATCTACCGAAAAGCTAATGGCGGTAATTGGGATGTATATTTTTTTGTTAATTACTTTACAAAAGGCTAAACCAACACAAGTGCATATTACTTTACACTTTTGGACCAATGAAAAGAAAAATAAAAATTCAAAATGTACTGATTCTGTCAAGAAAAAGATATTTCCCAATAAGATAATAATGCACGGCCCCACACACGTTTTGCTGCTATCAAAATTATGGAATTAGGCTTTGACTTTATTGCCGTACCCGCCTTATTTGTCTGAACGAACACTGTCGGATTTGCGCTTTCTTCTAGAAAAATACCTTAAACATCAAAAGTTTTCAACAAATAGCGATGTTAAAGTAGCTGTAAATACTTATTTTGACGAACTCGAGAGTTCTGAATTTTATCAAGGCATAGACAGTTCGAATAATCGCTGTTCCAAATGTATCCAAGTGGCAGTAAATTATGTCGAGATATAAAAACAATTTCAAAGCGCAAGGTCCTTTTCTTTATTCTATTTCAACCCACTCTTTTATAATGTAAATATATTTATTCAAAATCAACTAAATAACTCAAAGTAAACTATTCATTTATTGAATTATTAGACCTGTGGTTAAGAAATGCTTTTACTTTCGTATAGAGATAGTGCGTAATATTGTACGATATTTATGATAATAAGTAAAAGTTGCAACATGGGTAAGTCAACTTGTCTTTTAATGTGTAACACCATCCATACCATTCAAGTACTTATCTATTCATTTTTTCTTGAATGGCATAGAGCTTAAGTCACTAAGGTGGCATCGTACCTCATACGTCAAATTTTCATATTATTGTGGACAGACGACATGAACAGCTTTTGTTCAAAAAGTTACTAATGGGAGATGAAAAAGGAATTACATAATAATCGTAAGAACATCTAAATGATTAGAAAAACAATAACCTCCAAAGTATGCTACGAAATTCATCGAAAGTTCCAACAAAAGTTTGAAGAATAAAGCAAAGGCAATAGATGTAATTGATTATTCTGTCTTGTTTAATAGTGATAATACAGCAATAAATAAATACTGAGTGTATATTCAATAAATAGGGAGAAAATTGGAAATGTGACATACTGCTTTTATAAAAAAATAGAGTTTATTATAGTTACATGCAAGAATTATACATCGCACAGAATAGGTTCATCATGGCAAATATTTTTAAATACCCTATTAGTCGTTTGAAGAAGCATGTTTAAATAGATAAAAATTAATTCTCTAAAAGCAAAATAGTTTTAAATTTTGCATATTAAATACGATAGGTCATTTTACTTGCATTAAAATAATAGTATTTTTTTTACATTATATACATCTCTTCTTAAGGAAATTTATGATAAACATGAGGGCAAGTGAACATATTAAACACCTGCATTTGCATGTGTTGACACTTTTGTTGTTAGAAAAAATCATTTATGGAAGGCATTTAATTATGTAACTACAGTCCCTTTTAGAAATCATTTGTAATACCAGTCGTCATTTATTTGATTAAAAAGTAATTTCTTTTGGACAATAAAGGAGATTCCGGGAATTGATTACATAAATTTATCATGTAATAGAAATTCAATCAAGAGATTGAAAACAATGCTAGTCTCTAACTTCCTTCAATAGGCACGACAAACTATATCTATAAATGAAATTGGAATATTTTAATAAAATAAATTCAACAAAACTCTAGTATAGAAAATACTGTAATTGATGTACAACTACTGTATTGCTTTTATAATGTAGCATTTGATATGCCTTCAAAATGTAACAAATACCTGCAGAAATAAATTTAAATAAACTTCGCTTGCATGATAAATGCAGATGCAATTCTGTAATTAAGAAAAGTATTCGAGAAGATGAGAATAAGATAAGAATACAAATAAACAGCCTTGAGAGATGAAGATTAAAAAATAATTTAACTTATACACTACAGTTCAGAAGTATTTGGGCATCTATAGATTTAGAAGAAAAAATTAAAAGTACTATTGAAAAAGTGAACATATATTTATTATTTAGATATATGTACGTAGCTAGTTACATATCTGGCAGTACGATTGCATATTATATCTCAACTTGTGATTCGTCTATGTGATCTCCTCTGTTTTTGATAACAGCAGCACACAATCGCGGTATTCTTGCAATTAGTTTTGTCAAGGTGTTATCCGGACTCGTACTTATTACAACTTCTTCCACAAATCAGCCTCCGATGTTGGTACTGCTTTCTGGATCTCACAATCAATTTCCTCCTACAACAACTCTAGGGGGTTTAGCTTGGGGCTTTGGGGAGGCCACACCATAACTTTGATGGATCCGTCTATTTCCTAGTGTGGCAAGTAGTCTTTGCACAGTTTATATGTATACTTTGGCTCATTATCTTGTTAGAATACAAAAATCTTAATCCTGAAGGAATACAATTGTTCTCTAAAATGTGTCGACACTGTTCTTTCTTTAATATTCCCTCGACCTTTACAATATTATCCACGCCCCTACTATCGAAACACCCCCAGATCATCACATAACTGCCACGTTCAACCGCAGGAATAATACATAGTTCTGTCGCACATTCACCTGGAATCTCCGAATCAAAACACGCCTTCTTGAATCGAAAATCTCGAACTTAGACTTATCGGTCCACAAGACAATTTAAGCATTTTCGTAGGCTATACCGTCAAAAAATACGGTACTGTCTTCGGTGGTATTGTTTAACACTAACACTAATTGTAACAACCACAAGTACAATTAATTTTTTAATGCGTTGTTAGAATTTTTGTACGTACACTATAGATGTGCAGATAGTCCTATATATTACATTTTTAGGGGTAGAATTAATTTGCCGACTGTATATTGCAAAATTCATATAAAGTTACAATACACATTTTATTATTTCCAGGTAACTGTTTGCAACAGATTAGTAAGACAATACTGTTTAAATTATTGCTTAAGACATTTGTTCTATGATTTAATTCTAAGCTATATCCCTACTTCATTGTATTATATATAGTATACTACTATGATCGTACTGTAAAGCTAAGCACCTTGTGTCTAAAAAAATACGTAAAACACGCTTTATTTGGTTATACTACGGCAGATGTCTGATTTTTGTTCGAGTTGAGTTTCTTCCCTTTGTAACTCTCATTCCGAATCTTCTTGTCTTAGACCAGCTCTTTTATTAGTTTCCGCACTATATCTCCTTCATGCATTGTCGTCTTTACTCTTTCCATGATTGCTTTGGTCTTCTCTTCTTTTTGTTTCTTTCCTCTGGTTTGACTATAAACAGTAAGAGTCTTTTCTTTGGCGTTCTTTATAATTGCCTTAGCCATCCTAATTGTTTTTCTTCAACCTTTGAAAGCTTCTGCGCCTTATTGCTTCTTGTATGCCATTTCTTATCTTGTCCTCTCTTTTTCCGCAAAGAAGGGCAACAATCTCATTTGTACTGTGTTCAATCTGCTTATATTATTTTGCAATGATAGTCAATATTTCATAGGCGTATGTTAACGCTAGTGCGTTATCACTCATTTGAGCATTGCCAGTTTTGCGCTTTTCAAAATTTTTTTTGCAGAAATGATTTTTTCGTTACATTAAAAACTTTTTCTCCACTTTTCGTTAATTTTTCTCTCCAGTTTTTCATTTTTCTCTATTACTGTTAAAGTATTTAAAACATTTTGCATGTTCTAAGTCTTGTCAACCATTGCAATTGCTATGTATGTATATGTTCTTTATTTACTACTGCTATTGTTCTTGTCTTTTCTATATTATATGCATGTTTATTTCCTTAAATTTTCTGTTAATTATATTCATGTTTTCCTTTACCTCCTTTTCGTTTCTTCCCACTTCCTATTTCACCATATCTACATGTCATAATTTTATCTATGTAAATAAATAAATTAGTTTAACTCGACAACTTTATGGTACTCATATAAATGGAACAGATTATTATATTAAGCGAACGTCCTGAACTACTTTTTTTGAGTACTCGAGACTCGTCTCACAAATCAATGCAAAATTCCTAGAAATCCACTTGCTAGAGTTTAAACTGGAAAAAGTAAAGTCTCGTGTTCTTTTAAGAATAAGTACTAATAACGGGTCTTCCAATAGGGACTTCCGAATTTTCGCTGTTGATAGCAGCCATTTAGTTGAAGCTGCATCTATCGAATTGGCTGGCATTTATTCAGTCTGTTTTGCCAAATCACCAAGAAAGGATATTGCGTTCAACAACACGTGCAAATGATAACATTTTTTTACCAAAATGGGTGTTCTGTTCAGGCAACGTTCCGCACGTTTCGCCCATTTTACGGTCACCATAATCGTTCTACCGAGAGGACTATTAACACTGTGGTGGATAAATTTGAGCCCACTGGTTCAGTAAACAGCGAATCAACGACAACGAAACGCAAGATCTGCCGAAAACGTCGCCGCTGCCTGTAAAAGTGTGCAGAAGAGTCCGAGGCAGTCAATTTCGCGTCGCTCACAAGAACTCGGCCTTATCTTTGGCCTGAATTGGATGATATGGACACTAACGGGATATGGTTTCAACAGGACGGCGCTACGTGCCACACAGCACATGCCACATTGGACATTCTGCACCAACGATTTGAGCACATGGTCATCTCACGTGGAGGCCATATGAACTAGCCACCGAAATCGTGCGATTTGATCCCTTTAGACTGTAGGATGCGGGACGTTTGCACGATGTAATATTCCATACTTAATGGCATCGATGGGCCTTTCAAACGAATAAAAAATTTCGATGATATCTCACACATACTTTGTTTTATTTAAATTTAAAAATAGGAAGCGTTTAATGAAAGATGCGTTACATTATCGAGAAAATGTCATAAAATGGTTTGCAAGATATTCATTTATGGAAGCAACTACTTCATATTCGATAATCGTAGTTCATTATAGTCGATTACCTCAATCAGAAGTTATTCTGTTTTCTCATTCAAATATTTTTGTTCAAGTATACACATCTAATATTATTTTTCTATAGATGAATGCAATGACAAATGTTTGAAATTATTTCCGTTATTAGATTCGCGAGAAAACTTGTTTATAGTTATTGATACTTGGAAAATCCAATTATTATGTTAACTTCTTGATATTGACAGTATACCACATGATAATGTCCGCTACAATAAATAAGCTAATAACGGTAATTATACAATCAGAAGTGCAGTTATTAAATTTTATGTGTTTTTCTATAACAACCTTTATTTCACTGGAAAATCTAGTATACGTTTTATTATACAATAACAACGATTTCTACAAAAATAACTGTATAAATGATTAACAATGAATCGATATCGATTTATTTAAATAATACTTACTAAATCCTTTTCCTTAAATAGGAAGAGAAAAATAAAATAATTTTTTAAAGCTGCAAATACAAATCTAAATTGAATACAACTTGTTGCCCTATATAGATAATTTACTGAAGAATATATTAATGAGATGCAGGACAACCGTATCACATATTTAAGGCTAAATTCTAATTTAGTGTTTATATATTTGCATTACAAAGAAACTATTCCAATTTCTGTCACTTTGAGAGAAATTTTGGCGTTAGCAGATGATAAAATTTTTAATATTTACTAATAAATAATTAATCACTGAAGGTTGATTTATAACCCCTTTCCACATTAATATTCGTGTTCTGTATACGTATTTCAAGAACTAAGTTCTCATCATCAGCAGATAATTAAACAGTGTCGCACTTGGAAAACTACGACAAAAAAACCCTACGAAAACAAATTCCGCACACGATCTGTACCATTGGAACCTGAAAATGGATACTGTGCAATGACAACTTAATTGTCGAAATATGTATACAGAACACGAATATTAATGTGGAAGGGGGTTTTATCAACCTTCAGTGATTAAGTTAATGAACCGCAGGCTCCATTAAAATTACCATAAAAAATAATTAAAGTACAGTATTGCTTAAACGTACTTTCCGAAATTGCAAGATTATAGCTTTAGTATATAGAAACCACTAAAACAGTACAGGGACAAGACAATATTATACATACACATAAATTCGAAAGAGCTGTGTCTTGTTATTTGACATACAGTACAAAAACTAGACAACGATGAATTTAACATGTATATTTACAGTGTTTTAAGTACGTAAGTACAAAGTACATTGTAATTTACTTTTATTTGATTACACAAACAAGTAATGTAGTAAATAATTTTTTGCCCATCTGTTACTGTGATATATTCTTTGCGCTATTACCTACACTCTTGCTATACTATATCTACGAGAGTAGTTTGACAAGTAGTGAGAATGGAAAAGAAAAACAAATTTTTTAAATACAATATAATTTTTATTTTTCAATATATTCTACTAAAAGAGCAATACATTTATTCCAACGGTGCTCCAATGCCCTTATGCCATCTCTAAAATGCGAATCCGGAAGGCTTGCAAAATACTCATTTACGAAGATGATAAGCTCGTCGTTAGACGAAAATTTCTTTCCACCTAGTGCCGTTTTCAATTTTGGAAAAAGGTGGAAGTCGGAAGGGGCTAGATCCGGCGAACAAGGCGCATTCGGTACTAATTGGAAATGCAACTCGTGGATTTTGGACATCGCAACTGTACTGGTATCCGAGGGAGCATTGTCTTGGTGAAACAGAATCTTTTTCTTTGCCATTCCTGGCCGTTTAGCACGAATTTCAACATTTAATTTTTGTACAAGTTCTGCATAATATTGTCCGTTTATTGTGGCACCTTTCTGAAGGTAATCAATGAGCAAAATGCCCTTTGAATCCCAAAAAATCGATGCCATTACCTTGTTTGCCGATAAAGTGGTTTTCGCTTTCTTTGTAGGTGCAGAACGTCTAACCATTGTTTCGACTGTTGTTTAGTTTCGCAAGTAACAAATCGCCTACAAAAATCAACCGGATTCCGCTTATAAAGATCCAAACAGTCATTTGAAATGCGCAAACGAGTGAACTTGATCAGTCGTAAGCAATCGCGGCACCCATCTTGCCGAAACCATGGAAAGGCCCAATTCTTTCGTTAAAATGTGGTGTACGCGTTCTGTTGAAATGTTTACCATGTCTGCTATCTCTCTCACTTTGAGTCGTCAATCTTGCGTAATAATATTATGGATTTTTATAATCATTTCCTTAGAAGTCACGATTTTGGGTACTCCAGAGCGCGCTTCATCATCACAGCTTGTTCTACCACGTTTAAATTCGTTTACCCATCTACTTATTGTGGCGGATGATGGAGCAGATTAACCTAATGTTTCTCGTAACTCATCTTTTATTTCGGTAGCTTTCATACCCTCAATTGCGAAGTATTTAATCACCGCACGACACTCTGCTTCTTCCATTTTAACAAAACGACGTGTTGCTTCTTTTTCAATCAGCTGTAAAAAATAAACTAATAAACCGATTTATCTAAATATCGGAATGTAAACATATAATTAGGCAACCTAAATTACAATGCATTTGTTTTACCAATTAGAGCTCCACCTATGTGTCACTCTCACTACTTGCCAAACTATCCACGTATAAACAGTGAGACTAGATATTGAGATAAATATTCTCGTACAGCATAATATTTACTTGAAATTGAGTCTCTTTTTAATGAATTCTTTTATAAACTTTTAAGAGGCTGAAATAGGGTTATTTTGAATAAATCAGGCCTAGCATCCAATTAACAGAAGATTAAGATAAATCAAACAATAAATTACAACTTACAAAGTATAGTTTATTAAAATTTACAGAATTAAATGTACATATATATATATATATATATATATATATATATATATTTATGGAAACAAATGGATCTTTAAAGTATTTACGAACTTTAGGTAACAGAAAATGAAATTTATATACAAGTTACGTGGCCTTCATAAGCATTTAAATGTTTTTAATAAACAAGTTGCTTTTCTCTCAAATATTGTTATGATATAAATATAGGAGAAATATTAATTATTAAGTAGCTAAAAAGTTTAAAAAGTTTTTAATGAACTTCGTATATACTTCGTAAGCAACGGGCGAAAATTCCATATTAAACGCACAAAACTCATTATGTATCCCTTTAAAAGGTAAATTAAGCCTTAGTATTTACTGTTAAACACAATAATAGTCTTATTTAATGATAATTTCAAAGGTGTATAATTGAAAGTTCTTTAAATAAATGCAATTATGCCACATATAACTTAGGAATACGTCGTAAATATTTGTACTTGTAGAATTAATGTATTGTATCCTTTTGGATGGTTATACATGCAATCCATGAATCTAAAAAATACATTATTAGAATCACATAAAGTTAATATTAGTATGTTAGTTATATTTGTCATTTGGTAGAATTTTCCAAAACCCCCATTTTTATAGAAATAGAAATCTTGTAATAAAATTTAGAAAGGAAATATTAAAATATAATGCTTTAATAGAGATTATTTTAAGAATCCTAATTGGATTTCGACAGTATCAGTCTAAGTATTTTAGTTGAAATATTTAAAACATAAATTTTGAATACCTAACTTTAAATTTTAAAATTTAAAATTCTGAAAATCCGAAAATTCCGAATTAAATATATATATATATATATATATATATATATATATATATATATTATATATATATATATATATATATATATATATATTATATATTACTAGACAAAAAAGAAAGAAAATTTCATAATGTCAAATTTGGTCTGTTAGATGACAGTTAATTTTTTTATTTGTATCTTGAAGATTTGTTGATCATCGCTTATCTTTTGTCCATAGATGTGTGTTCATATACTACTGGAATTATTCAATTATTCAATCATAAGCACTTCCAAGATTCATGCTGAAAAATTTTAAAAAATTAAAAAAATATTTAGTAGCTAATAATCTTAAAAGTTATAAGTGGTATTGACAAAGGCTAAAATAGATATATATTACTTACCATAAATAAATGGATAAAAGTTATTGAGTATTTAAAAACAGTGTTATTAAGTGAACTTTAGAAAGCAATTTTCAGTGAAAATATAAAGAGTGATCAAAAGAAAATACAATTTAAAAACTAGTGATAAACAACGAACATAAATCATATGTGTGTGAGTAGGTTATATTGACAACGTATTTTGAAACAGAAGAGGTTGAAAAGTGTGAAGGCGACCTCTAATAGAAGGATCAGCTACTATGACTGAAGGGAGAATGATGTTTGAATGATGTTGAAGATAAGTTTGTAATTACATGACAGTTATAATTAATTTTGCGAGTTATTTAGGATTTACATATTATTTTTTAAAAAAGAAAGGCCAATAGTAGCTCAATTACAATTTTTTATTGACAAGATTAATCACAGAGATATCTATAATAAGGGTAATATAAATATGTTTTTGGTGAAAATTATTATTGTATTTGTAGAAAAGGGTATTTATTTTGAAGTGTGTACCTGTTAAATTTCTTGGCAAGATTAATACACCTGTCCTTGTCTCGCCTATGGAAATGCTGTCGGCAAGAGATATTCGGGCAATTTACCTCTTTCAATTTAAAAAGGGATTAAATGCAGCTGCAGCAACGTGAGAAATTAATCAGATGTTCGGTGAAACCACGTGTAATGAAAGCAGATTATGGCGATGGCTTAAAAAATTCAGCGAGGGAAATTTTGACAACAGTGCGTAGCCTTGCAGAAACATTTCAAGTGTCCATTGCCACCATTAGTCGTCACATTTCTTCGATTGGCAAAGTGAAGAAACTCGATCGATGGGTGCCGCACCAATTAACGAAAGCCAATAAGCTCCGTCGATTAGAGGTGGTTACCTCTTTGGCTAATCGACAGAAAGTTGACCGTTTCTTCATCGAGTGGTAACGTGTGACAAAAAGTGAATACTTTATGATAATCGGAGACGGTCAGGACAATGGTTAGATCGAGGTGAAGCACCAAGACAGCATGCACAAGCATCACTTCACCCGCGAAAGATTATGGTGACTGTGGACCAGTAAGAGTATTATTCACTATTCATTTTTGCAACCTGGTGAAACCATCACGGCAGCGTCCTATTGTGCCGAACTGGAAACTATGCATGGAAAATTGAGCCGCTTGCAGCCCTCACTAGTCAATAGACATGGACCCATACTTCTTCATGATAATGCAAGACCTCATGTTGCACGACAGACAATCCAAAAACTTTCGGAATTTGCATACGAAATTCTCCCTCACCCACCTTATTCACCTGACCTTTCGCCAACTGATTTTCATTTTTTCCGAAGTTTAGACAATCACTTAAAAAATAGGGACTTCCCTGACCGGGAGTCTGTAATAGCAGTGTTTGAGCAATATGTGAGCCGTTAAAACCTAGATTTCTTTTCAAAGGGAATTTTTTAGCTTTCAGGCCGTTGGCAACAAACTATTGATGTAAATAGAGACTATTTTGCAGAATAAATACTTATATTTTTAAAATTTAGACTCTTTTTTATTCCTTACAAAATCGGACATTTCATATGTAACAACCTAATAATTTGAACACGATATTCAAGTAAATCTAAAGCATCGAAAGCTAGACTTTCATCGTAGTCCTACTTAGCCTTGTGTCTCGATCTTTGCATTCTTAAATAAAATAATTGCATTGAAATCGGTCAAGTCCAACCAAGAAATCCATTTAAAAATCCAAAATTAGGATGAAATTAAATTAATTAAAATGTCTTTAAAATATTAGTATCTTAAATGAAGCATAAGAGCATCTAACATTTCACCAAAATATAATTGAATTAACTAAACAAATTTTTATAAGAACATTTATTTATAAATGTTTGTATGCCTGAATGCTTTATGTTCAGCTTAATTTTCTCTCTATGTGCTCAAAACAAAATCAAGAAACCAGCCGGCTCTCGTTTCCGCAATCAGTATGTAAATCACGCCATTAATCCGATAATTTTATTTAAAACACCTCAATCTAATTTTCTCAATAATTCCTAATTTAATTTGAAATTCACTTTTACATTAAATATTTACTTTTCTAATATTTTTTAAATGAAGCTCAAACTACAGTTAGTAAATCATTTTTGAGAGATCGTCCAATGATTCCTGTAATATAATTGCTACGATAGATGTTTATTCTTTTAACCTCTGTTAGTTAGCATTCTACTTATTAACGAACTAACTATTTCCAAAATTTGCTCAGAAATCGTATATTAATGAGTTTATATTTTAATTTATCGTTTAACGAAATCATTTAGAAACAATATGTATCTTACAAAATGTTACTTCTAGGTATATATTTGCTTTTAAACTGTTATTGCAACATGTTCCAATTGGTTCTAATGGATTCATACTATTATGTATTACTCAAATTGCTAAGTTGCGTTGGTATAACTTAATATTTTAATTCACTTATATTGTAGTCTGTACATTTTTAGTATAGCAAGAAGTTATACCCGAACTCTATTAACTGTATACTATGAGAGTATTTAAGTCAATGTTTTATTCTTTAATAAGATCATGAAATGCTCTTTTTTTATAATAATAATATTTATTAATATTTATTACGTTCTATTATGTCAAAAAAACATAGAATATGTCATAAGTATAAAATATATAACAACGAAAAAACAATCACAAGTTTAAATAGATAGTAGGTATATATACATATGCGTGCAGTTGATCTATGCTATACGCCAATGTCTACGCTTGTTTCAAGGAAATCTTCCACACTGTAGAACTCTTGCTCTATCAGCCAAAACTTAAAAATAATTTTAAACCGGGCCAACGGCAAGCTCTTGATCCGAAGCGGTATGCGGTTGTATATTTTTACGCAATGGTGAACATTTTTTTGTATTTTTGTAAAATACGTTTGTGGGGGCACAAGATGCATATTACGAAGGTTTCGCGTAGCATGTGCATGATTCGTTTCGTATTTTTTAAAAAATTCATTATAGTTTATCTTCACATGTAGCGCGCACTGAAGTATATAAATTGAGGGCATTGTCAGTACTTTGGCAGATCGAAACATACCCACACAACTCTCTGTTGGTTTCATTCCATAAATTGCTCTAATACATGACTTTTGGAGGACAAATATCCTCCGCCAGTCGATGGAATTGCCCCAGAACACCACACCATACTGGAGCCTCGAATATACATAGGCGAAGTAAGAAAGCAGCCCCGCCTCCACACCAACGTTACGAGCAATAACACGTAAGCAGTAGCAGAACCGAGACAGCCCCCCAGATAGTTCGTTGATGTAAGGTTTCCAGGACAGCTCAGAGTCAACCCTAAGGCCAAGAAATGGCGCGTCACACTTAGAGGCAAGCACTTCATCACCCACCACCATATCTGTTGGTAAACTGTTACCAAAGGTCAGCAGATGGGTTTTGGATAGATTTAGGTGTAGATTATTTGCCGCAAACCACTTCCCCAACACTTGTATATTTTCTGCTACGGCCATACTCAAGTTTTCATTACCAGAGTCTATGACTGTGGATGTGTCATCTGCGAAGAGAACCGTTAAGGATTCCGTAGCGTCCGGGAGATCGTTTATGTATAGCAAGAAAAGTAAAGGTCCTAAAATAGAACCCTGTGGAACACCCACGGTAACTGGTTCCGGACGTGACCTCACCATGCATCCCCCCGCATCAACCGCCTGCACATACTGCATTCTGCCACACAAATATGAACGGATCCAATCCGATGCCACGCCCCTGAATCCCATCAGCTCCAACTTCTCCAACAAGACTTCGTGATGTACACTATCGAAGCCCTTCGAAAGATCCATAAACACACAGACCATCGGGAGTTTGTTAGATATATTATTTATAATTCTTTCCATGAGTTGGTAAATTTCTCTAGCAGTTGATTGCCCTTTGATATAACCATTTTGTGTGTTGTTTAATATTTTGTATTTTTCGATGAATTTTGTCATCCTGATCAGAACTATTCTTTCAAAAACCTTCGACACGTTCGACAATAGAGCTATTGGTCGATAATTTTCATAGCCATTCTTCGCTCCTTTCTTATGTACAGGTACCACTACGGCGTGCTTCAAGTCATCTGGAAATTGACCGGTCTCAAACGAGAGGTTTATCAGGTGTGCCAATGGTGCAGCCAATTCTGATGCACAGAACTGTAGGAGCGACATTGAGATTTCATCCAGTCCCGTTGATGGGGTTACTTTAAGGCTTTTTATGGTGCTAATAATTTCACCTTCATCAGTGGGATAGAAGTAGCACGTTTCCGACACCGCTTTTACGTTGGAATAGTCTGTTGTGCCCAAGTAAACATTTGCTGCACAAGCCGTAGCAAAGTAACAATTCAGCGCTGATAGAACTTCGATATCGTTGTCATGATTTCTTATATCGTCAATGATAAAATTCTTTTTTTTTTAGTAGCGCCAGTTAGTTCCTTGACGACATTCCATGTAGCTTTTGTCTTATTGCTAGCATTTTGGATATAGTGGGAATAAGATCTTTTTTTAGATACTATTATTTCATGTTTTAGTCTTGTACAGAATTCCGTGTAAACCTGTTTTGGTAACCTCTGTTGTATTACTCCTTCATATAGTTGACGCTTGATATTAGTTAGATTCCTTATATGATCATTTAACCATGTTTTCTTTGTACTATTCATTGTTATTAATCTTCTTGTCGAATGCTGATCCATCACCGTTATCAGCCTATGTTGAAATTCACGGTAAGCAAGATTACATTCGACGTTTGAGAAAGCAGGTAACCAAATGTCATTGCACAAACTAGATCTAATAGCAGAAAGATGTGCCCGCGTGAGGATACGTTTTTGTCCTGTTATTACGTTGTTTTTATTCTTTTTAATGCACTGATAAAATGATATTTTTTGAGCTGAGTGATCTGATAATGCTGAGTTTACTGTGTCTGCCTCAAAACCCGTGAAATTGACAAAAATATTGTCAATCGTAGATTGAGATGTGCATGTAATTCTGGTTGGTTTTTCACAATAAGGAGAATTTAGCAGTTTTCGAGATACATAAAGCATCTTATTGCACTAATTATGCCTAAGCAAATATTCTTACTAAGAATTGTAAACCTTTTGTGTAGTTGATCACGAAAGTTGCTATATAACCCCTTCGAATTACGAAAATTAATGTAGAAAGAGGTTATATAGCAACCTTAGTGGTCAAGTTAATCAACCAGAGGCCCCATCAAAATCTCCTTTTATGTAGTGATTTTGTGTCGCAGTACATAATCTGCACATTTGAACGTCATTACATATTGCATGTTTTATTTACATAAATGGTTAGTTTACAATACAGCAATATGTACGTCAATTTTATCAGGGATCTTGATGACTTCCATTTCTTCGCGAAATTACCCTTTTCCCAGTTGCTACTGCTTTTTTAACTAATTTTTATCGCCTTTTCCTTTTGTTATATTCTTTGTCTATTTCTTTTTTACTCTAGATTTCTTCTCTTATCCTTCTCCCATTTTCTTTATCTTATTCTTTAATCTTCTTTCATTTCTATAATATTCTTTCCATTGCTCTGATGTAACCACACTGGAAATTTTATTTTTCTCTTTCTTTAATTTTATAATTATAGAAATGTCCTGTCAAAACAAAATTGACATAAATATTACTGAACCTTTGCTCTGCAGTATATTTATTTTCTGATTTCGGCGAATACTGTATTAGGAAAAGAGATTACTTTTTCCCAAATATTGTAATGTTATCCTTTGTTAGATATATGCACCGTTTATTTGTTTACATTCCTGTAACTTCTTACATTTAACTGCCAAATAACTTTTACAATATTATCATTTTTTAGTGTACGAACGTCTCTTTTATCTACTTTGTAGCTTTCTCATCAATTTTCCCTGAGCCTTCGTTTAGTAAATCGGCAATCCAGGCTCCTCCAAGTATTAAATTGCCTTGCAGTTCCATTTTTAAATTTTATCCACAATTCCTGCCTATATAATTTCAAGATCAGAATCTTGAATCCCACATCTCCTTTATTCCCTTGCCATGAATGATTATATTTACAAGGGTAAAATAATGTTAATAATGCTTTTAGCTACTGTCTGTAAAGTAATAACGTCAATGCTTAGATGTGAACATCCATTTGTTAAAATTTTGTATAATCTAGAACAGTGGGATTGCAAGGACAAGGACTACAGATTTCAATGCACTTGAATATATTATCTGCTTTATAATGCTGTTTACTATGTTGAGAACGCTGTTTATGAATGATGTTCTTTCAGTCGGATTTTAAAGGTTGAAAATTCTCACGTAATCTCTGTAACTTTAACCGGGATCACGAATACCAACTAAGTAACATATGAAATTTAACACTGCAAGAAGAAAAATATCAAGAGCGACGTTGTAGCAGTACTAGGCGAGGCGCAGATCACCAGAACGATAGGAATATAGTTCGGAAAAGTGAAGTGACAATGAAGTAGGAATGGGTAAACCGAAATCAGTCCTTAGATACTTTCTAAAGGAATTCACTTGATGATTAGTACATTAAAAGGAAAGAGAAGTCCACAGCAACACTTGGAAATCCTATCCAAATTATACAATTGCTCTGGAAACTTTAACCTAATATTGTTCTTTAATTGTTTTTAGATTTGGCGATTGCTTAATAATTAGGAACTAATGGTTAAAACGAATTAGACAAACACCATTTCAAAGTAGTCTATACTGAGACAATTGCAAATCACTATCTAGGATACATGCATCTCAGTTCTAAGTGAAAAGTCTTAGAAATCGAACTCCGCAATATGTTTTATTTTAAGTAATTCTAAACCAGAAACTATGATTTCATTCTTATCTTCAAAGCTTCTTGGAAAATAAAATTATTTAATTACTTCTGTTCATTAATCAATCAAGATTCGAAGATACAACACTCAGTATATTTCACTGTTATTATGCAATTATTACGAGCATTTACAGAATATTAAATGAACTCATAAATAACAATAACAGAAAGTGCCAATTACGATAAAAGTCATTTCTTATATTACATTGCGCACAAGCACTGCATTTTCATGCAATTTATTGCAAACGAACTCGAAAAATTCCCTACAAAAATATATGTCTTGTCAACTGGAATAACGGTCTGCAATAATTTACAAAGTATCCCGGAACCTTCAACGCCAATAATTAGCACTGGAACGAAGGCAAGGGGTTTCTAAAAAATCCTCATTTAAATCGTTTGGCTTCGACATTTTCCATCGTTTTTCGCATATTATCCGGGACGATTCTAATTGTTTACACTTCTATTTCCTCTTTAAGACAGACGTCACCGTTGCGATGGCGACGTTCGTGATCTCAGTAGGTTGTATGTGCTCTGATATCGTATGTTTTTTAATTAAAAAAATAAACGAAAGTGCTACTGATGCAATACGAAGCACGCGCGCCTCTAAATCGAGAAGGCCGCGCCCATTGTTTAGCCGCGCGCCCGCATTTTGTTTTCAAGAGAAGGTCAGCGCGATCTTAGATTACTTCTTTCTTTTTTTAGATATGTTCGATAAGGTGACAAAATTACTATTACTAAAAGTGACGTCAAGCGTCCTAATTTTTTATAAATTCGCATAAATAGAAATTAACCACCTCCTTATGAGATGGTTTTCGATGGAGCTTAGGAATTTGGGATTTCATATGATTTTTATCCTTTTATTATCTAATTTTTTTAATTAACGTGATTACAGAAACAGTTTTTAACTTGCCAGGCACCATAAATCCGATCCTTTTAAATATTTTATTTCAGTGTTACCAAGTTATTTTGAACCTCTGAAAATTCATATCAAAAACAGAAAATGCACTTAAAATTGTTTCTTACTCAAGTGTTTCTGTTTTTGAAAGATATGGTAATTAATATTCCCCTGAGGACACCAAACGTAATTACTTTGTATTTAAGTATATCCAATTAAACTTAGATCGGATCGGCCGGGGTGTTATTTCACTTGCTGTTTATGGGAAGTATACAGAAATGTTACGAAGCAAAACCCAGAAACAAGTAAGTAAAAAAAAGCAGAATCCTACAAGGAGAAAACAAGCCAGGAAAGCAAGAATAAGCCAGTGTTACTCAGTTAAAAATATATAAAATCGTGAAAGTCAGCATCATGGACGGAATAGATTTGTTGTTCGGCTAAGTGCAAAAGTTGGTGAGACAAAATTACATGGACATTAAAAGAGCAGTAGTTATGGTCAATTTCAGCAGAAATATGCAGAAAAATTAAGGCTTCAAAGGGGCATGAAAACCATAACAGGTCTGAAAAGGTCGCAGTAAAATATATCTTATGGTCACCTAAAGTAAACGTGTTTTTTATCAAATTCTACTATTAAGTAGAATTTAGAAAGAACTTTCTGGTTCGGTCCATATTAATAAACTGAACTAAAAATTTTTTCGTTTTGCATGTCTGTATCGGTATGTATCATGTGCTATAAATTTTAGATTAAAATGTGCTTATATGCTCGTATAGAGATTGATAATTCTCATATTCCTTAGTCTACTCTACGATTTATTTATTCCCAGATGTTTTACGAGAAGACGCTTTGTTTTAAATACACAGAACGATATAGATATATCATCCCTACCACAATACGTGATAGCTACAAGAAACTCAACTTCGTTAATCCAAAAGTCGTTACAAATCGGAACATTTTTGTATATGCATAGGAAGGAATAATTTAAACAAAAGGGATGATTGGACAAAGACTGCCAAATACATAGAAAACAGCTATCGTTAATATTCAAACAACAAAAGCAAATACATCGGACGCAATTTAGAGAAACGGCGACCTAAACACGGTACAGTTTGAGGCTCACTGGTCCCACCACACTAGTGATGTGACAGATGTATATATATATATATGTATATAAGCTGATCTTCAGCGTCAGTATAGCATTGTGTTTGGTCTAGCATACAGTCGTAAGAAACAGTCTTTTCTTTTCAAAAAACAATCAAACGTCCAATCCTCATTCTTGTTGTTGATTGATTGTTTTTTTAATGAAAAGAGGGAATATAACATTGTTCTCGCATTTTAAACGTTCATCAAACGCCGTGGTAAAAAAAAACGAGAGCCAGGTAGTGAATGCAAATTAATTATTGCAGCCTTTATTTACAAGAAGCATGGAATACTTCAAATGACTTTACTTACCATCCGAAATATCTAAAATAACTATAAATAATTAAAAAATAAGACGACAAAACGAAAGCTGTCGCATCTGTATGTCTACTTATGAGTAAATAATCCAGATGGCGTACCATATCATTTCAGAAGAATAAATGTTGCCCCTAACAACAATTTAATTATGGAATTTTCTTAAAAATAGACTCTAAAAAAATAAATAACCACCTGCAGTTATAAGGAAAAATAAATTTAATGAAATGCAAATTCACAAATCACGCAATTTAAGCTAAAGCTAGAAAGAATATGAGACCATCTAATTTTAATATTTACACCAAATATTTGCACAACGATATACAGCGATGTGCATAGAATATGAACGAAGAGTAAAGCAAACCCGCAACAAAATGATAACGTACTATGGTACTTACTTCGAACTGAAAAGGATTAGCAAGTAGTATTAGAAATACAGGAGTGCGTGCGTAATACAACAGGACGTTATAAATTCATTTCAAAAAGTAAGGACAGATTTTACATGTATGTACATAGTATCTAAATTTCTTCTCGGTTTTAAAACAATGCAATAAGTCACAGTAACACAAATATCCATCTTTATTTATACTTAGCAATATCTGAAGTTTAAAATAGATAATGTTACTGTGATCATATATAATCATAAACAAACTATGCATACACAAACGCCACGGAAAACAACTATAAAAAATGTTTCTATAATAATAAAATTTATCGGTAATTTTTCTGCTTATACATATACATACTTATCTAATTATTTCCTAGTAGCTAGTAAAATTTAATCGTGATCGTATATATGTAGATTCAATGTGATGAATGACCAAAACCATTTACAACTGAAAATATTAATGAAGAAGTTCACAATACCGTGACGAACATTGGTAAAGTCTCAAACGAATAGATAAATTATACTTATAAATACGAAACGCCTAAAAGAAACAAACGTTTCAAAGCAGTACCTGGAACTTTTTTAATGCAGTTCCTCAGAATTTTTGCATTGCATCCGAGCAGCAGACGAGACCTGGATCTGTTGCTGCACAACCAAAACGAAACCATAGTTTGGGCAATGGGGAAAGCTAGTTCAAAACCTCGAAGAGGACAAAAACAATTTCAATGTCTGGAATAGTTATATATATATATATATATATATATATATATATATATATATATGTATATATATAGTATTGTATTTTACCAATTTATTCATTAAATGATATAATAACGTGAATAAGTGTTTGTGTTGTGTGTATGTGTGTCTATGTCCGCATGTATTCTACGTAAAAATGTGCAAGGCATATATAGAGTATTTGACAATAATTTTTTCATAAATTCTGTGAGCTCATTAATAGAATGATCTTTAAATTCTAGAAGTTGTTTCTCAATCTGCTCCGAGAGAGGTGTATTTAGTAATTGCTGGTGTTTATTCTGAGCAGTGGTATTAGTAATCCTGTGGGCTGGAATTTGAACCATATTGTATTATCTCAATTGTGGTTCTATTACTGTTCCTCTTTCCTTTTAATGTTAACAATTCTAATTTGGATAGTAGTTATACCTGTTCCATTGTGTCTTCGGGCTGAACCTAGTTCTTCACCCTATATTCTAATTGTACCTACCGGGGGTTTAGTAAAACAACATTTAAAATATCTTTATTTGGCGACAACATGATACATAGACAAATATAAACAAAATTAGACTAAAGGAAAATGGAATGTTGGGTTCTCTGGGAATCTTGGGTTGCCTAAAACATATTCGTAAATACTTCTGAAACAAAATTTATTAGTAAAAAATTACAAAATTATGGAAAATACAGTGTTTTGTAGTAAGTTTTGTGGTGAGTAATGTCGTCATATCCATGTGTCATTAGTGCTGTCAGAACTGTATGTGGGCGTTTATATGAGCCCGAAGATACTTGTAGGTTCATGTCGGAAATGAAGGGATTCTCATGGTTCGCAATTTCTTGATAGTTCAGGAGTAAAGTCAGGAATTGTAGAGATTCGTAGGTCGTTGTGTAGATCGGAGTTTCGAGTGCACTAGGGTGCATCTGTCATAGTATTTTATTTTGGATAACCTGAATCCTCTTGATATGTGATTTCGCAGCATATCTCCAGACGGGAGCAGCAAACATCATGGTCGGTCTGATGGCGTCCCTGTATCCCACCGTCTTCAACTTCTTATTTAGTTTCCTTGCATGGTGTAGAAGTGGATAGATCTGTACCATGGCTGCCATTCCTCTGTTGTCATGTTTACTGTGTGGTGTTTTCGAGTCAATTTCTTGTCCATGGTAATCCCCAGATATGTTATGTTCTCTTCCAATGAGATGGTCACGTTGTTTAGTTTCAGTTCTGGTACCTGGGGTTTCTTCCTAGACCTTCTGAAATATATAGCAGAACTTTTCCGAGCATTAATGGTTATTCTCCAAGTGAGTTCTGCAATCTCCTCACAGCAACACCTCTGGTTGGCGTGCTTACGCGAAGATCGCAGCGTCATCGGCGTTGAGAGCCAGAGTAACTCCCGGAGGGGGTAGTAGTAGTTGCTTATACAGATATGTAGATGGAGAAGACCTCCCGTGTTTTATAAATAACTACTTGCAGTGTGTACTGGTACATATATATATAAATTAATACAAATTAATCCTAAAACTTAAGTTTATCATAAAATTCGACAGTGACAGTAGCATATTCCAAGGATAATAAACGTATAAAAGAATTGCTCAATGTATGTCTGGTAATGAATTTCGAATGACACGACACGTAACGGTTTGGCCGCTTATTTAAATTACTTATCTTACACTTTGTTTATATTTGTCGCTTTTAGTTTTTAGTCTATTACTGTTCTTTGTATTGATTATTGCAAATATTAGTTACAAGTTTATAGTAAAAATGATTGATAAATATTGAAAACTCCAAACAGGCATTGTGCAGTAGCTGTATGTAAAACCAACTTGATCGTAACTCAATTAAAAAAAAAGCTAAATTGTTGAAAATGTTAGCCTATGATTACATTTTTCTCTAATTGCGTATTAATTCTTAAACTTGCAACTTTTTACATTTCCACATTGTTATATTCATTCTTCTCTAGAGTTTCATTTGCACATTATTTATTATCATTCAGACGCTTTGGTTCAATCTAAACAAAATCAACAGTAAATAATTTAAAATGTCGACTTCGAACGGAAAAGAGAAATTTCTAAAAGCTATAACACAAGGCTTAGGTTCTATATTAGTAATTAAATTAGATTCACCATATCATGTTCTAGGAAAGAATCTGTATAATATTGACTAAAAATAAACTGCTAACCGATCTCTATATGTATTCGTATTAACGTGTTCAAGTCTACTTAGTGTTACTTTTGAAAAATATAATTAATAGACTAAAAATTAAATATCCGATAAGATACATTCGTAATATAGAAAAATTCATCAATGTTTGTAACAAACAATTGCAGATTTTAATAATTTAGACAATAATAAACATGTAATAATATCGAGGCCAATTCTCTAATACCATACTAGCACATAAGCAAAATATACACGAACACGAATAGATATGAGTCCGGAGGCATTCAGTGACCCGGCGCACGGCACGCTAGATCTTAGCTTCTTCCTAGTGGCCACGCCCAAGATCTGTTCCGCAATCCACAGTCGACTTATGGTTTTATTATAATGAGCGGGACACGAGCTCTAGCGATAGCAAATCAAACATATATAGCATGTAAAGCCGTTGTGGAGTCCGTGACAAAAAGCAATTATATAAATAAACAGGCGAAGATCCAAGCCACCGGAGGCAGGAATTGGAAATATTGAAAAGAAAATAAAAAGAAAAAAGGGTAAAGCGGAAAACACTTATTCTACCGTTTCTATTGAGTTCAACGATGTTGTTGCTGTTGTAGTAAACTTACTTCGTTAAGAAATGGAATCCTCGGGCAAGAGGACCGAAGTGTATAACAATATGAACGCCATGGACTTCAGTAATTTATTTCATTACCATTGAATAATTTACGGCTTCATCGGTGGGTTTTTCGCGAAAGAGGCGAACGTTGCGTGCATCACAGGAGGCCTTGAATCGTACGAATGACGTTTTTTCATTTTTTGTGTCTTGTTTTTTCAACTGTTTGCCTGGTCGTATATAGTACGAGGATAACAAGAGAAGTTTCTAAAGAAACACGTGTTACGTCTTATTTCAGTGAGATTTATATTATAAACTCTTCTTCAGCATGAGTTAAATTAGCAATAACTTTGGGCAAATATGATGTGGCTAAAATAAATATTTGGAAGCAATGGAATTTTTTTAACAATTACCAACCAAAAATAGTTTTAGTGAATTTTTGTTTCATACAATTAATAATATAAGTTTATTCTTTAGGGTCTGTGAAACAATTAGTCATTCAAAATTTTAACACGAAATAATTTTTACCAAGATTATACAGACGACATTTCAAGTCCAGTAAAAACTTTGCTCAACTAAAGTCGTAAGAACTTCAGTTTTTCTATAAACCTTATGTCAACACTATACAAGCTACTTATAGTAATCAGCAATCTTCCGTAAATTCTATTACTACTGAAGTTGTGTCTATTAAATTACCGAACGTCAGTAATCTTTTCTACGTATTGAAACAAGGAGACTCTTAAATAGCAAAATATGCAGTATCAACTAATTTAACATTTTAGTTTACATAGCCTTCTTATGTGCTCAATAGACAGACAGATATTTGGTTGATATACATATATATGTATACATATATATATATATATATATATATATATATATATATATGTGTGTGTGTGTGTGTGTGTGTGTGTGTGTGTGTGTGTATATGTACTATGTATTTGACAAATATAACGAATTCCCCAATCAAATAGATATTTTCAAACTAAATATTATGCAAAGGTTTCCTGTGTTGAAAATAATAAATGATTAAATTCTAATCTAAGGGCACAATATAGACTTGTGAGAGCCAATAGTCTTAGACGACAGAAAATCAACCCAAATAAACGGATACGAGATATATGGAGCTTACTTCTATTCTATGGCCTATTTCTGAAAAAAATTCCAACAGATTCTTATGCTGATTCCTAAGGGTTAGCAATCTCAATCTATCCTCCCTTACTGTGGTTGTTCTAAGTCGTTCAGAATCCCTTTTACGGCGTTGCCACCCTTTTGTAACCAATCTTTCCAACAACCAACCAATAATTGTAGCAATATTTCTTTACATTCGCGAAATTCAGTGCCTGTCTCAACTAAACATTTATCTTCAGATACCTGCTTGCATACGCAAACCTTTTTGTCTGTTGTATATTACTTATCTATCAACCGAAACAGACATGAGTAAGGGATTAGACCTCCATCGGGGTTTAACACATGGTTTCTCATTTTTGAAATAGGTATGCTGTCATAGACATTTAATTCACGATATTTAAACACATTCTTAACCACATGTAAACAATTCGCGGTTACGCTATGATCATTCTCTACCATATGCTTTGCTAAAACTAGATCTCTCAAGTCGATTTAATTTGATGTACGCCATATGTTCTTCATACCAGGTTTCTAGCGATCGTTTTGTCTGGTATATGAATTGTTTATTGCAATCTAGACAATTAGTTTCGTCAGTTCTCGAATTCTTATTGACCTCGACTTTATCTGTCACATTTCCTAAGAGGTATTTAATTTAAAATTCTGTTTAAATTTTTTGGCAATGGATGAAATGGTAAACATATAAATTGCTTGTCTCGATTGCATCCAGGTGACAGACATGTGGTATCCCGATTGTCATTTTTATGTTAGCCTTCCTAATTAGTCCATTGGTTTGGTGGGTAACATATACCATTAAACATTATAAGCAATAAATATCTTTTCAAATTAAATAACACAAGTTTGTTCCACGATCGATTATCTTCGTTTTTTTATCCAAATTAATGTATTTAATTTTCAATTTTATTCACTTGGTCCTTTACATTCCTTCTTATCCACAGATGGAGCTACCACGTTCATGAATATTTTATGATCGAAAATAGTTTTATTGCTTTTCAAAATATTCTCCTTGAAAATCAATGCACTGCTCAACGCATTGCTGCCACTGTGAAAGCGGTACCTCCAAAATATAAGTTTCGAATGCCTCAACTGCCTCTTCCGGCGTAGAAAGCCAGAAGTTTATTCTTCACGTGCCGGAACAAAAGAAAAATCACAGGGAGCTAGATCAGGGCTGTACGGCGGATGGCTCATCATTTCAATGTCTTGCCAGGTCAAATATTCAATTGTTTGAACAGACCTGCGAAAGATCGCATTGTCGTTGTGGAGACTGATCTGCCTTTTCGGTTTTTTTTCCTTATTTCTTCAAAAACTTTTGGAGAACAAGTAGTTGTACATCATTCGGAATTGACCGTTCTACAACTCTCTAAAGGCGCGGTTGCAACGTGACCGGTTTTTCTGAAAGAAACAGGCGACCATTTATTTTGATGTGCTTCGAGCGTGAACAACTCTTGTTGGCTTTGGTTCATCTTGGAATACCCACATAGTCGAGTGCTGTTTACTGTCGTACTCATACGTATAGATACATATAAGATTCGTCACCTGTGGTGACTTTATAAATGTTCTTTGAAGCACCGCCATTGTATTTTTGTGAAATTCTTGGCCAGTCCTTTTTCAAGCGGTTGTCAAATTATGTGGTACCCAACGTGAACATAGCTTCTTAACGGCTAAATATTCACGCAGGGTCTTATGCACGCTGGTGTTACTAATACCTAGAGATACCTTGATCTCACGGTGTGTTACATGATGGTCTTGCATTATCAATTAAGACACTGCATTAACGTTTTCCGACACAACAACATTTGTGTGACTACCTTCACGAAATTCATCGTCCAAAGAACGCCGTCCAATTTTGAATTAACTATACTAACGATATACTGTAATTTTCGATGGTGTTTCATCACCATATAAAGAAGTCAGCTCATCGATGCATTCTTGTTGAGATAATCCACGCTGAATGTTATGAAAAATAATTGCAAGAAAATGTTTCGAGTTAATTCCATTTTTCGTTGACATAAAATTTTCAAGTTACTGTCAACAATGGAAATAGCGACCGGATAATAAAACTGTCAAGGTAAATATATTATCAAAAATGACAAGCTTCACGATGCAGATCGGATGCAACACTAACAGTGTTGCCAGTTCCCAAAATATAAACCGCTACTCTCGTATTTTTGTTTAATCTGAGTTAAATTCTAGGATAATAAACTTTTCCATCATAGGATATTCTTTGCATTTTGCATAACATAATAATATATATTATAAAGGGATATTGATATTGCTTTATGACCAATATCAAGTATGTATGTAAGTATGAAATCTTTTCATGCAATTAAATATTTCTTTCAGTTATTTATTAAAATAATAAACGTTAATATAATTAGAAATAACAGACTTATTAATTTAATTTTCCTAGGTTGGGAGGTAGTAAACACTAACATATACATAAATATAAACAATATTAGACAGAATACAAAAGAAAATTCAAAGATAACAAAAAAAATAGTAATTTGGCTTATCTATATCCAAATATAGATACTGTAATATGATTGTCAATCAGAAATTTTATTAATATCTAAAATAAATGAATATAAGAATTCTTTTTACTATTGGTGACTCAAAATGTTATATGAATGTTTAAATGTTCAATATAAAGTATTTACGATTATTAACAAAGGTAAAGTCTAATATTTGTTCTCTCAATTAACTTGTAGTTCTTTTACTTCAATATTATTTAACATTGAAAATGTACGTTTTCTTTAAATCTTCTTTAAAAGAATTTTTTATATACATAAATATTTACAATTTTGCTATCTGGATTATGTATTCTTGTTAACTTTTTTTGTCTGTATATTAGATTATTAGAGGAGTTCCTTCGATTGGATATTATTGATAACAGGCTTACCACAGAATGCAGGAAGAATAAGTAAGGTGTAGATATTACATACAAAATTGAACAATGATAAGTACGAGGGAGCGTTTTTATATTCGTGGAATGAGCGGGTTGTAGAGGGGTGAGTAGGCGCATTGGGGGCGTGGCCTGTGTAGCGGCTCATGATTAGTATAAATACGAAGTTTCATTGTTATTAGACAGTTAGTCTTTGAGCTATCGTCAACCAAGTAACATAATCAGGAGTGAAAAGTGAAATATGGAAAATCAGTCGCGACCATAATGAATGAGATGTCATTGGTTTACGGCGACTCTTGTCCAGGAAAAACCATGGTGTACAAGTGGCATAGTTTATTTAAACAAGGAAGGGAATCCCTTGAAGACGACCCGAGGCCGGGCAGGAGCATTGAGGTGACCACGCCAGCACTTATCCAAAAAGTTGAACAAATTGTACTCGAAGATGCTCGACTAAAGAAGAAACAACTCGCAGAAATGGTTGGAGTATCCGATACAACAATTTTTAAAATCCTACACGATCATCTCGGCATGTCTAAGGTCAGCGCAAGATGGGTGCCGAGAATGCTCACGCCGCCGCAAAAACAACAGCGCGTAGAGTGTTCGCGTGCATTTTTGGACCTCTGTAATGAAGACAAGGATGGTGTATTGAGTGGAATTGTTACTGGAGACGAAACTTGGGTTCATCATTATGAACCTGAGTCCAAACAAGACTCCATGCAGTGGCATAAAAAGGGCACAGCACCTCTCAAGGAATTTAAAGTGTCACAATCAGCTGGGAAACTCATACCAACGGTATTTTGGGACTCGGAAGGAATATTGTTGATTGATTATAAAGATAAAGGTGTTTCTATAACCGGAGCATATTACGCTTCAATGTTAGAGCGACTAAAAGAAGCCACTAAAGAGAAAAGACGGGGAAAATTGACAAAAGGTGTTCTGCTTTTGCACGACAACGCGCCCGTCCACAAGAGCCGCGTTGCGTTAGCTGCCCTGCATAAGGTGGGCTTCGAAATTGTGAATCACCCACCCTACACCCCAGACCTGGCCCCGAGTGATTATTACCTGTTTCCGAAAATGAAAAAAGAGCTGCGGGGTAAAAAATTTACTGTCGATGATGAAGTCAAGGAGGCAGTTTCGGCGTATTTTGCAGATAAAGAGAAATCATTTTTTTATGAGGGTATAAATAAATTAATTGAAAGATGTGAAAAATGTATCCGTCTTGCAGGTGAATATATTGAAAAAGAAAAATAATTTGGTTTTTTTATTTCCACCCCTTGTCCCCCATTCCGTGAATATAAAAACGCTCCCTCGTACGTTGTTTATAATACAATATATGAAAAATTAAAATATTTTGACGATTTCACGAGTTTCCTTTTAGTTTAAGATAAATACTTGCTTTGTAAACTCGTTTTACTTGTAGAATTCTTTATTATTATTTTCAAATAGGAAAATATTTCTTTTCTATTTTTCCGTTGCTAGTTAAAATTTCTTTGAATTCTTAATTTTCCCAATATTTCGTCTTTAATATTAATAATTTTAATAGCGATCTTGGATTTCAACGTTGGAAATATAATTACGTGAACTAGTATCAAATTTTACTATATTTTTACTTAATTTAATAAGCGGATAGATAATGTTATTGTATTAACTAAAAATTAATAACTCCCACATCGTTTTGATTAGCGTTTCTCTGAACAGAGATATGTTATGAATATAGTCTCTTATTATTTATGTACTCGAAATTTTTAAATAAAATTTAACTTTTATACAAATTGTCAAATAAATAATAAATTTTATTTAAAGTAAAACTAAATTTTGAAAGTGATTATGTTCTTGCAAATGTTCTAAATTTTTTAAAAAAATAGCTACCTCTACTTCTATTGTCCTTATAAATTATTTGTATAAATGTAATATTAATATCACTAAACAAATATAATATTACAATCGTTATTCATTAGTTTTACACGCTTAACTATAAAATGTAACCAGATTTAAATTTATTATAAACAAACTAAAAATTTAAATACTTTTAAGATAAATTAAAAAACATAGCCAAATATATTACTTTTGTAATATCAAAATAAATAAATAAACAAACAAAGTTGTTGAAGTGGAATACCATTCATGTCGTAATGAGCACCACTAAATGACTTTCACAGAAACTCATTGTGTATTCGTGTTCACTTTTGAATAAATAAATTTGTTTTATTTAAAAACCTCTTTTATTAAAGTTTTAATATAATTAGGTTAATC
The DNA here is from genome assembly GCA_031893035.1 of Dermolepida albohirtum. NCBI lineage: Eukaryota > Metazoa > Arthropoda > Insecta > Coleoptera > Scarabaeidae > Dermolepida > Dermolepida albohirtum. Next base: position 600,549 of record JAVIWB010004862.1, on the reverse strand, counting down.
ACTGTCCAGACTGCAGTAAACAATACATCGGCCGAAAAAAACAATCGATAGAAACTTGGTATAAAGAACATATTGCAATCTAAACATTTAATTACGTAAATTTACAGAATTAAATGTCTAGATTGCAGTAAACAATACATCGGCCGAACAAAACGATAGATAGAGACCCGGTATAAAGAACATATTGCGCACATAAAGTTCAACCGGCCAGAAAAATCCGGTTTAGCAAAACATGTGTTGGAAAGTAATCGTAGTGGTAACGCGGATTGTTTGCATTTGATAAAGAACGTGCGTACTTATCGTGAATTAGATACGTATAAAAGCATGTACATTTTGAAGAAAAAAGGCCATGACCTGGGCCTCAATCATAACTCATCTCTCTTTGGTCTCTTAAACGACAGACAAGGTATAGTGCAATAAACGCATGTAGGTATTTTTCTTTTCTTTCTCTTTCATTCTCTTTTCTTTTGTCTTTTATCTTAGTTTAAGACTCTTTTAAAAATTATGTGAAACGATCAGTGTGTGTTTTGAATTTCAACGGTACGGATCGTGTGCAGAATTTGTTTCGTATGGGTATTTTGTCGTAATTTCCCAAGTGCGATACTGCTTAATTATCTGCTGATGATGACAACTTAGTTGTCGAAATACGTATACAGAATAGGAGAATTAATGTGTAGAGGGGTTATATATCAACCTTCAGTGATTAAGTTAATCAACCACAGGCTCCATCAAAATTACCTTCAATATAATTAGGGATATCTCCTAATGGTAAAAGTGTAACTACTATTTAAAACTTTATTCCATAATATAATTTTCATAAGCTAAGGTTATTTATAAAAATTACTTTGAACATATTTTCTGAACTTCTATTCGATATTTTAAACAAGAGTCTAACAAACGTGAATGCCTTCTCTTGTAAAGCATCTAAGTTCAAAATGAGCCTTTCAAAACATAAATTGAAATTTATTTTGAAGATAGAGGTCCGCGTTTTAAATCAAACAATTTCGAAAGCTAACAATTTTTCAATATCTTCTTTATCCTTAAACATTTTATTTTACTCGAAGTACTGCAATTAACAAAAGTTATTTTATTATAAGTACAACTACACTTACTGCCCATTATGTACATACATACACATATACCAATTTTGTTACGCTTTCTTTCTATTATTACATAAGTAGTTCAACCGTAGCTTATTGTTAAATCACCGGTTGATAGAAAGCGTAATATATCTGAAACCGTATACTTTGTGACACATTTCGAAAAACACGTTCGCAAGTGCAATCGAGTGACCCATGACACGCAGAATCCATAACTTCATCTTTTTTATAGTGACCTTTAAGTCCATTACCTAAACGGGTTCTCTCCATAACAACTGCGACCAAGCAAGATATTTACATGCATGGACAAAACGCGATGAAGGACTCGACAGGGTCTCCATAAAATGCATAAGTACCGTACTGTGAAAGTATAAGAATTAGAGAAGTGTACTGCAATTAGTTAAAAGAACTGGAAGCAGTGGTTTGTAATGTTGTTAACACGCTATCTATACAGGCACGTTGTTGTTGATAATCTTTACAAGAATCTAAGGAACTATCTGCACGATACGAACATTTTGTATCATTAAGTTGGTCCTATTGGTGACGTCCTGTGTTACATTAGCATCACGTTTTTAACTTGAAGAAATCTTTGTGTAAGACTGTAAGGGCTGCCATGAATGAGTATGAAAAGAAATAGTATTTACAATTATTATTTAGGATTAAACAAAATTGATTCGCATCGAAAACAGATTACTTAACATGTAGTTATTTTCATACCGTTGCTAAATAAACAATCTTAACTGAATTAAGTTAGTTCCCAATATTTCTTATAGCAATAATACAAATTAATTTACACATATATTAAATAAAACCAATATTAAATATAAAGAATAATACAAGGGTAGCTGTTTATGTTTCGGGAATAAAAAAGATTTCTAACTATTGAAAATTGTTTTATTGCTTTTCAAAATATTCATTGTCATGGTGGAGAGGGTTTTCGGTTTGTTTTCCTTATTTCTTCAAAAACTTTTGGCAAACAAATAGTTGTGTACTATTCGGAATTGACCATTCTATAACTCCCTAAAGGCGCGGTTGCAACGTGACCGGTTTTTCCGAAAAAACAGGCTAACCATTTGTTTTGATGTGCTTCGAGCGCGAACAACTTTTGTTGGTTTTGGCTCAGCTTGGAATATCCACACAGTCGGCTTCTGTCTACTATCGGGCTCATACGAATAGATCCAAGATTCATCACCTGTGACGGCTTTGTAAATGTATTTTGAAGCACCGCCATTATATTTTTTGTGCATTTCTTGGCACCAATCGACGCGAGTCCTTTCTTGTGCGCTTGTCAAATTAAGTGGTACCCAACGCGCACATAGCTTCTTAACGGCTAAATGTTCATACAGGATCTTATGCACGCTGGTGTTACTAGTAACTAGAGATGCCTCGATCTCGCGATATGTCACATGACGGTCTTGGATTATCAATTCAGACACTGCATTAATGTTTTCCGAAACAACAACATTCGTGGGACGACCTTCACGAAATTCATCGTCCACAGAACTCCGTCCAAGTGTGAATTCACTATACCAACGAATTCATTATATAAAGAATTCAACTCGTCGATGCATTATTGTTGGGATAACGCGATCATCATATCGGAGGCAACACTAACAGTGTTGCCAGTTCCCGAAATATAAACGGCTACCCTCGCAGTGGCCGAAGTGTAAATATGTGAAATTTGAGTAGTTAATAATAGATTTGGGTATAAAATTATATACATTACACCTAGGATTTCTAGTAGGTATTCCCAAGCTTTTAAACATTTTCTTCCATTTTTTCAGAGACACATGACCAGGTAGAAAAAGAAATATCAACAAATAAAATTTCTTTTCGTTTCATTTACTTCTTATTTATTTTAACGTTCCCAAGTAAACAGCATCCCAAGGAACAATACGCGTTTTTCTGAAGAGGATTTTACAGTTCAAGGAAGAACAATAAAGTAAAACAACTATTTATTAATAAACAAACATTTTACAAAATTTACAAAAAAAATATTTCTGATGAAATGACGGGTGCGTTATTGTCCATGCCTCTCCTTCTTAAGGAGGTAATGAAGTTGAAATTAATTCCAGTTATTTTCAGGCTCAACGAGTTCAACAATTGCAACTTGCTTCGATGTTTGGTTATAATTTCTACCATTCCAAAAATGTTACTTCATAAACGTCTTAAAATTAAAAAAAGAATAATAACTTCAAAGCTTTTGTAGAAGAATTGGAAGAATTTTTAAACAGATATACAGAATTGTGTCGATTTACTATGATTAAAATTCAATTTTAATGATGGATTTTTAGATAGATCGATAAGTTCTTCATCGGATTTCGACATTGTCCAGAAAAGAATGCGCAATCAAACTCTTGTCCTGGCAATTTTTCATTTCTTCAATATAATAATCAACATTCTCTTCGAAAGCATTCAAATGTTCTGAAATCTTGGTATTTACGTATCAGAAACGTTAACATTAGTTTCGATTATAAAGGTTTTAAATGCTTTAAAACTATCATATTTCTAGTGTTCAACTTTATACTCATGTTATAAAAAAGAGCCCGCAGCTATATGTCATGAACGATTTAGCTTGACGGCTAGACGTTTGTCAAGAAAAAAGAGTTTCTAGTTGAAAGGGTAGAATATGGGGTACTGCATGAGAACGTAACTACAACCAAGGTAAGCCACTGACGTCTAGATAAATCACAGAATAGAAACTTCTACAGCCAATATATTTTTTTGCTTTTACTTTCTCCATAGTTCATGAATTTTGATTTTTGAATCTTCGAAATATCAAAATATGCACATAAGATTTTGTAGCAATCCACAAGTAAGTCGCGACCTATAGCTTAGGAAACACTTCTATTAAGTGGAAATAATAACAGTATTTGAAAAATACAGACATTCATATATTAGGATGCATCGAATGAAAACTTTAAAAGTCCAATATAATTCCCAAAAGTTGTATGATTCACTTGCAGCAGTAGTATTCCTATAGTTTAATGAAGTGACTGACAGGTGACAGAGTGATGATAAACACAGAGGCAAGCAACAGCGTCATTAAAAACCGTCTGTCCCAGAGTGAACATACACCGTATCAGAGAAGCGATCTATTATGCCTTTTTTGAGTAGTGAAGGTGTCAAACTAATCCACATTTATCACAGAATAACAGTGCAGTACGGTAATTCGTATTTTATACTCCAACGAGTGTGATTAGAGGTGGTGTAACTTCTGTGGAAGATGTCCCAAGACTGGGACAGGCTTACTGTGTAGGGACGGAAGAAAACGTTGCACTAGTGGAAAACCTTATACAGATGAACGAACGTATAGCTCTGAAAGAAATAGTCACAACTTCGAAGATTATTTATGGTTCAGCGCACAGTATTCAAACACGTTGTATTGAAATTAAATAATTGTCTGAAAGATAGATGCCACATCAGTTGCCTGCCGAATTGAAAGACCGTCGAATCAATGTCTGTGAAGAACTATTGCGTTATTTCCACGTCGAAGGTGATATATTTCTAGAAAAAACTGTAACTGGCGATGAAATCTGGGTTCAGTACTATTAACCAGAAATGAAAAAGCGAGAAGAAGTATGGCGCCATAGTTCGTCGCCGAGTCCAAAAAAACACCACACTCAACCATCTGCTGGAGAAGCAATATTCACTCTCTTCTAGGCTGCAAAGGAAGTAATTATGGCACACTACACTAACAGTAACCAATAATTATTATTCAGAAATATTGTATTTAGAAATCAATTTCGCTCTGCAATTAGGAGTAAACGATAGAGACTTCTCACTCCAAGTGTATTTTTAGAGCATACATAGTATGAAAAGTTTCCAGCAATTTTAGAAGGGTACAATGTCAGTTGAATAAATTTTGGAAGAATAACAAGTAAAAAGTTTCCCAATGACACAACAAGTACAAATAATAATTCTGTAATCTTCACTTTGTTTCGTAGAGGAATCGATAACATGATAGAAAAATAATATCGTTTACATATTCCATAGGTTGAATGTATTCTAGACACCCAATTTTGAATTACTTTTTACGCGTACCGTCCGCTATATTTTTAGTGGTACGTTCGGTCATTAAGATCAGGAATTATTCGTACCTTTTTCTTGTAAACCACTGACTTTACTTTACCATTTTTCGAAATAACACGCCAAAATTTATCAATTCAGCAATATTCCCTTAGAATACAGTTTATTATTAACAGCAACATAATCGTCTGAAAAAGAAAACCCGATCAAAGCTTGAACTCTTAAATAATAATAATAATATTTCTATTTGTCCAACAGAGCATATAATATTCCAGTTGCAGGACAAAGAAATAGAAAGAAGATAATGTAATTTACGAGTCGTACAATAATATGTATTATATATTGAAATAATAATCTAAATAATAAGCATTAAAAGCGAAACAAGTTGTTTGATTAATAGAGCTGATACAAAAACGAGCAAAAAAAATAAGATAATGTATTCTAAAATAAATACACAACTTATGCAATATAGAATTACATTACAAAGCGAGCAAAATAATCACCAATAGCCTTGTTGAAGGAAATAAAACTCAAAAGCGAACATCAGTAGTTCAAGGCATTATATTGATCACTGAGGGTTGATATGTAACCCATTTTCACATTAATTTTCGTATTCTGATTTATTTCGACAACTAAGTTGTCATCATCAGCAGATAGTTAAACAGTCTCGCACCTGGAAAGCAACGGCAAAATACCTGTACGATAAACAAATTCCGCACACGAACCGTACCGTTGAAAGCCAAAACGTACACTGTATGTTCGTTTCACATGATTTTTAAAAACTGTTCTAGTCTAAATTAGGATAAGACAAATAGAATTATATTGAAGTTATTATACATTACATATAACAGAGACTTAATTTGAATTAAAAGAATTTCATTGACAGAATTAATTTGGCTATAAATATAGGTATCGAACACAAATAGGAAATCTTGGATTGTTGCTGTAAGAAAAAATAAAATTTAGTATACAGAAAATAAGTAAAGAGGTTATGTGGTGAAATTTTTTTATACTTACAAGAAAGTTAGTCTAAACGATATAGTTGAATACTAATTATAAGAATCAGAAATTAATATTTTAGTGTGTTTATAATATTTATAAACAATAATTATAGAAATAGTATATAAACAAACAATTTATCAAGTGAAGTAGTTTTTAGTAGTTTAGTAGAATTAATATGTTGGTAATCTTACAAGTAACCAATAAATAACAAATATACATTACTAAGAGACAATGTAAAAGTAAATTAATAGTGTCATTTATAAGAAAAGTGTGTAATATTAAAATGGTATATATACATTATATATGGATTCATGAAAGAGGTAGGTCCATCTGTGGATAAGAAGGAATGAAAAGGACCAAGTGAATAAAATTGAAAATTGAAAATTAAATAAATTAATTTGGATCAAAGAACGAAGATAAGCGATCATGGAACAAACTTGCGTTATTTAATGTCATTCATTAAAAAATTTGAAAAGTTGTAATTAAAAATGCAATTTTATCTCGTATCATAATTAATATTAAATACGTCAATAAAATAGTGATGGTTTATTACAGGTTTAAAATAATAATAGTATAAGAATCAATATTATTGTGAAGAAGGTTATACATGAAACATAGACTAATATAATTAAGTCGAGAAGATATAGAGGGTACTCAAAACGAAACAATAATGTAGCATGATGAAAGTTACGAGGGGAATAAAAAAAATTGCCTTGAAACAATAAGAATTTGAATAAATCGCACCAAATAGTGATCTGATGATAAAAATGCATTTTGTGTATCACTCTAAGAATTTCGTCAGACTAACATCTCCAAAGGTCATTTGAAAAAAGTATAATGCAAAATATGATCAACCAGCTGCAATTCCTGTGTTAGTTGAACTTTATAAGCCTTCAGATGAAGATCGCAATAATTCTCCACATAGTCGCTATAGAGGGGCAGAGTTAATGAGAATTACATGGAATAGAAAAGATCGGTTCATCTCACACTCTCTCTGACAGCAGTCATCTTGTCCTCCTATATAGTGGCAAGATGGCACATATATCTCAAGTCCGATACTAACATCCAGTAGCAAACAAACTACCAGAGTGCATCAAAAATTAGTGAGCTTAACGAAAGAATGTAGCACTTTTTAAAAAAATTTTGTTTGTTTTTCCACCTGGCAATTCTTCAAAAGTGTAAAAATTTGCTTTTATTCCGATGCTACAGATACTTGTTATTTGAATAGAAAAGTAATTGTTTTTAGCTTGATTCGAAACATGAAGAAAATGGAGTACTGATCAGTGATTAAGGACATTTGAGATTAAGTGTGGCCGGACCAGTATCATTGATGAATAACACATTGGACTCCCAAAAGATGTGCGTATTCCAAAAATTACAAAAAATAGACGATATGATACTACATGACCGTCGAATAAAATAAAATTATACGTTCTACACAATTCATATGGATCACTGGTTTCATTTTGCATAGTGAATTGAACATGAAAAAATAACGCGCTATAGACGCTATCGAGAAAACATGTCAACATTAAATTTAGCGTTAAAGCCTGATCCGTAAGACTTCTACCATCGAATAATAACTATTTATGACACCTAGGATACACTATTATATATATTAAATGAAACAAATATACTCAGACTCGCACAATTACTCCGAAGAAGCTAAAGAAGGTACATTCGGTCGGAAACGTTATGGCTACTGTTTCTTGTGACTACTGTGGATTTTTCTTCTCAAGTATCTTTCAAAATGATCAAACTGTAACACATGAATATTATGTATCCATTATAGATCATTTGCATGATGCAACACAACGCAAAAGATCCTATTTAAGAAACGAATGCTGTTGCTTCAGGATAATGTATGTTTTCACACTTCAACTACTTCAATAGCAAAAATTCATTTCAAACTGGTTCTTTATCCAGCAATTTCGCCAGATTTGGCGTCATGAGGGTTTTTTCTTTTCGCAGTTTTAAAACTTGTCTCAGGTTTCTCTAAAACTAACAGATATGTCGAACAATTTATTAAAGTATACTTTTCTGAAGAAATGAAATTGCTTGAATTTCGGTGTAATGTATTACTTTTTTTTCTCCAGGCTCAATAATTTGTGATCTGTCCTCGTATAATAAAACACTGCATATGATAGGGTTCTATTTAACTATAGACTTTTTGTACAAAAATTTACAATAACGGTAGCAATTTTTTTACAAAGAAGTTTCTGACAAGTTTATTTATCATTCATTGTTTTAATTGTTTATTGCCAAACAGTTAAATTGATTTAACAGGATGACTATACTTACCTAATCATAAATATTACATTAATAACAAATAATTTTTTCTGTATTTCCTGTTTATAACGACCTCTAAAGATAATAATAACACTTCGTCATCGAGCACGTGTTATTTTAAGTAATTATGTCCCTTCCGCTGTTCTTGTACATTCATTATTCAAAAAAAATACATCAAAAGAAATAGCATATCTTCGAATATCAAACAACAAATTGAATGAATACTTTCAGGATATTATTTAAGTATAACAAGATTTTTGTTTGTATTAGCAAAAAAACATTTAAAAAATTACATACTCATGTGTCAACAAAGTATTGTAATTGATTTATCAATTCAAAATACATTAAATTACACAGGCCAATCAATAAATATTTTTTAAAAACTTTTTCAAAGTTCAATCTGTTTCTTATATATTTTAGTGTGCTGAATCCAAATTTTCAATGAGTTTTTTTCTACCACGTACCAATTTTTCGCATACTTTATCTATGATAGTATTAAAATATATAGTTAAGATTTAAAGGTACGTAATTTATTATCAGAGCCTAATTGAAAAATTTAACATTTTATTATTACAATAGTAGTGTAAGTTTGAATATGAACAGTTTTTTACTTATTAATCTAAAGTTCTGTATTTCCTCAACCTCTTCACGGTAAAAGTTCGAGTGTAGCTTTTCCTTTTATATGATGCTTTTGGAGTTGCTCGTAGAAAGGTCTAACGGTAATCTCCCATCATATTGATATTCCAACGACCCCGATACCGTTTCTCCATTTCCTTTATATCTTGATGGAAATGCTCCCCTTTTTCCTCACTTGCAGCTCCAAGATTGTCAGAGAAAAAATTTAAATGTGAGTGTAAAAAATTCACCTTCGCACTCATGTTACACACGAGTTCTCGAAATGTCTTCAACATGTTTTGAACTATATTTTCGTAATTAGGGTCTTTCTCTTTGCCTAAAAATTTCAAAACAGGTATTATTATACGCTTACAATGCATAAATAACGTAAAGTATACATGCGAGGAAACTTTACGCCCTGTGGTATTTTAAAGTTCATTTTCAGATTCAGCACGTCAAAAAACATGAAGGAGAGCCAAATTTATAAAAACAGGTTTTTTTCATGGTTGGCCTGTGTTATTCTTTTGTTCGTTTTGGGGAAAACGTTTAATGCTAAAGGTGATCAAATTCTTAGAGTTAACAATTATAGATGCTAGTGTAAAATATGATTGATAATTCCAGGGCAGAATAATAAAATCTATACAAGTGAAACATATTAAGATTTAAGGGACGAATAACCGGATGGTATTGGCATATTAATTATTGCTAGGGAAAACCCAGCATAATAATAAATGCGGAAATAATGATTGTTTGTTAAATATTTACAGCATTACTTTCATCTATAAGGAAATTCATTGGCAAAATTCCCTTGAATTTTAAGTTTCTAGAATATATAGACGCTTTAGGGAAATTTGAACATTTACAAAATTACTTATAATAGTCTTTTAAATAGATCTAATAAACATATAAAGTATATTGGTGTGCCTAAGTGCACTATCAGGAAACAAATAAGTATATAGGTACTAAGGCTCAACAAGAAATGTACACAGCAAAACTTTTATTGGTAAGCTAAACCGTAAAAAGAGGAGTTGCTGCCGTTTGAAAAAAATTATATTTAGGATAATAACAGGATACTTCGTAAGTTATACTCCTGCAAGACATTTCCGGAATAAAATTTTTAGATGAGGGAGACCTTAACTTCAAATTGTGTAAAGAATCAGACAAATCAGTGCCATACACATAATATTAAATTATTAGTAGCAGTCAAAAAGAGTTAGACCTATAGAAACAGTATAATTACATAAAGATGCTGATTCAATGATTAAGAGATAAAAATTGTAAAACGGTTTAAAAGTTAAAATTTAAATATACACTACCGGCCATAAACGAGAGATTACAAACTATCGATAGAAACGCTCTGTCTTTATACCTAGGTTTCGGTAGGGACAACTGAAATAACAGATGTGAGTGCGTTCCTGGGAAGTTTACCATTAATATCCTGATCATTATGTAAATTATATAATCATATTTGTTAGTATAAAATATGTAAAATTCTAAAAATATATTAATGAAGAAACTTGTTCATATCCATATCAAATGTAAATAAAGCTAACTTTATTAACTTAAATAAATAAGCTGATAGAACGACGTTAGAAAAGGAGAAGTGGGAAAAAAAACAAAACCGTTTTCGATTTAAGAGTATATGGAAGCAAGCAGATTTTGAAGAGGACATTATTTTATTTACAAACAAATAGAAGAATTGTAATAGTTTTATGGCGTCTATTTAATAGAAATATTTTATATACCCCAATAAATTTAATAGGGTTTACAACGCAATATTATTATAATGGTATTAGGAATTCATAGTAAACTATTTAGCAATTTAAAAATTAGTTTTCGTGCAGCATTTGCCCGAGTAAGTTGCAATACGGGTATTTGAGAACAGACGTAAAAGTAAGAAAAAGAAAGGAACTTAGCGCAGACACTCGTAGTTCTTTAATAACGCTTCATGTTGAAAAATTTTCACTGCGGCAAATAGCCCAAAAGTTAAATTTATCTTATCAAGCGGTGCAAGGAACAGTGAAACGATATTCACAAAGTGGATCATTACAACCAATAAAACGTTGCGGAAGGCCAAGAGTAATTACCAGAGAAGAGAATTTGCGCCTAAACATACTATCAAAACGAAATAGGCGCCTCACAGCTCCTCAGCTTCGAGCAGAGCTGAATGAAGGCCGTCGAAAGCCGGTGTCACTGACTACTGTAAAACGACGTTTGACAAAGGCAAAGGTAATCGACGAGTTTTCGTTCGAAGACAAGTGGGTGAAAGGATGTTACCCGAATATGTAGTGCCAACTGTTAGACACGGGGGAGGTTCTGTGCTTGTTTGGGGATCCTTTTCCTTTGATGGTGTCGGAGATTTATACCGCATTGAAGGCATTTTAAAAAAAGAGGCGTACCTGAAGATTTTGGAAGAACATGCAATTCCGTCTGGATTAAGGTTAATTGTTAAAGATTTTCACCTACAACAAGTTAATGATCCCAAACACACTTCCCAACTTTGTAAAAACTATGTGAATCAAAAAGAGGAGGAATGGGTGCTGATAAATATGATTTAGCCACCACAATCACCCGATCTCAACCCTATCGAATTACTGTGGGATGAATTAGATAGAAACGTGAGAGAAACCTGTCCACAATCGCAGAAACAGCTTTGGAAACAACTTACAAGGGTGTGGAATAATTTACCAATGGATACGCTCCAGAAACTTGTATCGCGCTTGCCTAATATTTGTAAAGAAATCATTAAGCGCAGAGGTGTATACTTCAACGAAAGTCGAATATGATAAGAAATTCTACAGAATATGTTGAAATTATTTTATTTTATCAGGAAAACTGTTCATTTGTCTCGTAGATATAGTTTTGTAGAAATATACGTTTTGTTTCAATAAGCGTGCATGTTTTTTTTAAATTTCATCTACTGATCCCTCACTTATGGCCTGTAGTGTAAATGCGTATTGGACGATGTTCTACTCCCATATTTAGAGGAATTAGGCGCTAATGAAGGTCCCTATACATTCATGCATGATAGTACTCTCGTTATAAGGCAAACCTGTGTCAAACCTTTTGGAGTCGTTCAATTTGTCAATACTTCCACGGCCAGAAAATTCTTCCGACATAAACACGATTGATAATGTGCACAGCATATTGAAATTGGTAGTCTATTCAAGAAAAATACCATAATTTAAGAATCGAATTTGAATATCCAAAATGTGTGGCAAATGATGGAATGATTAAGGGATCAATAAAACCCTGCATAGAAAAGTATGTCGTAGAGAACGCGTGTTTAAAGACTAAAGATACTCCCTATTTGATCGGCTAACTATACTAGTATCAAAAGTATCAATTTTCTACCATAATTCTACTTCAATCTTTGAAAATTATTTATTTTTATTCTTGAAACATTCATACTATTTATTTCTATCATACTATATTTTTAGTATTGAGATTTCTTTTATAATACATGAAGCAGCTTCTAAGCATAATAAACTTATTTCCTTAAATTGTAAGTAATAGAAATTAATTAATTTTCTAACAATAAAAAAGTTATAATAGATGTTACGTATAGTACAGACCGACAAACGCTATAAAATTTGTGTGTTTGTAACAGAGGAAATCGAAGTAGGTTTCTTTCTTTTCGCGTAAACTTTTTTGCAATGTATCGTTATGCAATAATTAAAAATCAGGTATTGTCAAATGGTTATTATAATTAATATTTTCTTCTGTTATTACTTCCTGTGCTTAGTCGCGTATAACAAATTTTCAATAATTATGGTGAAGAACTATTACACACTTTTTATTTTTCAGTTACATTGAATACCTTGACAATAAGGAAATCCGATAGGAAAGATTTCGTGAATTAGTAGGTATAAAATTTATTTAAATAATAATAAGGAACTGAAATAATTGTCACAGTAAATTAAGAATCAATACAAATACTTCCTTTGTAAATTACAAAAGAAAACCATTGTTATGGGTTGTAATTATAAGATCTTTTAAAAAATGTTACAAAAACTATATGCACATTGGTTTAATGCAATATCCTCTTTATCATATATTTCAAATCAGAAAAAAATAGCGTACATATCCAAAAATGGACGACCTACATTTACCAGATAGTAACAATAATAGTAACCGCTATTGTCCTACAAAGAAACCAAATTAAAAACGGACACTGAAAATTGTGAGACAGACAACAACTAGCTAAAAGAAATAATATTCTATAAAATACAAACAAAAAATACAAAAATTCAAACAATAATAAGGAAATCGTAATAATATAACAATTTTTAAATAAAGAATTAAATTATCTAAATAAATATCACTAATTATTAATATATGAAATACAAAATATAAGTGAATTTGATAAAAATACGAAAATTATTAGATTATTCCCAAAATATTGCAGTACTACGATCTATAGCGGTGCCCGCAAAATACGAACACGAGGTAAATTGTGATTTATTAGATCTTTTCTTCAATTTTCGTGTCAACTTGACTGGTTTGCGACTTCTGGTTTCGGCAGTGTACAATCGTGATCGCATCATGTGCTCAGATATGTTTATATTATGCACTTTTAATTTATCAAGCAGCTGTCTAACAGTAGGTCGTCTATTTTCTGGAGCTCGGTCATCTCTCTCAGTAGTTCTGCGAATACTATAGAAATGACTGCGACAACTCGATGTTGACGAGACACTTTTTCTAATTAATGCGGGTATTCCGTCGACTGTATGCCGAGAAACTATTTGCACTATTGCCGTTTATCGATTCGAATACACATCCGTTTTTCCCATTCCGAGAAAATTACAAAAACTCACCATAACTTAGACTAACAATAAAATTCAAGAAATATTATTAAAACACTTAAATACATTTCTCAACAGAAGCACCTACAAGTTTCAAATAAAATTTGACATTATTCCTAGACCTTAATAGCAGGTGCTTGACCCGAAACCTATAGTAGGAGGTTTTCCTTATAATACAATGGTAGTTTGTCCAGAAATAGATCCTTTTTCAACAACTGAATCCATGTGAAAACAAAAATTTGCAATATATTTAAATACGAGCTGCTTGAATTACAAATTTCTTGATATATAGGAGTGGCTTTAATTCAATTGCCAGCAGCTACTGTACATATATTTAAAATAAATTTCAACACTCTAATGATATTCTACTACCCTAAATTACTGCTTTATTATCTACATAAAATACAATTAAATGTTGACAAATTGATATTTAATGCTATATTATTCAAAAACATCCAAAGAATCTTCGAGTATTTATGTAGGTTATGTACCTGAAGTAACATATTTAATATATATATTTAATACAATATATACATGTTACTCCAGACCCATCTGTATATACTGTGCTACTGTATAAATGCATATAGGTAAACAGTTACTCAGCAAGGACTTGTATCCTACAATGTCAATAAAAGGTGCGATATACAAAAAACAACATAAATCCAAGGGATACGCAACAAGTATGTCACTAGCAGTAAGTCAAGCGTCTCCCCCAAGGGCTAACCATGACAAAGACTATGTACGAACCAGTAAAACACTCCGAAAGTTAGGTTTTTGTTAAGCGACCGATAACAAAATCTGCAGAGCAGATAGATCTACAGACTTACTATTCGACTACGTTCTCCGATTTCGATAGTAACACTAACAGACATGGAACCTATTGGACAAATTTAGTTTTTATATAAAGTGTTCGAAATACCCTTCAAGTGCTTTGCCTTTAAGATAATTTTATCCCTTTTCTGTTAGTTACCTCGCTCTTTACGTTGTGACTATACTGATGAAAGGGTTGATCAAATAGCAGCAAGTTGATAAATATTAATCAAAATTCAAGTCATATAAGAATAATTTAGAATAATACTTTGATTAGATACATTTAACTCACAATAGCGATAATAAGGAAGCAGATGTAATATTACTATTTTGATTTATTTTTCCTTTATTCATAATAATTATTCTGATTTACCGAGATACACAACCTCTATAAATTACAGATCAACAGAAAGTAGTAAACTTCGTAATGAATTTATTTAAATTACTCCGTAACTACAATAATTATATATATATGAAGTATCTACACTGAAATAAAAATTAAAGCATTAAGAACCGCCCAAGCAATTACGAAACTTTTCCGTGTTACTTTAAGCTCGTCAATTATGTGATCGATCTGTGCCAACAAAATTCTTTTTCACAAATAGCAATCATAGAATAGCAAACATATAATTTCTTTGCATATCAAATATTCATCGATCTATCCTAATGCTTCATCAGTTTATAGTGCACCTGCCAGTTAATTTATGGTAACATAAAATACATGTCCAGTGTAGACAGATAGGCGTAGGTGCAGCTCCTTACGCTGTATCAAGAAACGTATTGCTTTTCTACGATAATTTCAAGACAGCTATAATTTAGATAAGAAGAACTTTATTTTTAAGCCACAGCTCGGAGGTATTCACTATAAAAATACCTAGAAAATTTTAGCTAAAATACAATACTTGGCATTTGAATTAGAGTTACCCTTGCCTATCAAGAAATTTGTGATACAAGACGCTTGTATTTAAATATATTTCAAATTTTCGATTGTAAACGAAGCATCTATTACTAGGAAAATAAACAGTATATTATTAAAGAAAACCCTTATTGTTAGTCTTGTATCAGGTACCTGCCATTAGGCTTTAAACACACAGGTAAGGAAATATGTGAAAGCACTCCGAATAATATTCAATTTTAGTTGAATTTTGTACATGCTCGTGTTGGGAAGTGTATTTAAAGTGTTTCAATAATACAGGGTGTTTCAAAAGGAATATAATTATTTCGAATGCATATATTTATTAAACTTTAAGACATACGAATATGAAACATTACACATATATTTATGAATATCTCAAGTTCAGATTACAGATGTTCAATATGTCCTCCATCAGAGACACGAATAATATCACATCGATACTCAAATTCCTCCCATACTCGGACAAGCATATCCTTCGTCACTGGTGTTATGGCAGTACGGATCCGATTCTTCAATTCTTCCAGGTTCTGTGGGAGTGGTGGTACATAAACTTTGTCTTTAACGAAATCCCGCAGGAAGAAGTCACAGGATGTCAAATCCGGTGACCGTGGCGCCCAGCTGAGACATGCTAAGTCGCCGGCTCCTTGACGACCAATCCAACGGTTCGGTAGAGTTTCATTCAGATATTCACGCACTTGGCGACTCTAGTGAGGGAGTGTCTCACCTTGTTAAAAAATGCATTTGTCTTCGTGCAGCCTTGGAAACAACCAGTTTTGTAACATAGCGAGATACTATTGGGCGTTAACCCTCTTCCCATCAAAGAAGAATGGGCCGTAAACAGATGATCGGGATATCGCACAAAACACATTGCTTTTAGGCGAATCTCTTACATGTTCAGTGGCTGCATGTGGGTTCTGTAGACTCCAAATTTGAACATTGTGTTTGTTTACCAGACTACTAACATAGAAAGCCTCTTCATCACTGAACACGATGCGTTGTGCGCAAGTGAAACGTTGGAAAGCAGTTTGAATTCGTGCAATATTTTCTTTAGAAGCATGAGGACGGCCAGAACTCTTTCCTTTACATACACAGCCTGTATCTTCAAACTGTCGATACCATCTGCGAATATTCCACCCATTCGGAGGATCAATTTGGTAACTGAACCTGAAACGTCTTTGCACTGTAATCACGGAATTGCACTTCGCAAACTCGAGACCACAAAATGATTTCTGCTTCGGAGGAGCCATTTTAAGCATATGACGGTTTCCGAGAGAAACAGAAGGTAACTGACATCTAGCGGGTATTAAATAAACTAGACTATATATTCGTTTCTCCAATAGCCGAGCCGAGGCTATCGTTTTATTGTTTTATTTTCAGGTGATTTTTAAAAAATTTGTAGTTGTTATTCGAAATAAGAAAAGCGAAAGATATAGTGGCGCGATTAAAATAAAATGGAGACTTTATTATAAACAGGCACGTATTCGAAGCGACAAATTACAATAATGCAAAAAGTTTCTCGGCATACAGTTGCAGTCACTGTCATATTGTCCGTAGAACTGCCGAGATAGACTTCTGCTGGAGAGTTGCCAAATAAATTAAAAGTGTATAATATAAACTCTGAAAACCCAAATATCTCAGACCAGCCTAGAAGCCTAGGTTGACACGGAAAATGAATAAAGCACGACTGTAAAAATGCACGAAAATTTTACGGTTTATGATTAGGAAAAGGTAAATAAGTAAAAATTTTGTTATCAGTAATATTGAAAATGTCAAGTTTTGTAATAAATTTTATTTATACAAGTCACATTTTTTTTACAACAGAAGATATTCAGCGACGAACCCCGACTTGAAGCACTGACAAAGAGTGTTCATTTCGTTAGACGAAGACTCAAGGATCATTATAGTTATGAAGCTGTACAGAAAAAAAATTAAAACACCCATCATGTCATGATATGATCTTGGATAGCCAGGTATGGCGTCAGACAACTGTATTTTGTGGAGAACATCTTGAATCAAGGCCATAAAAAGATTGTCGAAACTGTACTTTTATCTTTCCCAAACTCACTAAATAAATGAAGAATGGCCATACATGCTCTGGTCTAGAAACTCATCCGATCAAAATTTGATCTAAAATGTACGGCGTATGTTGAAAAAATTTACGTACTCATCCCTTAACACAACAATACCAGTTCTAAAAGGTAATATTAACTGACATTGTTAATTTCGTTAGACGAAGACCCAAGGAACATTATAGTTGTGAAGCTGCACAGAAAAGAATTAAACACCTATCATTAGTCACGATATGGTCATGCATAGCCAGGAATGGCGCCAGACATCTGTATTTTGTGGAGAACATCTTGAATCAAGGCCAATACCAATTCTAAAAGGTAATATTAACAACAGACATTGGCAAAACTGCAGGAAGTGATATAAACTTGTATTTCCAGTGTGCCAGATACATATAATTAATGTAGGCAAAACAGGATGAGTTTCTTTTATTTAGGATAAATTTGAAAAAATACCAAATTCAGAAGATAACTTTATATAATTCAATTACAGGGTACTGTGTATGTAATTTCAGTTTTCCAATGACTACCAGAATGGGACATTATTTAGTTCAAGCAAAATATGTCAGGTTCATTAGGAATTCTAATTAAGCACTTTATAATTGGCAATTATAAAACAAACTTAATAAATAATATAATGTATGCTTATAATTTCGAAAGTAATTATAAAAAACTCTTGAATATATAAAACAGTAATTATCCCAGAATGGAATGTAATAATTTTACACTCGCACTAAATTTAATTTTATAATTTTTTTAATTCTAACAACAATATTTATTTTCCATGACATTACACAAACGAGAACTATCAGAAAATTACGAATACTGATTACAAAATAATATATTGGGTTGGCAACTAAGTACTTTCGGTTTTTACTGATAGAGAGCGTTGCTTTATTTTTTGTATAACGTATGTTAGTGCTGTACTTTACCGTTTGTCGCGTGATACTAGTCACATTGACGTAACTTCAGAAGCAAGTAGTGTGTGATTTTTATTAAAGCTATTAGTTATGGGTTAATTTTAAATGGAGTGCAGAAACGAACATTTTCGACATATTTTACTATTTTATTTCCGTAAAGGAAAGAAAGCTGCTACGGCTCACAAAAAGATATGTGAAGTTTATGGTGCTAATTGCTTAACAGAGCGCACGTGTCAGAATTGGTATGAAAAATTCCGTTCTGGAGATTTTTCCCTCAAAGATGAGCAACGTTCTGGTCGGCCTACTGAAGTTGATGATGACCAAATCAAAGTCATAATTGAAGAGGATCGTCATATAACTGTTCGAGAGGTTGCGGAGAGGCTACATGTATCGCACACAACAATTGAAAAACATTTAAAATGTCTTGGGCTAGTTAAGAAGCTTGATATTTGGGTACCTCACGAATTGAAAGAAATTCATTTAATACGAAGAATCAACTTTTGCGATATGCACCTTAGACGAAATGAAACCGACCCTTTCTTAAAAAGAATCATCACTGGTGATGAAAAATGGGTCTTGTACAGTAACATAGTTCGAAAACGATCATGGAGCAAACACGATAAACCAGCTCAAACCACATCGAAAGCTGAATTGCATCCAAAAAACATCATGCTGTCAGTTTGGTGGCATTACAAAGGTGTTGTGTTTTTCGAACTGCTTCCAAGGAACCAAACGATCAATTCTGATGTTTACTGTCAACAATTAATAAAACTGGATGAAGCAAAGGTGTAGTTTTCCACCAAGATATTGCAAGGCCTCACGCATTTTTGGCAACTCGTGGGAAACTATTGGAGCTTGGCTGGTAAGTGATGCCACATCCCCCATACAGCCCTGATCTAGCACCATCTGATTACCATTTATTTCGAAGTTTTCAGAATTCTTTGAATGGTAAAACTTTCACAAATAACGATGACCTTCACTCGCACCTGGTTCAGTTTTTTGCTGATAAGGACCAGAAATTTTATGAGCGCGGAATCATGCAGCTGAAAGAAAGATGGCAAAAGGTCATTGAGCAAAATGGAAAATATATAATTGATTAAAAACTATTCTTTATTTAAAAAAAAGTGTTTTATTTTATACTACAAAACCGAAAGTACTTAGTTGCCAACCCAATATAATAATCGACGATAATTAAATGTATGACAAATAGATAAAGGGTTTTCTCATAAGAACTATACGATTTTAAAATAAAATAAAGTAAAAGCTATGTCAGATAAAGTCATGTGCCTTTTATATTATTTTGAGGGATAGTTGACTACATTGTTTTCTGAATAACAAGCCATTTATATATGCGTCTTGTCTTCGTGCACACAAAAGAATTCGATGAACTCATTTGTCGATAACTGTGTAATTAATAGTACTTCGATCGTGATTTGTTTGCATAGATTTAGATTTTAAGTAACTAAGTAACAAAAACTAATCTAATGGAATTAGAATTATTAAAAGAAAAAAATAATTATGTGAAACGAATATACAGTGTGCGTCTTGGCTTTTAACGGTACGTATCGTGTGCGGAATTAGTTTTTTCGTACGGGTATTTCTTGCCGTAGTTCCCCAGGTGTGACATTGCTTAATTATCTGCTGATGACGACAACTTAGTTGTCGAAATACGTACACAGAATTACGAAAATTAATGTGGAATGGGGTTATATATCAATCTTTAGTAATTAAGGATTCTAGGACAATTATTGTCAATTATTTAAGATTTTCTAAATAAATACTAGCTACGTTCTGTACATATTTTGCATTTCGTCGTCTTGTTAGTATTTCTGCATCATAATATTTTGTAAACCTTGTTCTATTAAGACGATTCAACTTTTCAGGTCCTGTGTTGGACCACTTCTTTTTACCGAAAGAGTACATGAGAACACACATTAAGTATGTAGTAATTACTTTAAATATGTTTCTGGAATTAGGTGATTTCAATATAGATTTTAATCTTTGCTCATATTTTATTTTAATTTGTTGTTTTGCATATGAATGGTTGATTTTTGTATTTAGTTCAAACCCTAGCGAGAAATTCGTTATTAAGTGTTTCTTTACTTTTAGGATTCTTAAATCTTCCTCTTTCTACATATAACATTTCGCATTTGGTTATTTTAAATTCCATACCAGTGTATTTAATGTCATTTTGCGCTATCTTTAAAAGTCGTTTCGTTTATGTTTTATTTAAGGCAAATAATTTTATATCGTCTGTGTAAAGTAGATAGTTTATTATTTTCTTCTGGGTTTCCGAGCTGGAACCGCGTCACTGGAATGAATAACTGCCGACCTTTCGTACCCACTCGGGTACGACATCTTTCCATACGAGTGGGTACGAACCATCGGCAGTTATACCAGTGACGCAGTTCCAGCCCGGAAGCCCAAAAGAAGATAGTATGGACCACGACCGCAGAAGTCTACATACCAGATTAGATAGTTTATTGTGTGTAATGGGGTGCTTTGCTGTTTAATTTTGAAACCGTACACTGTGCTATTTAATATATGTAACAGTGGATTAAAGCATAAACGAAACCATAGAACGCTAAACGATTCTTCTTGAAATATCCGTCTATTACTTTTAATTCCATTTTTATTATATGGTTGTGTTTTTTTGTAACATGTAATTAAATTTCTCTGTTGTTTCTCTGTTTGTTTCATGATTGTACTATCCATTATAATTTGTTCTTTACATCCTCGGCTGTACTTTCTGCATTTTTTTTGTTCCTTTGTTATTAACGCGTCTTGAGTATTTGTCTTCGTGTTATAAGGCTAGTTAATTTTTCCTATAGGTAACCACGTAAAATATTATTGTTGTTAATTGTTTAAAACTTTGATTAAGTTTACAAGTATACCTCTTAATTAATTTTGTGGAAAAAATCATAACATTGTCCGAATATCTTAAAAATGAATTACTATTAACATTAAACAAAAACGAATCTATTAAGTGTATAAGCCATACATTTCAATTAAATTCTGCCGAAATATGTAATAAAACATGCTAAAATTTATAATAACAAACATTTTTTAGTATTTCTAATTTAATGTAGGAAACTTTAAAAATTACCGTATAGAATAGATTTATTAATACTAAAATTTATGAACCAAAGTTCATTAATATCAATGATTTCAACTTGCTAATTCTGTCTTTCTTGTCATTATTATTAAATATTAGTCGAAAATTCTAAATTTTAAAATTTAAATACACGGTAATGTTAGTCCATCATTGAAGAATAATATGCCAATGAAAAAGAGCACTCACTCTTATTGAACGTCATCTGAACGTTACATATATCATGATCGTGCAGAGTCTGATATTGCCGCTGCCTTGCCGTAGAATGTTCAGCAATTTAACGTAACTAAAGGCGACTCGTGCCCGAAGATGATTCATATCAACTACTCTCGGCGAATGTTTGCGGAGAAAACACCGTTTAATATCGCATTTAGGAGCATTATAAAAACGTGGACACGATTCAACAGAAACAGAGTATCTAAACTACAAATTCATTTACATATTTCTCTCCTTTGAAGGGATCGAAATAAAATTAAAATTTGTTGCGAAAACAGAAGAAAAAGAGTAGGAAATACTGACTTATCTACTCTTCTGTAATTAAATTAAAAATTCGAAAATTATAAATTAACGTAAATTATTAACAGTAAGGAATTTTATTAGAATTTCTTAATATTATTATAGCAAAAATTTTTCGAAATAAGTGGCATTTGCCAGAATTTCTGATATTTATTTTTGCCATAGATTCTTTAACAAATTCCTGCCTTACAAGAATTGTATCTATAAGTGTTAAATCCTTTTTGTATATTTTATAGAAGTGTAAATAAAGCATACAACCCAAATCGCATGTTATCGAATAGGTCTTTAGTCTTTTTAAATTTAACACTCGCTGTAGCTCGATACTTGTCCTAATTAGTAAATATTTTTATAATTTAATATTCGAACATGTTTGCTACATTTGTTTATTTCATTTCTCTATTTTTAACTATTTTTTATTTCCATGTATATTCATCTTTAAAGTTTAGTTTTGAATAACTTCAAATAGTGAATCTTCGACCAACCTATTATAACCTAAAGTTCAGAAATAAAATTCCGAAATATATTTTTGATGTGTAATTTCGATTACTTCTCGTTGATATGAATTCTTGCACATGCATTCTTGCACATAAACTAATTCAAAATACTTGAAAAGGAAAACAATCCATAGAATTTTTACCTAGAATACTATTAGACCTGCGGTTTAACCCGTCGATCTTTGTTGTTTAACTTCATTTCTAAGGATTGAGCGTAAAAATATATTACGCCGTCGTATTAGGCAAGTAATCAAAATTATTCAAAATGAACTAAATGTAATTCAGCTTCCTCTAATAACAAATAATAATTTATAATACTTTAGATCTTAAATCGTTTCCATTACATTATTCCAAATTGCAGCTAAAGCATTTTTACTTGTTATTAAATCAATAGCTCAACATTACATAGTTTTCAACACAATATTGCAACTGTTGTAAAAACGACTAGCAAGAAAACGATCACTAGATAGAGAAAATCTAATAAATCTAAATATTCAATTATCAAAATAAAAAATCATATTCGAATATTTCCTTTGCATATTAATGAAAAGAACAAGCAAACTTGTCTTGCTAATACAAGAAGACAATAACTAAACAAATATTCAGAGCATTTCTTTTATTTAACCCAAAACGTTCTTTCCTTTATTTTTTAACAACTATTTTGTACGTTCAGGATATATATTTTAAACGTTAATATACATTGATCGCCATAATAAATGAAGACCCAGTAAACGTAGATATATTTTAGTGAATTTTCAAGAAAGATATATTGCAGCAAGGCGCCCAAGTTAACATTGGCAATGAACTAACAAATGTGCTTACTTTTTTGTTGACATTATTTACTTAAGTGTCGCTGTGAAGTATACTTTATTTAGTCCTAATAGAGTAATAGAATGCCTCCTATTAGACAACTTACAAAGCATTTGAGTTTGAATGTGGCAGGATAATCGGCTTGCGAGAAGCCCGATTATCCATTCATCATGTTACTGATGATGTAGAACATAGTATCGCTACAATTGTTCTGTGTTGCTGAAGAGGGACTGAAAATGATAGGGGAAAATTGCGCTTATGACCAATACGTCCCAGAGAGACAACTAATCCAGTGGACTCCTTCTGATAACTCTTAGAACTCGTTTTCGTCAATAAGGGAACTGGTAACAGACTAAGCAAATAAGCTATATAGGATAATAAAATAGTGAGCTTTAATTAATCAACAAATCTTCACATGAAAATTATATCGTTATATATTTGACGTTTCGCGGTTAGATCATACCGACCATTTCTTTGTTTACTTCTAATTCTAAGATTGCACGGCTAAAGTGGTGTAACGGAAGGTTGCATTAGTATTGGAATTAGAATTAGGTCTTCAATAACGAAATTTAATTTCGTTTATGGGCTTACCATGGCCGCAGATTGATCAGAGTTAAGGGATGTTGGTGTGGTGAACTACTTATCTGCCATTGAGGTAGATTTCTTCTAGTAGCAATTCAGTGTTCTTGAACCAGTTTATACCATATTTACAACAACCGGTAAATTCAATTTTTCAGCAAGATTATGCAAGACCACATTTTGCGAGGGTTGCTATAAAGTGTCTGGATTTTTGAACTAATTTGGAACGTTTAGAATGGACTCCACATTCGCAGAACTTATCACATATTTCACATGTTCTATTACCTGTAAAATATAGTAGAAAAGAGGTAATTTAGAAATAATTTACAACCACACCCAAACAATGTAATGCTTCACAATGTAGATTATAATAATAACAATAAAGTATTTATTGCCCAACAGTATACATATACTAATAACATGACAGTGTATAATAAAGAATTAGAAACACCAAAATCATCAATATAAATAACTAGAAGCTTACATCTAAAAAATTAATTATTTGTCCCTGCAGTTAACCATCACAAAACTCAACATACATACATGCATATGTACATCTTGCGGTACACTAAAAATATTTTGCAAATCCTTAACGGAGCAACTGAATATATCACAATTATTGCCGAATTTATTATATGAAGTACACATAAACGATTATCTTCAACAAGGAACTTTAGAAGCTGAAATAGCATTTCGCAAGCTACCATTTATTCGCTAAATTCAAGTATGCCTAATAGACTAACTGAAATCTTAAGAAACAAAGAAATATCGCCACATTATTAATGTGAATTGTTAAGATCATATTTTGGTGAAATTTGCATCGTTTCTAAAATATACGAACGCTTACCGGGTGTTCATTTATTTATGACGACCAGTATATGTTAACGACAGTATATTTGAATAACCACAATGCTGATGATAATGCTGATGCGTTCACATATTATTTTTCATAATAGTATTACGCCTACCAATGTGATTTTTACTAATCCTTCTCTAACCTTAACATAAAGCAGTTATTAAAATCATGATTACCTTTGGAAACAAATTAATTGCTGGTAACAACTATGTATTATTATATTTATGTATTAAGTCTGTGGCGTACTCTTTGAAAATTGTCTAGAATTATTTCCGTCTTTAAGAATATTAATATCTCAGTTAAGTACATATCGCACTATTTCAAATTCTCTCGAACTTTGCTAAATTTTTTAAACAACCTTCACACGTGTATTTTAGCTCATAATAAACCTCCCGTGCTTCTTCACTAGCACAGATTTCTACTAATATTACAATACACAATATTTTAGTCAGACACCCGATAACATCGCCCAGGTCAAAATGATTAATACTCTCCTCAAGTGCATTTGATATTAGTCATGAAATCTTGTTGAATAAATTAAGTTCGTTTGACTCTAGGCCTCCCTCTATGTAACATAAATTAATCAAGTTCATTTGCGCGTAGTTCTTCTTTTGTAAACCTTATGAGATCACATCTAACCAATAGAATGATTTATGTTTTCCAAAGTGGATTATCCTATGAGTACATGTCGGCCTCCGTAGTTTTACATGACTCTAATTTCGGGCTTTTGTTTTCTGTACTTTTCTTTAATGATATGCTGACAACCTCATCGTGTCATCGCACTTACCTATACAAATACTGCAAGAATCATCTTTGCTGTCTGTCTACGGTGCCACCGATAGTAAGAATTTGTAATGTAATATTAACATTCTCATAAGACGGCGTAATGAAAACCGTTTAACCTTCAATTTTTCCAAATGTTATGCTACGAGTTATACACAACTTATTCGATATGTGATGAATCTATTAGTTTAAATATCTTGAGTTACAGTTTTACCTAGTATTACTTTTATCCAACATATTGAAGAACAGAATTGTATTTGCATCCAAATGATAGGGATTTGTTTGAACTACTACTTTGCTTACGTCCTAAACAAGTTATAATATGCATTGGTTGTTGAATCTCCACTGACAACCCATTAACTTGCTATCGAACGAATCTAGTGCTATTTCTTAAAATATTTTTCTTTCAAAATTGATAATACCTACTTTCCTAGAAGATATGAGAATAAACTAGCTTTGAAAATATATTAAATATACTTATTTACTTTTCGGAGGAAGACCCATAGGGTACATTTCTTGTCGAAGATAATAATTGGTGGGATTGATTGTATCGATTTTGATTTTTACCATCCTCATCTTACCATTGGCTCAGTGGTAACCTCTGGTCTTCCAATAGTGAGGAGAAATGCTTTGTGGACCTTTTCGTTGGCTAATATATACTATTTCACAGATCATCATTATAAAGACATATTTTTTATCATATGTAATAGTTACTTATTGTTATTATTATATCTTTCGCTATTTATGTATCCATCTACTTTCTATGCTTTCTATTTTTGTGCTTATCCTGTAATTGGTATGTATTGTGTGCGCTGTTAAGAACAGGGCGGGAGATAGAGACGAATAGAGAAAAATTGTTGCAAGGGTTAAGGAAATGTAATTGATGTATAGGTTTTGAAATGTAATATGAAATAAGCCATGGGCCTAAAGGTACGTAGAGATGAAATAGATATTTAATATATATATATATATATATATATAATAGGTATTTTGAAAATATCATCTACATACCAGATGAAATGTCGGCAGATATATAAGTGACGCGGTTCCAGCCCGGAAGCCCAGAATCAGATACCAGGAATAATTTTATTTTTGATAAAATAAAGTCACTGCACAACAGATGGTGCAAGTGCGTTGAGGCACAAGTTCGGTGAAGTTAAAAGAGATTACATTAAAAAATAATATTATCATAAAAATTACAGGTCTTTTGTTTCATTGTTAGGTAGAAAACTTTTGTATTAGCCTTCGTAAACTACACACATTTAAATTCAAATTTATTCCAACTTCGAGCGCATAATCTTTTATATATGTCATATCTAAACGAATAATGAAGTTAAATGTGAAAAACGATTCTCATTAGACACAGTCTCTCCTTCAAAAAACAAAACTATTTCTAGATATCTTTTATTAAAGCATCGTTTTATTACTTCATTTATTACATTTATCTGTGAACACATTTACAATTTCCAACAAGATCGATTTATCCTTAAGGCAATAAGCCCACGCGAAATCAATGCTTGACCTTGCGAAGTATATTATTATTTGACAGGAGTACGAACTTTTACGTTATATAAAACATAAAGACATAATTTACCAAACGAGAGAAAGTGACAAAAGAATTGCCGTAATTACTACCTACAACGAGAACGAATAATCGAAAACATATTTTAATATTTAACATTCATGTTCAGCGAATTTATTTAAATATTACCTTTGTTTTATAATGTATGACCCAAAGTCATGTATTTTTACATATTGTAATTAATTATATGATGTGGAAAAGAAAGCGTCACACATTGGTGCCTCGAATTAGTACTTGCTCCGCGTTTTGTGGCGCAAAATTGTTATTGCACGCTACGGTATTAAAAACAAAAATGGTACAAGTTGGGATGAGCTAAATTATTATTTTGCTGCCATTGTGTGATTAGCATGAAAAGCCCGAAGATATGTGGGAATCTAAAAGAAAAATATTAGTAGAAAGAAAGTAACAAGATTATCTTCAAAATTTTTTAACTAAGTTAAATAAAAATATATTTTAAAACTTTAGATATATTAAAAAATAAATAGAAATATGTGAAAAGAAAAATAACGCAAAAACTAAAATTAAGTATATTACCAAGCTGCGGGAGTAAAACATGTAAAGACTATAAAAAGATTGGTATCGAACGGATACGTATACTAACATATGTGTATATATCCTTGGACAGGGCTTGTACATAAACACTAAACTATACTAAAATGTCGACTAAGGAACGCACACTTAAAAGTGTGTTCTGGATTACAATTTTCTAAAAAAAAACTAGTTTTTAAAGAAATAGATGCGAGAACTGCTATTATCTAAGGCGCGGCCAATGACGAAAGAGAAAAGACATTAAAGATTAAGATTTTGACATTACTAATAACGATACAAATAAAAGCTTAGTTGCGAAAAGTACTTTAGAATTTGTTACATGACTTGCTTTACGTAATCATTACAACAAATGATATAAAATAATTGGCAAGCTGACAGCAAAAACTACATAAGTATATATGGGTAGCAAACAGTACTCTCAGCCAAAAAATGAAAGTTTGATTTGTAATCGTAATTTAGAAATTACCTAAACTTAGAACTAAATTAAATGTAATATTAAATGAATATTCTAGAAAATGAAAACTACATGTAAGTATGATTCGTAGTAGGAAAAGATTTCTTGAAAAAGAGGCCTTAATTTATTGTCCATAAATGTTATTAAAAAAAGAGATTTCTCGCTGGAAATATTCGTAACGTCACGAAGGTCGTCTACGGAAAAAGAAGATACGAAAATCAAGAAATAATCAAAAACGCAATGTAAATAAATTAATAATTATGACAATACTAACAATGATATTAATAATAAATTACTCGCGAAAAGAGCCTTTGAGAATGATATGTCACACGATTTGCTTTATGTAATCGCTACAACAGTGGTAGAAAATAATAACCAAGTTGACAGTAAACTACCTAGCAGGTATATATTTAACAGGTAGTAAATGATAATTTAATATTAGTCTCTGGCAAAAAATGAAAGTTTGAAACGTAATTGTGTAAAATTTTCCAAAATTTGAATTAAATTAAAAGTAATATTCAAATGAATATTCTAGAAAATAAAAACTTCGTCAAAATATATTTTATTGTCGGTAAAGATTTCTTGGGAAAGAAGCTTTAGTTGATAAGCCGCAGATGTTATTAACGCAAGTGATTTTTCATTGGACATACTCGTAACATCACAAAGGTTATCTTAAGTTAAATTTCTTAGTTTCTCGGAATTCATTTGTATTTGATTTAAAAACTACTTAAAAACATGTTAAAAAATTCTTATATATGTACGGAGTGTAACAATGTACATACGTATATTTCCATAAATTATAAAACTACATCGCAAACTATTTATTTATTGAAGAAAGCGAATTCGTGGAAAAAATTACTACATCGTAAAATTTAAACTAAGAAAGGACTGAGAAATAAAAACATTCCTGTCACACAGATGACTCAAAAAAAAGCTCTCTAACTTTGCTATTTATAAATGGAGCTTACCTTATACCATACTAGACGTTACTTTCTCTGTTTTATAACATTTTATTAGTATTCCAAGTGCGACTGATACAATTGCATATAAATTGATCCGGTAGCCACGGTCGAAAGTTGTAAATCGATTGCGTGGACAAGACTGTGCGAGTACAAGAAGAAACCGTTTCGACGTCACATTGATTTCACTATATTAGTATATGTTGTTTCGAAAGGAACGCCCTTTCTTCCCGTTATCTCGGCACAGTAGCTTATGGTAAAGTGGAGTATCTTGTAGAAGAGACCTGAGATGATCTTCAAGATTAGAACCAGTGACTTAACAGCCAGCGGTCACAGATACATTATGCGCATAGATATGTGAAACGGGGGCTTATCTAACCGATTCGAGGGGATACTGAGATGAATACAGACCATGCAACGATGTTTAGATGTGAACTATAATTTATATAGCGATGTTAGGAAGACGAAAATAACTGATTATGTTATTGTTAAAGTATATAAATTTATGTAGTCGGCTGCTTATAATTCTGACAATGCGTATAGTACAATACATCCAATATATATATATATATTATTAGGCTAGTGCACATAAAATGTTTTTTTACCTTTCATAAAAAATAGTAATAATAATAACAATAGTAATAATAATATTTATTAGATCAGAGACAATTCCAAAGCGGGTAAAAAAAATATATACAAAAAATGAAACAATAGTAACATTATGTATGTATAAGTGATAGTATAACATATACAAAATATCTCTTCATAAACAGTGGTTATGACAAATCAAACCGTAGATGGTTGAAATTCACCGCAGAATGAACCAAAGGGACCTTCAGCAAAATATTGGTCCTTGCCGTAGGGACATAAATCAATTGACTCGCCCTTGATCCCAGAAACGGAACAATAAAGTAAACACGCGACAGTAAATCTGATGTGTCAACCTTTCCAGTAATAACATTGTGCATAAATAGAACGCAAGAGTCATTTTCCTATCGGACAGCGATACGATGTCATGACGCTCCAACAGCTCGTTGTAATTCGCTCCACGGACAGGATATCGACCATCACACTTAAATGAGAGGTATTTCAGAAATTTGCGCTGTATTTGTTCCAGGAGGTTAGTTTGAGACTGATAGTAGTGGTACCAGACTATAGATGCATATTTCAGTTTGGAAACGATATAAGCAAAGAAAAGAATCTTTAAAGTGTCCATATTATCAAAGTATCGGCATGTGCGAAGTGTAAAACCAAGAGATATGGAAGCCGCAGCCCTCACACCAAGAACATGTTCAGAGAAAGTAAATTTCTCGTCAAATATCACTTCAAGATCTTTAATTGAAGATCTACGAGAAATTATAACTCCGCCAATTGAGTAACAGGATTCTATTCTAGAAATCTTTCTAGAGTAAAATACCAAGAAATACTTCCCAATGTATAAACTTAGGCGGTTACACAGAGACCAGCTATAAATTTTGTTGACATTGGCCTGCTACAAGTCAACGTCAGACAGCGAGTCAATTCGATGAAAAATTTTAATCATCGGCGTATGCCAAGATCGGGTAATCGATAGACTTAATCAAGTCATCCACAAAAATATTAAACAACAGTGGTCCAAGGTTAGACCCCTGTGGATAATAGGCAATATTGTAAGATACTCATGAAAAATCAAATTTTTCATTTGAACTCTGCGTTTAGCACCTATTTCGTTCGAATGCTTATATTTTTCGTTCTCGAACAATGCAAAATAAGTAAACGTTAGATACATTAATTTAATCTGTTGTGATAGCTGTTTAAAATTCGACAGACGCTTTACTATCAGCTTCATTTTCATACAGCTCACACATTTTTAGTTAGATAAGTGTCCGATGATAGAGATGGCCAATTTATGCATTATTGTTATACAAAAATCTTCAAAAATATGTACAGATGATTCCATTGTTTTAGAACGTTATTTTCTTGAACTCGACTATGTGAAGGCCATACTTTTTACAGGCTGTACACCTATGACAAATTAACACTATTTTGATAACATTATAATTCTACAACGATTCAAATTCAATTTGTTAAAGTGGGTTTAATAATTCTTTTAAGCATTGACTACTCATGTACTGTACATGCATTATATCTTGGAGAGCACACAGACTTCGATTCTATTTTTACTGAGCCAAAAAAAATCGATTCT
Organism: Dermolepida albohirtum; assembly: GCA_031893035.1. Taxonomy (NCBI): domain Eukaryota; kingdom Metazoa; phylum Arthropoda; class Insecta; order Coleoptera; family Scarabaeidae; genus Dermolepida; species Dermolepida albohirtum. The sequence continues at coordinate 569,118 of JAVIWB010004862.1, read as the reverse complement.
CAGGGTTTCAGAGTTAGTAAATTTCAAGCGTCGACTAATTACTTTTATTGATGCATTTAGTGAATGTTTAACTAATTTTCTTTAAACATAACAAAGTTAAAATTTTGAAAAGACATCTTAGTATTTTTGTTGGGGCAACAGAAATTACATACCACGTTAAAAAGAAATGAATTCTTATTTATATTTTTTTATAACTTTAAGGGTTTGGTGTTAGAGCAGGGGATGACTTCTAGTCATCCATCTGAACCACCCCTTAGGATTTTCCATTCAGTTGAATGTTTTGTATTTATATTGCTTGTATGATTACTTCTTGGAAAATAAAGGCATATTATTATTATTATTATTATTATTATTATTAATTACTCGGTATTATTATATTTTTAAACCAAAGCTTGTGCAACTATTTAACGTGTTGAGCATAATAAGTGATTATAGTTTCATTGAAAAATTCTTACTTTTGCTGAATATTTTTTGTCACATAATATACATATATTCATCGACGATATGCGTGCCATTATACCTTTGCATCCACTTCCCAATAAACGACACTCGTATGAGATTCTTTTGGATGAGTGCATAGAAAGACCCCTTCAGAGCATTTGTTAAATACCATACACATCACCACACACGTACGCACAGACTAGCAATCAGTATAATACTAAAGTTTTGTTGAACGGTCGCCAAGAGATTATTGATAATCAATGTGTTTCAAGTGTTTCTGTTAAGCAATATCCCGCACGTACGTATTTCATCTTGAAGAATGTGTAGCAACGGACAACTCTAATAAGGATTTTATGGGGACACTATCCTACCTAATCATACTGTGCAACGCTAATTCGAAAAGTTCGATAGTGGGGATGGGTCACGTAAAATAATATATCGCTGTAAGTCCGAAATTTTGGTCTACAGTAAAGCTTCGAAGAAAGTCCAAGTCGAACGTTGAAAGCTTGTTTACAAATTAAATGTTAATCATACTTCTATGTTACGACACCAGTATTTCATAAGCACATTAAAGAATATAGATAAATGGGTAAAGTATGTACTGCTTCAAAAAAAAATAGATTAAGTTACTAATCCTTTACCTTTAATAGAAACCATCTCGAAGTTTTTCTATATCGATTAGTTATGGAGAATATTTCAATATGTTCCAGAACTTCTACTTTTTTCATAGGAAAGTTTGATGACAGTTTGATTGAATACACGATTACTGTAAATCAAAAATAAATTGAAAATACAGCGTCCAATCCTGATTAGTAAGCAGTATCCCACATAACATTGTATAGCATTCACACACTAGCGTCACTAAAGCCTTAATCAGGTCCTTATTTATTGTTAGCAGAAGCATATTTGTGTGTATAGGAATTGGTTTGTTTCTTTGCTAAAACAAGCAGTAATTTCATCAGGGGTCTTTTTGCAATATATCACGACGAAATGTCCCTTCATATACATTTCTCAAAGTGAACGAGTTAAATGAAGATGTTAATTTTGAAAAATAGTTTTCTAATAAAGCATTGAATTAAGTTTTCGTATTATTTTTATTCCGCCAATTCTTCACAGATATTATGATTTCAGTGCCAACTGACATCTTTTCCTTTAAGTTGACTTTATTTAATCATAGAAAAATTTGAATTTGGCATTTAATCTTTACCTATCGGAATGTGTTGCTTCAATAAAATCCTTCATAAGTCTCAATTTGATATGTAAAGTAAGCAAAGGAACTCATTGGGAAGAAAAGTATTCTATTTATTTTCCTGTCCTAATATGATGCTGTAATTTTTTTGGCCAGCGTTAAAGAGAGAGGGAAGAAATGTTTATTCATTATTTTTCTGTATCGAAAAGATACGATAAACTCTGCGAAGGAATCGTTTGTTAATAACACAAGTGTACCTGACGATGAGAGAATCTCTGAAACATATGTAGTAGACAGGGTGTTAGTAACAATTGAATGATTCCTTTTAACATTCATTTACTCGGCAAGTCGCCGTGGTGGCAAGCGTCTGTCTATACACGCTCTGGGAACTTTGTTCTCTACCGACGAGATAGAGGCGTTCTCGCTTTGTCGTTCAATACATTCTTGTGTTAGACGAGTGCCTCATAAACGTTAAAACAATAGTAATTTTTTTGATATAAAGCTACCTCGAAAAATATTTCTTATTATCAGGGATTCAATACAGATATTCATAATATCCAATGACTTTCAAAGTTAATGAGATTTTTGTGTATTTATTTAATGCCTATAGAGTAATTTAGTGAAAATTACATTTGAATTATACAATACCATCTATTCTTATTTTTTATGTGCTGATAAGTAATCAATACAAAAATTGACAGAAGGAATTACTTGAAAGCTCGACGTGATTGACTGAATACTTCGTCACATTCTAACATAGTGAATATTCAAATTTAATACTACACAAATGAAGCACTTACTTTTCGATTTCGAAGTATGTGCTTACCATTGTTATCTATCAAATTTATTGTTGATTAAGAAAATTTTGTTCCGCCTTTTTTTTTTGAAAATTATTCATCAATGCTGATGTAACAACGCCTATTTCAGAATAACGTGAAAGTAAAGAAAATATAAAATATATATCTTCTTTCCAGTGAATGTCGTTTTGCGAACACTTGCAACATTACAGTAAGTACTACGTATTTCCAATTTAGTACACCGTTTTGGAAATATGTAACCGTCTAAATCGAAAGTGAATCGCCATTCTGTAATACTTCACTTACCACATCTGTATAACACAAACTACAACCAAGCATGTGTATTTTATATGATTTGATTTGGTAAAGTAGACTTTACTGAGATCTGAAATAAAATTTCTTTCACTCCGGAACGCACACGACCAATACACGAATTCTCTTTCACATTGTGGTCGATAAATCTTCATTGTGTTAGGCAAATCGCTTGCAAAACCGAATCGAAAGCAATTAATCTCTATTTTGATACCTTTCGGGCTTACATTTCGTAAAACAGGATGTAGTCACTGACAAAATAGAATTATAAGAACAATCGTTTCATTTGATCGTGATTTTATTATTATATATTGCTTGTGTGTATTTTGTTATTGTTAAATTCCGTTCTATATCACAAACTATATGAGCGATATAATTACGTCTAATTTAATCTTCATTATTTAAATTTTATATAATTTTTTTTGTAATTTTAAGACAATAAGTTAAAAGTTTCATATTTTCATTTTATGCTGTAGTGCTTTGCAATCAATTTTTAAAAATAACTTGCATTAATTTCTCTTTAATATATCTTTTATTTTATATTTCTTAATTTCTTTATTACCCTAAAATGTATCGCATTTGAAATTTTAGGAACAAAACTATCACCTTACATTAATGCATATTATATTATGCTTTCTTAGTCTAGTGAGATTCATTAGTTTGAGAGTACTATCTATACACAGTTAATGGTATTTTTCTAGAAAAGAATTCAGACTATGGTTAACTGTTGGAAAGATATAATTTTGTCTTATTGAAGCGACGAAGAGAATGTTATATCGCCAAATTTACTGTATTTCATTCAAATGTGTTGGGAAAGACCCCCTTAAATCTTGTGGTTCTAGATGCTAATATCAGGTTTTTACATATGAAATGTCCGATTTTGTAAGGAATAAAAAAAAGTCTAAATTTATAAAAATATAAATATTTATTCTGCAAAATAGGCTCCATTTACATCAATAGTTTGTTGCCAACGGCCTGAAAGCTGAAAAATTCCCTTTGAAAAGAAATCTAGGTTTTGACGGCTCACATATTGCTCAAACACTGCTATTACAGACTCCCGGTCAGGGAAGTCCCTATTTTTTAAGTGATTGTCTAAACTTCGGAAAAAATGAAAATCAGTTGGCGAAAGGTCAGGTGAATAAGGTGGGTGGGGGAGAATTTCTGTCGTGGAACATGAGGTCTTGCATTATCATGAAGAAATATGGGTCCATGTCTATTGACTAGTGAGGGCTGCAAGCGGCACAATTTTCCATGCAAAGTTTCCAGTTTGGCACAATTGGACGCTGCCGTGATGGTTTCACCAGGTTGCAAAAATGAATAGTGAATAATACCCTTACTGGTCCACCATACAGTCACCATAATCTTTCGCGGGTGAAGTGATGCTCGTGCATGCTGTCTTGGTGCTTCACCTCGATCTAACCATTGTCCTGACCGTCTCCGATTATCATAAAGATCCACTTTTCGTCACACGTTACCACTCGATGAAGAAACGGTTCAACTTTCTGTCAATTAGGCAAAGAGGTAGCCACCTCTAATCGACGGAGCTTATTGGCTTCCGTTAATTGGTGCGGCACCCATCGATCGAGTTTCTTCACTTTGCCAATCGAAGAAAGGTGACGACTAATGGTGGCAATGGACACTTGAGATGTTTCTGCAAGGCTACGCACTGTTGTCGACGGATTACTTTCAACTTCTACACGCAGCTCGTCGTCATTAACGGTGCTACGCGCATATCCGCGAGGCTCATTTTCTAAATCAGAATTTTCCTCGCTAAATTTTTTAAACCATCGCTGTAATATGCGTTCATTACACGTGGTTTCACCGAACGTCTGATTAATTTCTCGCTTTGCTGCAGCTGCATTTAATCCCTTTTTAAATTGAAAAAGGTAAATTGCCCCAATATCTCTTGCCGACAGCATTTCCACAGGCGAGACAAGGACAGGTGTATTAATCTTTCCAAGAAATGGAACAGGTACACACTTCAAAATAAATACCGTTTTCTACAAATACAATAATAATTTTCACTAAAAACATACACGTCTTCACACAGGTGCGATTCAGTTCAGACTGAAGGAAAAAACGGACATTACATTTGTAACAACCTGATATTTATACAATATCTAACACTATATAGCAACTATATATGAATATATATGTATACATTAGAACTAGCAACAGGCTCTAACTATGGTATACGAGATGTGGCAATTAAATAACGAAACTGCTGTAAGAAATGTTATTTATTGCCCATAAACTTATATTTAACTTTTATTCCCGTCAACATACTCTCCTCCCCTATCTATACACCGCTATATACTTGTCTTCCATTGTTCAAAACAATACTGTAGTTTATCAATCGTTAGCCCCTTCAACAATTCTGCCGTTTTTGCTATTACATGTTCAAATGACTGAAAATATATTCCCTTTAATGCACTTTTTCTTTTGGAATTAGGCAGAAGTCACATGATGCGAGATCTGGTGAACACAGAGGATGTTCCCTTTAATGCACTTGTCACTTTTAGGAACAGGTAAAAGTCACATGGTGCGATATCTGGCGAATACAGAAAATGATCAGGCCCACCCATGCGCGTATCCGCTAAAAATTGCTTCCCAGGTAGGTCATTGTGAGTTGGTGCTTTTGTACTGTTTATTTCGTCATGCAAAATATGTCTTACTGTTTCCTTGTTAGTGTTTACCATATCGGCAATCATCCGACGTGCCCGGACATCGATCTTTCCGAACGTTCCCTTCAGTTGTTGCAGGATTTTCATCATCTTCGACCTCTTCTCGACCTTCAGAAAACAGTTTGTGCCATCCGAAAAGTCGCGCACGTGACACAATATTATCACCAAACACTTCCTTTAACATTTGTAAACATTCTGTTAGCGATTGTTCTAAGTTGACAAGGAATTTCGGGTTATTTCGCTGTTCGATTTTTATGTCAACTATTATGACGCCACTACTAAGTAACGGTGTCCTCTGCAATTAAATCTCGAAAGTAAACTAAAGCAGATAGGGAGACGAATCTACGGGTTGTTGCTTTGAAAGTATCAATGTTAATGATATTCCAATTACAGCATCGCCCAATGTGGGTGCTTAATTGCCATATCTTATATGTATCGCCTACTATACCAGTAACTGTATATAATGTCACTGTCAAAATACAATTGGCATTGATGCTGTAATTTTTGCAGTTCCACTTTAGGTTCACCTATATACGTGGGTTGTCTTTTAAGTTTTGCATATAAAACTGGAATAAAATAGTATAGAGGTTTTAAAGACTTCATTGCTTTTCGAAGTATTCTCCACGAAAATTAATGCACTTTTGCATGCGCTCGAACAAACACTGAAAGCAGTTGTTCCACTCGTTTGTTGGTTCAAGCAAAACTGCGTTTTTGAAGACATAGACTGCTCCTTCTGACGACTGTAACCTTTGACCACGAAATCCGTTATTGATGTTTGGAAAGGTAAAGAAATCGTTGTGACTTGGGTTCGGACTGTACGGAAGACAGGATATTATCAAAAACAAATGCATTATCATACCTTGCTTTTTTTAGCTTAACTTACACTTTTCTTTCGCATTGCTATTGTATAATACCACATTTGGATTTCCCACTAAACTGCCTTGCTCTCAGTTTTGAACACCTCAACGTGTTTTTCTGTTTTAGTCGTTATAGTGCCATTTGACATTCCGGTTTTGGCAACTTATTAAGGCCTTTACACATGAAGTTCACTATTTACATGCAACAGCCGTTTCGACTAATCTGTTTTTTGGAATATTAATATTACGATTTAAACATTAACTTTCATGCAATGCTTCGCTTTATAATAAAATTTTATTTAATTTTTCCATTTGATGTAATTTATGCTGTCATATTGAATAAACAATATCGGCTACTTAACAATTCTCCAATTTTTGTTCGGTCGGGTACTGGGACCACCCTCGTATATTGATTCTTGGCGCATAATCTTCATGCCAAACATAATAATTTCATAATGAGGAAAGGACGATATTTATTTGAAAATAATACTACTATTATAATGGTGTAGAACTTTCAACAATTCTGTTGCAAACATAAATTAATTCTTCGCTTCTTATTCCCAAAACATAAGTTCTATCTATTGTTGTTTAAGTGAGTGACAAATTTTTGATATTGTAAAGATAGTTTTTTTTTTTAATATTCTATTTTATTCAACAAGTAAGCAATAGGTTGGGGGGTTCCGATTCTGGTGATATATTTATTTTCTATACGTATATGTAGGACGAGTCCATAGATAACAATGTAAGTGCATTTTACACTCTTAAAGTGTACGTATAAAATATATACCCACATAGACGAAAGTATAAAATACAAGCATATTAAAAATATGTATTCAGTCATAATAAATTACTTTTAAAGAACCCGTCAATGTTATATAGAATTTTACGCCCCAAATAGAGTTTTAATTAATTTTTAAAATTTCTATAGAGAAATGTTTATAAAGTCTGGTAAATAGTTATAAACATTTAGGCATTAAAATAACGCTGTTCTTTGTATCTTGCTGAGGTGTTGCTAACAAGAGATTATGAGCTGGGTTCCTTGCGTTATACTTGTGCACAACTTCAAATTTTTTGTAATTATAATTGGATTTTACAATCAATTCTCTTTCTAAGACATATGTACATAGCCCATAATGTAAGAATGGCAAACAGAAAGTATTATAAAAATTTTAAAAAATAATACCCTTGGTGAATTATTTCATATAAATGGACACTATAACAAGTTGTAAATCAATAAATATAAATGCATATGAATTAAATAAATAAATTATATTTACTTTGGTTTTATCTTATATTTTATCTTTTTAAAATGATCTCAGGACTGTGAACCTTATAAAGAATAACTCTGATTTAATAAGTCTAAATAATCACACATTCTATTAAATAATTAAATATAAAAGGTAAGTGTATCATGTATCGATTAATGCCTGTAGTAATAAATACATATTTTTAAATATATTTTTTTATCATTGCCTCTAAAGCTTTAAAATTCTTTGAAACCCATATTTATTTTATTAAATAAAACAATTGTTCTTTAACTTGAATATATATGTTACTTTTAATGTTTTCGCGGACGAATGATGAAGGTATGTTTTCTTCTTTCTAAGGTGTATATGTTACATCCATTTTCTCGACGTTTCAACGAAATCACACGTATCATCTCCTGGAGCTGAAGAACGTCTGATGTACATACCGTGCTTTCATATTAAAATGCTATAAGCACCGTATCATATTATATTCGGGTCTAAATATCGAATGCCGATCAGAATGTAAAGTGGTGGGGCGCGAGTCAGTCGAATCACAACAACGACTGACTACAAATTACAGATTAAGTAGTTGTTCGTGGTACTTGGCGGAAGGTCTATCACTGACTGTCCAAATTGTTTACGTCCAAAAATTAATAAATTATAATTACTTTTAACTGTACAATTAGGTATTTTTACAATAAGTTTCGCATTGAACTAAAAGACGTTTTCTAATAAAACGTTTAAAAATAAAAAAACTCTTAAAGAAGTTAAAAAATAAAATAACTTCTCGGAAATTAAAAAATACTCTTTAAACAGAAAATAAATATAACTTGCCAAAACTGATAAAATACTTTTTAAATACAGAAAATATATTCAATTAATTAAATTATCAAATGTCCCTCCTGCTTGCGCTAAACAGTACACGAATCTATTATAAAATTCATTTCGAAAATTGGCTAGTACAAGAGGATTAATAATTTGGAATTGGTGTTCGATATTAACCCGTAATTCTTCCAAATTATTAGCCCTTTCGTCTTGATGCCCATATAACTTTGATTTTATGTAACCCCATAAAAAAAAAGTCATTAGGGGCTAAGTCTGGTGACCTTGGTGGCCAGCGAATTGTACCACTATCAGATATAACTCTTTGGGGGAATATATTATTTAAATATTCATTCACAGTTCTAGTTCCATGGGCCGGACAACCATCATGCTGAAACCATACGTTCTCTAAATTGGGATTAATAGTTCTCAAAGCAGGGACAATGTCGTTTCGAAGAAGATTCAAATATATTTCCCCATTTAAATTCCCTTCGATAAAGAATGGACCAATAATGTTATTCCCATAAATACTAGCCCAAACATTCAATTTTTCAGGATACTGTGTCCCCGTATTCAATTGTCGATACTCGTTTTCAATAGCCCAATATCGAAAATTCGATGGATTGTGGTTACCGTGCAACGGAAACGTGGATTCATCGGTAAACACGATAGTCCCAATGAAATGTTTATTCGCATTTACACGTTCTATTACAATTTCACAAAATTCCATTCTGCGATGTTGATCAGCATGAAAAATTTCCTGATGAGTTTGGTATTTATAGGATGTGTAGTTATTTTTCTTTAATCTCTTATGAATTTACCCGCGCTAATACCTATCTCTTCTGATATTTTAGATATAGTAATATTGGAATTTTCTTCGACCATTGCGCACACCATGACTTTCTGCATTTCTTTATCGTTATTTATTCTTCGTATTTTATGACATTTACATTCCAAAATGCAACCTTCTGATTTAAACTTTTTGAGTACTAATGATATTGTTGTTAATGCAGGAAAGGGACGATCTACATACTTTTCAGAGAAAAGGTGCTGGATGCGCCGTAAAGAATTACCTTTCAAAGCCCATGTTATCATTTGAATTTTTTCTTCCAATGTATACATTATCAAAGTAATATAATTAAAAGAATATTTAAATTTAAAGGTCTTACCGTAACACACTCTCCCAAATGCAAACCACGAATGACCGTTAATACGATATCGATACGCCTACAGTCAAATTAGTGGTGGGGCTGCAACTAGTACGATCAGTAGTCAGTTATAGTCGTGATTCAAATGACTCGCGCCCCATCACTTTACATTCTGATCGGTATTCGGCAGCTAGACCCGAATACAATGTGGTACAGTTTTCGTAGCGAGGTAAAATGAATGCCCGGTATAGTATGTCTAGTAGTGCGCTTACTTATATGTTTCTGCGTTTAAAGGAGGTATTGACCTGCCGGTCACACGGAGCCGAGCGTATATCTGTAAAGCAACGCACCCTTCCAATGCTACTACGGAAAAGTATTATTATTATTTCAAGCATCTAAAAGTCGAAGTACTTTTAAAAATATTTAGTCAAATGGGAGATCTATGCTGTTTGGTTATCAAATTTTTGAATTTCAATAATAGTCAGTCGAGGCGTTATAGGATTAACACCGAAGTATTTCATATTCATTCAGTATCTGAATAATATTCAGGAGTTTGTAGAAACTGTGTATAAAGAACAGAATTGTACATTTAAAGCCATTCATGTTAGCAACTATACTTACTTCGAACTTAGTTTTGGTAGTGACCATTTAAACGTTATATTTAACATTTGACACAGATTATCCCATTCTGAAATACAGAATTTTGGAAGCAAAATGCACTCAAATAATAATTTCTGCAATACTTAACATGTCTTTGTTTTATAAATTGGTTACCGGATAAGATACATGCAGCAAAAATTTCCTTTTATTATGTAGTTAAATGCCATTTTATATAGAATTATGTTTCTTAGAAACGCTTGAAAATATTTTCAATGCTACTGGAAAAATTAAAAGACAAACGAAACATGCGGTGACATCATTCCCAACGACATATGTAATTTCCATTTCACGATAATCTCAGCAACTTACACACATCCAACACGTATACATTCATATGCATAATTGCATACAACTCGAACTTTATGCACACAAGTAATAAATATAAATGGACGTAAAATATGCGACATAAAAATATAAAACGTCTCACTATAAAAGTCAAGGTGGTGTAAATGATACTTGTCGGATCGCCTTATGTAGGTGCGTATATTGCTTTAGTTTTTCTTATTGTGTCTCATAAATCCAGTGTTTTTGAAAGAAGAATTGGCAATAAACATTTTTAATAATATTGAAATAATATGGTGTGTTTATTTTCGCAAATGATTCATTTTATTGCAAGCTTATTTTTCATGATAATTACACATCTCTTGATCAATGTTTAAATTTTATGATACTATAATATTCGTAAGCCACGATTAACACAAAAGAACATAAATTTCAAATGATACATTGCGACTATCGATGTTATTATTATATCTCTCCAAATCAAATATATCATCATATCAGCCTTTGAGTGATTTTTTCCTTTTCGTACTCACATTAGTTCGTTTTACAATCGATTTTAATCCAATTCCATTTTTTTGGGTCGCATTAGTATACAACGACACATTTAGATCTGGAAAAACCAAAACTAAAACTTTAAATTTTACGAAAAATCAGATGCAATCATTACCTTAAGTATTAAAAAATATCGTTTATCACTTATAGAGACCATAAGATAGAACAATAACTAAAGACCACGAGCACTATTATCACTAACTTCTGGGAACACATATCGGCTGCGTATAGTTATCACAGCTTCATAACAGCCTCCTCTAATATAGAAGCACTCATTCACATGAATAAAATAAATGTTGGTCTTAATGATATATGTGGGTAGTAACAGGGGATACATAAAGGTCAGCGTAATTTTACTTAGTAAATAATACTGAATATTTCAACTTCAAAAGAAAGCAGAACACGCTCCGGGGATCGAAAACACTACGCCAATCAAGTTCCTACACTTCTATAAATTCAAAACTTTATAGAAAATGTATATTTGTCTCAAATTTTGTAAATCTTTTTGATGAAATCAGGTGCTAAAGCATCAATAACATCAACTAGGTTGTCCATAATACCTGCCAATTCAGAACTACCTCATTCTCTTAACATCTTGCATACCCTTTTGACAAACGAAGTGCTAGAGCATTATAGAAGTTAATGTATCAACAATTAATAAGGAGAATGGCAATAAAGTAAAAATTATTAACCTAGAACATATAACTTTCTAGACTCTATTTACAAGAACATGTTTTGGTAAAGACTAAGACTATTTACATCAGTGTGTGAGTATTACGTCAATATGAAACAAATAATAGGTTAATATCTATAGAAAAATTACAATGGTTGTACAAAGGGTATTAGGAAAGTTTTTCAATATGACGCAACAATGAATCGTAGGAAGCTACTTGTTGCTGCATGTTGAGACATATTCATACGTCCATAGTAGCCGCCGCGCCATATCTATGGGCTCAGTTATGCATTAGCAGTGAGAGTGTAAAATGCTTGCGATGACATCGTGGTCACGAAATGAGGTAAGGGCAGTTTTGCTTTTTGCATTTTAACAAAACGACGTGTTGCTTGTTTTTCAATTAGCTGTAAAAAATAAACTAATCAACCGATTTATCTAAATATCGGAATGTAAACACATAAATAGGCAACCTAAATCACAGTGTATTTGTTTTACCAATTGGAGCGCCACCTATGTGTCATTCTCACTACTTGTCATACTATACTCATATTGTAATTTCTATACTTTTTACTGTTAACCTATTCTTTAGAGTCGTGTTTGTTATATCAGTGGTTTATCGCAAACGTTACATATTATCGTAGAGCGATTATAAAATAAATCAGGAAATTCGCTGATATGCATCTTGACTGTGCCAACCAATGTTCGCTTTTTGTTTTTCTCCACGTTCGACATACTTAACTATATATTTATATAAAACGTAAAACAAATAACATCGCCAAGCCTACAAAATGCCTGTCAAATTTTCTCCAGACAAGTTCTTTTTATTGGATCACATATTAGGATTAATGGGACTAATTTTCAGAGAGTCTATCGATGATCTATAGGATAATTACCTAATTAACGGAAATGAATATCCAATCTGTCACGAAAACTATAATGACGCATTATTTTCACAGCTCCCGCATAGACGTCCATTGACATGGTACGCCTAAATTTTTCTTGATACGAGGTCGCTTTGTTAGTCACGTAAACATATTTCAAAGGTGTATCAAATTTTTCATACATTTACTTTTTAATCGAAACATGTGGGTCCAAAAATTCTAACGACTGCCATGTATATCAGCCATCTAAAATGCAATTAAGATACTGCTTTAGATAATTTATCTTAATTCTTAATTCCGGTAAGAGAATACTTAAGGATTAATAGATTTTACATATCTATAAAATGAGGCAATTATACTATTCTTTTGTTTGTACGTCTTTTAATTTCACTGCCGAGCAAGAAACGAAGAACTAAATTGGCTGAAATTTATTAGTTACAACCTGTAACTTATATCTTTAGCAATAAAATTTATTTATGTATAAGTTACATGTTGTAAAACATTTAATTGTTTAGCAGTGGGTTTTGTTATAGTATATTTTTCAAAGATTCAGTGGAACTTCATTTTACGACGATTTAGTTTTATGACAGTCGTAACAAAAATACTATCGATACAGCAGAAGCCAAGAGAAAGCAATAATACTTTCAATTTTTTAAAAATAGCCTTAGGCTTCTTCTCCTATACGCAAAACCATCTTGATCGATATTCTCGATTTATAATAATTTAAGTTGTATTTCATAGTATCTCTTCATACATCTGGGAATAAATTTAATCTAATTTAATCATTTCAAATCTTTTAACGTAATTTATAAGCTATTTCATCTTAATTTGAGCACGGTAGGACAATTGAATATTAAGTTTCTTAGTGTAAAAGGTGTTATTAAAAAAATATTAATGAAGTAATTGAACCAAAAGAACCAGTGATGGCCGCGGCGGTGCATGCAGTGGGTTTAAAGGTAGATTAGGAATGTATCTGTTAGTTTTAAGAAAGGAAGTCACCGAAATGAATTTTTATGAAATTCAGTGTGTGTGTGGACGTTGAATAGAGTGTTTCATTTAGCCAAATCTCCAACAGAATTTGTATTCTAGATAAAGATGTCAAAACTTTATCAAATTCAAATAAATTTGGGAAAATTCTTATTTTAAAAAATAGAAGAGCCTATCTGGTTCATTTTCTATTTTTTAGACCTTTTTTTGTAAGTTTCAAATTCAGTTAACAAAACAGGCAAAAAACCCATTGACGCATTAATATTCGTATTCTGCATACGTGTTCCGACAACTAAATTATTATCATCAGCAAACTAATAATTGCAGTGTCGCACTTGGAACTGTGATAAAACCCATATAGAAGACTACTACCGACCAAACCACATCCATACTGTTTAGTCTTAAACAAACACTTGTACTAATGTAAAATCTGTTTCAAATTTCGCAGTTTTTTAAAGAATAAATAAAATAAAAATAATTTGCATTCACTTTCAAAAACTTTTTATTGGTAACTGAAATATCAGTTATGACATTTATATGCGAAAAATAATATCTGCCAAATGGCCTCCTCTTACAGCTCCACAGACGTCCACCCTTTTGTGAAAATTTTCAATGACATTTTGACATAATTGAGGCTCTATCTCACCAATGACACGAATAATTTCATCTTTCAAAGCAGGAATTGATTGCCGACTGTTTTGTAAACCTGACTTTTCACATAACCCCAAAGAAAACAATCTAACGGTGTCAAACCACATGATCTTGGTGGCCAATTAACTTCACCGTTTCTTGAGATTACACGTCCAGGAAATTTTTCTCTAAATAAATCAATCGATTCGTGTGCAAAGTGAGGTGTAGCAGCATCCTGTGGAAACCACATATCCTCTAGATCAATATTCATTAATTCAGGCCACAAAAGTTTGGTTATCATCCGACGATATCGATCACCATTGACAGTTACAGCTTCACTAGCAGCATATTCAAAGAAGTCAGGTCCAATTACACCACCTGACCATAATGCACGCCAAGCAGTAACTCGTTTAGGATGCATAGATTTCTCATGAATAATTCGTGAAATCTCCTCACCCAAGATACGGCAATTTTATTTATTAACATAGCCACCAAATTCAAAATGTGCCTCATCGGAAAACATTATTTTTTGAGAAAAATCAGCTGGTTGTTCTTTGATGAAATTGACAAATGATCGACGTTTTAAATGATCTAATGGCTTCAGTTCCTGTGTTATTAGAACCTTGTATGCCTTCAGATCTAAATCCTTGTGTAAAATACGTCATGTTGTTGATCCACTAAGTCCAAGTTGTTGTGAACGTCGTTTAATGGAGGATCTTCAGCAACACTACGACTGTATTTTTCACTTTTTTGATCTTCCACGGAACCGGTCTCTTGAAATTTTTTAATAATTCGGCCAATAGTGCTTTCAGATGGACGATTATGTAAACCATAAAATTCACATAGTTTTCTAAAAACTCTTTTCACAGAAAGCTTATTTTCATAAAGTAATTCAACAATTTGAACGCGTTGTTGTACCGTGTACAAAACAATTTTTATAAATGTCATACATCACACTTTTTAAATGCACACATACCCAGATAAATTCAGTCCGCCATCTATATTTTATTTATTCTTAAAAGAAAACCGCGCAATTTGAAACAGCCTTTACCGCTAACTTATGGACACTTTATAACGTTAAAAAAATGTTTCTTGTGAAAACTAGTGTGTTGATGGTAGTAGTACGCGGAATTTTCAATGTGAGCTTTAGCGCGGATCCAGTAACAACATTGTTGTCGTTTTTTTGATTAATTCACTTAACCACATTCTCCAACAAAACTTACCTTCGAATTCAGTCCTAATTTATGCTGAAGCACATGCAGATTCTTTGTTAAAAAAGGAGTTCAACATTTTTTTAAAACACCTTCACTTTAACGCACGTAGTTTATTGACTTAAGATTCTATTAAATATAATTATCTTTGCTAGCCATAGATATTTCTTTAACAGTAATATTACTTCACACTTAGGAGAAAAAATACGGGTATAAGTATCGACATAGTGCATTATTTTTATTTATTCAGTTCATCATGAATTTTAATGTATTGTTTCTTATTTTTTGTATAATCGTTTTAGATTAAAAAAGAAGAACAGAGAAGATTTCAGTAATTTCATCTGCACATCTATAGAATGCCAGAACGATATCGTTTTCTAAATACGGACGTCGAAGAATTTTTCACGGGAGTTATGGTAAGTCGTAACATATCAAAATGACAATTATGCTCCTTCAAAATCCTAACAATCCGGTACGCGTTCGGCATGTTGTGTCGATGATCCATTGTTCGGATCGACAAAGCTGCACGACATACTCGAACCGATCACTTTTAAAACCATTCACGTATGATCTCCAAGAAGTCGGAGGTGAATGCCAGAAACTCATATTGGAATAGAATTAAAAGGTAAGAAAAGAAACAACAACGAGTACATTAAATTTTATATATTTTTAACGAAGAGGTAGTAATGAATTAGTGAATTATTTCTGTTCTATACTAGTCAATAGAATGCTAATTAAAGCAGAGAGGCTGAGCATCGCCGCTTCCCTCTTTTTCTAATAAAGCATACATAAATGCAATTAGACTCCGAGCGAATCAGTCACAAATATACATACAGGCTGTATAGAAACAAATTGCTAATTACTTATTAGGAGAAGGATAGGAGAGGAGCAGAGGGGTACGGTCAGGTAAAGGGACTTTACCTCTAATACGCTTTGTAGGTATGTTGAGTGTTGATTTTTCTCTGAAGTAGACGTTCTTATTATACACGAGTACTGTATATGCAAAGCGTCTTGAAGCAGTATTCTTTTGCGCCCACCCAAAAGGACCAAAAATATCCATAACTACCATTGCAAGATATCCATTGAATTTGTAACGTGAAATAATCGATATAGAACAACGAAGCCAGATAGCATTCCGGGACGAGGAAGATTACTAGTTACCACAACGAGGCCATAATGGCTTTGTTCAAAAAGTCTGAATTAACATTGCGTAACGGACAAACAGAATTTAGAAAGAATATAAAAGTGAATTTTATGACTCTATGTACATAATAGTTTACATGAATATAATCTGAAGTACAATAGTACAATAATAAGACCATTGTTGTCAGCAAGTCACCGCGAAAATCGTCTCGCCTGGGCTCGTAATAACATTGAGCGAGATTGATCAATATTATGTGTTCCAGATTGTTGATCGCATGTAAAGCATTTGGCTAAGGTGCACGTGTGTGGATGTAGCTTCGGAACATTATGCGTATTTACAAGGACTTTGACTCACACGTAATGATAAAATTGTATCGAAAAAAACTTCTGTGCAAAAGTGATTTGCTAGTAATACGCCAGAATGAGATTTACAGGAAAATGACGATCCGAAACACCGTAGTATATTGTATGTTGGAAAGATGCAAACAGTATTAACAAGATATGGCCTTCACAAAATCCGGATGCGAAGCCAATATAAAATGTGTGAATTATTGTGAAGCAGAAGTTTCGAAGTCAACGCAGCTTTAATGTAGTTGTTAACATGAAGAAACACTATGAAGCCATCATCAATTGTTTAGGAGACTGGATTTTATTAATTATATAAGGCATAACTATCTTGCGGAATAAAGTTTTTGTTGTTAATATTTCGTTTCATTGAAATATAAACTGCTTTTAATTGTAATACAGAGTGTACATACATATACACAGTGTAGGAATTCGTGATTACTAAAAATAAAAACTCCATACTAGTGAAATTGGAAAAAGAGTACAAAATGAAAATTCAAAAATATCATACAATCATCTAAGGACTGCTAGCACTAAAATTGTTTATGGAAACCCCAAAAGAAAACTACATTTAAAGTCTCATGTATTATATTGTGTTACGTATATGCTAAAAATCAATATCATACACATTTTGATTTAACATATCAAACTTAAAATTAATAATAGTAAACAATAGTTTTCGGCCAATATATACAAGCGTAGTCTGAAAAGTTTCAAGTCTCACATAAAGATGGTGCTACTTGTCAAAAATATTCTGATAATATAATTGCGTATGCGTTTTAAGATGCTTCAAAAAACTTCTTCTCAATTGTTATGTAACGATCGTGTGTGTCAAGCGATCTTGTTTCTACGAAAATTGAAAAAACTAAATATCAAGCTGCCATTAAATTCTTGAATTCTCAAAATGAAGTCGAGACAAACTTTCTTTAAGGGCTCTGCACTATCATTTACCGCAGTAAAATTTAGACAGCTAGATTTAAATATAATTATACCATCTTAGTTAACGGTGAACGTTAGGGACGGCCAAACACCACAATCACTACGGATAACATGTAACGATGAATTTTTAGGCGTGCGTGTTGGGGACCCTGCTTACTCATTCAGAACCAAAAACGTATTCGAGTGAACATTTCGCAAACCCTGTGCAGCAGTTTAAGCGAAATAAAGCGGACTTTTTGTTTCAACCACTAGCTGCAGATAAAGCTTGAATATACCACTACGCTCCTGAAACCAAGACACAGTCAAAACAGTCGACTGCAAACAGTGAATCGGCAAAGACTGTTCTATCGTCCGGGAAAATGGTGGCGAATCTTTTTTGGGATAATCATGGCGTTATGTTAATCAACTATCTTGATAGAGAAGAAATAATTACGGAGACAAATGAGGCATTGTCATATAGCTAGAGAAAAACAGCCATTTAAAAAAAAAAGGTTTTGTTCCACCAAGGCAATATACTTTCTCACACTTCAATGTTCGCCATAGCAAAAATTCACAAACTGAAATTGAAATTGATTGACAACCTACCATATTCACCAGATCTGACCTTCAGCGATATTTTGCTGCTTAGTATGTTCAAATTTGGAGGACAAAGATTTTCATCGAATGAGGTCATCATATTCGTAATTGACTATTTTGCAGAACAAGCTACTATTTGGACGGATTAAAGAGATAGGAACACCGTTGTGAAAATTGTATAAACTTACGAGGAGGCTACTACTACTAAATAGAACTGAATTTGATAAAAGAGTGCTTTCTGTGGTAGGCTGGGAACTTTTGAAAACGTTTGATGGAATTTTGTTTCATGACGTCATGTAATTGCAGTGATGCCATCGATTATTTTCTTAAATTACGCCAAGTATTTTCCCTACATAAACTGGTAGGTAATGTTATGTATGTATAGTTTTCACCCATATACAAATCTAGAGCGTTCAGTAACGAAATTTTTGAGAAAATGGCAAGAAAAGAAAATTACGTACTGGAATGAAAATAACTGCAGTATATTCTCCCTTAACGGATATCTTCCGACAATGGACATCTCTAATCAATGGACAGTTGCACCTGGTGTACCGACCGTCAGTATACTATTTGCTATATAATAATATTTATCACCAAAGGATATTCTTAACAATGGATATTAGTACTTTATTGCAATTCCTATAATTTTAAACATAATTATTTTAATGCATATAATAAGTGCTGTAGTAATTACCTATAGAGGGATTAAGCCAAGTACATAATAAATTTATTGCAATTCCTATAATTTCTAAACATAATTTTACATATTTTAATATAATAAGTGGTGTAATGATGGTCTTTTGGTTTATTATATGTAATTACATACATGTAAATGCATAATAATTATGACCGCTGTAATATTCTTAACAATGGACATGACAACATTTAATTAAGGCAGGTGATAAGTATAACTGTAGTGACGGTCTTATATAAAGCGGCTATAGCTTATATAGCATTCAGCTGATATTTAATGCTCTAACAAGTTAGATATCTAGCGTTTTAGTGTTCGTACAAGTAATATGGCTACGAAAAAGAGAAAATTTCTCAGTTTAAAAGAAAAAGTTGATGTTATTCAGTGCGCAGAGAAGAACAAACTAAGTGTGAGACTGCTTGCGGAAAGATTTTGTATCGGTGAAAGTTAAGTGGGCAATATTTTGAAAAACAGAGTTGATATTAATAGACGGTTTGCTGAAAATGGGAACTCACAGCAAAAGAAGAAATTTGTGAAAACATAAGAAGCTACACTGGACCAAATAATGTATGACTGATTTTGCAAAGTGCCCGCTAAGAATATTCCATTGTCCGGTAAAATAATAAGGGAAAAAGCTCTCGAAGTTGCACAAGAGCTAAATTATGAATTCAAAGCTTCAAGTGGGTGGTTTGATAAGTTTTCTCAGCGACACAACATCACTTCGAACAATTTATGATGAAGCCGCCGCAGTAAACGTGGATGATATATCTGTCTGGAAGACACAATCGATAACTATGACAAACGAATAATCACCGAAAGACATTTTTAATGGTGATGAAACTGGACTTTTTTCCGGGCTTTGCCAAACAAAACCTTTGCATTAAAAGGTGAAAAACGTTCGGATGGCAGAGCTTCTAAGGAAAGATTAACTATTCTCTTGTGTGCGAACATGGTTGGAGTAAAGAAAAGACATTTAGTACTTGGGAAAAGTAAGAATGCACGAGGAACAAATGTTGAGAAGTAAAAACAATTGAAAATCTGAAACAAACTAAAATTTCAGATTTTCTTAAATAAGTTAGTTTTAAGTATGTTGTAAGAATAAATTAATTAAAAATTATTTATACTCTTTTTTTCTCCCACCAATTGACATATTTGGACAATGAACAGTTTTATATACACCGCTACTATCCGTTATACAGAGAACCTACTGTATCTGAAAATATTTCGGTTGGTGACAAAATTATTAACGGTCAATCCAACGTCGGCGCTTACTCTACAGTATCATATGTTTCTATATTGCATTGAAGCTCTTGTGACTACATTTTACAAAAATTAGGGAGAGAGAAATTACAAGAAAAATATCATGGTAGCCTATATTACACGACAGGTTTATAATTACATCTTCTCTAATTTATTTCCCATTAATCTATTCTTCATCATTAAGATCCACATAAACAAAACATTCGTTAACTAGTAACCAAATTATAATAAAATGGAATTGCTTGTTATAACAGAAAGCAATAATTAGTTTTCGAAGTTTTGCATTTTATGACATTCTTAAAAGTAGAAATAAATATTTCATGTTAGCCATATTTTATACTTATAGTTATAATTATTACAGCAAGAACATAAATAAAGAAATACAAACAAACTACTTCACTTAATATCTGCAGGGTCTTGGCATTATGCATGGTCGATCTTGATATATGCTGACAATTAACCTATTTAGTTTCTGAATCCAGTAAGATTTGAAATAATAAAGCTCTTAGTATTAACACGTATCAATAATAAAAATAATAAAGGTAGTAGAAACTGCGCGTACCTGTTCAATATTTGCTGAGAAAAATTCTAGTGAACCTATAATATAGGCAAATGACGATAGTCTCAATGTTATCATCGCGTTGGAATTGCCATTACGGTGCATTTAATAGTATTACGTCGCATATATTTTATTTACGATTATCAACTTTCGTTTTATAGCGTGCGATACACTTGTACTGTTACACACAAGAATATTATTACGTTATGGTAATTTGTGAGATACTAAATATTTTATTTATACAATATATATTATATACACATGTCATGTACCGGGTGCCCCACAAAGACTTCCAAACTTTATAGCGTCTTTATTTATTATATGATTTTAATAATCTATGCATCCAATGAAACGCCTTCAGAGAGACTACGTACAGCATTATTATTATTATGAATTATCTTTTACATATATGTACATATTTTTCGAAAAACGTTAGTCAACTTTTTTCTCTAATTATATCATATACAAAGGGTACTAGGAAAGTTTTGCAATACAGCTTTGTTTATTTAATTTTTTCAAAGGAATTTCCTCTACACTCAATACACTTCTCCATCCTCCGAAACGAATCTATAAACCAGTTCTGCCAAGTTTCACTAGGGAGTAAAGCACACTCGTTGTCCCAAACCCGCAGAAGGTCCTCATCGCTGGAAAACCGCCTCCCTTTTAGCTTCATTTTCACATGCGGGAACAGTGCAAAGTCGCAGGGAGCAAGATCTGGACTGTAGAGAGGGTGCTCGAGTAGTTTCAGTCTTGTCGTGGTCAAATATTCGGTGTAGGCTTTGGCGCAGTGAGCTGAAGCATTATCGTGATGGAGGAACCAGGTGTTCATTCTTGACTTTGGCCTCGGGTTCTTCATAGATCCAATGACTTTAAGCAGGCACTGTTCAGTATACCACTTAGCTGTGACTATCTTCCATCTATCTAAAATAACTCTTTCCACAATTCCACTCGATTTCAAAAATACAGCTATCATTTTCTTCTTTACAGATCGGGATTTTCTGACAACTACGGGTGTATCCTCACCATCAAAGACCGAAACTTTGTTTTGAGCTTTGATAGGCACATCGTAATAGTACAGCCAAGTCTCGTCACCTGTCACGATGTAGTTCACATACAGGATTGTCCCTTATTACACTTTTTTAGCATCTCCCGGCAACAAGTCACACGTCGTCTCATCTGCTCTTCAGTCAGTCGATGCAGCACCTAGAGAGGACAAAGTTTCTTCACGTGCAAATTATCATGCAGAATCGAACGAATTGCTGGTGCATTTAGGCCTGAAGTACCCTCTATCTGTTGGTAGATCACTCGCCTGTCCTCGTCAAGCATTTTCCTCACAGTAGTAACGTTTTCCTCCGTAACTGCCGTTCGTGGCCTTCCCGGCCTCTCAGCATCCTCCACAGTTAAATTTCCCTTTTGGAATTCTCTATACCACCTGAATGTCGTTGTACGATGTGGATAAACATCACCTAGTGCAAGAGTCATTTCTTCGAAGCACTGGTCTATGTTTTAACCACGCACAAAACTGCCATTACCTCATTTGGTGACCACGAAATGAGGTAAGAGGACCATAAGCACTTTACACTCTCACTGCTAATGAATAAGTGAGCCGATCGACATGGCGCACCGGCTACTATGCACTTATGCACACTTATAAATAGTATTATAGAGAAATGTATTTCAAATAAATGGTAAAAATCTTTCAAAAATGTAAGAAATAATGCCAATAATACGAAATAAACACAAAATTCATTATAACAGTGCTTAACACACTTAAATACAATTCCACAGAAAACTAAGCTATAACGTTCATCACATACGTATATTCGTACGGTTAAATAGTTAATTAAATTATTAAACTTTTTCCGGGCTGGAACCGCATCACTGATATAACTGCTGACGTTTCGTACCTAATCGTATGGGACATCTTCAGGGCTCAACTACTGCTACTGTTTGTTGCACTACGATAGTATGGACCACGACCGCGGAAGTCTACGTTCACCAAAAGTTTAGTAAGTTTAATATATTTTGTGGTGCTTTCGTTGGTTTTAAATACAGCGTACCACTTTTTTGTTTTAAATTCTATGGTCGGACAATTTTACATCACTCTTAACCTTTTTTCAAACTATTTTACGTTTTCTAACGCAGCATTCCAGCTCAGCCCATAAGTCAACCGAGTTGACGTTGTATGACAATGGGGTCATTTTTAACATTTTGGAAACATTTTACGACAAACGCATATTCACTTTATGAACAGTATGCTTTGAATCATTATCCTGTTGATAAACGCAGTTTTCGGATAAACTTAACTTATGAGAATTTATTTATAAATGCGCCGTTTTTTTACCGCCGTTATCGAGGATATTTAACCTGCTCTCGTCTGAAAACTTACCCAAAATTCTGCAGATTTATTTTGAAGCTCATTTACGAATTATAACAGTTTCTTCCTATTTACTCCCATATGACAGGCTTTTCTCGTATAATAATATTCTTTTTGTAACATTCTTCGAAGGGTTTGTTGAGAGACAACTTTTCCAATCATATATTTAGAAATAGTTTAATGCGTAGATTTTGTCGCTCTCTATTTAAAGACTTTTAGGCCATAGCCTTGACTTTGGACAGTTTCTTGATATTTAAATTTATTTACAATACTCGAAACTGTAGAATATAATCTACCAATGACTTTTTCTTGTAAAACGTTAGTTGGCAGATGAACTTATTATTTGACGCTCTAGAACGGCTGTTTCTTTTTGTTTTCTATCCAGTCTTGTTGAAAAACTTACGAATCACTACTGCTTTCGTATATCTATCACCAAATTACAAAGCCGATAATTTCATAGACAATGATAAGTACTAAAGCCTTTCCTGTATCTATCAGTAAATTGCAAAGGTGGTAGTTCCCTGTACACTTTGAAGAGTCACCAGTGTGGGAATAATTTTGCGTATTTCTACCGTGTTTCTTGATCGGACGAGACCATATTCACTAATACCGCAGTTGTTAATAAAAATAACAGTAGGTATTGGAGCGAGATCCTAGATTTGTTGTTGAAAATAATATCCAAGAAAGATTTAGGTTAAATGTTTGGTGTGGAATTTTAGACAACAAAGTAGTTAGACTATACTTTATGGACGTTAATCTAAATCATTTAAAATACCATTGCTTAAATAAATAAGGGAGAAATTAGCGGAATTACCTATTAATCGATATGCACAGCTATACATTCAATAATATGGAACTTCTCCACATAATGCTGTAATGAACACACGTGTCTTGAATAGCAAGTTTGAACCAAAGATGGATGGGCACTTAAGGGTTATTAGATGACCTCACCTTTTCCCAAACATTTCGCCTTAAGACTTCTTATGGAATCATATTAGGAAAATTGCTTAACACCACTCGAAAATGTGGATGATTTACAGAACAAAATAATTAGTGCTTGCTGACAAATACCGTCCAACAAAATTTTAAAAACAGTTATTCCCGTAGCAAGCAGGTGCGAGCTATGCATTTACTTAAGATAGTGTTTCTATCATTTTTACTTTTATATTTTTTATTTTTTTACATATTCCTTATTTAAATATGCATTTTTATGATATTATTGCAATCAATAGAAAATCTTTCATAGTTTAATATATGGCCAGGTGTACCGGAAATTATCGTTTTTTTCGTAAAAAAACTACATAGTTTTCAGGAAAATAGAAAAATGTATTTATTCATATTATTGACCATTTGATTCTATATATCTTGTCCATCTTTCAGTCAATCTATGGATGCCATCCCAAAAAAACTCTTTGTTCTTTGAGCAAAACCATTCATCAAGCCATTTTCTAACTTCTTCGAAATTGGCGAAGTGCTGCTCTGCAAGCGCGCATGGCGTTGATGCGAGAAGGTGATAGTCGGACGGGGCAAGGTCTGGATAGTACGGCAGATGCGATATTAGGTCCCATCTAAGTGCTTTTAACTTTTCCTTCACCGGTTTTGTTGTATGAGACGGCGCATTATCGTGTTGTAAAATCACTTTATCGTGTGTTCGGGCCCATTCTGAACGTTTTACTGTCATCGCATGGTTTAAATTGATAATTTGTTGTCGCTGACGAACAGTACTAATTACGTCACCAGGTCTCAACAGTTCGTAATACATCACGCCACTCTGGCCCCACCAGGCACAGAGCATTGTCTTGCGACTAAATCGATTTGGCTTTGGAGTCGATGGGTCGGCTTCGCCAGGTGATTTTTTTGTCCTTAGAGTTTCCGAAATAAATCCATTTTTATCACCCGTCACTATTGGATGCAGAAATGACTTTCGATCATAGCTTTAAAGCAGTATTTCGCAGAGGATTTTTTTATTTTCCATTTTCCTGTCATTCAATTGATGTAGCACCCATTTTCCCATCCTTTGGTTTTTCTCATTGCTCGTAGTTGGTCGCTAATCGTTTCTTGATCCACATTTTACGCTTCTGTCAATTATTTATGAGTTTGGGTTGAATCTTCATCCTATAACTCCTGCAGTTTCGTATCTTCAAACTATTTCGGTATACCAGAACGTTTTTTATCTCACACATCGAAGTTACTACTTTGGAATTGTCGAAACTAAGCCTCACATGTTTTTATGGTTGGAGCATGCTCACCGTAAGTTTATACCAGTAAACCATGACTTTCAGCGGCTTTTTATTTTGACTAAATAAAAAAAGTAATGCGTACCGCAAATGCACGTTCTCAGAAATGAAACTCGACTTTTCAAAAGAGTTATAAATCTATGACAGTGCTACTTTCGCAAAATATAACATGTATGGTTTTAAAGCTTGATATCAGTAGAATAAAATGGCTGATGTGTCAAATCATAAATAGCCTAGCAACATCTGCTAGGAAAACCGGTAATGACTTTCCGGTACACCTGGTATATATACATAATTTGAGAAAAAGGCTGACATTCTTCGTAAACTGTATACAACAAAGATTGTTTGCAATGTTGTATATAGCTTTTCTGAAATCACTTTATTTGGAGCACAGCCCATTAAATGGTAATAAATAATAATCATAATAACAATAATAACAGTAATAATAATAATAATAATAATAATAATAATAATAATAATAATAATAATAATAATAATATGTCTCCACATCCACCAATAGTTTAACACCAATTACAGGGGGCTTTGGCAGACCACGAATTATTATTACACCAGCGCGCATAGGTGACTTGAGGTCTTAATAAAGACGTTATTAGGTTTATTTTGTAATGCAAAAATTTACCCAGAAAAAGCGTTACTACTTTTACTATAAATATATACAGTTGTATCAGCCAAATGGAATAAATTCGAAAATAATTAAATGGAAGGGTGTTCGGTGTTATTTGCGTATTCTTTTAAATAAAAAGTTTATATACAGGCTGTGTCATGTAAAAGTGGTCAATACCAACTTTCTTATTTTAAATGCAACACCCTGTCAAATATTAAATTTTTGGATTCTTTAGAATATTCCAGACATAGTTCATGTACAATGTCCTATACCTATCTTCAACTGTTTCGGAAATATTAAATGTTTTCAGATTAATTTGAAAAATTTTTGATAATGTAAAAAATAACAAGAAAAACATTAATGTCACTATAGGAGATGTTCAAAATGTTCGCCGCAAACGTCTTGACAACATCCTAATCTTAAATAACAATTTTTTCTAACGTTGCTCAACATCTCAGGTGTGACCGATCTAATCGCAACTATTATTCGTCTTCTTAAGTCAGCTAAGTCGAGGTGTTTAGTTTTGTATAGTATACTCTTGACATATCCCCATAAGAAGAAGTCTAATGGCGTTAGGTCAGGGGATCGTGCTCGCCATTCCATCGATCCTCGCCTACCTATCCACCGATTCGGGAATATTTGGTTGAGGTACTGCCGGACATTGATTTGGTAATGGGGTGGTGCTCCATCTTGCTGGAACCACATCATATTTGCTGGAACCTGTGGGTTTGCTAAATTAGGATATAAGTTTGTGAAAGTTGGCACGAGATTATTTTGAAGCAATGCTAAATAATTGTCACCATTCAAATTTCCATCAATGAAAAAAGGACCTACGATATGATCTCCAACAATTCCTGCCCAAACATTAACCTTCTCAGGGTATTGCGTATGTTCTTCCCTCATCCAGTGAGGATTTTCCCTGGACTAATAGCGGCAATTTTGACGATTAGCATGACCGTGATGCGTAAAGGTACACTCATCAGAAAATAAAATATGTTCTAATTGGATCACATTGTTATCTAACATTGTCATCATTTGTTCACAAAAATACGTCTCCTATCAAGTCGTCTTCCATGAGCTCCTGAGTTGATATAATTTTATAGGGATGCATTTTATTTTCTTTTAATGTGCGAGTAATCGATGAATGGCAAACATCGCACATTGACGCTGCTTGTCTACTAGAAGTATGCGGGTTTTCTTCAAACTCAAGCACAATATCCAGTTTGGTATCATTACTTACTGCATTCGCAGCTGCTTTTTTTATTTGCCTTACATGTCCAAACTCGCGAAACTGCTTTTCTATTTTACTAATTGTTCCTTGGGATATAGGCGGCAAAGTTAGAAATTTCTCACGAAATAAGTGAGCAACTTCCATTTGTGTCCGTGTGTTATCTTCATAACCAATCATCTGCAGAATTGTTATTTTGTGCATTTCTATTAAATGAACCATTTTGCTGAAATGTAGTTAACGAAATTCAAACAGTTATGACACTGACAACACTATGACACTGACAACACTTTGCTAAGGCAAGGTATTTTAAAACGAAGTACAAGTACAATTACAGATTTTCACTTAATAGTTCGGTAAACAAACTATTATGTGAAAATCTTATTTTAATTGTAAACAAAATTATTAATCTGAAAATATTTAATATTTCCGAAACAGTCGAAGATAGGTATAGGTCATTGTACATGAAATATATCTGGAATTTTCTAAAGAATCCAAAAATTTAATATTTGACAGGGTGTTGCATTTAAAATAAGAAAGTTGGTATTGACCACTTTTACATGACATACCCTGTATATAAACTTTTTATTTAAAAAAATACGCAACTAAAAATCCCAATCGACGTGTCCGAACGTTTTTTCGAACACCCTTCCATTTAATTATTATCGAATTTATTCCATTTGGCTGATACACACTGTATATACTCGTACCTAATATGCCTTTTACAAATAATTCACTTAGTTATCATTTATCTGAATATCTCGACGGCATATCATCATATCATATCGTGTATAAAGATGACTGTAATTCGTCAGCCAGACGTGAAAGAGCAATACGATGTTAGTATTATAAAAAAATATAATGCAAGCACAGTGTACCTTTATATGCGTTGTATATACCGTCTAAAATCATTAACCTTTCAAGAACGGAAAGCAATAATATAGGAAATGACAAAATTTACGAGGCTGCGAGCGTAATAAAATTGTGTTTTTTATTAAAATCCACTTCAATAAAGAAGTACGGATAGAAAGATACAGTGTGCTCTAAAGAAACAAGGTATAAACAGATAGAGTGGTAAAGAAGCAATTCCTCTTAGGTAAAGCAATTGGGAAATATCATTTTAGGGATCATATCTTTACAGGGAAAATCCTGAGAAGAGCAAATTTTTCAATTGAATGGTAGACATATGATATGACGTAAAGTAGAAACCAGCTTGATTCTATTAATTTAAGTTAACAAATGAAACCTAGCGGTGGATTAACAATGATATGTGTGTGTATAAATGTGAATAGAAAAAGATCCTCGTGTATCGCTCTAATGTTCCTTCATCCTCTGTTCAATCGATCTTCTGCGTATCGGACCTAGCTCTTCACATTCACATATTGTTTTGTTTGAGGTAATTCGGTCTTAGCTTCAGGAAAAGTTATGTCAAATTGTAATTGCAGTACTAAAACATACTTGCATATTCTTCTTCGTGAGTATCCTTCCTATCTTACTCATTTCATTTATTTCAGAAAAGCAAGAAAGGCGTGCAAATCCTCTAGCTGATGTTGTTTCTGCTGGTAGTGTTTCCGTTCTGAGTTTCCCTAGCACTTTTTTTATTTCTTTATTGCTACATCCGCTCTTCTCCAGTGATTCCTTAACGTGTCACTTTTCTTCTTCCAAACCTTCGGTGGCGCTGTACATTCTCCCTCTATGCATTAACGTTTTACAAAGAGCTATCTTCTGCACAGGTTGGTGCAGGGACGTGGCATGCAGGTATTTATAGGTTTTTTCCTGTATATCCCACATTGTAACTTTCCTGAATGTGTGCGGTATTACATCCAAAAACGACAACCTTCGTTCTTCTTCTACGTTCAACGTAAACTTTATAAGAGCGTTGTCTGTTGTTGTGATCGGAGAATGTAATGTATTTATTCTTTTCCATGTGACCAAATCACACTTGTGTCGTCGACGTATCGTAACTAACACTTTAATTTCCATTCACTGTTATCTATAACTTCATCCAAGGCCTTCTTTTTATCAAGACTGGACTACTGCTGCTTCCCATATGACCAGTGATAGCCAACTAATTCACGAATGCCCTAGAAGGTTCTAGATAGCAGCTAGTGGAAACAGAAATGTTGGCTACAATATTTTTATAGAAGTAATAATGGAGTTAAAAAAATAACTATATTTTGGTCTAGTAAAGTGTTTCGTAGTTTGTTATGTAAGTTATGATACCATATTCAACACTGTATTTACTTCCTAATGAATATGGAAACTTAGTTGCAATTAGTGTAGTAAGAAATTTGTTTAATATCTGCTTAAGTGTTTCTTCAACCACAGTATCCAACGTAACCGCATTTGAAGATTCACTTCCAATGAAGTCAAAACTGAGAAAATCCCTTGTTTTTCAGTTGTTCAAACCATATCATACTAAGCCTATAAGAAAATTGGAAAATGTAAAGTTTAAATGAACTGCTCTGAAACGTGAATTTAAAAATAAATTTTCAAAAATCTTGTTTTCAAGCTGAAATAATTCCTAATCCTACCCGTATTAAATCAGTGTTTCTTATTGCTGCTAACATTATTTCACTGCATATAAATGGTGTTTCTTTTTAGAGACGAAGAACTTTAAAATGAAATAGAACAGAAAAAAGTTTTGAATATCCATGAAATTGGCTTTATTTAAAAGATAATTTTGTGGCATTAATGTTTAAATATGATGTCGAGCGTGAATCACCGCGGCTGGCGCATACATGGCGTAATCCAATTTTCACACGCTCTTCGCAGTAAATCAGGCTATATTTCAGCATTAACACGTCGAATGTTGACTTCCAAGTGCTCAATTCTTTCAGATTTATCGACGTAGACATGCGACTTTACATATCCTCAGAGAAAATAATCTAATGGCATCAAATTACACGGACGAGGTGGCCAATTAACAGGTCAATTTCGTGAAATTAATCGTTCGACAAATATTTCTTTCAGTAAATCAATTGTATCGCGCACTGTGTGGCATGTGGCGCTGTCCTGTTGAAACCACATGTCTGCAACATTAATGCCTTGCAATTGAGGCACGAGAAAGTTAGTAATTATGTCTCTGTACCGCTCGCCGTTGAATGTAACGTTCTGACCACCATTAATTTTGAAGACATATGGACCAATGATTCCACCAGCCCATAAAGGGCACCAAACGGTGTTTTTTTTCTGAATGTAATGGTGTTTTGATAATGACTTGTGGATTATCATCATTCCAAATGTGATGATTCTGATTATTGACATATCCATTTAACTAAAAGTGGGCTTCATCACCGAACAAAATTTTCAAATGAAATTGTGGATCAATAGCAATGTTCCCTTCGGCCTTTTCACCAAATGTAAGGCGCGAACGATGATCGCATGGCTTCAAGTCCTATCAAACTTGAATCTTGTGAACACGTAAACCAAGATCTTTAAGCAAAATTTTCGTCAAGTGGATAGACACAAGTTTAATTGTTGAGCACGATGACGAATTGACGCATTTGGATCATCATCAACACTACACTGCACGCTATCAATCACTTGTTGTATGCACATTGCACGACGTGTTACGGGAAGCGTACTATTTTTTAGACTAAATGTGTTGCAAAAATGATCCATCACGTAATACCCGTTGGATTTCTCGAATTGAACCATGTTTTTCAAAATAAATTTGCACAATTTGCAAACGTTGCTCCGGAGTAAGTTTATTCATGTTGAATTGCCAAAACAACCGAGAACGGTCAAATCGGCTGTCACAGAAAACAGTATTGTCAAATTAAAGTTCTCCATCTCCAAAAAAAAAACACTACTCCTCTAGGTAATTAAGAATATATTTAACTTTATGTACAGTTTTGTAAAATGCTCTTCCTTCGTTAAGTGATGACTTAGCGATTAAAATGTGATTATTTAAACTCAAGTAATTCTTGTGTGTTTTCAATCAGCACAAAAGCAAAGAAGCGTGTAAATTAGAATTTAGTTTTCTTTTATTATACTTGCATTTAAGGATATTTACTTAAATTCAAGTATAATAAAAGAAAAATAAATTCTCTCCAAACTACATAAGTATAAAGGCCTATACATATGTATTATTACCTCTTAGCTCGGTATGTGTATGTGTTAAGGGGTTAAATGTCCCTTTAATTAATCTAAATAAATAATAGAGATCATATTATTTAATAGTAACTATTTATTTGCGCATGGTAGTAAATTTCTTACCCGGTCAGCTGAAGCGCTGTAATAAATGCAAATAACGAAATAAGTTGCTGGAGTTAATAATTAGTAAATTTATACGATAAGCATCAAAAGTCCAGGACGTGTGCCAAGCTAAAAGAAAGATATTAGTGGAAATAGAACAGTAGGATTGCCCTTAAAATTTTATTCTCTAATTTAATTTAATTCTTTAAACTTGAGTATATTAAATAAAGATAATTAACAAGATCGAGAGCAACAGATAAAACAAGATTAATCTAATGGCAAAGCTGTAATAAAAGTAAATCTAGAGATATAAAGTTGTTTAATAAAATACCAAAAGGATTAGATTAAAATATGTATCGAAAGAGACGTGAGGTACTTGCGTGTTTATGTGTATATATCCTGGGCTAGGAATCAATGTATATTTTGCGGTCGTAAAATGAACACGTGGACATTGCATGCGCGGGTAAAATTTAACTTCACAAACTCGTAAAAGGAATGCGTGTGGTCTTGGTCATGGCTAGGGTAGAAATCTCTGTTTTTTCTTACTAGCTGGGGCTTTTAAGAAAAGAAGCGGTAAGCTGAAGGGTAGGATGCTGGTCATGTTTGAATTAACCAATGAGACGAGAGAATAAGCACGCTAGAAATTAGGCGCGCGAAAAGATTTGCATAAATTAAAAGTGTCATATCAATATAGCTAGCAAGATATCTAGACAGAATAATAGACGTGTATTCTGTGTAACAAAAAGGAGTGATATTTGAATCTCTAATTGCATTAAGAAATTAATACAACAGAATATTGATGTGAGTCAATGAAATGTTTTTGCTTCCTAGAAAACGACGATGGTTTGTTTTACTACAGCCTGACCGTACGTGACCAAATCAAAAGATTTCGTATCTGAATATATATATAACACAAAGAATGTCAAGTAATAATAATTTATTAATTCAAAATCAAATTGTATTTAAATTAAAATAAATTAATTTAAAACAATGTAAAAAATTATTATATATGCGAAACGTAACAGCATATATATTTGAGTTAATTAAATTGTTTGGATATTAACCTTTTTCTTAATTTTAACTTCGGTTACTAACTAAAACATGATATTAAGACAACACTTCAAAAAAAGTTTGTCCAATCATGTCGATATTTTAATTACAAATTACTTACGCATGTCGGAAATAACATTATGACAACACATAATACTTATTTATTGTATCACGTTAATTCTGCTTACTTTACTAATTAAAAGTTGTCGTCCGAAATAGAGCTTAATAACAATTTCTAAGAAACCGATGGGTTGGGCGAAAGGTGTTGTACACACATTTTAACCATTCAAGTTATCTCAAAAAGAGCGACAATCATTATCATGTTCTATACGATATGTTACTGTACAGGATTGTCTCTCACAGTGCCTGAGATAAAGAAAAAAACTCATCGGCCTTGTTGTTCCTAAACCAGATCGTCTGCCTCAAGTGCAATTACGAGACCTTACTGCTATGACAAATGTTATATAGAGTATACATGTTTACACTACTATCCAAAAGTATGGAAGACGGACAGGTAAGTATAATTTAAATGTGTCTATGCATTTAAAAGAACAACGTCTGTAAAATCAACTGAATATATATAAATAGATTTTTATTACGAGGTGTATTTTTATGTATAAATTCAACATTATTAACATTACCCGAAATTATACTTTGTATTTTGCGCTGATTCGATCGAGATTGGACTATGTTACACTGATTCGGTTCCCAATTTCTAATAGACACGTAATTATATCGAACGTGTGCAAAGGAATTTCTAAAATTCATTTGCTGCTATTAAATAGATTTAGCAACTAATCTTTACAAACTGGAAGAATAGATTTTATTGATTAAGTTCCTGGTGTACGACAAGATAGACTGGTCGCGATTTTTCCAGAAATTCCACTTTAGTGTCGTAGACAAGGCAGGCGGTCTTTACTAACATTTTAATGTAATACTGACAGGACGAACATATTGGCGTAAGGTTCCTTCACTTTAATGTTCTCGCACTTCAGTTGAATTTCTAATAGTTGTGACAACGTAGCCGACCAAATTAACTTGTGCTTGCTCTTGCATTAAGCTTTTTGCATTAAATGTTTATGTTGAAGTAGTAATAACAAACTTAAGCTTTTAAAATTAAGGTACGTATGTATTCTACATATTTTCTATTACAATGTATATAATTTATCCTGTAGTTGGATCTTACCACTTACTAGACATAAATACAATTAATAAATAATGAGAATAGGAAGAAGCACACTAATAATAGGATAACAACACGAGAACCCATAGAACATATCAAGTGGTCGGCCCAGAACTACATGGAAACGAGTTGAAAGCAATACAAAGGGTACTAGGAAAGTTTTGCAATATGACGCAAGAATGAATCGTAGGAAGCTGCTTGTTGCTGCATGTTGAGGCATGTTTATACATGCATAGTAGCCGCCACGCCATGTCGATGGGCTCAGTTACTCATTAGCAGTGGGAGTGTAAAGTGCTTGCGATGGCATCGTGGTCACGAAATGAGATAAGGGCAGTTTTGCGTTATAATTTCGTGCGTGGTTTAACATAGACCAGTGCTTCGAAGAAATGACTCTTGCACTAGGTGATGTTTGTCCACATCGCACAACGATATGCAGGTGGTATAGAGAATTCCTAAGGGGAAATTTAACTGTGAAGGATGCTGAGAGGCCGGCACGGCCACGAACGTCAGTTACGGAGGAAAACGTTACTACTGTGAGGAAAATATTTGACTAGGCTAGGTGAGTGACCTACCAACAGATAGAGGGTACTTCAGGCCTAAACGCACCAGCAATTCGTTCGATTCTGCATGATCATTTGCACGTGAAGAAACTTTGTTCTCTCTGGGTGCCGCATCGACTGACTGAAGAGCAGATGATGCGACGTATGACTTGGTGCCGGGAGATGCTATAAAAATTTAATAAGGGACAATCTCGGTATGTGAACAACATCGTGACAGGTGACGAGACTTTGCTGTACTATTACGATGTGCCGACCAAAGCTCAAAACAAAGTGTGGGTCTTTGATGATGAGGACACACCCGTAGTTGTCAGATAATCCCGATCCGTAAAGAAGAAAATGATAGCTGTATTTTTCAAATCGAGTGGAATTGTGGAAAGTGTCGTTTTTGACACACAGAAGACAGTCACAGCTAAGTGGTATACTGAACAGTGCCTGCCTAAAGTCGATGGATGTATGAAGAACCTGTGACCAAAGTCAAGAATGGACACCTGGTTCCTCCATCACGATAATGCTCCAGCTCACCGCGCCAATGCCTGCACCGAATATTTGACCACGACAGGATAGAAACTTCTCGAGCACCCTCCCTACAGTCCAGATCTTGCTCCCTGCGACTTTGCACTGTTCCCGCATGTGAAAATGAAGTAAAAGGGAGGCGATTTTCCAGTGATGAGGACCTTCTTCGGGCTTGGGACAACGAGTGTGCTTTACTACCTAGTGAAACTTGACAGAACTGGTTTAAAGATTGGCTTCGGAGGAAGGAGAGGTGTATTGAGTGTAGAGAAAATTACTTTGAAAAATTAAATAAACGAAGCTGTACTGCAAAACTTTCCTAGTACCCTTTGTACAACACTGAATCCAGAGAGATGGAGCGAATAAAACGCGAAAAAAATCGTTGAAAATGCTACAATTTTATGAAAAGGATAACAAGAAGAACGTGAACTACGCCACCACAATATCCGAAGAGTTGGAACAGCTACAATTTCATTAAGAAATGTATTAACTTAAATAATAATTATAAGTCAATAAAAGAACATAATCCTAATTTATAACGTAAATTTTAATATCTATTTAAAACCAATTTTGTAATTTTCCATATTTGCAAAGATTTATAGTAGTACAAACTTCAACACATACAAACTATTCCATAAATACAGTATTAATTCTAATATACATAAATGAAATACTTTAAAATGTAGTTGTTTAAATTTATGTGAAAACACTTTTAATTTAATTCATTTAAACAAAAATTATTTGCATCGACATGAATCCAAATAATTTTAATTTTGTAATTTAGTGTATAAACAAGGACAAAGTACAATGGAATACAGATTATTGTCAACCGGGCGCTTATGATTTATAATGATACGCCAACAACACATACTTATAAGTGTACATTCACTTATAAATCATCTATTTAAGGACGTGTCTCGGAACATGCTTACAACATACTGTGCAAAAATTACAGGTAAGTATGGAAAAATGTATCGACCGACAACGAACAAAATAAACAAAATAAGATTATTTAAATGTCAAACCTATTACTGTTTCGTGTTCCCCGCTACATATACTTTATAAAATTATGAATTGCCCGTTATAAAAGTGAATAATTGCAAAAATGTATTTTATTACATGTTTACCAGGATGCTATAAACACAATTAAATAGAACTTCAAAATAACAGAAATATTTATAATAATTTATTATTAAAGTTTAAATTTAAAAATGCTGTAAAACAAAAACGATTTGAAATTTTGCCAAATTTATTTTTTGTTGTGAAATACAATTGTTCCGGTTAGAGATGGAATATTATTTCATTTATATGGCTGCCGCGGCTGGCCTCGCAGTACCCCATTCGATCGGACCAATTTTCCAGCACTTTTTCGAGTGTTTCGGTGTCAAATCGCAGCTTCTTGGCGGCCAATTGACATCACCATTTCGGCTAATTAAACGGCCATCAAAAGTTTGACGCAATAAATCGATTGTGGCATGAGACGTGTGGCAAGTTGCACCATCCTGTTGAAACCAAACATCGTTCACATCAATACCATGAAGAGCGGGCACAAAAAAATCGGTTATCATGGCGCGATAGGTGTCGCCATAGACCGTAATGGTTGCGCCGTCCTCATTTTCAAAGAAATATGGGCCAATGATGCCTCCGCTCCACAAGCCGCACCAAACAGTCACTCGTAATGGGTGTATTGGCTTCTGTAAGACCACGTGTGGGTTTTCTGAGCCCCAAATAGGGCAATTTTGTTTGTTAACGTACCCACCAAGATGAAAATGAGCTTCATCAGAAAAGTTGATTTTTTTGGCAAAATCGACATCATCATGCAGTTTCTCGTTGGCCCATCTAGCGAAGCGAAAACGAAGCGGATGGTCATGCGGCTTCAACTCTTGAACAAATTGAAATTTGTAAGGCGTCATACCAAGACCTTTTCGCAAAATTCGACGTAAACTGGTGCGTGAAATGTTCAATTCTTAAGAACGATGACGAATTGATGTTGATGGATTTTCACGCACACTCTCAGCCCCAGCTTCGATATTTTCGGGTGTACGCACTGTACGAGCACGCTCATGTCTTGCCGCATCAACATTTCACGAACTTTAGCAATAAACTTGCATATACCGAGCACTTTTGGTCCTTCTCTGCGACCAAATTTTATAAGACATTTTCGTGCAATTTCCGACCAATTGTCTTTGTTTTGGAAATAAATTTCCAATAAATCCCAACGTTGCTCAAGCGTAAATCGATTCGTTTCGTTCAGTAGAGATAGTATATTGAATTTTGTGACAGAATAGTAATGCCAGATTCGAAATAACCGGTGGTTCAAATTAAAACCGATAGGTGGCCTACCCGTTATATCTAAGATTAAAAATCGCAAACTATTAATTATTTACCTCTAACATTGATCTGCACTGATTGTTTAACTAATTACCTCTGATGAACGATCATCTTTACTTACATAGGCTCGCCGAATCGGAATGTAAATTCCAGAACAGGCACATTACCCAAATTTCTCATAGATTGTACGTATTGCCCATTAAAAGTTGATGTGTTGTATGCAGACTTTCCGAAAGCCTTTAATCGCCTTGATCATTCTCTCATTCGGTCTAAATTGGATTTGTTTGGATTTAGTATGCCTCTACCACATTTTTGTCTCACCTTTTACAGAGGCGTTAATATAATTTCAATTTACCATGTACTATTAGAAATATTAATAACTGTAGCATTTTAAAAAGAATCTTTAAATAGTATCTTATTGGAAGAAATTCTTAATGCTTAAATGATTAATGATTTTTTTGTGTCAAAAAAATAATAATACTTAGTGACATACCATATTTCTGGCAAGTGGATATATACAGTCATGTGCACGAAAATAGCAGTCATAAACTAATACTTTTTATGAGACATTTCTGATGCAGCTATATTGAAATTGTATAAAATACTTGAATATATATGGTTTCCGGTAAAGTACCGAATTTGAGGGCGAATTACTGAGTTTTCTAGTAATGCGCTGCTATTTGCCTATGAATTAAAATAGTAGTACCATTGCTGGCGGCACTAAACGCAAAGATATAAAGTTCTGTCTCTTACACAATAATTCAACAATTTTTTTATTGTCCATTTCTGTTGTAATAAATGTCGGAAAAAAGAGCAATTATACACGATTAGTTTAATAGAAGCCAAAGCTACAAGTTTATACAAAATACGGTCTCATGTCCTGCGAAAATGATTGCAAACGCTAAAAGTAGGGAAAAGTGAAAGAAAAACTAGCCCTAGAAAAGACAGAAACATTATAGCTTGTGCAAAAAAGACATCGTTCATTAGTTCAACTGCATTTAAAAGTGAGTTGCACCTTTGTATAAGCACTTGTACTATTAGACAAAGATTAACTCAAGGAAAGTTGTGTGCAAGATAACCTAGGAAGGTACCATTACTAAATAAGAGGACTTCTATTATTATACAAAGAAAGACAAGGAAAGTTGCGTGCAAGATGGCCTAGGAAGGTACTGTTATTAAATAAGAGGCAAATACAAAGTAGATTGTCGTTTGTTCATGAACACATACAATGGGACGTAAAAAAGTGTAATGTACTGTGGTCTGATGAATCGAAAATAGATTTGTTTTATTGCGATGCATATCAACAACACGTACGAAGACCACCATTGACAGCATTTCAACCTGTGTACACCTAAAAGATGGTAAAATTTGGAAGCTCAAGCATAATGCTGTGGGGGTGTTTTTCGTAGATATGGCGTAGGAATTTTACACAAGATAGAAGACATAATGAGCACTGATGTCTATGTGAACACATTACAAATTGTGCTTTTACCATATGGAGAGGAAGAAATGCCACTAAGATGGTTGTATATGCAGGATAACGATCCGAAGCACGTTTCTTGTAAAACAAAAACATTGTTTCGAAATAATAACGTTCGCATTTGGGTTGGCCGGCACAATCGTCAACCTTAAACTCCTTGACAATTTATGGGTGGAGTTGAAAAAGTCTGTATCTGTTGTTAAGCCGCAAAATTTTGACGATCTGTGGAGAATATGCCAAGCCGAATGGCAATCAATTTCAGCAGAGACCTGTAGGCAACTGGTGAGCTCGTTACCCCACAGGTGTCAAGAGGTTATAAACAATAAAGGTCACACAACAAAATATTAAGTGTTTCAATCCAATTAACTAAGTAAAAATGACACTTGGTTAGTATTTTAGTATGACTGCTATTTTAGTACACAATTATTTTGTTTGTCCTAGAATATAAACGGTTTTATTTTCTCATCAGTATTAACAAACCTATTTATTTATTTTTATAATTATGTAACATATTGGAATAAAGAGTTCAATGAACTTGAATTTTATTTATTTAATGTATAAATTGGCATTTAAGCAAATTTGAGATATATATATATTTAGATATTAGAGTTATAAATAATTAGTAGTACTATTATTTTTGTTTACTTTTATGTATATTCTTATATATTTTGTATATCTCTTGCTTTTGAAATAAAACTTATTATTACATTGTTTCCTCGTGTGTTCCTCAGGGTTTGAATCTTGGACCGCTACTATATACTATTTTCACTAACGACATTAGGGTCATGATTTAAAACCGTTTGAGGTAGTGTCTAACCTAGAGATTTCCAAGCTACTACATGACAACATGGAAAGTATTTCTCGATGCCGTTAACTGAAAAATTTGCCACATAAAGTCAGAAAGTGCAAATCCACAACATATACTCGTGAATCAGTTCCCATGTTACTCAACCACAGTCTTATTTACGAAAGCTTAGGACGTGTTGATTTAATCAAGATGTTTGATGCTAAGCTTACCTTTACACAACACACCGGCGGCATATTTACCGTCACTAGGTCACTTAAATTTGTACTACGAAATTATAAAAATTTTTCTAACATATTTTCTTTTAAAATTTTATACTATGCTTTTATAAGATTTCGTTTGTAATATACTGCCATAATTTGGAATACTTACTGTTTAACATGCAAAAGATTATAGTTGGTTCAACGAAGACATAAAATTTCCTTGGTTTCGTTTTAATGGTGTTTATTCGACAGGCTCTACTTTTATCGCCTTTCATTTCCTTCTCTGAGTCTTCGGCACTTAACTACAAGCAGATCCGTTTTTTATAAACTGTGTCATAATTGTGTCGACTACCCTATGTTGCGTCAGTATTTAATTTTTCGTTTACGGCAATATGATGCTCGTAGTTCAAATACATGCTACGTGAAGATAAAGATTCTTCATGTAAATTTGACAAAATTAATATAAAACAATTATCAGTGTGTATTAGTTCACTCCTGAAGAAGTTATAAAAAATATAAAGAACTATTAGGTAATAAACAAATGAGTACTTAATTTTAAATAAACTGGTAGCCCTAATACACTGCTTCTTATTTATATATACCTATTATACGAGAGTAGGCGTTTATATTTCGGGAACTGGCAACACTGTTAGTGTTGCCTCCGATCTGATGATTGCATCGTGATGTTTGTCATTTTTGACAATATATTTACCTTGACAGTTTTATTATTCGGTCGCTATTTCTATTGTTTACAGTAACTTAAAAATTTTATGTCAGCGAAGAAAAGGAATTATCTCGCAAAGGTTTTCGTGCAATTACTTTTCATAACTTTCGGCGTGGATTATCTCAATCCACCGACGAGCTGAATTCTTTAAATGGTGATGAAACACCATCGAAAACTACAGTATGTTGTTGGTATAGTGAATTCAAACTTGGACGGTCTTCTTTGTACGATGAATTTCGTGAAGGTCGTCCCGCAAATGTTGTTGCGTATGAAAACATTATTGCAGTGTCTGAATTAATAATACAAGACCGTCATGTAACATACCGTTAGATCGAGACATCTCTAGATATTAGTAACACCAGCGGGCATAAGATCCTGCATGAACATTTAGCCGTTAAGAAGCTATGTTCACGTAGGGAACCACATAATTTGACAACCGCTCAAAAAAGGACTCGCGTCGATGGGTGCTAAGAAATGCACAAAAATACAATGGCGGTGCTTCAAAGAACATTTATAAAGTCGTCACAGGTGAAGAATGTTGGATCTATACGTATGAGCCCGATAAAAAATTGGATCTATACATATGAGCGTATGTTTTTTGTTTGCTATTCCCGAAATATAAACGGCTACACTCGTATTGGGATTAATTATATCGGTACCCAATATAAGAATACGTATATAATGTTCGATAGTAGTTAACCAGCAGGTCGCTATATTCACAATTCCGATTTCCATACTCTACCATCATATTCCACATCCTCTTCCAAGAAATATAATTCCCTTCATTACTAAAGTAATGACTAATGTGTAATTAATTACTTTTTTAAAGTAACTGGGTTTGCTCAGGGAATAGTATGTAATGTACAGTTTATAAAAAAGATGTTTCCCCCTAGTTAGTGCTAAATACCCATACTGCCTTTTAAGTTGGATTAGGACATTGCTTTCAAATATGTAAATCTCAGCACTACTAATTTAAAAACAGAAATGTGCGGATCCACCATAGGAAATAGTATTTCTGCAGATTGTACAAATGTAAACACATTAAAACTTAAAATTTAGTATCTTCATTAGTATCTTCAAATTATAAATCACATTCCAGTGCTATCGCTTACATTTCACGTAATGAAATTGCATGCAAGCACGATAAATTTTAAGTTTTTTTTTAGATACTCCTACATCGACTTTCCCTTAAAGGTACGCTTTCCTTTACTGAAAA
Source organism: Dermolepida albohirtum (assembly GCA_031893035.1). NCBI lineage: Eukaryota > Metazoa > Arthropoda > Insecta > Coleoptera > Scarabaeidae > Dermolepida > Dermolepida albohirtum. The sequence continues at coordinate 527,503 of JAVIWB010004862.1, read as the reverse complement.
TCCATTGTGCATTACATAATCGTTACAAAGAAGAAACAGTTATTCACGAAATTTCCTTTTGTGACATATAACAATGCCCTAAACTGAAAAGCTTCACTACCATAAACACACACATCACGTGCGGTCTATTACTTTCATTTAATGAGACGATACTGCTTAAATTTTGTTCCTTAGAGCGTTAGAACCGTCCAACAACATATATTAAAATCTAAAAAGTGTGTAATGACTTTCCCGTACATAAGATTAATTGTATCCCATATTAATGATGCGCTTATCTAGATACTAGTGGGTGTAACAATGGATGCTTTCATTAAATGTATGTATATGCATGTGGACCGGGTTGTTCGTCCGTCCTTAATTGAGATGTTCGGTAAGTTGTTTCGTTAAACATTAAATGGCCCACGCATTTGACGGTCTTCATTCTTTATCCGTAAGCTTTATTATCTGCACGACTTAAATAGTATAGAAAAGAATATTTCGTTATGTAATCGTAATAATAATATTAAATGAATAATAACACGTTGTACAAAATAGAGTATATTCTATATATGTATATAGTATAAATTCGTTCAGTCATTTAAATATTGTGTTAATACAGTTGTAGATTCTTAGGAGATTCTGATGTTAATATATAATGATGCTCGTTTATTAAAAATGGAATGTTATTTTAGCTGTAACGCTGCATCTTAAAAAATATGTACTATATTTTCGTCCAAGATACTTTTTCGAGCGACCACTTTTGCGTCTTCGTATTTGTACACTCCGTTATTATCAATCCTTCGTATTTATCTGCTTCTGAAATGTCCAAACATTTCTTATTCGAGGAATGTATGATTTGACTTGTCTGAAAATAAAAAGAAATTGGTCTTGAAAAATTCATTTCAATCAATTCTATGTAATTATACGCTTATGCGATGCGAAAATGATAAATTCTAATTTTTTCCGCGATATCAACGTAAACACGTTACATATTGAGGTATGGCAATTAAATAATGAGACTGCGCTACTTCCATCTAACAGCCGTATCGTGGCAGGAAAGTCATGGACCTTGATACTTCTCAAGCAACAAACAGTTGTTTCATATCTCTGTCTGCTTTAGTTTACTTTCGAACTTTACTTGTAGAGGACGCTACTAAGTAGTGCCATGATAATGGTTGAATAAAAATCGAGCAGTAAATTAACATGAAATTCCTTGTCAAATTAAAAAAATCGCCAACAGAATGTTTACAAATGTTAAAGGAGGTGTTTGGTGATAATGTTATGTCACGTACGCGAATTTTTCAATGGTCCAAACCGTTTTCTGACGGGAAGAGGTCGAAGATGACGAACGTCTTGGTCGAGCAGTAACTGCAAAAACTGAAGCTATGCGGAAAGACCGGCGTCTGAGCACTCTGATGATCACCAATCTCACTCGGGAGCCAAAATATAATCGGATGAACATTTGCTCTGACATCACAAGAATCATCATATGTGATGAAACTTGGATATTCCAGTATGACCCAGAAACAAAGCGTCAACTGATGCACTGGAAAAAAGCACGAACGAGTAAATCGAAATTGAAGGCAGTGCGGATCGTTTTTGTCGATATCAAGGGTGACTGACAAAGAGCTTGAGGATCAAACCGTTAATCACAAATACTAAAAAAAATCCTAATCAAGCTGAGAGAGAGTAAGGAAGAAAAGACCGGATTTGTGGAAGAGCAATTCGTGGATTCTGCACCAGATCAACGCACCAACTCACAATGACCTATCCGTGAAGCAGTTTTTAGGGGTCAGGCTGTGCCTGATCATCTTCCATATTCGCCAGATCTCCTACCATGTGACTTCTACCTGTTTCCAAAAGTAAAATGTGCGTCTAAGGCTTTTTCAGTCTGCTGAACATGTAAAAGCAAAAACGGTAGCGTTGTTGAAGAGGCTGAAAACTGATGAACTAAAGCATCGTTTTGAAAAATAGAATACAGCGATGTAAAGGGTTTTCCAATAGGGACTTGACAACTTTTAATTCAATTTGTGAACGCACCCTTTCACTAATCATCGAACTGTCACAGTCAATTTATTCAGTAAACTTAACATTTTCATCGTGGTAAAGTACACGAACGAACGTCTGCAAATTATAAAAATTTACTATAGAAATTTGGAGTCGGTGACCGCTACTTTAAGAGCGTTAACTCCGGTTTTCAGTCGTAATTCTCGCCCTAGTAGACAGGCAGTAACAAGTTTAGTGCAAAAATTTGAGTCTACATATTCAGTTGTGTGATGTTGCCGTGCCAGTGAGACAACGGGTTGGTCGAAGTGTCGAAAATATCGCTGCCGTTGAAACGTCCGTAGCAAATGATCTAAATCAGTCAATTCCACGGCGTTCTCAAGAGTTGGGCATCGCCCAGACCACTTTATGGCGAATTTAGCGTAAGGATCTTGGTTTACACCCATACAAGATCAAGCTGACTCAAGAATTGAAGCCGATGGACCATTTGAAGCAACGTACGTTCTCCGATTGGGCTCTGGAAAAGATGCGCCAAGATGATCAATTTCATCGCAAAATCATTTTCAGTGACGAAGCTCATTTTTGGCTCAATGGGCTCGTCAATAAGCAAAATATGCGTTATTGGTGGGGTGAAAATTTACATGTGCTTCACGAAACATCACTTCATCTACAAAAAATAACTGTTTGGTGCGGTTCGCATGCCGGCGGCGTCATAGGGCCACATTTTTTCGTCGACGATAATGATCGTCACGTTACTGTGAATGGTAATCGTTATCGCGCCATGATTACCAATTAGTTTTGGCCCGAATTGGAAGATATGGACTTGGACAACATGTGGTTTCAGCAGGACGGTGCCACAAGCCACACAGCACACGTTACAATCGATTTATTGAAGAGTAAGTTTAATGAGCGTGTTATCTCAAGAAATGGACCAGTCGATTGGCCGCCTCGTTCGTGCGATTTAACGCCTCTAGACTTTTTTCTTGGGGCTACGTCAAGTCATTGGTCTATGCCAACAAGCCGACAACGTTGGAAGAGCTCAGAGCCAACATTGAACGCGAAATAGCAGCCGTTTCGGCCGAATTGTGTGGCCGAATCATCAAAAATTGGGTCCAACGAATCGACCGCTGCAAACGTGCTCGCGGTGGCCATATGAACGAAGTCGAGTTCCATTCATAAATGTTTTGATTGTACTTCAACCCGATAATAAAGTTTTTGAAATATTTGAAATGGTCTGCATTTTATTTTGAAAAAAAGTTGTCAAGTCCTTATTGGAAAACCCTTTATAAATAGGAAAGCACTGTATGTTGAAGGGGATAAAAGGTAAATATACATTTATTTGCAATATATAGCGTTTCTCACACCAGTCTTGTTATTTAATTGCACGTACAATTATCTTAATACTTTGTTTTTCTAGGACGTTGTCTCCAACGTTGTTATTGACAGCTTACGTAAATGTGTAACATCTTATTTCAAGTAAAATAAGTACCCAAATTAATAGCAAAAATTATCAAGGAAAGTATGGATATTATTTTGGGCTGCACTATATACTGTGTTAGAGTACCATAGTGCAGTATAGTATATTATTGAATTAGGTAACAATTTCCAAATGTAAATACATATACCGATATTTAGATTTAAAATAATCCTATGTAAATTTCTGCCAAGGATTGCGCTTTACAAAAAAGTGTCCGTCTTTGCCATTGCGTCCCGTTCTTCGTATTATAAGTTGGCGACCATAGATAAACACAACTGAATTTTATTTTCAAATTTTTGTAAACTTTTAAAATTTTGTTCAACGTATAACAAATAAAACCCGTGGTATTATTTAAAGCAAAGCAACTGCAATGTATTCAACAACAAATCAAGTGAACTTTGGAAATTTATTTTAGGACGTAGTAGAAAATGTTTATCTTCAATACAAATACTCTAAATATAAACCATTTACTTTATAGACAATTCATTCTCTTATATTATTTGTGACTATTTGATATTTAATTACTACATTTATTTCAAAAGTTCAATATTTTTGGATGTTTGTTTGATATAAAATTGCAATTGACCATTCTTAAAAACTAAATTTCACTGACAAAAATTTATTTTCATTTAAGCGCATTGTTTTCGATGCTTTAATAGTTACTATAGTAGCAAAACACTAGTAGTAGCATTTTCGGAAAAAATATTCATAATCATAATTGTAGTTGAGCTAAACAATTGATTCTAGCTCACTAAACCTTTTCAGTAATTACAAACAAAAATGAAGAAATCCAGCATCCATATCTTTTCGTAAACGTGTGTAATTATTAAACGAAGGAATCTCTCATCACGTGAACGTTGAAGTAACAATATTATTTTTGCTATAATTCGCATATCTACCTTTACTTTCTCTATTAACAACCAAATTTCACTGAAATCTGTGATTTATGATTAGAATTTTTCTTTCTAATTTAACACTAACATTGGTAAACATTAAACAATCATTCAAACGTTAATAACACCCTGTTTACTACGGCTTTCGAGGAATTAACCTCTCGTCAGGTACACTTGCTTTATTTCATAGTGGCAGCAATGCTTTTCGGATTGGTTTAAACGAACGCAAAAGTGCATTGATTTTCAAGAAGAATATTTTGAAATGCAATAAAACTATTTTCGTTAATAAAAAATTTTCTTTTTTTGCTATTCCCGAAATATAAACGGATACCCTCATATTACATGTACTGTAATATTATAATATTATTGTAATAATGCTTTTCTTCTTATATCAAAAAATTATAATTGCAAAAAAAGAAATCACTTACATATTTGAAATTAGCGTCATTAATGCTATATTATTCAGGTACTGACACTCTTATAAAAAACCAAACGAAGTTTTGTTATTGTTATTTGAGCAACTTCGCTGCATAAATCAATCGCATATCAACTGATGGCGCCAACTGTTTCGTTAAGATACCTTCGTTTCTGTTATTAATTAATATTTAATAGATTGCTTAATCATTCTTTAATCAAACACAAATTTTTAATAATTTTAAATACAGCGGAAAAATCATCCAATGTTATGCCTGACGTCAGTTATGTTTTTAAAAATATTAAGAACATGGCGAGTTCTTTTGAAAGTTTAGGGAAAACAAGTTTTATTAACAATTATGTATAGATTATTAATTATATACTTACTTCAGTTTTATATAACCATTTTTGTCGAGTAGTACTACTACAGGCCATAATTCTAACTTTGGAAAAGCCATTCACTTCTTTCTCTGGGGCATCCATGCAAACAGAATCATCGGTCATAATAAATCCATCCTTCGTCATGACGAACATCTGAACAGCTGTATCATCTTTCACGCAATCTTCTAATTTCGCTAAACCCATCGGTTGATTACTGTTGCCTTTTCCCGTAGGTTTCTCCAGACACTGATCCTTCGCAATGCTTCGAATTCTACCGAAGAATCGATCCTTTTTGGGAAAGAAATGCTGAGGCCAAATATTGTCTAAGTACCACTCAAAACTTTTACATTTTAGTTTCTTTCGCAATGCCAAGCGATCTGACACGTCTTGTTCGTCTTTAATTTTTCTAACCTGTTCGTTAAAACGAAAGTAAAAATCTCCCCATTCATCCATCCAGACTAAAGCGACTCTGGCCAGATTCGAATAAAGAGTTCTAGATATACCACCAGGAAACGTATATGGTGATGATTTGCGAAATAAATGTCCTACATGTGAACATGGAACAATTTCGATTTTCCCACCGCATTGCCATATTCTAAATGACAACTCCAAATTTTCACCCCCCCAAATTTTCGTATTGTTATCATATGAGCCTATTTCAAAAAAATAACTCCGATCTATTGCGAATAATCCACCAGCCATAGTCGGCGTCGAGAAAGGATCCGTAATGACTTTACGCTTTAATAATTGTTTGCTGTCCAGTGTGAACCATCTAAATTGTAAATTCCAGTTGAAAGCACCCCAATGAAGCTCGAAACTCTTAACGTACGCAAAAGTATCATCATTTATAATATCTATTACAGGGCAAACTGCAACTGTTCTATCTTCGGCAATTCTAGCCAACAATGCTTCCAACCAACCCTCAGTACATTCGCAATGCGCATCCAGGAATGTTAAGACTTTTCCTTTAGCTACTTCGGCACCTTTTAATCTTGCTAATACCAGTCCTACGCGCTCTCTACTTCTTATTATTTTAGTTGATACCGGTAATTTAGCGATGTAATTTTCTAGAGGTTCTTTCAAAAATTCTGCAAAACATTTTATGAGAATAAAGATTTTGAACAAAAATGAATGTACCTCTCTCACTGGCATCATCTACTAATATAATTTCTTCCAATAATTCTCTTGGAGATCTATTAATAACACTCCAAACTGTTCGCAACAAGGTAGACCAAGCCTCATTGTGAAATACAATAATAATACTGCTCTTTGGGTAATTAACGTAATTTTTGTATAAATATTTACATCTGAAATATTAGATTATCACCTATTTAGTATATAAAATATTATACTTGTACCCAAGTACCTACTTCTTCCTACGAACATCTGGTAAACTTCTGTTCAAAGGTATTCTATCACTAGCCATTAAATTAAATCTGTTAATTTGAAAGAGTTGCTGCATTTTGAGTAGGTCTTTGGGTTCAGTGATCACAGGCATGCCATTTTTACCAGCGTTAGGTTCTGGATAAAAATTATTCTTGTTAAGCATTTCATACGTGGCATTTGGCACATCCCGTGCTCCGCTTCCTATGTAATGACCAACTATCACACGCATCCCTTTCTTGTCAACATATTCCTCTTGACTGCCCCTAAAAAAATATTTTTTGAGACATTCGAGAAATAAACTAATTTTACATGCTTAACTATATGGCGAGTGCAAGAGTTTTATGTAATTCATACATTTAGAATGCACTACGAGCATTCGGTTAGTGCCTCAAGAAACGCAAAAAGTTTAGCAGGTAGCAAATGTAAATAAACTCTTACCATTTTAAGCAGTGTTTTCAATATGCGGATACACAAGGTGGATAAGATTTTAACTTCATCATGTATTTAATCTAGAAATTTACCGATTAAACTGCGACACAATTAGGCTGAACCGTACAAACTCCTAACAAAATAAAGACAATCGTACAAACTAGATATATGCAAGGTCCGAAGAAAGATAATGGACTGACGGTCCCTCGACTATAACATCTGCTGAACCTCTTACGCTTCTTCAAAGCAAGCGTTGCTGGCAGAACGCTGATAGTGCCAAATATATTGAAAATTATGCTTATGGTTAGATAGATATTAGTTAATTTCAAATGCTGAAAAATTTGAAGTGTAAATACTGAAATGTTAAAATTTTGCAGTAACAAACAATTGTAGAAGCTTGTGCATGGCAGTTCTTGATTATAGTTTCAAAATTGATAAGAAGTTTTAACAGGTACCGAGAGAAAAAACTTAACTTCTCAATTTTTGTTTATCGAGTGAAGAAATATCTTTCCGAGAAAGTTACACAAATTTTCAAAAAAAACACAACTTATATAATCTGTTCGCGGTAACAGTCTACAATAGCCAATATTTTGTTTTAGACGAAACGACATAGAAGTAGTTAAATGGATGACGAAGATATATGTATAATATTGATTTAAATATACAACCTACGTAATAAACTAAAGAACATAGGTACATTTCGTTGCTAAGATAGAGCTCTGACGTTGGATTTCTTTAATAGAATAGCCTGTATTTCATATTTTTAAGTTCCTCTAATCTACAACTAATTATAGAACGATTTAGTATTAGGAAAATTGTAAAGCAGAGATTTCGGCAAAAAGTAACAGTGTGTATATGGCATGGCAAGAAAAATAAATTTTGAACAAAGAGCAAATATCAAGTTCACGATTAGTTTCATTAAACAATATATGGTGATGCGTGTTTATCACGTACGAGTGAGTATGATCATAAATCATTTATAGCACTCGCTATAAATGATTTAAAGACGGTCGTACGGATATAAATGACGACGAACATCCTGGTGCAAAAAAATCGGTGGTTACGCAAAGTAATATCCAAATTGTGCGTGAATTTATCAGAAATGAGCCGAAATCCTCATTGCGATACGTGATAATGGAATTAAATATTTCCAAAGATTCAATTTATCGCATTTTGACACAGTGTTTTGAGCTGAGAAAGATTTGTGCAAAGTTTGTACCACACAAGCTAACTCATGATCAAAAATTGCTCCGAATTCAATGTTGTACAGATTTGATTAAAGGCTCAAGAAAGGAAGAAAACTTCAGGTATTCTACTGTAGCTGGCGACGAGACCTGGTGTTTTCAATATGATCCAGAGACCAAACGGCAAAGCTCTGAATGGAAGCATCCAAGCGATAAAAGACCGATAAAAAGCCGTTTGGAGAAGTCAAAAGTGAAGACAATGTTGATTTGTTTTTATGATTCGAAAGGCATAGGCATAGTACACAATGAGTCAAGCATTATTTTGGTATTATGAACGTCTTTGGGCGCGTATTCGTCGTGTGCGGCCTCAATATCACGAAAATATTAGCTGGCGTTTATTACATGATTAATGCATCATCTCATCGCTCGACGTTTATCACTGACCTTCTAACTACAAATGGGATTTTAACCATCAACCATTCACCGTATTCACCGGATTTGGCCTCCTGTGACTTATCTATTCTCCACACTACATTTGTCGACGAAAGAACAGCGTTAAGTCCTCGTCGACGAAGCCATTAAAAAGGCGTCGGCAGAGATCTTGAAGGACATCTTTACAGATGAACTTAAAAATTCATTCGACGTGTTAATTAACCGTGCAAAACGTTGTATTGAAGCCGAAGGCATTAAATAAATGAATTTTACCAAAATAGTAAGCATTTGCTCTTATTTTTAAAAAGTTCGGTTTTCTCGGTGACAGACTGTGTGTCACTAATGTGAACATTATAAAATTTGTTTGTTGGAAATATACTAAGTTAATAATTTTTTAAGTTTTAAAAATCGATATAAAAAGAAAGAAAAGTTAATAAGTAATAAAATGTCGAAATTAAATTTGTATAGCTAAAATAAAAAGCGTTTAACGTTATAAAAATCTTTCAAATGTTAGCAACCCCTAGTTTACAACGCGTCTTGAGGATATTAACTCTCTTCAGGTAAACTCTGGTATTACTAGTGAACGATTCTTTGTCATTCTACTGTATCGAAAAGGTATGATAAACTCACAAATAATCGTTCGTTAATAACAATAGAGTTGACCTGAAGAGGATTAATATACCCGAAACGCTTCGAAAATAAAGTGCTATTCACATTTGAATAATTCTTATAACATTCACTTAATGACAACTGCCAAGTTTAGTGTTCGTCCGTACACGTGTCATGGTAACTTAGTTATCTATTTGGCGAGACGACATGGCTTCGCTCTTTCGTTTGGACAATTCTGTTTGTAAGAGAGAGAGAGAGAGAGGTATTGTTTTTCGTCTTAAAAAGCGTTTGTGTAAAATAGTTATATTCATAATCCATTGATTAGTATTTTTCACAATTCAACATAAACAAAAACTAATAACTACCGCCATTTCGGGTGTTTCTGGTACTGTCTACAATAACCAACTTTTCATTTTACAAGAATAAAGAAACAGTTAATACCGCAATTACTATATGTTGATGCTTCCTACAAAGTAACTATTATTTTTACCATAGTCCCAGATATGTTTCAAATACGTTACATTATATTTAGAAAAGCAATTTGGCTTCTTCCTTTCCATGTCATTTGTCCTAATATTGAGTTAGAATGTCTTTAATTAATGTACACTCATTTACATACTCGCAAAATATATAATTATGAAATAGTGGCATTTTAATTTACTAATTCAAACAGTTGGCATTAAGATAAAGTCACAATTTGTTAGTGGATTTTTAACATTATGAAATCGGTCTTTGTTCATTTGAACCCTTGTTGTTAAGATACAATGTTTGAAATTCGATATTTAAAAATTTTGAATAATTCGTAGGTGAAAATAAATTCAGATCTACAAAAAGTGATATGTTCAAGCAACATATTCTAATATTTCAACATATTATACATGCTTGTCGTATTATGTCACGAAATAAAGATCAAGCTACTAATTATCATTGTAATCGCTATATTGTTACTAATTATTTCAATTAATTTATTGAAATAATAGACTTGGTAAGAATTTCATACAATGTTTACAAGTTAAAATAATAAAATATCAAAATATCTAAAACATCTCGAAAATTGTTTTGTGAAGTGTGTTTATTTGTAGAGTAAAATAATTAATTCTGCATATAAATGAAATTTGTTGAAAATCACTTAGTCACTTTGTAGTGATGATCTAACACCAAGCATAGCTTCTTAAACAAATATACATACACTTTTGTCCATATTACATACAGTTAGTCTTAAAAGTATTCGTTCTTTGTAAGAAATTAAGGGTATTTAATTTACATAAGCAAAAATTATTATGGCACACATATGATTATATGTACATATCATATACATAGTGTGCTGAAAAATCCGTGGAATGAACACTAAAAAAACTTTGTGGTTTGAAATTTTGTGATATCACCAACGATGATTCTCAAGTATATGTTTTCAGAAGTAGAAGTTTGTTAAAATAAGATCCACAGCACCTTTAACACTGTCTGTTGAAAATTTTCTAGCTGCAAAGTACATTTTAGTCGCACGAAAAGGTGTAAATTTGGCTACAGCAACGACATTTGTGTTAACGCTCACGATAAATTTGCATCGGAAACAATTTTTAGACAACACTGAGCAGTTGCAGCACCCACTTAGCGCACAACTTTTTCAACGTCGACTTTTCACTTTAAATTTATGTTACGAATTCTTCACAGAGGTTTACAGCCTCCGCTATGCTAGGCATTTCCAAATGGTGGTTTTTTAGCGCCATAACCATGCATTTATTAATAATTTCCGGTGCATCTTTAAACACTCACTGCCTCGCTAAAACGAGACTTAAATGATATTGAACATTATTATTGTTATGAAATAACAACGTATGGTAAAATTTTAACTCAGTAATAACACAAAAATTGGAGGCAAGGACGCTTACAGGCTTAGAGGTGGCTAGAAAAAAAGGCCTACTAGATACTGAGATATCCTGAGTAAAATATGTACAATTACGAATATTTCATTTTTTCATAATTAAATATATCGCTCTTTTGAGCTCAAATTTCGTCTATGTAATATTAAAATATACGTACGAGCTATATCAATTAAATAACGAGACTCCGCTCCTGCCATCACGCAGCCGCATCAGAGGAGACTGTAATTGAAATGTCATTGACCTTGATACTTCTCAAGTAACAACCCGTAGCTTCGTTTCTCTGCCTGCATTAGTTTATTTTCGAGCTTTAATTGTAGAGGACAGTTACTTAGTAGTGTCGTGATAATAGTCGACATGATAATCGAGCAGCGAATTAACCTAAAATTCCTTGTCAAATTAAAAGAATCGCTAACAGAATGTACAAATGTTAAAAGAGGTGTTTGCTGATAATATTATGTCACATATGCGAATTTTTGAATAGCACAAATAGTTTTCTGAAGGTTGGGAAGAGGACTCTGAACTGAAGAGAATGTTCAGAAAATGAACGTCTAAGCATTCGGATGATTACGGATGTGATAAACATTAACAAAGAAACAGTAAGGCACGTTTCGCATGATGATTAAACAAGACAAAAGCTTGTGCAAAAATGGTGCCCTATCTGCTGTGCTTGATAATCCTCCGTATTCGCCAGATGTAACCATGCCATGTAACTTCTACCTGTTCCCAAAAGTGAAAAGTGCATTAAAGGGAACACATTTTCAGTCTGTTGAACATGTAAAAGCAAGAAACGCATTTGTTTTGAATAATTATAACACGTATGCAGCGGTGTATAGATAGGGGATGAGAATATGTTGAAGCGGATAAAAGTTAAATATAATTCTATTTGCAATAAATAACATTTATCACGCTGGTCTAGTTTTTTAATTACCACACTTCATATACGTAATATGCATTTCCTTGTTTTATAAATTACCACAAAATACGAATACAGTTAAAGTAACTGTATATTATACATGCAATATTTAAAAGTTCTATTGCGTTGAACAGCAAAACTGAAGATTTATTTACTACTTTCCAATTCAGAAATACAAGCACTAAATATTATATTGACCGAACGAAATTTGAAAAATTATTAAAGATAGTTTTAAAATATGGACTTACACTTAAAATAAATATAAAAGCCACCTACCTGTAGATATGTTTCGGATGAATATCTTTTCCGCCAAAATTATAGCTACGTCTCCAAATGGTCACTATAAAAATACTCACTACTAAAAGAACCCCTGGCCAAGCGCGTCTGCATCTTCTCAGTGGACCACCCAACATAGCCTAAAAACTATAAAATTGCAAAGAAGACACTTCTTCACACTATAATGTTCGAGTTACGAATATAATTAAATTAAAATAATTACCCAAACAATAATAATGAAATGCTTTTAAAATTGCGCAATAGACCGTGTATATATAGTACATGACTTTATAGATAAACGGCAGACAGTTCATTGATTCTTGTAAATCATCGTTTTTTTGTTAGATAAACGCGTAAAATGTTAAATCGTTTTGTTTTGATATATTAGTAAACGAATATAAAGAATAAATGTTTTTTCAAACAATATCAATTGACATTTTGACACATTTTCATGTAAAATACATAATAATTAATAATGTTAAGTAGCAATTACCTAAATTAATTCAATAAATTTATGGTGTTTATATAGGCACATAACTATAATTTAGGAGCTTGCGTAATTGTGTGCCTTAAGTGTTGATTTTGAATACTATACAGAAGTATAGTATTGCTAAAAACTTAGTCTTTATTTAATTGACTATTTTCTAGAATATTTTGCATTTCGCTTGACGTGTATATTAAGTTGTCTATGCTATAGGCGTAAATTTCACCGTCAAGTCTTAAATTTGTAAATAATGATGCAATAAGCCCATAAAACTTAGTTAAACTTTTATTTACACTAAATAGTTTACTATATATACAATAATATTCATGTATAAAACATAATCTACTTCATTTAAAGTATAGTTATCTACTTTATCGTAACATAAGTGTACCAATTACAAAAGAAAGCGAAAGCACGTGAAGTGAGTAAGCAGTGAAAAGTGTGGAAGAAATAATAATTCTGTTTATGCATCGTGACATAGATAAACATTATTTTGATTGGTTAATATATATGTAATGGGTGATAATGATAATAATTACATACCCAATGATTTTAAGTATTTATTATAGGAAATAAAACACATTACATCACAGATGTTTTTCGTTGTATACATAGACCAAGTATGTGGCTTTCTTCTTATTAAGAATTCTGGAGTTTAACAGGTTGCCGTCTTGCTCCGATGATTCTGATGGCGCGTATGACCGTGAACTTCACGAATGTAAGATGAGATGTCTAATATCGTTGAATCGCGACATACATACATATGTGTACATGGTGTATAACATGCTTTTAATTTTTGCTTGCTAATATGTTTTGATTATTTTTACTGTTTTAGCATTTGAAGTAATTTTAAGTAAAAATTGAAAAATATTTGATTAGTACAGACTTACAGGGAGTTAGCCCTGTTTGCATTTCTTGTTTCCATTTTTAAATGAAATAGATTGAGTTACGAGGACCACTCTAAAATTACTGAGTTGCAAATCTAGGTATAATTCATGAGCAATACACATAATCGAAGATCTACATCTAGTCTTACTTCCTTTACCTAATATTTAAACGAAGTTTTGAATGGATGTATTGTCTATCGATTTTGCTAAATCTTTCACATTCAATCTGGTACGTAGACTTCCGCGGTCGTGGTGCATGCTATCTGCTTCTGGGATTCCGAGCTGGAACCGCATCACTAGTATAACTGCCGACGTTTCGTACCCACTCCTATGGAACATCTTCAGGGCTCAACTACTGCTACTGTCTATCGCACTGAAACTGGACACTATTAGTTTTTGTACTTTGTTTATGAAAAAATTAATAAATTTTAACTTTAATAAAAGCCACATCAACTTATGCAGCAATCTAATATTTACTTTGTTTAATTTTCCTTGCTTCAGTGCATTAAAAACTACATCGTCATAATGAAATTCTTTTAGGTTAGAATTTGTCGTACTGAAAAACATTTGGTTTTGTTTAAAATAAGAGGTCGTTACATAACCAATGAACATCTATTAACATGTTGAGAGGACACTTCCTCACTAAAACCATACAAAGTTACCTCTTCTTTACATCTGACAACAATTTTAGTACAGCCTTATGAACTGTTTTCCTTTATGAATTCAATTCCAATTTGTTCATTGTTCGGTGCCAGTAAGACATCATAACGATTATACGTGGCCGCCAACATTCGTCTATAGGTTAGATGAATGTTTCCGGAGTTTAATTTCTTTAGAATAAATAGTGAACGTGATTTGTCTTTATCTTTACTCAATCTCTGTTAGTTATATTTTTTCCCGCAACATATTAATGAATTAATATTTGATTCTACTATAGGCAACCTTTAAATAATCTGGGCCTTTCGCTTGTTTCATCTACATGTTTAATGTGTTTTCAGTGCGACAGACAGTAGCAGTAGTTGAGCCCTGAAGATATCCCATAAGAGTGGGTACGAAACGTCGGCAGTTATACCAGTGACGCGGTTCCAGCCCGGAAGCTCAGAAGCAGATCTTTTACATTTAGTAAATTCTCTACTTCAACTCAAACTGCTTCCATTTGGTTTTACTACTGAATTATTTAATTTTTTTAAATTTCTATCTCAGCAATCGACTGCAGTACGTTATATAATGGGTATATTTGACTTAATTATTTGCTCACATCCGGTATACCACAGGATTCTAACCTGTGACCATTGATGTGTATTTTAAGTCGTCCGGAAACAGTAGCTTGAGACACGTGAAGACATGTTTGCTGAAGGCTTAAAGATATTCAATCGGTATAAACCATTTGCAAACGCGTTAGCCTTCAAAATATTTTGTTAAATATTTCTAGCTAGTATATATAAAATAATTTGCAGTTAAATATCGCCGAATGTAAAATTTTGTTATTCACTAGAGTCAATAATTTTCATAATCTTTAATATTACCTGAATGAGTCTATTCTTAACCGTGTCACATCAATTAAGGTCCATGGTGTATTGTTCGACACGAAGCTTACCTTATCTGATCACTAGAGCAGGGAATTATATGCATTTGTATTTTCTTTAATATCGATATGCCAAGAAATTTTTCTCGTATCTACACCAATTACACAAAAACAATTGTAAAACACCGATTTTTATTTTGCATATTTTTGCATATTTTGCATATTTTCAAAAATTGATGCATAAATCAGAATAAAATGCATATACGTGCATATTTGTATAGTTTAAATTTTTTGTTAAATGAAATAAAGCAAATATTGCCCACACTGTATTTCGAGAACTGGCGTTCCCCTACATTTTACAAACCGCCCGGTATCGCATCGGCAAAAACTGGGATTTCCCTATTTTCTCTACGCTTTACTACGTGGCCCACTGCCATCGGTTGTCTTTCAGTTTCATTTTGGATTTGTCAGGGGTCAGTCGTCTATTTTTAAACGAAGTAATAATGCCACCAAAACAGTCTTTGATAGCTACATGGATAAAGGATTATCCAGAACTTTATTTAAATTTAAACAAGGTGTTTTGTCGATGTTGCAGCAAAACAGTAAGTTTACTGCTACGTACTGGTCGTACAATGGCAAAATACAGCGGGTCGCGAACGACCGCTCGGGAGAGCTTTCCCTGAGCAGCAACAGAACGATGCCAGCTAGCTGTCGCGGAAGTCGTGGTTCGCGAGCTCGAAGATAGTTTTTGTTTTGATATTAGAAGGGCGCCATGAGCAAATTATGGCAGGTGTAATTGAACGTTATATTCTCAACAGGTCGTAGCTCTATTAACCTGTGAGTTGCCTCAGAATCCTCACAATCCCGGTAGATACAACATTAATACAAAAGAAACACCCAGTAAGAGGAGAAACACACAAAAAATAATATATGTATATATGTAAAGATGTCTGGTATAAATCAACATATGCTAGTAAAAGCAAAATATTATATATTGTAAACTCAAGACCTCCTTGTCCACATTCTTCAAACCAGAAAGGATTCCTAATAAGAAGATTTCTCATTTCAATACCTGAGCCTATACTCATTCAAGTAAATGAAAATCGCCTGTCAGTATCAACACAGGCACAACTAGTCCAACATTTTTAGCAACGTTGGTCTTTGAAGAACTCTTCCAATGTGCAGAACCGAGTAAAATGGCAAAAAGAAGGATCTCTCAAGATATTGGCATTCAAGATCTAATGGTAATAAAGGAAGACAATTATCCTTCCTTAGTAGGGAGGACAGCTAAAATGCAAGAGCTCCATCCAGAAATTGACAATATGGTGTTATAAGTGTTATGTCTAGCGACGGTATAATATATAAAATATTTTTAACAAAAATTTCTGTGTTGATTATAGACAGTTGAAAAAGAAAAATGTATTACATCATAATTGCTTACAATTGCAATTTACATTATATATATATATGTTGAAATACCTAATTATTTCAACAAGCTGACGAAAACGCAGTAAGCGTACGAGTAACAATATGTAATATTAATAATAAATAAAATTTTGTTATCCGCACAATTGCATACAGTCTACCACACTAATCTTTCCAAAATGCTTTTAATGAGCGCCCTTCTCAAGAGTCGTTGAATGTGTCTTTGGTATTATTAGTAAAGGGTCTTCCAATAAGAGGTTTCATTTTGATATGTAAAAAAAACGTGTTTTTTTAAGCGAAATTATCGGATGTTTATTTAATTGTAAAGAGGAAGGTATGCCATTAATAATGGAAAACAATATCAGTCAAATGGCCGTCACGGCTACGCTTGCAGGACCATATTCTTTTTATGAAATTGCCCATCACCAATTCGCACATTTGCGGCTGTATGTCCTCGATAACTTCACGAATTCCATCTTTGGGGTCTTGGTTCGATTGTGAGCTATTGGCATAGACCTTATCTTTCACGTAGTCCCTAAGAAAAAAGTCTAAAGGTGTTAAATCACAAGATCTCGGTGGCCAATTGCGGGCGCCTCTTCGAGAAATTACACAGTTAGGAAACCTTTCACGCAAAAGAGCGATGGCATCGTTACTTGTGTGGCACGTTGCGTCGTCTTGTTGAAAATGAACGTCGTCCACATCAATATCTTCCAATTCCGGCCATACAAAATCATTAGTCATCGCTCGATAGCGCAATCCATTCACCGTAACAGTTGCGCCAGCCTCATTTTCGATGAAGTAAGTTCCAGTGAGCTCGACAGACTAAAAACCGCACCAATCACACGTTGAGGATTTTCAACAATAATTCTTGAGTTTTCGTAGCTCTAAATGCGACAATTCTGCTTGTTAACGTAGCCTCGGAGGTGAAAATGGGCCTCATCACTCAAGATGATTTTTCGATGAAATTCAGGATCAGTTCGACTCATATCAAGGAGCCAATCAGCAAACTCACGACGTTGTTGATGGTTGATAGGCGTCAGTTCTTGTGCTAACTGAACTTTAAAAGCCTTAAGACCTAAGTCTATGCAAAATACGGTGTAATGTCGTTTGTGAAATGCCCAATTCTAAAGATCGACGAGAAATGGACAAACCTGGGTTTTCCTCAACAATATGGGCTACAACAGCAATAGTCGCAGTTGTCTTTGAACGACGTGCACGAGTTCTATTCTTCACATCACTAATTTGTCCCAACAGCACAAATTCTTCCACCAGTTTCAAACTTGCTGGCCGAGAAGGTGGTTCACCGCGACCCAAAAATGCTTTAGTTTTGCGAACTGTGACCCCAAAATTTTCACCTTCCTTGTAGGGAATTTTAATAATTTCAATGCGTTGTTGAAGCGTATATCGTTCCATTTTTATTAATGGCGTAGTTTTTACTTGTCATCTGTCAAGTAGTTACGAGTTGAGTCCTGACAACTGTTGAAATGGCGGGCTAATGAAAATGAAATGTCTTATTGGAACATCTTTTAGTATGCAGATTACTGCAGAGGCCATTTGAAATACAGACTGATTATGTGGATAAAGTGATAAATGTGCACATATGTATAATATTCAACATATGCTACGTGAAACTACAAGGTTTAGTATACCGTTTGTGAAAACAATCAATACTCGACCATACGTTATTAGAGGTTAATTTAAAACATATTTTTTATCAGAGATATTCTATAATTAAAATACGTTTTTGTAATAGAGTACTAGTACTCATATAGAGCCCAGAGTATGGATGTTTCGAATAAAATAAATAAAAATGATTAAGAAGCACCATCAGCATTTAGTTCTTGTGATATTTCTTTTCACAATTTTCTTTATATGTATATCAATTCTGTAGTAATTTTTGTTTCTCAGATATCACAAGAAATTTCATGGAATTGGAATCATGTGAACGACTGCATACATAGTGCACGTCGTTTGTTATGTTTTGCTTGCATTAGGGTATTTAGATCATAATTTGACAAAAATAATTCGTATGAACACACATGCACTGGACACGAGGCCTTATTTATTGCAACTACATTTTGGTTAATTTACTTACACAATATTCCTTGGATCGCCCATATTGATTCAAGGTGACACCCCATGGGTTTTTCAGCTCAAATAGGTTTAAACCGCCCCACAAACCTGTTTGAGCTGAAGAATTTTATTCTATAGAAAGTAGTCTAATTCTGGTGGATAATTTCAGAAATCTGTTGCATCAGTGCATAGAGAACGGTGGCCACCAGCTTCAAGATATTTTGTTCAAAACTATAACATATGGTTTTATACGTCAAAATATGTTTTTCATTTCCAGAAAATAAATTTTGTCTTTCAGCAAATACTTCCTTTATTATTCGCCTTTGACAAGACGTCATTTCTGCGCTTTACTCTGAACAATTGACTTTATTCACTTTAGTACATATCTTGTCTTGAAGTAAATTCAGTATTTGAAGAATTGGTGGCCCGGTGTATTTTATATTTTTTCTTTTTATGTATGATTTATCAATCATTCAACTACAGCGTGTCCCCAGTACCATTTTAGATTTGTTCCAATGATACTTAAACATTAGCAAATATTCATATCGGTTATTATTTGGCTCCAAAGATGGACATACGAGGGGTACCCAATAATAATCGGAATGGCCGCGTTGGGTGGGGCTTGTCTAGCACACATTCCTGCCGCTAGGTGCACCTGACGTAATCTGTTCTACGTTCGGTGCAGTCGGTTCTTTCGCCGAATAAGTTTGTTTCTGGTTACAGTGCATTTTTTTAAAAGCGTTTTCGTTTGCTCGTCATTTTTTTCAAATGTTGGGCTTAAATGAACAGCGTGTGGTTGTGAAATTTTGCTTCCTGCTCGGAAAAAAATGCTGCAGAAATAATTATGCAATCAGCTTACGAGGATGACGCTATGGGAAAAACTCAAGTATACGAACGGTTTTGTCGTTTCAAAAAAAGGGAAATATCAATTGATAACAATCCTTATTGTAGACGTCCATTAATTTGCACAACGATGACGAACAATTGAAGCAATCGCGAAGTTATCTGGCGCTCAGCGCAGAGAGTTTTGTCGGGAGCATTGGCGATCACAAGAGTCGCCGCGAAGTTCATGCCCTACATGCGTCAGTTCTTGGCTAAAGACAGCATTAGTTTTTTGTCCCACGTCCTCTACTCACCTGATTTTGCTTCGTGCGGCTTTTTTTTTTGTTTCAATGAATGAAGAGGAACATGAAAGAACTTCGTTTTAACGATGTGGATAGATGAAGCAAAAAAGGACATAGCAGCTCGCAGCCGTACAGAAAAACGATTTCTAATGTTTACAACAATGAAATCATCGATTAGACAAGTGCATAAAGTTAAGTGGAGAGTATATTGAAGGTATGTAGGTCGTTTTGTAAAAAAAATAAAATCCAGGCTTTTATAGAGAAATTCCGGTTGTTTTTGGGTATTCCCTCGTATAGAAGAGAGTTCTATTAATAATTCTGACCTTATTCTTTTCAGTCTTTATTTGATTTTATTGAAAAGTATAGCAAAATGAATAATGAAAGTTAGTACCTCTCAAATTCGTACCATTTCTAGTAGAACACCAATTTCCTTTTTTTTTGCTGAATTTAGGAAAATACAAATCCAAATATAAATGTTAAAAAACGACAGGCAATAGGATCAGTATTACATTTGTGTAACAAAAAAATAAAACAAAAATTGAGTCAATATTATAAACTCTTTATTTATTTTTATATAAATATATCCTAGATTGGATACTAGGACTAGCTATTTCATACATACAAATTTTTTTGTACACTACATACATTTATATATGGAAGTATAGATTTAATTTTTTTAATTAATTTTTCATAGATTATTTATGATATGACAACTTGATATCATAACTTTTATTTTTAGATTATATATAATAAAACGGCAACAATAAAACGATTTCCTAGCTCGCGTAACATTTCGAACATTTATTTTAAAAGATTTAAAAGATGGCTCTTATATATTACATATTACTTTTAATTCTTTGCATAAATTTTAACTCTACGCTAGTTATATCAAAAAAATGGCAGTACGTGATTGGTCTCAAAAGGTTTTTTGTTATTTTTTTTTGAATATTTTCCCAAACACAAATGCATATAAATGTTTTACAAAATAATAATAGAAATTGAAGCTATGCACAAATATCAATATTTTGTTTAAAATTACCTACTTTATAGTATATATACTATTACATTAATATCAAAAATGGAGCCTTACTATAAGAAATTGTGCATCGACAAATGTATGTGGAAAAATAAAAAAAAGGAAAACACAAAAATCTACATATTATGTGAACATGAAAAAAAACGATATTTGGTCCAAAAATAACATTAAAAAAAAGAAAAATATATATATGTATATCAAGGTAGTTATAATGATAATATTAATTGTATATATAGTTTAAATTGTAGTATTTATATGGTTATAATACAGTGTAGGAGGGTGTCTAGCGTTAAATAAATAAACTGTACATAGCTGGCGCCCCCTATACACAACTTTGACTAACTGAACACGATGGTAATCATACATTCAGGTAATATCACCGTTACCGCAGATATATGAGTAAAAAATCTTTTTAGTTATATAAGTGCGCAGTTCAGGGATAATATACGCGAAAAAAAATATCACCACCCTATAATGCAGGAGAAGAACACGAGCACATTTGCAGAAAAGGCATACAAAGATTTTGAGCAGTTACGCAATAATCTAAAAAATATGATAAAGTACAGAATAAAATCACAATTCAAAACCGTAGAATACATAATTTTTTAAATAGAATTATTTAAGGTGTAATGATTTTACAATCGATAAGAACGACGTTTTGTAAATTTCACCATCGCCAGTATTGTAAACAACTTAAGACGTACTTTAAAAACAAATTGCCCTAAATTATCCTCATTAAAGACAAATCATTCAATTACTATCAAAGAATTTAATTGTGTTAGTCTTAGATGTTATTCTAGAGTTCATATAACAATTGGTTATATGTATAAGTTATTGCAAGGCACAATCATTTTCATCTGTTTGAGTAATAGCAAAGCAACGCTAATAGTCCAAAACGCTACTTTAGACTATTGGTGTTGCATTGCTAAATTCAGTCAAAAATTATAAAATCATTAACTGGTCTTACATTAGAACTTCAAGTTTTTATAACCGAAATTAGTTTTAATTTGTTAGGTGAAAGTGGCTAAATCAATACTTAAATATTTTTCTTTTATTTTTGTTTATTATTGGCCACACGATTTCAGAATTCTCTCAGATGTTAAATTGTCTTCTTTATAAGGCAACACCAAGCATTGATACATGGTTCAATAAGTATTCTATTTTTTATATGTGTGCATTAGAAGCATCAAGTATGTAAAGTCTTCTTTTTACTGATAATATTCTTACACAAATTCGTAAGATATATTTTACTAGGCTGCTAGGCACGAATATGTAATATATTACATATTCGTGTCTAGCACAGTAAGATAATGGACGCATAATTTTAATTTATTAACACATAAGAAGGTAATTAACATGTAATAGTTTCATTTTATTTTAAAGATCATATTAAATTGGAAAACACACCAAGCGGATTTCTTTAAGACATAATTTATTGATTCTTCCTTACATGACAAAGAATACTGAAAGTTTTGTTCAAATAAACGAGATTTGTAAATCAAATGAAAATTATTGACATATAATAATTTCATTCTACAACATATTAATTTGGAAAAGGTACCAAACGGGTTTCTTTAAGACGCGATCAAGTATCGATTCTTCTTTACATGACAAAGAATACTAAAATTTTTCTTCAAAAAACAAGATTTGCAAGTCAAATTGAAAAATTGAAATTACTGACATGTAATAATCTCATTCTATAATAAAGGTCATATTAAATTGGAAAATACACCAAAGGGGTTTCTTTAAGACGTGTTGATTCTTCCTTACATGATAAAGAATACTAAAAGTTATGTTCGAAAAAGGAGATTTACAGAACAAATTAAAAAATTTAAATTATATTTACTTGGCAGTGGAAATTTCGATAATATTATGCAGTAGATATGTATGTACATAAGTATACTTATAGAAGAAAATCAGTATCACAAATATGCAAATGAATAGGTTTGATTCAGTTTGAATTTAAGTCGAACTCTTATTTAAAAAGCATAGTTTAACGTGCATTTTACGAAAAGAGAACTATACCTAATGAAAATATTCGAAAATCGGGAGATTAAGATACGAAAGAATTACATATAGAAATGAAACTGGATATGTCATTTAGTAAACATGGAAAGAAATTGTACAACCTGAAATTAGAATGAAATATAAGTAGTTAGTCTAAAATCTACATAAGGAAAGTCAATGAAAATCGGAAGTTCCAGACAATTAGTGAATTGCAGTGTAAATATAAGATTGAATAGATCATTTAGCAAGAACATAAGGTGGATAAGTCTGGGAAAAAACTATTGGAGCTGGAAATAGAATAATATTGCAAGAAGTTTAAAAAGATCTGTACGTACGAATATTGAATGAAGTTGATAATAAATTACAAGACAACATATTGAAGTAATGGTAATAACAAAAGAATGACATACAATCGTTACACAGATTAATGATTACAGATTGATTGGAGTATGTAGAAGCATACTTGGGTGTAAGGATAGAAGGAAACGAAAATGAAAGCTTGAATATAAACGAAGAAATAAATAGAACAAAATTATTTCATGCTACTAAGAAGAAATTTATTACTAAACAGGAACTACATAGAGGAACTAAGACGACAGCATTCAATGCCATATACAGACCAGTAGTAAAACATGGATGTGCCAATAAGAGTTCAGAAAAGCAAAATAAAACCATAAAGGGGATGATATATCGAATACCAAAGGCAGTAATAAAGGACGAACTTGGAACAAATGTGTATGAGAGTAGTGGGGACATATAAATAGGTTAAAAAAATTAAATATCAGTGAAAAAGTTATAAAAATTAAACATGTCAAAAACGGAGATGGGAATAGACTGAAAGAAAACTAGGATAATTCTGTGATAAATTTAATGTGACCATATGAATGAAGCAAATAAACAAGCTGAACATAAAAAGTAGTCAAAATTTATGCATGGATGACATCATACGATATTGAAAGGCACAAAAGACTTGGATTATACAACGTGTGTTAAAGAACGATTAAGACTGATGTTAGATTTGGCTTACAGTAGTGCTATCAGTGTAATCGCGCATGTGTGATAAAATTTGACCGTCAGCAGACGCACTAACAAAAGGTCAGCGCATTTGTTAAAGTGATTCAAGTGGAACAATCTAGAAAAATATTTTTATCATATTGAATTATCATGATGGATCAAAGTGCTTTAATAAAATTTATTGCAAAACTTGACAAAAGTGTCTCGGAAGCGTACTAAATGTTGAAGCAATTTACGGTAAATTTTGTTTAAGTAGTGTTTTTGTATGGCATAAACTTTTTTTGAACGGAAAAGACACGCTAAAAAATGATAACCATATCGGAAGACCAAGTTCATCTAGGACGACTGAGATTATTGAAAATACGTGTGATTTCCTAATAAAGTATCACTGTTTGCATTAAAAAAATGCAAGAATTTTTAAAAAGGAACAAAGAAGCTATTAGAACCATCTTGCATGAAAGTTTCGCAAAACAATAGTCTGTACTAAATTTATTCCACACACACACATAATCAGTGAACAAACATCAATGAGAAAATGCACATTGCAGAGACATCATTTAGCCTACGAATATTTTCAACATGATCCTAAGACAAAACAAGAAAATGCGAAATGAAAACGAACAAACGCACAACAAGCCAAAAAATTTGCTTCAACTGGAAAACAATTACTGACAAGTCTTATGCCAGCAATTGTTTGTCCAGTTGGAAGAAATTTTTTGTGGATAATACCCTATGGATAATATACTCTCGAAGAATGTAATGAGTATTTAGAGCTTTAGAATCATATTAAAAACGCCGTCTTTGGTAGCTAGAATTGGTCGCATCCGTCTAGAATATCGGGACGAAAGCAACTAGTGATTGCTGCGCGATAATGTACCCAGTCACAACTCAGTATTCGTAGTTTTTTGGCCGAAATAACGTTTCCGCATTGAGTCATCCACCGTTTTATTTAGCACTCTGTGACTTCTTTTTATTCCCAAAACTTATAATGAAGTTAAAAGACTGTTATTTTGATGACATTTCGGCCATACGAATATCTTTGACGCGCGCTTTGGAGGTAGTTCTGCAATGTCAATTTCGAACAGTCATTCGCATCAGTATTATATCGTCGCAACAAATATTGAAACCGGAGGGACTTGCTTGAAATAAAAAGCAAACAGTAATTTCTTGCTTTCTATTTCATTTTGGAGAACCAATCTTAAAAATTCTTTGACTCACTATGTACATATGTACATAATACCTCTCGAATCATCATACTATATGTGAAAAATGTACTTATATTTTCGCATGCTAATATATATACCATTTTAATATATTTTATGTAATTATTATTATGTATTTTATGTAATATTCATATTACATATCTTAAAATTAGAGATGGAATGAATAACACGCTTGCCTGCGCAGTTGAAAGCTTTTAACACCATGAGGATTTATGAGGATCCATGCGCAATATTATTATTTTTTACTACGGTCTTTATATGAAATTTGTCATATTCAGTTTTTAAAATTTATAACATGAAAATGATACAAATTTCACAAATACTAACGCAAGTTAATGATTGTTAACCATATTATTTTAATGCACGTCGTAGTGTCATTTTAATACCCATCACAATGTAATTTAAGTGTACACTAGTTTAATACATCGATGGCATTTACAGAATTAAGAAAATATTACACCAGCTGCAGTCCACTTATGCCTTTATATTTTAGTTTTATAGTGTTCTTTGTTTTTGATAAACATGTTACACACATAGGTACAACTCTATAAAATACTACTTTGAGAATATGAAATTCATTTCTAAGAACTTCTACAATCCATAACGCATAACGTTGATCAAAATAATGTTCTTGATTCAGGTCGTTTGCAGTTGAATTTTAATGAATTTTTTAATTGTGCAATTATCAGCTTATATCGGTGTAGATGCCTTGATTATTTCTAATACAAAATTTCTTTTAATATATTTAACCATTAAGTTGGTGACTGTAACACTGATGTATAAATACTAAGGGATCCACCATAATTACTGAGGATTGACAATATAAATTTTAATTTGGTAACACTGCACAATTAGTAAACCTAGCTACGTAACTTTATTATTTGTTTATTATTTGAACGAATAAAATAAATAAAAATCAACTCACGACGAAACAACTTTCAATGACATTATATAAACATTAAGTCAATAAGGTTGGGTAATCTACGGAAATAAAAATGACTGACTTTCTTAAGAATCTAGAGATATTTTACTACTAACTCAGGACACTTGTTATTATTCTCTGCCTTCGATTAAATTTATATTTAAACTATGATTTTGATATAAAATTGGCGATACTCACAAATATTAACACGGCTAAAAATTTTGACCTGAAATATTGATGATATGAACGCGGTGATTATAAATATACATATTTCTTTTCCAAATACGAAATAAAAGACAGACTTAAATATGACAGTTGTGGAAAACAAGGTTATGGTTTAGTCATTTAATAAAAGCACATGAACGTCATAATAAGTACATTTTATGACATTTCAGAATTATTTGTTATTAACATAAGAAGCAAAGAAACACGTTTTATGTCACGACGCGCCGTGATTACAATCATTTCTGTACAGTGATACTAATTAATTATACTGTCAACTCTAAGTAAAACATTTTAACTATAAATATAATTAAAGTTAAAACACTTGGTAAAGTATATTTTTATATACATTTCTTTATGTAGATTTCACCTTATGGCATCGCAAGAGTTTTCAAAAATGAACTAAACAATTTTGAAATGAGACCTTATTTGTACATATATTACTAATAACGGTGATTAAAGAAATCATTCCCAATAAACCGGTCAAGTAGGCGTGTTATAAATTGGGGTCTAACTAATGATGTAACCAGATCAACCAGGCCTTATATAATGGTCTACTTAACCTGGTTACACGACTAATTAACCCCCCAAGTTAAAACATCCTTTCTTGACTGGTTTAACGGGAATATCATAATAACCGTTAGCTCTAAGTATTTTGTAGAAAGTTATTTATAGCAGATGTATAAGATCTTTACTTAGGATTGTAACATTATAACATTGATATTTTTTATTGTCATCAACTTTATATTAAAATTATAAGCTACTCTGAATAAGAATTTTATGTTCCGGTATATAAATTAGTAGCGTTTAGTTTAGATTTGCACTACATTGGGTTTACTATTAATTTTTTCATTGTGCAGGATGTTTTGCAGGCGATTGGTTATAAATTTATGAAAATCAATCGTTTGTACTACTGTTTAGGTATTCTCATATCCAGAACGCAAAATTTAAATTGTTACTACGGTACATACTTATATCAGTAAAATGTTAATATACCATTATTCACTCAATTTCGATTGCATTATCGCTCAAATATCTTAAAATGCCTTTATCGCTGTGCTCCTTTACCAACGCAATAACTTGATTTATGAATTTTATCTCTTTCGAAAAAAGTTCAAGCAATTCATGTATTACAACATAATATAATATGTGATTACTCAAAACGATTTTAGAAATTTTTTCCTCCGCCATGAAAATGCTCATTGTTTATTATTAATTTTATACATAGTAGGTGTCACAATGTGATGTACAATATTATAGAAAAGATCAACAAAACTTATCTTAATTACTAAACCAGGTTAAATAATTTATTAAAAAATAATCCTAACATGTATGTATATTGCTTATTATCACAGAAGGTAACGAATGATAATCATGTAAAATTATTATAATTAAATAATATTAGGAAATTGAAGTAATAACATACAATGTGCATCTCTATGGGAGGAATTTGATAAAAATTAATATCAATAAAAGAAACATTTACATTACAAGTATCATTTAATTTTCCTTTAAAATACATGCACTTATATAATACTAACATTTGCGTCAATCTATGAATAGGATAGTTGAAGAATAAATAGTCTTTATTAAAGAGACGTTTATCTAATTGAATACTATTGTGTTTGAAGTAATATGTGATGCGGCAGTTATATTTTCGTGTTTGTATTAGCATTCCAAGCTTTGTGGAATTTTTAAAATCGCGGGTGCTTAATTTTTTTATTAGACTCCTACATAGACATTTACTTTATTGAAATGTTCTTTATTACAAAATTAATTCACTCATTGACAAGTTCATAAAGACTATTCTAAGTCGAGAGTGATTCTAGTACTATAATTATTTAAATAATATGAAAATGTATTAGCAACGTATTATATACTTAATACATCTGTATATATTATAATATATTGAAGACACTATTCGATAGACTACAAAACATGTTATTTAATATTCGTTGTGTTATTTAAAAATATATTCTTTGAAAATCGTTACATTTTAATAAAAATCAAGTAGGCAGTAATTTCTTTTTAGATGAAGCAAAATCGAGCAAAATAGTTTTACTGTAAACTGAAATCTAGTAGTTGCTGTTTCTAATTTTAATACTACTTCTTAAATATGTTATTTAATAATTTTGTCCACATATTTTTCTATTTTCGAATATACAAGGTGAGCAGTGGTATCTATCTACAGTTAGTAACAAAATAAAATTATAATTAACTTGTGTTAATTATAACCTAATTACTTAAAATGTTAATTTAATATATCGACTGTCGCTGATATACGCAGATAAACATGTTCCAAACTTGTGTAGTTAACTACAGACAAATCAAATTGCTCACGTTGTAGTCTTTACTAAATGAATATAAAAATGGTCGGCTACTAAAAAGTTTTACTTTGTTAATAGTTTTTTTTTTGTTTTTCATAATTTTTTCACAATTCAGTTATAAAAGTAAGCAAATTTCTTTGATTGACATTCTGAGTATAGCAGTATGTCTGTGAAAACATCATGAATGTATATTAAAATAAAATCGTATGTTTCTAATACTTTAATTTTGAATATTATTGAATTTTCAAACTTGTTTATTTTCAGCTTTGCTTAAGGTTTGAACTGGTACCAAGTGAAAAATAAATGAATTCGTTCACATCTAAGGATATATAGAAGTTGTTAAGTAATTTTTACTATGAAGAAATTTGTGCAAAATTCCTATTTGCGATTCCATAGTTTTGCTTAATTTAATTTATTTTATATAGCATTAGTTAAATACAATTTTGAAAGAACGCGTATTTCAACACAACACTCTGTACATACCAATTTTTTCAACCTGAATGATCAATTGCATTCATATTAGTGAAGTGAATATAAGCAGAAACTAATAAACAAAACAAAGCTGACAGATGTAGCAGTCATTATTTTTGTTTGGAAACCATTTTCTTCGTGTTGGGTTAGAGAGGGAGAGAGTAGAGGAGAGAATAACACTTCAAACGCCTAGTTTTGGGATTGTAAGCTCATATCATTTTGGAAATGACGATACAGAAACAATGATTGTTAATTCAAAATGATGTCGCTATGTTGGGATACTTCCCTGTACCTTACTTACGACAACCTAGTATTGGTCCGTAGAGCTTTTAATTACAGTAGAATAGTGATACAGCTTTCGCAGCGCAAAATAGTTTGATCATTATTCATGGATTGTTCAGAAGTGTTATCTCTCGTTTCGAAGAGATCGCTTGGCCGTCTCGGTTACCAGAACTTGACTGTCTGTTCCGGAAGCGCATTGTGAGCATTTAGGATCTAAAGCAAACAATTTTTTTGCAAAATTAACTAGAAAACAAATTCATATAAAGCTTTTACGAAAAAATTATTTCCTTTTTTTATTAGCCTTGGGAATCTTAGTCATATACTAATGAGTCAATGATAATTAGATTGCTGAATTAGAATGTAGAGTACTAGGAAGACATGGAGGCACATACTTCACATTTTGTGGCCTATCGGGATGATTTTAAAACATTACAGAAACAAGAATTCGGCCACTGTTAAGTAGGTTAACACACAAAATTAAGACTGAGAAAGGGTTTACTTAGTGGATTTAGCAGTATTTGTTGTTATAACAAAGGGTAATAATATTTCTAGGACAGATTATTTAGTCAATTTAATTGAGCGTTGGTCGATTACAGATTTGATTCAATTAGTTACATGAAAGTAGTATGTGATATAAATCCGCATTTTCATTGCTACAACTGCGTTCTAAAGATTGTGCCTGCCATTCCAGTTTTACAAAAACCTACTGGGTATTGACCATATACAAACTTTTGTTGCTACGATCAGGCCTAAACAAAATTACCTTCGCTATACTATGAATTAGTATTAACGTGATGATGTATACACACGTATTAGGTCATCAATAATTATTCCATTGTCAAATAATATACCCAACTTTGTCTTATTTAACAGTTCACTTTCTCCAAGTACCGCTCTATAGTTGTCACCATTGTGACATGCACGTTTTGCAGGGTATCAATTCATTCATTGGGCTGTATGGCAGAATATTTTTTTCCCAATATTGTTGTATATTTACAAATTTTACTATAAGACGTATCATCTCTTTCATTATATACTAAGGCTTATATTGTTACAGCCTTTTGTTTTAGAGAATCTGATATAGCATTGTAGCCAATATTGGCGGGTATTTTGTGTCGCGGTGTCTCCAATATTGCTACCGCATCTCTACACATTTTCATTTTTTAAACCGTCCGTAAATATAACAAGTGCCCGAGTGGGATGTTGCATGATTAACATGAATATTTTTTTAACACGTTTATAATTAAATTATATTGTGGAAAATTGATGTCAAGGCCTCAAAAAACAAGAGATATACGGAATTCGTTCTAGAGAGGATGTACAAAAGTGATTGTCGAATGCAGATGCGTATCGGAAAGTAGATGTTGCTAAAGATGATAGGCTTTAACCCAGTATTTAGATGAGATCTGCTGTTAACTTGTAAATACTAATAAGTGTTCGTAATTTTAACTTGTCTATATATTTGACTGCTGTATATCGACGGCAGAAAAGATTTAAAGACAAAATGATTATTTAAGATAATGTTCTGTTTAAGAAAAGAATGGTGAGCAAGAAGAAAAACTTGAAAGGAAACGGTAGATTTAAGAAAACCTATATAATTTAAATTAATAATTATTAGCAACTGTTACCATTATTTTCATGTGCCCTACATTGGGAAATTAGTTTGACCTGAAAGTTGATCACCATATGTTGTATACTGTTGCACAATGTATCTATTTTATGTAATACAACAATAGATATAAATTTAAAAGGGATATACATATTTCGTCTTGAACTGTCCGCGAGTTTTTCTGCATATATATACCACGAAAAGTATTTATTTTGTTAATATAAGAATACATTCTTTTAGAGATTAGAAAGGTTTTCTTAAGAGAATTAGAATTCTTGAAAGATGAAAAATAACTGGCATTTTATGCAAATTTGGTTGTATATTAAACACAGATTAAACGAAAAATGTGTCTCTCACTAGTAAAACTGACGACGCATGTTTGTAACTTATCTATCTCTTTGATTAGTACACGAAATTATTAATACTTCCCAAATTAAATGCTTGTTTCTGTATAAAGAGTGATTTTTTAATTAATTAAACCATTTCTTTTTAATAACGAGAAATAATTAATATTTCACTACTGAATGTCCAAATAGTTCAAAATTATTCTAATAATCGAGTCTTCCTTCTATGAATTTGAATTGGTAATTGAAGTACTACTACATATGTTAAAAAAATTGCTTCTTGGTAATCTTTGATGGAAAAGTGTTGAATAACAAAGTGTATTTTCCCTAGTTATACTTGAGAAACTTTACCTTAAACATAAATAGCTAATTTAAGAAATATTGGCTAGGTATGACATGCTTCGCGTTCATGTTAGCGTAACATTTGGATTACTTGCATATCACATGATCATATTTATAATTTCATTTAATTTCTGAAGTGCTTTAGTTATTCTTTATTTCCTTAAGAAGCCATGTAAGTTTAAGTACTGTCCATATTCGTAGTAAAGAAAAAAATATGTATTCCATGGATTTTGACAACAAAATCCACTTTATTCAAAAAAGATTAAAAATCGTACAAATTGTAGCTCTTCACGCAAAGATGTTTTTTCTTTCCATTCTTTCTTTTGAAAATCATAAGAATATAGAATATCATCAAATCTAAAAATTAATGTATACTGCGTATTTCATTTAATCATTTCTATTAGCAATTTTACGGTAGAAATATTAGATAGTGCAACTAAATCTTAAATATGAATTAAAAGGTATACATTTATAATTTTTAAGATTCAAAATACACTCGAAGGTTATGTGTTTGGAACAAATACTAATAAAGAGATAATATATATTCCAAAACTAAATTTAACAAAAGTGGTAACCTAGCCAAGATATTTTGAATTTTTGTAAAGTCAGAAAGAATGCATACATTAAGCTCACTTTTATTTATATCTATTGTAAGTAAACTAACGAAAGAAGTGAACATAGAACGAAATAAGGCACAAATAGAATATTGAAAAGAAGCGCTATAAAAGTAAAGGCGTTGCTATAGTATAGTATTGTTACTATTTACTAAAAATAAAGCAAAGAGGAAATACAACAAAAAATTTTAAAATGGAATGACACCTTCGCCAAAATTTCAATTAAAAATAAATATAAAGAGGACAAAGATACATATGAACATTAACCAACTCCCTTACCGAAAAAGTAAAAATGAAATTACAGAACGAAAAAATACTATAAATTACTCAACCAAAATATTTAAGAGTCTTCAGAGAAGAAATAGGGAAAAATAGTCTTTACTCTTCAGTACCAACGTTATTTACAAACGTGGACCTTAATAGATTACATGGCAGGCAAAATTGAGATATGCCAGATACTGAGCAAAATTGGGAGCCTCACAAAAGAAGCATAGAATATTGCAATTGTCAATAAATTGACAGAGAATGCACTTCATTGGAATCCAGCAAAGAAAGAAGCAACAGACAGAATAAGATAACGTTAGGCCTATAATCTCGACACCTAAGGATAAAGAAGTTAGAATTAAAATAAATATTTAATTTCTAGAATCCACGTGATAATTAATTAATGAGAGTTGTGTATGTGAATGTTTAAAGAGACGCAATCTCTTAAGAGTTACTTTTGGAGGCAAATGTTAGTATGCAATAAAATATTCTTCCGAAGAAAATAACCAATCAACATTCTATCTGAGCTAGCGTATTTAGCCAGTGCTATAATAAACTATCGCTATCGCTCATACAAAATAATTATGTAGTTGTAATTTAACCAATTATTATCGAAGCAAAATTAATTTAAATTAAAAATAGCAGAAAATGAAATATAATATATTATGTCTTGTAGTCAAAAATACATTAAATTGCAATGTAAATATAAAATTAAGAAATCAAGTGTTTTCACGACCTACCACAATCGACATAACCTTATAAAATAATCAGATTTACAGTGATGTTCGTTTCCTTTGTAAAAAAAACATTCAACGACGCGCGAACTCAATCGTTTATTCATTGAGTTTTTTTTTCTTTCGTTCTCTTTTTCTCACCATATTATTATTATTATTTCTTCATATATTCAAGTAAAATATCTATCATAATATGCATATACGGTAAATTATTATTATTTCGTAATTCGAAAATGGCCTTACTAAACTATTTAGATATATTTAAAAAAATTACTCGGTATTTCGTGCAGTAGTTACAAAAAAAATGACAAAAAATTGAAAAAACATTAAAACGGTACATCATCATACCACCCTTCTTTATCACGCATTCATTCCAATATTCTTGCGATCACAGTCTCTTCTTATTACATATACTTTATATTATTATAATAATATTTTCATTTATAATAATAATAATAATAATAGTAATGATGAAATATTATACGAACAATTTATTTTCTCTGTGGCAGCTCTTAGCTGGTTGATCCTTCTTGGCACCAATAACCAAGGCACACTGGGCGGGTTCTAAGGGCCTTAGAACCTTAGTGATTAACGTGAAGAACAAACACTTCTTCACACTAAAGACAAGGTTGGAATGGATCACATGCTTATTTATTATAATATTATAATTATCATTTAATAATTATACACTTACTAACACACTTATTTAAATTATAATAAAACGTAGCACAGCCTGTTTGTATGAAGCAGTCACTTTTTTTCTTGTAACAATAATAATTGGTATTAATTCTTTATTTTCTTCTAGAATGTTGTTTCAAAAAGTTCCTTTTTGCGAATATATATTTTTTTAATTGTTTGAAACAGTTTTTTTACGTTTGCAATATGCATATGTCGAGAAACAAAAAAGAACATTTATATACATGTACCTTATTTTTCTTTTCGTCACTTAAATGAGGAGAAAGGCAATTGACATCTATCAGTTTATGTATGTACAACTCGAATTTATTTTGATAAATATTCGGAGATTCCGAAAACGCTTAAAAAGGTTTAGTATTGAAAAAGAAAATGGGAAGCGTCGACTGTCTAATGACGTACATTTTATACCAAATAATATCTAAAGGTATTTTTTATCACATTTGTTATTAGAACTTGGTCACTTTGGACTGCGGAAGTAGCGTAATACAATGTAACCGAGAAACCTGAAGACGACCAGGAATGCAATCAATACTAGGGTATTCGCCCATAGGGGCAGGTGAGGTCCTTGTGCATCTAATATGGCTGTTATTGGTATTTCAGTCTGATTTTCGCATATTTCAAACTTTGACGGTTTCGAGCACCTGGAACAAAAACATAATTTTGAATTACATACTAATGACATATATACTAATTTTAGCAGAAGGTAGTTCTATGGAACAATATTCATAGTTATAAGGTAACTCTATTTTAAAACTAAACAGAAATCTAAAATATTTTCTGATAGATTACATCAGTGTAAAATTTTGATTGCATTACTGTCATTTGCATTTTAGAGATAAAATTAAACCTGAAAAGTTTGGCTACTAAATGTTACCTGGTAGTGGACGCTAAATTAAACATTTCTTGTTATTTCTGCATCATGAAGATACAAATTTAAACTTCTAAATCTTAGATACGAAGGTCGATTAGTGAGCCTAGACAAGAGAATAAAGTTTCTGGCTCTTTCTGTGGGTTCTGTTTTACTTTTTTATCGAATATAACTGATTACATTTAGTCCACCTATATTCAAGGCTTTTATAGAACTGTTCGAAAGATGCGTTAGTGATTATTTCTTCATTCAGCCTAAATCTCTTATTACCGAGCCAAGTTTTCTGAATATGAAAAAGTCTGAGGGAGGTGAATGTGGTAAATATGCTAGATGCTATGCAGTTAGAAATGTAGTCCATAGATTTTTGTCATTAAAACGCTCGAAGTATGGCTACGTGGACTATCTTGAAGACAAAGAACTCGTTCCTTCCTTAACTAGGCTATTGGCGCTGTATTTTATTATGTAGTTAATCTAAAACAAATGCATAATATTCGTCTAGCATCGTTTTATCGTCTTTAAGATAATCGATAAGAAGAACACCACTGCAGTTCCAAAGAGTAGTCAAAGTCTTTGTGGTAAAATGTACGGTCTTTGCCTTCTTCGTAGTATTTCTGCCAACTTCAGTCCATTGTTTCAATTATTAATCCATTTCAGGTATATAATAGTGTATCTGAGCCTTATCAACCGTTATTATTCAGCGCCGAAAGTCTTTCGGTGCTTGTCATAACTTCGCTAAATTGCATAACATTGGGTTGTTCATATACTGGTTCAGATATTGGTCCAGACACGTTTAAACTGATGTCCATCGTTCTATGGTTGAAATAAATGGAAATTAGTCCCCGTAAATAGACATCAGTTTAGCTTCGATTTTAACGTTTGCTCTGTTTTATAAGAAGTTAATCACACTGATTGCTACCCTACTAATTCCATGTTTCAAAGCAAGCTAAAATAATGCCATGGCTGAGAAATAACAAGAAAGACGTATAGAGTGTTTAAACTGGTACGAATTTGGAGAAGCCCCGTTTTGTTGTACTAACATTTCAAACGAATAAAAAAAGCTATTATTGATCTACCCCCGTAGAACTCAATTTAAAACAATATTTCCTTTTCTCAGAAATTAAATGATATTTTATCTTTGATTGTCAAAAAGAGGAAGTTCACGAATTGTTCTAGTGCAAAAGCGAGCAACTGGTATGTTTGAAACAATTTCTTTCCGACATGCTCTTCTAGACTAGATGATTAGTTAATTTGATATACCGATGCTCCGACAGGCACTTAATCACATCAATAATGACATCTTCAGTTTAGATTATAAAAAGTTATCGGTTAAGATCATATTAAATTGCATTATTTAAGCGTATTTTTTTTATATATTGGATTAATTAATATCCTGGCATTAATATAAATGTTTTCCGAAATATTTGACTTATAAATCTTTTGGTAACTATCCTGCCAAGGG
The DNA here is from genome assembly GCA_031893035.1 of Dermolepida albohirtum. Classification (NCBI taxonomy): domain Eukaryota; kingdom Metazoa; phylum Arthropoda; class Insecta; order Coleoptera; family Scarabaeidae; genus Dermolepida; species Dermolepida albohirtum. The sequence continues at coordinate 491,291 of JAVIWB010004862.1, read as the reverse complement.
TATTGACTATCAGGAATTTCTACGGAAACATAACTTCATCTCGATTTCTGATCGCAGAGAGCACAGGTTCTAATTTTATGTTTAAGTTGGTTAATAATAGCATCGATAACCAAAATTTACTATTTGCAGTTGATACCAAGGTTCCAAAATATGGAAGAAGATCTTGCCACAGCGCCTATCACGCACATGGTCAAAAATGCCAATAAAGTATATCGCGATCCATTCTACCGTTCCGTTGAAATTAACTAACCACAATTGAATTTAAATAATCCTTGAAAACAGTTATTAATTATGTTCAAATTTTTACTACGTTTGATATTTCGTTTGTATATACTTTATTTCTTTCCAATTCCAATTTTCAACTTTTCAAATTTACTTTTTATGGAGTATAGTTTAATTTAACACTGTGTATTATTATTATAATGGAGTAATCTGGTTGACAATAAAAATAATAATCATTATTATTATTAAAGACCTGGACAACGATTTTATTTGGTTTAAATGAAACGTAGGTTTTTTTTAATGAAACATATCTGAAACTTCTAGTAATATTTTCATAATTTCGTGGTTAGAAATAATTTTATCGATGCCAATTGAAAGTTGTAAATGAAATATTCTTATTGGACCACTGCTGGAAATTATGATAAACTAGCTGATGTACTAACTCTGAACGTACGTGAGACATAAACTACATTGATCAAAACAGCAGATATTCTACATAATTGATAACTAAAAATAGTGTAAATTAATATAATACCTACAAATATTTCTATAAATTATATTCAATTGTTTTAAAGATACACATGTCATTAACTACGCGCTAAACCAATCTCCCTGGAGTGTATAAAAGCGCGCTTCTGTAATTAGTAGTCAAAATTAGAAATTTAGAGCATTGTCCATAATGGAAATACATTACGATCTCTTAGACATAGAGCATCGTCCAAAATGGAAATATATTACGATCTGTTAGACATAGAGGCTTGGGGAACCATAAGTCAATTGAAAAGTCGCAAAAGTTTGCCAAAGTATTCGAAGTAAGCATAAGCCTGATTTCTAGACTTTGGAATCGTCTTTTAAAAACTGATGGCGCTGGATAATGGCAAGCGCAAGGTCGACAACCATGAGACGATTAACATCTATCGCAATTAATAGGCAGAAATCGCGCTCTTAATGAAACCCAGATTCGAAATGAGTTGACTGCTGCTACAAGAAGGCTACTGTCACAGCACACAATAAGAAATCGTTTTATATATATATATATATATATATATATATATATATATATATATATCAATTGGTTTGCATTTCTCTTACTGCAAAGTGTAGAAGAAAGATAAAATATCTATTAAGCAATTACCAGGATTAAGATCTTATATTTAGATCACAGCTGCTATGCATTCGTATATTCCATAATATTGACATAGGAATGTACATATTAAAATTAAAGGAACATAAGAAACCAATGTGTATTTTTCATATTTTCTCATGATTATGTTGATTATAAAATATATTCAATGAAAAAAAGTAATATACTGAATATGACATTTATATGTCCATTCAATATAAAATATGATTATATACACAAAAAAACACGGAATACCCCAAAATACATTCACTTCGTAGTTTGTTCTTCCCACTTAATGTCTAATAGATTCTTCTTCTACTCGTTTCTTTTAACTGTGACAAGTGCGACCCACAAAATCTTTAATTAATCATATCTGATAAAATGCTATCGAAAATAAAATTATATAAAAATACTATATTTTGTTGATCGTCGGTAAATCAGTAAATTACTCATTCCTCTGCGTTTCTATTGTATGTTAAGTATGTATACTAAATACATACATATATCAATTGAGATTCTATTTGTTTCGACGTTGACCGATAAAAATGAAGAATTTAATGTCCATTTATGTTATGCAATAGCTAATGCTAACGTTCTCCTTACACAATTAACAAACCCTACTTCTAGATTATTTAAACAAATAAGTGCTGAATGAATATACGTAAAAAAGAGTTATTTAAGTATATAAAGTCATATATGTTTTGTAAAAGATAAAACTACTGAAAATGATTTTCGTCATATTATTAAAACTAAGACTAAAACCCGCCAAAACTCACTCTTAGCATGTGTTTTGATTTCCGATGGTACAGATCGTGTACGGAATTTGTTTCGTGTGGGTTCTTGCCTTAATTTTCCAGGTGCGACACTGTTTAATTGTCTGCTGATGATGACATCTTAATTGTCGAAATACATATACAGAATTCTAAAATGAATGTGGAAATGGGTTGTATATCAAGTGATTCAGTTAATCAACCACAGGCTCCATCAAAATTACCAATTTATTATTTGGTGAGAGAATATTTTGAGAACGAGCGTGTTAGTAAACACAAAAAACTAGAAAGAACAAATAATGGAACTATCTATAAATTTATAAATGACATATTAACACGTCTTTTATCTCTCTAATGTCGATGCTGTTGAAAATATTTCACTGATTCGACTAGATGCGGTCATTTTTATGACAAAACTTGCACATTAAAATCTTGCTGTACTTTGGTTGTTTAGAGCATTGAATAAACGTAAGAGCAAGTATTATGAAATTATCTGGAAGTAAATAGCTTGATTAGTTTGATAAGGAAGATATCTACAAGAACACTACCAACGATACTGTAAGTGTTCAAAGAACTATCATATCATATTCCATTACTATCCCAATCAAATTTTAGACTAGGTGGAGTACAAAACTGGAAATTTACAATTATTTGTGAATATATAATTAAGCACGGCAAGAAATTAATGAAAATTAACACGACTAAATATTTTCTGTATTGGACCAGGAGTCGAACCTGTAAGTACTATGCTCTAGACGGTTGCTTTAACCAATTAAACCAAGTCTTTTAATATGCCATAAATTACATAATGGAATAGCAGGAAATATCAGTTTCCCATCGTAAAGTGCTTTATTATATATTTATATATAATTTTAAACTTCTAAATCTGCGCTAAAACAATTATATTTGCTCCATAATGTAAATTATGGCATATTAAGAGACTCAAACCTGTACTGCTTTGTGGCTTAATTGGTTAAAACAACCGTCCAAGGAATGGTAGATACAAGTTCGAGTCATACACTGCAGAAAATTTTAAATTAATTTTCTGTAAATAATATTAACGGTGGAAGAGCAACGAATGTTAATTTTCATACACTACTTGAAGTTACGTTACTCGATCCAATAAACTAAAAGACAAGTTTATTTTGTTACTTTTGTAGTTATATATTAATGCTATTTACAAGAATTGTAGTATGTTTAAAGGAAACTTAAAGCAATCTAAAATGTACATATGTATTTATATCTAGTTAGGACGTAAATACTGTTATAACAGTGAAAGTAACCGCCCGCAATAATAAATAATAAAATTCAACATTCACGAAATTTAACATATGATGACAGTTAAACTTAGAATTATTGTGGATCTGTAACAATGAAAAAAATTTCAATTTGTATTTGTTTTAACTACAGAATGGTTGGACAAATGGAACCGTATCACTGTTCAATCGCTTTATAAGTATGCGATAAATAAAGAGAACATTTTCAAAATACTCTGTCTACTCGAAATTAACTGACAGTACATGACGTATTAAATTATTTAAGGAGATTGTGAGAACATCACAAGCTACCAAAGCACCAAACATCATGTCAGAAGAATCTCCAGAGAATCTACTTCGTATGCAAAAAATCATGACTCGAGAGGTGAATAATTCAGAAATAAAAGAGCAATATTACTATATCTGAAATTTTTGGGGAATCGACGAGACTGATGGAAGAATAAAATGAAAATTTAATAAACACAATGACAGAGTTTATGCCTGATTATATAGTGAAGTCCCCAAAGAAGGGTCAAGAGTTGAAAAAGTTCTTCACCCAACATCAATCATGGTTTGATAGAGCGTCTCTTGCGATAGAATAACCAATCTTCACTTCTAAGAAAAAAGCCTCAAAATATTTGCTACAGCTTGCCAAGAAACCGTTCTAGAAACCCTCGTAAACCTACTTAACTAAATTTAAGCTTTATAGCAAGATTTTGCCCCGGTTCATAACAACATTATTCAAACGGCTCTAGCAAAAATTTTTAAGCTTCATTACCACTGACTGGCAGCTTGGATCCAAACTCCTTAAATTATAAAGTATGGTCTGCCTTAGCAGACATGGTAAGTTATAAAAGTCTTTGAAGACATTGGAAAAGCTTTAATATGAGTGTACAACACACAAGATGTGTGTTGCAATCGATGCCTAACCGGTGCGGCTTGTATTGATGCCAAGTCCAGCTAATGTAGATAATAATATTATTTTAATAATATATACATATATATATATATATATATATATATATATATATATATATAGTAATCATTAAATTGGTTTAAAAATATTTTGTAATTTCCATTTCATCGAACAAAATGTGTATAACAGTATTTATGTCACGACTAGGTATGTATGTATGTATATTTTTAGGATCGTCAGTACATATAAAACCATTCTTTAGTAAAAAAATATTAAACAAGACTTCTTTCATTCTTGTACAGACTATACTTCTGAAATATGTAAACGGCAAATGAGGAACAGGAAGAGGAATTATATAAGAGTACGAAAATACATTACTAGAAAAAATAATGCAATAACACGAAGGCATTATTTTGCTTCTGAATGTTGGTAAGGAATTCCATTATTAATAAAACAAAATCTAGGAAATGCTATTGAAAGTAAATGCATTTCCCTAATCTTCAATAAATATCAAAACAGAATCTTTCTTAATTTGAATTGCTAAAAACTATGACATGCTAAAATAGAAGTTAAGGTTGACTTCAGCATTCTATTATAAATTTTTCACATTTCACATTTAGTTATAGGGTAATACTTGCATAAATATAGACTAGTGATATGTATACCCATAGTGATCAGTAAATTCTAAATTCGAAAGCACGTAAATTGCGTAGCATGAGTTTAATGGAAAACATTTTAGTTTCAGAGGTCCAATAACTAGTACTGATCACTAATTGATTTAGAAATAGACTACTTTATATTCATTAGACAAACTTAACAGGAATACAAATATTTAAACAATATGTGATAGAAGTTTCCCAAAGAATTTATATTTAAAATATGTTATACTTACGCTATTTGGTTTCCTTTACTAAATTCGATAATCTGCATATTTTGGTAAGCGTAGTGGACCATAGAGAGGTAACGCATCCAGGTTAGCCAATAGGGTACATTTGTGGCAAAGTAACCACCGAACAGTTGCGTGGCTAACGTATAAAGGGCACTGATCGTAATACTAACTTGCATGTCCATGCACGCAGCCCCTATGAAAAAACCCACGCTTTGCGCCACCACTGTATTTAATAAAAGAAAACACAACAGCGTAAAGAACACTGAGGGTGAATGGAAACCCAACATTGGGTAGGAAATTAAATGATAAATGGCAGGTAACGTCATTGTTAATGGTAATTCTCCGATCATTTTCGCCAGATAATATGCAGACAGTCTGTACGCACCAGACTGTCTCTCTTTATTGATTACTTCCCTTTCTGGCGGAAATGAACTTAATGCCCCGAAATGCGCAAAAAGCATCCAGTACGTCGTAGAAAAGAACATCCATCCTTGGATATCATGAAGAGATTTTTCTCGTCTTTCTAATTGAAACCACAGAAGTCCCGCCATGATACCCAAACCTATCGTTTGAACCCAATTGAGTTTAGACAACATACGCGGTCGTGCCTCTTGAAAGTTTCTCTGTGATAACACTTTGAACTGTGTCCAAAAGCTCGTTGGCCAAGAAAAGTAACAGTCTGAATCGTGAGTATCAGAACTAACAGATGAAGATGCATGTGAATGCGTGTCCAACCATAATTTTCTTCCATCTGGCTCTACCGAGTTTAGGGTGTCCTCTGAAAAAAAGGGAAATGTAATATTAAAATATAGCAATGCATTAGGGTGCTAACAAATAACGCAACAATATGAGGAAATTGGGAGAAGGATGAAAATTGCTTCATTTTGGTATAAAGTTATATACAAAATTAAGGCTAAATATATATATATATATATATATATATATATATATATATATATATATATATATATATATATATATATAATTTGGAAGGTACGTATATTATATAGTATTTAACAGAACGTACAAAAATAAGTAAAAATATATGTTTGTGTATGAGTGAATTTAGTAAATCGCGTCGGCTCGGTGAGGGCAGTTGTGGTATTTATCATATTTCTGTTTTCGTGTACAGTGTAATAATTTCAGAAGGCCATACTACAAGTAGAAAATGTAAATTAATACATAAAACATTTCCAGCTTATAGTACGACGGTGAAAAAGTAATGACTGTACATATTATGTACATTAAAGCTGCACTATATAAATATGCAAAAGGAGGCATAAATGCTTATAATGACTTTATTTCTGGTTTAATTTTTGTATACTATTTTTAATTTACCGTTTTCTTTACTTGCTAAAAAACAATTTCGCAAATCACGTAGGTTCTGTCCATGATAAAATTGAAAACAACCGATTTAAATAACAGAAAGCTGTAGTTATGTATTGACGGCACTATAGACTGTCAAAAGTTCTATTGCGAAACTTATAGTACGAACACTGAAGCCTTTAAAAATGTCCTTGTCACTGTTACTAGCTAGTAAAAGATTAGTAAACTGTACATGAGAAGCAATTTTGAGAATAGTGCTAAATACACTGACCAATTTTAAGCTGTCAGCAAACCAGGTGTAGTGTTAATGACCGATGGCGACGCAGCCGTATTAAGTATAGGCCGTTCTCTTAAAAATAGGTGTAATAACTTAATACATGAAACGTGTAAACTTAGTGCTTTACGTTTTGTAGTAAAAACTATTAAAAACAATTATCCATAGGTAAATAATTTAATTGTTCAAACGAAAGCCGTTTGTTTTAAATCTACTGAACGAGCATTTCACAAACTGTCAAAACCCTCCAGCATCCCTCAACCACACAGACAACTCTTACAGTTCTATTATTTTAAATATTTACAACAAACAAATAGTTTAATTTTACAATTTAATTCGAAAGAAGCAGCAGCTCTTATAAAAAGTCAGAACGAATTTGAAATTGCTGAAGATTTCTCAAACTATTCAGATTAAGAAAGAAATACTTAGCACCTGGAGACGCTGCAAATACGGGACGGGACGATGAAGACATTTGAAAACCTTAAATATAGTTATATTAAAATTAAGTAGTGTTTTAAGCAAAGATTCAGATTTTATCCGATTAAGAGAAGAATAAGTGTTCCACATTTTTTTGTAATGGGTGTTTTTGAAGCTGCATGAGAACTATCGATATGGATAACTATGGTTTAACAGTTGATAATATCAAACTGTGTTGACATTTCTGTTCAGTAAGGTTTGGCAGAGTCATCATGAATCGTTTAACGTCAGAACAACGCTTCCAAATTGTGGAAATTTACTATGAAAAAAATAAATCTGGTCGCGATGTTCATAGAACACTTACGGTCAACATAGTCGGCCTAGTGAGCACACAACTCGTGCAGTTATTGAACGTTTTCGCACTAATTTTACTCTTCTCGATTCCAAACCATCAACAAGACAAAGAAATGTGCGTACCGAAGAGAATATTTCTGCTGTAGCGCGAAGTATTGAAGAAGAATTGTGTTTAGTGGTGAAGCTCATTTCTGGTTAAATGGCTACATCAATAAGCAAAGTTGCCGTATTTGGAGCGGAGGCAATCCTCAAGCCGTTAACGAATCACCATTACATCCATTAAAATTGACTGTTTGGTGTGTTTTACACGCTGGCGGCATCATCGGTCCTTATGTCTTTCGAAATGAGGAAGGAGCTGCCGTTACGGTGAATGACGAGCGCTATCGAACCATGCTGACTGAATTTTTGTTTCCAAAAATAAATCAGCTAATCAGCAATCGATTTATTGCAAAGCAATTTCGTGACAACTTTATTTCCAGAAGTGGTCCTGTTCTCTGGCCCCCCTCGTTCTTGCGATTTAAAGCCTCTAAATTACTTTTTATGGGGCTATGTTAAGTCATTGGTTGATGCCGACAAACCAGTAACTGTTGAAGTATTGGAAGTCAATATTAAAGCCACCATTGATACCATGCGGCCAGATTTATTGGAAAAAGTAGTCAAAAATTAGGCTGATCGAATGAACCATGTAACTCGTAGCCATGGCGGGCATATGCAGGAAATCATATTTAAAAAATAAATGCCATGAAATTATCTACCAGATTATAATAAAAAAATTTCATTCCAACAATATTTCTGTTATGTATTATCAGTTAACGTTCTCAAGCTCTTAAAAAGTTATATTATAAAAATTTACGGGCGTCTAACGTCTCATTACTGTCCATTAAACAAAATGAAGCTATTGATACATTTTAACTGCGTAAATAATTAAAATTTATACTATCAATATACGCGAATCGCAGTTCAGTAGCCATTTAATATATCTAAACAGCTATTTACTCAACAATGCACTAGAGCACACAAATATTTGACGAGATTTAAATTCCAATTATTACGTACAATCTTTTCTTTGTGAGGCCATCTAGAGCAATTACAAAATTTTTGAGTAAAGCAGTTTACTCAAAAATGAATAGCGTCTTTAAACCGATATATTAAGCTACTTGCGTTTAATTATGTCTGTGTAGTATATCTGTGTTTATGTCCCATACTGACTAACATTTGGATGTGCATTGCAAAATCTATATTTAGAAATGTCGATCGGTTCGATTTAGCAGCGCCGAAAGACAGATCTAAAACTTAAAGTTGCATATAAATGATGAAGTAATCCTGACATGTTTTGGTACATCCAGTGGAAGGAGTTTCTTCACAGAACAATGACAATGTGGGAAATCCCTATCATGCTATACGAACTCAATGCATCTGTGTTGTGTAATACGTTGCTAAAAAAATTGGTCTGCCTTACTCTGATATATTCGGTAAATCTAATGCTTCCTGAATTGTTCGTCTATAGAGTAGACTAGACATTATATCCCACATAGACGAAAACATTATCCGGTGTTAGTGAACTACTTTTTACAGTAGAGATAGTTTCTTTGTCACTGTAAACGTTCATTTAATGCGCACACTTGCACTTTTAGAAAACTGCATTCATTGTGGGCCAAATATAGAAAATGCAATAAATACCAAACAAATTCAAAGGTCGTTTGATGAATCGTTATATTCGCATCATAAGGTAACCGGCTGGACACGTTATGCTGCTGTCATCCTTTGTGTAATATTTTAATTTTGGGATATATTCATTGCAATTAATCGACCAATAAAATTCTTTTTATTCCTTTGAAAATTTCAGTTTTCGGTCTTAGCATTTTTTTTCAGTGTTTTGATACGCTAGAACAATGTGATGGAATAAATGCCAGTCTGCTAGTACTCGCTTGCTAAACTGAAAGTATTTTTTCGCGAGTTTTATAGAATTTTCTATACTTAAATTTATGAAATGACTATTTTACGTTATAATTCATTTCCTGATTAATTTGACTTGACACTATTATTCTTTTCTTTTGACATTCTTAAATCGCTTCCCTCTAAATCATCCTGTCGAATACACACAAGTCAGATGCGGAACATGGGATCCACCATTGTTTTTCCTCAAATGAAAATATTTGCTTTTGAATAACGGAATATCATTCACAGTGACAATAGTATGTATAAATTTAAAAACTGGCTGCGGTATGCATTAAAGCAGTTGCGAGCAATAATATATACAGCTATCGTTTGATATTTAAAATTTTTTGAATTTCTTTACCTTAAGTATCAACTTATATGTTGACAATGAAAATTATTATTTTTTGCTACACCATCATTAATTAAAATCGCATAAATTTTTAATTCATTTCTACGATTTTGAATTAATTAAAAATTTCTGCACTAGAGAAGGACTCGGACCTCTATCTGCCGTTTTCTTGACGGTCGTCTAACAATTAGGCCACCAGGCAGTACAACTTCGAGTCCTTTAACACGCCATAAATCGCATTATGGAAAGAGATCTAATATTTATGTGAAACCAGTCAGGTTATTTTTATGTTATGTATGTTAATAATTATATATAAATATGTAATTAAGTTCTTTACGATGGTAAATTAATGAAAATTATTCTTTTCTGCTACAACATCGTTAATTATAGTCACAGAAATTAATTAAAAAATTTTCACTGGAGAAGGATTCGAACCTCTATCTGCCGTTTTCTATAAGTCTGTCTTACCAATTAGGCCACCAGGAAGTATAACTTCGAGTGCTTTAATAAGCTATAAATCATATAAAATTATAAAATTATATGTTGACAATTTTTGTCTTCTAAGGAAAGGTTTATCTCTAACAGGTGGCTTATCAAATACCTGTAGTTGTTTTTCATTAAGTACACCTTATAATATTAGGTACATTAAAATAACTAAGAGAACGTGCCTGTATTCGCAATTGTCTTTCTTTAATTAGACTTTTTTTTTATTAACTTTATTTTCTTTCAACACGCAAGGTTCTATTCAATATGTCTATATACATATGTATATTCATACCTATTTATGTATGTATTTAAATATTTTGTATCTGTTGTATGGTAGAATAAATGCAAATACTAAAGTTACATATTGTACATATTTATACGTCAATAATTACTTTTAATTTAATGTTGAGTTAAGAACTATATTAGATTTATATGATATTCTGAATTTCAGCGTTATTCCCGCGTTTGTAATAACGTTATACATACTGTTGGATTATATTTGCACATGTTATTTAATTAGTATAGGAGTTTTATTGATTCAGTTTCTGTTTTCATTAAATTTTGATTTCAATGCTGCAGTATATCTTTATAACCTAACAAAATGGAGCATCAATTATTAAGTAAACGTGATTGTGAAAAGTTCACACGATCAATTTTGGGTACGTTTACGATAAAGAAAGTGTCAAAGATAAATTGAAGTTCTGGCGGTGCGGGAAAATGTCAGTGCAAAACTCGAATCCATCGTTTTTATGGAGAAGTATCTCAAAAATTAAATGTTCACTCTCATTGTCCATCGGTGGTCAATGTCAAGATGAAGTCAATTGTAACCACAATAATAATTCGATCAGAGGAAGCTGATGAATTTATCGAATAATTAAGGAGTGTATAAGTGGCATGACGAAAGCCTCTCAAACTACATTTCCGAATAATGCAATTTTGAGAAAAATCGTTAGAACAAAACGCAAGGAAATAAACGCTATCGCGCATCTTCAAGAACTGGATATATCACAAACATATCAACATGTGCCTCAGGCAATGTCACAATAAACATTTTGCTTTGTAACTCGACACCTGAATCAGGTAGAATTTTAGTTTTTGGCATTTATGCACTGCAGAAATATATTCGACTAAGTCTACGTTATTATGGCGAAGAAATTCAGTGAAGTATATTCAGTAGTTTATGCGTTGCAGGTGAATATTTACGGATGAATGTTTTCCATGATCAAGGATAAGTTGCTAAATTTAGCCCCATCAATTGTAAATTTTGAATTCGAATAAGGTGTTATATTAGCCATTGGAGAATGCTTTCCTAATATTTCAATAAAAAGCCTTTTCACTTATCTCAAGACATGAGAAAACATTTAAGATTGGTCCACGAAAGTAACAAATGTTCTGAGTTTCCTCTCAAAGTAAAAATAGTATATTTTATTGCAATGTTATAAATATAATGTAACCTACATTTTTCCTATGTATTTTTCCATTATATTACAGCTAATTGCGTTAACTTTTGTAACGATTCTAAATCTGGACAAAGCTCTCGATGCCCCGACGGAACATCTATCCAACAACCTCGTACATCTGCTAGAGTGGCTCGAGGATAATTATGTTGGAAGACTGAACCGTTGTATAGTGGGGCCAAAATACCAAATTGCTGGCAACAGATTAATTCTCGGAATAGCATATTTACATTTTCTACTAGGTGATTCTAAGAAAGGGAAAAACGACCTCCCTGAAAGTACATACAAATCTACTATAATGCTAGAAATTTAACGTAGGCATCAATTTAAAGATTATCCTTAGCTACGGCGTACGAAAATGCAGAATCGTGTATCGTAACATTAACGTTTTTGTTTAAATTTAAACAGACTTTCTAGTGATTTTCGTTAAAGACTCTGTTCCTAGAAGTAGGTACTTTATATTTATCAAAAACATTAAAAAAAACATTTTATTTCAAATGATAAACATGTGATATCAATACAACAGAATTTCTAAAATATCTTTATTATCAAAGTCTTCAAGTTGTGTTCCCAATTAGCCCAATCTATGATTTTCATTTCGCAGCACTCTGCATACCTTGTATATACATACTAGCCTTGCAATAAAAAAAACTGCCCATATTTGCTATTATATTTTATTCGTATTAAAGTATCTTTTAACTTGTCAAAGCAACAATTATTCTGCAGTTCGCAATTTAGTACATTATTTCGTATTTAATTTATAAAGTTAATGTAACCATTAGTTTCTTGTCGTTTCAGGATTAGATCGAGATCACATGTATACGAAGACTTAATGAATATGATGTTAGAATTTAAGGGAAGTAAATAACAAATAAGTATGAGAGTTTGAAACAATACCTTTTTCCAACACTGGCCTGCTCGGACGTTCAGAAGAAAAAACTTGCCTCTATTTTATCACATTTTAAGCATAAATTTACCGTGAGATAACAAAAACAGAGGGATAGCTAAAATGAAAGCCAACAACGATAATTGTTCTATGAGTCCAACCGTGTTCATCGTGAGCTTAGTCTTCTAATAAGCAGTGATTAAACAAAGCGACGTAAAACTGCTTCTTTGCGTTTACAAGTACCTGTTAATGAACTTTTGTATGCAGCGTAAATATGTTTACTTTTGCTGGTAAATCTGCTCTGCTATCTGTTGGCCAAATAAGCGAGGAAGGAGAAGAAGCTCGCAATGATAGAAGATATAGAGAGGGGTTCTCGAGAAAAGTCTCACGCGAAAAAACAATGTGGGACATATTCCATTTGCTACTGATGTCCTTGTGCCCCTTAATTTCTTCCGTCCGTAACTTGCCTAGGGACCCCATATATGTTATCCTTAATCGAAGAAACAATTCAATTGGTCGGAAAGCCCACTGCATTACCACCAATGTTATTTTATTATATTCTATTACTGCTGTTACTTATTCCATATATACACATGTATTACAATGACATTACGTCCAATAAATCTTTTTTTATAAACAAACGCAATACCTCTGCCAGGAACATAAAAGCTTCTTCGTAATTACTACATCTATTGCCACATTTCAAAACTATCATTTTTTAATAATATATTTTCACCTAATTTTTTGACTATTGGTAAATCATAAAACTTTAAATAGTACGTGGAAAAAATTATGACCAAAAATTAATGTGTGCGTTGGGGAAATCGGAGATAGACACCTGTGTTTCCACCTAATATATGTAACGTCTACAAACGCACTTTAATTGCAGAAGACCGCACAAATAATCATGTCAAAGCAGAATCATCATCTTCAAATTGAGTTTGGCGTAGATCTATTTGTAAATTTATCGATGGACTAAGAAAAGTTAAAAAACAAAAAAAACTTCTGATTTTGGCGTTCAATAGCACGCAATTATCAAGTTTACTGGGCTAGCGGCGAATTTGCCCAGAGACGAAATGGATGGCGACCAAACGGCTCTGACGAAACGTCACACTCCTTCACAAAGTATAAATTCTATATCAGATTTCTGCGGCATACTGTATATTAAGCTTGCTGTATCATGTTACATGTTATTTAAGTACGAAAATTTTCTAATTTGCGGACTTTTAAATCATTTTACTATTCCAACATTTAGTTAAGAAATGTAGATATTGTTAATTGTGGTTTGAATAATTATATTTGCCGCTATTTTATTTGACAAAAGGAAGAGACTAAAACTAGATTCGAAATATGGCAACACAATTAATGTTGAAAGGTTTTTAGTTAACAATTACTATACCTAAAATGCGAAAAATAGTCTACCTTCCGCTTATCAAGTTACCATACTTCGAAGAAATTTCATGTTTGTAGTTTCAAAGTTATATAATATTTTACGTAATGAATTAAGAAGTGAAATTTGAAAAGTTCATACAATACATAGATTATAAAAATTTTCATTTATAATAAATTATATCGAACAATCGATGGGAGGCGAACACGTGCATGCAGGGTGTAAATAAATTTATGACATACATTCATTATTTTATTTATAATCGTACCTATCCAGTCTTCCGGACAAGGCTGTACACTACTGTGAGCCAGGAGGTTGGTTCAACTTTAATTATAAGTGACTTGTTTTAACAATCTACTATTTGTTGTCTTTAATCCTTGACTTAATTTTTTTACTATACTTATATACAGTATTAATAAATAAGCGTAATTATTCATTTCTTTGGAGAAAAATAATATAATTGTCTAGAAATAAGAACGATCTAGAATAACGTTGTGTCTATATTTATCGGTTCCTAAAAAGTTTTCGAGTTTGCGAGGATTTTTAATACTAACATAACGTGCGACAATCTGTTTCTAATAAATGATCTTACAAAGCAAAGCACTTAACATCTACACGAAAAAATGTGTTTTCTATCATAATGTGGACACATCTTACAATCTTTTTCGAAACGTACACGCACACAACAAACAGCATAATTAATGATGGTAGTAAATAACAAAAAGAAGTGAGAAAAATACAATTTGTTGAATGTCTGCCAATTCTGTAATTGACCCTGATCAACCGCTGTTTTCACCGCTAATGTCTCATTGTGAAGGAATTTAGTTTTATGGTATTGTTTATGATATGATTCTTGAAAGCAATCGCTGGAAATTTAGTCGATTTTTATTCGAAACGAAATATCTACTCTTGCTATTTCGGCATATATGTATATTATTCAACGAATTCGACAAGAGACTGAAAAGGTCAGTATCAAATTAAAATAGCAGGTAAATAAAAATAAATATAAAGGGACTGCCAATAAGAGGTTTCATTTTTATATTTAAAAAAAACGAGTATTTTTAAGTGAAATCATCGGATGTTTATTTAATTGTAAAGAGAAGGTGTGCCACTAATAATGGAAAATAATACCAGCCAAATGGTCGCCACGGCTACGCTTTCAGGACCATATTTTCTTCATGAAATTTTCCATCACCAATTCGCACATTTGCGGCAGCATGTTCACGATAACTTCACGAATTCTTTGAGGACTTGAATCGATTGTGGGCCATTGGCACAGACCTTGTCTTTCCCAAAGAAAAAAGTCTAAAGGTGTTAAATCACAAGATATCGGTAGTCAATTGTGATCGCCTCTTCGAGAAATCACACGGTCAGGAAGTTTTTTACGCGATAGTAACGTTACTTGTGTGGAATGTAGCGCCGTCTTGTTGAAAATATACGTCGTCCACATTAATATCTTTCAATTCCGACCAAACAAAATCATTAATCATCGTTCGATAGCGCAATCCATTCACTTAATTTGTGGACTTTTAAATCATTCACCGTAACAGTTAGCCCGCCAGACCAAAAGCCGCACCAAACAATCACACGTTGAGGATGGAGAGCCTTTTCAACAATAATTCTCGGGTTTTCCGAGCCCCAAATGCGACACTTCTGCTTGTTAACGTAGCCTCCGAGATGAAAATGGGCCTCATAACTCAAGATGATTTTTCGATGAAATTCCGGATCAGTTTGATGTACTTCAAGGACCCAATCAGCAAAGACGTTGTTGATGGTCGGTAGACGCAAGTCCTTGTGTTAACTGAACTTTAAAAGTCTTTAGACCTAAGTCTTTATGCAAAATACCGTGTAATGTCGTTTGTGGAATACACAATTCCAATGATCGAGGACAAATGGACAAACCTGGGTTTCACTCAACGCTATGGGCTACAACAGCAATATTCTCAGTTTTTGTTGAGAGTTCGATTCTTCGCATAACTAACTTGTCCTAACAGCTCAAATTTTTCCACCAGTTTCACAATTGCTGGCCGAGAAGGCGTTTTACGACGACCCAAAAGTGCTTTAGTTTCGCGAATTTTCACCATTTTTTTAGTGAATTTTAATAATTTCAGTGCGTTGTTGAAGTGTATATCGTTCCATTTTTTTATTAATGGCGTAGTTTTTACTTGTCATCTGTCAAGTAGTTACAGGTTGAGTCATGACAACTGTTAAAATGGTGGGCTGTTGAAAATGAAATGTCTTATTGGAACACCTATTATTAACCTATTCATTCGGTTATTGGGTTGTCGAAAACAGCAGTTAGCAGACAGTATTAGTTGAGCCCGTGGCTACGTTATTGTCGGCTTTACGTTCATGTTCTATATATTAGCGTCGCTTAGTTAAATCAATCTATGACTAAGTTCTTCAAAATTGAGAATCAAAAGATACATTTCGGTTGCATTGCCATGTATGAGTTTCTGATAGGACTTAATATTAAAGCTACAAGTGGACTAGAAAATGTAGAAATGGAGATTTCGATATTGATCAACCCCTCTGGATAGTTCTCAGATGTTGATGATTACGTTCTACTTGTCTTAGAGAAAATAACCCAAAGATTATAACTGATGAAATTGCTGACAGATTAAGAATTGACATGTGCTCTTGCATTTTACTATCTTGGGTTTGTTCAAAACATGGATTTAGTATTCTTTGTCGGAATAAAATAAACTGAAGAGCAACCTTAAAATCGCTTTACTGCTTGAACGCCATCAAAGAGACCCAGTTTCAATGAAGCGACCAACGAAAAAGGATTTGGAAATAAATATGAAAGTGCAGAAGTAGTGGAATTAAACTGAAATTATTTTGTTAGTCTTTTCCACCTTGCTAAATACTTACAGTGACCACCACCACCAATTTGAATTCAGAAATTCAAAAATGCGGCAAAAGGAGGTGATTACAAGGCATTGAACAAGGTGAATAATAATGTGAGATACCTAATACTTGGTTTTTGCCCGAAGATTAAACTCAATCTATATATTTTTGGACATCAATCGACTTCTGTGGAATAAATCCAATTCATTGAAGCCCAAGCTTTTGATTACAGTTTGCAGTTAATTTTTCGACCTGCTTCACTCAGTCTCACGCCACATTATTTGAATATTAACTTGTCTCAATCTATTTTTTGGACAATAGATTTTTCGTGTCTCTCAATAAATTGCTTATATTTCCTAGATGAGATAGATATATAGATATTCTTTATTAATATTTTAAATACTTTTACAATTTACATTTTAATAAGAAATTTTACAAACAGATAGTTCAAAATTAAAACTTTAAGTCGATTTCACCAAAATTAACAAATTAAGTTGTTTTTAACAAAATTAACACATTATGTTTTAAATATATAGTAATTTCTTTGAGTTTTTAACTCATTTGGGATTCCATTATACAGGGTGTCTATAAAAGAACTCCGGGGTTTAAAAAATTAATATTTTTTAAACTATAAAAGATAGCAAAATTTGATCAATTCCTTTGAAACAAGCAGCTCAAAGAGTTTTACTCATACCAATTGGGAATGTTTCTCTCAACAGTTGGCAGCGCTGCGGAGCGTTGACCTTGAAATGACGTAGCGGCTGCGGCAGGCAGTCAGTGTCGTCTGGACTGCCGCGCTATGGCGACCCCTCAACAAAAGGCTCAATGTGTTATTTGGCTCATAGAAACTAATTCTGTTGTTACTGTACAAAGAAACTTTCGACGTAGCTATGGTGTTGACCCGCCTACAGACAAAACAATTCGTCAGTGGTTATGTGCGTTCAAGGAAACAGGAAGTGTTTTGAAGCAAAAGTCGCCGGGTAGGCCGCGTGTGTCTCAAGAGAATGTGGACAGAATCCGAGCTTCATGCACTCGAAGCCCTAAGAAATCGTTAACAAGACGCAGTCTGGACTTGGGGTTACCAAGATCAACAGTCCATAAGGTAATTCGTAAAAGACTTCGTTTAACTGCCTACAAGACACAACTTTTACACCATATCAAACCGGCAGACAAGGTTAAGAGATTCGAATTTTCTGTTTCCATGCTGGATAAAATTGATGAAGATAATGATTTTTTAAAAAGTGTGGTTTTTAGTGATGAAGCTACTTTTCATGTGAACGGAACAGTAAACAGGCATAATTGCAGAATTTGGGGTTCAGAGCCGCCCCATGAGTTTATTGAGTACGAACGTGACACGCCCAAAGTGAATGTTTGGTGTGCTCTTATGCGTGACAGAGTCATAGGTCCCTTCATTTTTGTCGAAAGGAATATCAATGGTGATGTCTATTGTGACATGTTAGAGGAGTATGTTTATCCTCAGTTGGATGACATTGAGGCGGAGAAAGGTTTAGTTTACTTCCAACAAGATGGGGCGTCGCCACACTTCAGTTTGCGTGTGCGTGAGTCACTGGACGCTCGTTTCGGCAACAGGTGGATTGGAAGGGAAGGACCTATTCCATGGCCACCAAGGAGCCCTGATATGACTCCGTTGGACTTTTTCTTCTGGGGGCATATCAAGAATCTTGTGTATGCGGAGAAAATTCGAAATGTTCGCCATCTCAGGGAACGAATAGAGAATTGCGTGGCGTCCGTTCCCCCAGACATGCTCGCCAGGACATGGGAAGAGGTAGAATACCGTTTCGACGTGTGCCGTGCCACTCACGGAGCTCACATTGAACTTCACTAAGTTGTTAAAAAATCTTGAAAATGTAAGCTTTCTAATCATGTATAAAACATGTATGTACGTTTTTTACTTTATTAAAATATTTTGTCTTAAAACCCCGGAGTTCTTTTATAGACACCCTGTATAATTTAAGTCCCTTATAGAATAATGAACGCTGCATTGCTGCTGACGTTGTTCTTTGTAGCCTAAAGTTTTCGGCGTTTTTAAGCTCATACGGTTACACCTCACACACATGTGATGTTTTCACAAAGATACTCTGGCGCATTTCTCATCTTCATTTTCTGCACAAAGCATATGGTATTCATTTCCAACCTCTGTTTAATATTTAACCATTGCAGTGAACTAAGCATTGCTGATATAGCTGTATAACGGTTGCATTTTAAAATACATCTCATAGCTTTGTTTTGTAGTTTCTGCATTCTCTCAATTTGTGATTCTAGGCAGCGCGTATATATTATAGTTGAGCAAAATTCAAAGTGGGGTTTAATATTGGTGTTATATATATTTATTGCGGTTGTTATTGACAGTTTTTTTCTTATTCTTTTAAAAGACCCATTTTTTTTACCAATTTTTTTGCAGATATAATTAATATGATCTTTAAGTTTTAATTCTTTATCAATTATGAATCCGAGATATTTAATTTTTTCAAATTTTTCTATTATTTTGTTATTAATTTCAAAATCTCTTTCGCTAATCATACCAATTTCTATTAATTTAGATTTACTTTCGTTTAGTTTCAGTTTGTTCATTTTTAACCATTCGTTAATATTTTTTACATCATATTTTAATTTGTCTCTACATTCACTTTCAGATTCTCCTTCTGCGTATATTAAAGTATCATCCGCATATAATATTATTTTACATTTTTGAACAATATTTGGCATTTCATTTATATATATTATAAAAAGCAGTGCATCCAATATTGATCCTTGAGGAACACCAAAGCCATTTATCAAAACGCTCGATAGGGTACCGTTCACTTTTGTTATTTGTTTTCTGTTTTTTAAATATGATTTAAACCATTCCAATTCAACATTTTTTATTCCGTACATATAGAGTTTTTGTATAATCAAATTTCTGTCTATTGTTTCAAAAGCTCTTTTAAAGTGCAGGAATAAAGCCATAATTTTTTTGTTTTTTCCAATATATTTCCATTCATTTATTACATAATTAACTGTTGTTTCACACGAATAACATTTACGAAATCCTAACTGGTATTTGGACAATAATAGATTTTTTTCAAGATACGTTTCTAGTTGATTTTTTACAACTTTTTCTAATATTTTCTCACTCTTTTTTGGCATGTTTATTGATATGAAACGCCTCACATTTGTTTGTTTTTGATATTTTCTCTATCGGTGACACCATAGACTCCTTCCAATTTTCAGGAACTGTTCCTGTTCTGAGCGATGTATTGATTATTTTTCGCAAGATTTCACACGTTGAATTCCAATTATCTAGTATCAGTTTTGTTGATATTTTGTTGAAATCTGGTTTATTCTTTAATTCTTTTATAACGCTTTTAAGTTCAGAACTTGTTATTTCCCGAAACCTAAATGTTTTTTTCCGAGTACGAAATAAATAGTCATTTCCGCATTCTTCTCAGAGAATTTCATGTGTCGGTGAAATTTTTATCAATTTTAATACATAAGTGAATCGCCAGTCTCTATTTAAAACTCATTTATCCGATCGCTTGTTATAACACCATCATTAAGAACAATGACAAGATTTGATAATTATTAGCACGATTTTCTTAAAAATTCGAAGAAATATTTTTCATTACACAATGTACACAATATACATGAAATTATTATCATTACTTATTTTCCTTCGCAATAATTCAATTAGCATTTTACTCTAACGTAAATAACGTAAAATAATACATTTAGCTAATATAATTTTGCCTATATCGAACATTAAAACAGCAGGCAAACAATGTTTGAATAAGTAAACCGAGAATTCAATGTAAATTGACCTTAATTAGTGGTATGTCATTTAAAGTAAGGTGACAATTGCTACTATACACAAGAAGTACTAGTAAAATATGCGTCTCCATTTTTATCTGTCTATAGTAAGGTACTATATTGCAAAATAAATATTGAAGACTAATGCGATTGATTTTGAATTAGGAAGCATATGGAAATATCTTTTGCCATCATTAACTTGAACAACTTTAAAAATGAACTCAAATCATTGACACTTTCGTGTACAAATTCATAAACTATTTAATAACATAAGTAGGTTTTATTAATAAAAGTAACTCTTTTTCTTCTTTGCATATTTTCAGATGAATGTGTATTGAAGACACTCGTTAGAGAAATGGCTGATTTCATATGGACCACTCATGTTTTCGAATAGTAATGAGAACAACATGCTGAAAAGAAATGGAAAAAATATCGAAATTTGGTAAGTACTAAATAGTATTAGAATAAAGATATTACAAATTCTTTCATCAAGTACCTACGAGGATTTTTGAAAGACAATCAATCCATTTCCGATAATATACTTCATAAAAGATAACTTAGAGGGAAGGCTTTCCGTCTCCTATATTTTTTAAGTATGTTTTTATTGCTAACTAAAACTTTAAATTTGTTGTTTTAAATTACAAGGGATTACTTAATTACAGTTTAATTACAAAACTATTATTATGCGAGGAAATGGACTTGAAAACCTATACCATATTGGAAGATGTTTTGTAGCTTTTTATTGGCAAAATATATAAGCACAACTTGCTATATAGTGTAGAAAACTAATGACAGTTATGGAAAAGAGAGGACATTTCCCTGTTTTTTTATTATTCAATTAACCACAACCTCCGAAGGAGTTTATGGGAAAGACTGTTTATCATAGCTCAATAAATCCATTGAAAAACTAATCGGATATTTATAGTACGTAGGATGTATTTTAAGTTTCGCATAGTGGATATAGAAGGCGCCACTAATCAAGCATCAGTACTAAAAATTAACCTACATCTGTAGTTAATTTAAATCCAAAATTTCAGTGCGATACGCGTAGTGCTGTAGCTATCACAGACTGTCAAATTTGACAAGTTAGTTGAAAAATGAAATTAAGCTGAGAACATTTTTGCGGGATATTTTTTTATAATCTAAGCAAGAATGCTTCGCCGAGTTGTTTCCTGTTTTCAGTAATTAAGCACAATATCAGTCAACAATTTTTCGTTGGCATGGATAATTCAAACGTGAACGGATGTCCTAGGGACGATTCAGAAGCAGGTACACCAAAAACGGCAATCACTCAGAAAAACATCGATGCTGCGCGCAAGATCATCGACGAAGATCGACATGTGAGATATCGCTACATTAAGGCATTATTGAGAACTTTAAAGACCTTCATGCAAAAAATTTTGCGTAAAGAATTATGTGTAAAAAAATTGGTATAGAACTATTCGTTTGCCGCAAGTCACTGCTGAGCTTCGAAAAACCAACCCAACGACGAATCATCCTCCATCAAGACAACGCAAGTTCGCACACGGCACGCAAGATAAAACAAACGTCCAATTGTTAGACCATCGTCCGTACAGTCCGGACCTAAGTCCCAATGATTTTTTTATCTTTCCAAAAATCAAGAACGGACTGCGTGGTCAAAGGTTCCAGTCGCCAGAGGTGAGCTGTCGATGCCTTCAAAAATCTAATTTTGAGCCAAGAAACGAGTGAAACAACTGCTACTAAAGTTGGTTCGAGCGCATGCAAAAGTGCATTAATCTTCGTGGAAAATACTTTGAAACACAACGAAGTTATTAAAAGCTATCTACTGTTCTATTCCAGCTTTATATGCAAACTTAAAAGACAAGCCATGTAGTTACTTAAAAATGAAGTGCTCTGTATAGAATAATATTTTTTGTATGTCGTCGTTTAGTCGGTATTGTACACTGCCACATTTAGTCATTAAGAATGCTGATATGAAGCTCGCAAAATTACTAGTATTTTCAATCAACGTAATTTATAAGACGTAATTTTTTCATTTCATCAAATAAATGAGGTGACTTAACTACTTTTATTATGCAAGAAAGAAAGATCAATACATTTAAATAATTATATATTATTAATATTAATCACGAACACGAAAAAAAAATAACTACTTACGATCTAGGTGTGGATAAGGTCCGTGCGCACCTTCTAACTTATCTTGTAAATAAATGCAGTCGTTGAGTTGAAGCTCATTCGGGTAGTCTTTGTTTTTCCTCTCCTCCTTAGCAGCAGCTATTATTTTATCTCTCATGTCACTAGAACCCTTCACTTGTTCCACTACACATAAAGACAAAGGCACACGTTGTATTCTCTCTGCCCGTCAAATGATCTCGATACGATTATACTCACATATGAAGTCCGCAGGATTATAGTGTGGCATGATATTCAGTCCTATGCTGCTAAAGAAGTCAACGACCCTGGATGTGTCTCCGAAATACGCTGTCTGTCCAGCGCTTAAAAGCAACAGCTTATCGCACAGATGGAATATTTGCGATGAGGGTTGGTGCAGTGTTACGACAATGGTTTTTCCTTCGGAAGCGGCGTATTTCTTCAGCGTTGACATCAGACTATGAGCCGCATATGAATCTAGACCCGACGTTGGTTCCTAATACATATAAAGTGCAAAAAGCGTGTTGAGAAGGTTTAATATTATATAAATATATTTAATATAGAAATATAAAGAGAATTTTCTACATTTTCTTAAAAATTATACTTACATCGAGTAACATTAAAGCAGGATTTGTTAATAATTCACAGGCAATATTGGCTCTTTTCTTTTCACCTCCACTCAGTCCTCTTTTAATATAATCACCTATTATTGTATCTTGGCAATGTTGAAGCTCCAGTACGTCGATAATGTGGTCTACGTACTGCATTTTTTGTGTATGGCTCATAGTATCAGGTAACCGTAGTCTAGCAGTGTATTCCAACGTCTGCCTTAAAGTTAAGTCGGGAAAAAATATGTCTTGTTGCAAGACGTAACAGATTTTTCTTTTCCATCTCTTACATAAGAGATCCCTGTTAACAAATATCTGACCGTTATCCAGTCTCAATCTTCCACTCAAGCAATTGAGTAAAGTGGTTTTCCCACACCCCGAAGGACCCATGACTGCCAGTACCTGTCCGGGCCGTACCCAGCCATCTATGTCTTGAAGAATTCGACGTTGTCCTACGCTCACAGTTAGTCCGCGGAAGGCTAGGTGTATAGGTAGAGGGCGATTCTCGCCAATAAGGCATGGAAAGTGAACAGCAGAAGTTTCAACCCTGAAACAATTAAATTTAATAGAAGGGAGAATAGTTCTTGTAATTTTCGTTCAAGTGCTGTTACCGGGCAAGGTTAAATCTTTTCATTTCAACACTTGTCATGTTATTTATAAAGATTACAAGAGTCGTCAATTAAAGAATGATTTCGTTCTGGTCATTACGACATTGCTTAGAATGCGTTGAAAAATATCATGTTCATAGTATGTACGTATGCATGCATGTATGTATGTAATCGGATGGAATGTCCGAGTGGGGGAAACTGTAATTGTTCGAAGTCATTAAATTCTTTTTTAAGAAAAAAATATTGTTTTGCTTGAAGGGAAGGTCTTTGGTACACAAGATAATCATAGGCACGTTCATGCCGCGGCATTGCGGGTATTTTAATTAAGATATTAAGTAATTCATAAATTTGCATAGACATTAATACAAAAGTTAATGATATGTTTACTTTCCTACAGAGTAAGACAAATATAGTTATTTCGTATTATTTACTTCAATTGTGTTGCAGTATTATTAAATTAACATTACGTTTCCGCAGAGAAAAATAAGTAATTTACCGATTAGTACAAATTGAATTAAATTTCAATAATGACAGAAAATTACGTATTGTGATGTAAAAATATTTTTAACGAGAATTATTTTGGGTCAAAATGAAAATAATTTACACACTGATAGAAATATCGTAGATAAATAACCGCCGTGAACTATTGGGTTGTTCGGAAAGTAATTTTCCTTCACGAGTTGTTAGACGTCTGTCAGCCAGCTTCATTTGAAAGCTTATAGTTCTTATATTTTGACAGCTTACATTTCAACATTCGTTTATAACGGAAAACGTTTTGATTCTCCTTGTTTCTTGTAATATTGAAAAATGGAAATTAAAAAGAAGCGTTTCAGGCACGTTTTGTTTTTTATTGCCGAAAACGTAAGCAGAACACAATCGAAGTAAGAACAACGTTGGGTAAATTATATGGAGAAGACGTCTTAACCAGAACAGCAGTGGTAAAAATGATTTGCAGAATTTTGTTCTGATAATTTCGATGTCAATGATGCACTCGTTATAGAACTTCAGTTAAAGCTGATATAGACAAAATAAAATAAAATTATTGATTGAATCGAACTGCTGAATTACAATACGAGAAACTCCTACGAGATTAAATTCCTCGATGTCGATTCATGATTATGCGAAACGACTTGGTTTCACAACAAAACTGAGTTCGACATGTTCTCAAAGAAACAGATTTATTCTATTACACTGAAACTTGAAGAAAATTATCTTTTCTGGAGCAAATCTTAAGTGGAGATGAAAAATGGATCGTTTATGATAATGTTGAACTCAAACTATAATGAAGTAATAAAGATGAGTCGGCTCAAAGCACTTCCAAAACCAATATTCTTAAAAAAATGATGATTCCTGTTTGTTGAAGTTCGAAGGGAATTGTTTTTTGAACTTCTAATGTACTGCCATAAATTTGACAAACAGTGACTTTATAACGCAGAAGTCACTAGAATTGATTGACAGGAAAGATGTAGTTTTCATAATTATTACGACAAGCCTAATGCAAATTTGATAACTGTACAGAATCTGTTACAGCTATATTCATGAGATCCGGCACTGTCTGATTGACATTTATTCCGGATTTTACGAAATTTTTTAGATAGAAAATGTTTAACTCCAATAAGGACGTTAAAGGCAACTTGGTTTGACTTTCTTTCAAGTAAATAATTACGAAGGCGGAATCATGCTACTACCAGAAAGATGGCGAAATGTATTGGACATAAATAGTTGGTTTGTAATTGAATCAAATACTTATTTACATTAAAGGAATTACTCATCATATCCATGATAAAATCTTTGCCTTAATACAAATTAGGTAATATCCAGAGGAACTGTGCAAAATTTATTATTTCTTAAAATAATATAATAGATATATAAGAAAAATCACAGAGAGAAGTATTACTAACAACTGTTGTATATTATTACGTAAGCATTTTTTCAAAAAATAGCTATAGGTATCGTAAAAAGGTAAAAGTTAAAATACAACTTATATAATATATATATATATACATATATATACATATATAAGTTGTATAATTGTTCTTAAAAATTTCTGAGATTGTTTCCTTTTATAGAATGCATTCTTCTGACAGCTAGATTATTACAGTATAAGTATGTCTGACAATTTTTCGAATTAATGTGCTATAAATTATTCATCTGTGCCAGAAAGATTGGGATGATATACTATAATTTACCTTTGCCTTCACTACTTATAAACCTTCAAGAGAAAGAATATAATATCTATCCAATTATCTATTCTTAGATAATGTCGCTACTATATCTCAGAAACAAACTTCTGCCAATAAGCAGTGGCCAGTATAATTTAAAATCATTACTACTCTTCCTCGAAGTTAAGTCTTTTTGTATTGTTATAGGGTTTTAATAATGAGGTATTTTGATGTAGCAAAGACTTATTTGTGGGAAAATATTGCTGATTTAGCGCTATAATGTCACACCTATTCAAATGTGCCTGTGATAATCGTATTTATTAACCATAACATTGACATTTGACACTACGTACTATTTACATTCCGTCAATTTAAAAAATACTTTAAGGAACGCGTTTTCAGAGCACTGAATCTATAATAGGAGAATAAAATAAGTAATCTATTGCATTCCAAATAGTAAATATTCAATATTGTACAGACTTGATTAAAGAGTCAAAAAAGAACGAAAATTTCAGATATTCTATTATAACTGGCGATGAGACATGGTGTTTTTAATACGATCCAAGCGAAGAAAGACGAAAAAAAAGCCCTTTGGAGAAATCAAAAGTGAAGACAATGTTGATTTGTTTTTATGATTCGAAAGACATAGCGCACAAAGAATTAGTACCAACTAGACAAATAGTCAATACCATCAACCATTCAGCGTATTCACCGGATTTGGCCTCCTGTGACTTCTAGCTATTCTCCAATCTACATTTGCTGATGAAAGGATAGCGTTATACCGCAGCCAAAGCCTTTCAAAAGGCGTCGACAGCGATATTGAAGGACATCTCTAAAGATGAACACTGTAAATATGACCGTGCAACATATTGTATTGAAGAAATATTAAACCAGTTTGCTGGATAACACATAAGCATATCATTGCAAAATTCCAGATTCTGGTTGCAACATGTTACTTAAATGATCGCTTTAAAAATATGAGTGACACTAGTGACAAGAAGAAAGCTGTTTTCACGTAGGACAGATAAAGACGAACATTAATAATTTACTACTAATGTCTACTATGAAAAAGTCTCTACTAGGACACCAATTAAAAAACGAATGACCAAGAAACAATCAGTTTTAGAGTAGGCCTTGAAGACATTGACAATATGAACAGTGGACGATTGTCTACAATGAACAATGAATATTCAGTGAAATTTGTAAGTAGGTTGTTGATATAATAAATAACGGATCAAGTGTTCAAAACGACTTCTCCCATAGTCTCCATTTGGTTCTGTAGTTTCTATGAAAATCGCTATATTTTTTACCCCACAATTTTTTTATTCAGAAATCTACAAATATACAAATACTGATTTAAATATAGTTGAACAAAACAAATATGTGCTAATCAAGGTATGTACATATATTAAAATTCAAATATTGCAAAACATATAAAGAAAGTAACATAAAAATGTCAAATAATTTATGCTAGTAGGTCAATTTCATATAGCTATTTCAGTACACGGCGAGCTAAGATAGTATATTATTCACTTCATCATTTTTTGCGCTCCCAGAAGGAACCTCCTTCGCGCAACAGGTTGTAATTTTCTAGATGCTGGAAGTAAGAAATCTGTTGGCGTACTTTAATTTATCTCCGCCTGCATCTGCATGGGTGCGTTGCACTGCCGTACCACAATATAATGCAAGAATATTATCCGTAAAGAGAGACGATAACGCGCCAGTTGAAGATCATAAATTAACCATCTGGTATGTTGCTGCTTTATTATTTTATCATATTTATTATCCTGTTAACGATATACGTAAATAGTTTTTAATTACTGTCCAGTTTATTGCAAGCTGAAAACGTAAAATGAATTTTTCACATTTTATGGCCGTTTCTGTTTTCCACTATACTCTCTTCTTCTATGTCTCATTTTTCTTAGACAGTAATATTTCTCTTTGTTGTCAGCAGTGAATTGTGCACAAAATAATTGTTCAAGAGCACTATGACGGGAAATAGTAGTTTATTGTTATGCAGTTTTACGACTAGCTTCAACTTTTTTCCTGTGTACGAGGCGTAGAGTCTCACTACCAACTATAATTTACGTTCTTTCTATATGTATGTGTGTGTGTATGTTAGTATTTGTACGTGCGCGCGCGAAGCTGCTTCTCGACTCTCTTTAACAAGAAAAAAGAATTAAAAAAGTATACACAACATTTGCTAATTAGTTTGTATCTATGACGTGAATGAAGAATTTATAGCCTTAGTTTTGTGAGAATAAGTACATTATTTCTTAAGAAACAGCTCCATAAAATAGATTTCAAGGCTACCTAGTTACTTTCTAATTTAACAGAAAATTTAAGGCCAAGTTCCGACATAGAATTTTTCAAAAATTTGCTGCGAGGTGTGAAAATAAAACTCAAAAATGTAAATATAATCAAGTGAAAATTCTTCAATTGAAACTCGAGCGAAGTACTCTATCAAATGTTCTAGAAAATGATAATAATGATCGTGTGTAATATAGTATAAAATACTTAGCAATGACTTGAAATATCACACTGGTCGAAAATCCAAATTAGTTTAAGAAATATTATTTTTGAAAATATGTTTGGACCCAGAAAAGTGACTCAAGGAAGAAAAGAGGTTGCATCAATATCTCCATTAACTAAGTTTCATATATAGTGGGAGAAGAAGGAAAAAAAATATTACATAAAACCTATCAATAATATGGAATACACAAAATAGCAATAAGCACTTGTTTATAAAAAAGATAACATAACGCAAAGTAGCAATTACAGAAGTATTGCCTAATATGTGTGGCTTAAAAAAAAACAGCCGGAACCGATATTTTTGAACGCACAGGCAGCTTTCGAAGCAGAAAGATCAACTCAGGAGTAGATATTTATTCTTAGATAAATAACTGAAGAAATAAAAAAAACAAATCATATATATATATATATATATATATATATATATATATATATATATATATATATATATATATCTGTACAACCGACCTGGAGAAAGCTTTTAATAGCGATCCAAGAATATAGGGCATGGTAAGTTCTGAAATCAAGAAGTCGGTAATAAAATGAAAATCAAGGACAGTTTAGACAAGAAGATGAATAGGTAAGGAGATATACTGAGTCCGTTATTGAATGTAAAATATAAAGTTATTACATTATACCTGGGGTATAGAAAACTAGCATGTGTAAACGAACTCCCCTATGCAAACGATTAATAATGACAAATAACAAGTAACTAAGAAATGAAGTGGAAGTATGGCAAAAGTATAAATTAAAAATTTATATTATATAAAAATACTAAAGTTATATGTATACGACGATATGTCGAAAACAAAGTCCTACAAGAAACGCAGTACATTAAATATCTAAGTTTCTTATTTGAAGATGAAGGTAGCTTAGAAAGGAATAACAAATGCTAATAAAATTTATAGAGTTATTATATCTCCTCCAATAAAAAGAAACACGTAAAAAAAACAATGACCGAAATGTATGAATCAATTCCAGCACTGATACTTACCCATTCCTCAGAAACAAGGGCACTTATTAAAAACTGCAAAGTAAATTAAGAGCTGTGAAATAAAAACTTAAAGAAAATAGAAAATATACCAAAAGAGGATGAAATAAGAAATACACATCAGACGACGAAAGATAAATAATATACCTTATAAGCAAACGAAATGGAAAAAGACAAGCAGATGAAAATCATATGGGAAACTAAACTCCTAGGAAACCAGCGCAGAATAAAACCCAAAGCTACTTGGAAGGAAGCTATAGAGAAAACATTAGCAGATAAAGATATTACGAAAAATGGCATCAAACAGAAAATAGTGATAAAGAATGCTCGCCCCTACACTAACGGTAGAAGAAGATATGTTATGATAAACTGGGTACTATGATTTTTTTAATAGTCAAAAATGTCTTCTCTGGTGATGTCCAAATATTTTGGGCACCTTTTTGCGCAATTATCCGTGTATTTTCACTTCTACATGTTTGTACCCTACTGCCACCACCTTCATTTTGCGTTTGTCTTTTATAATGGATTTTCTTCTGATTATATTTTTGTTACCTCCATTGTGCCGCAAGGGTCCAACCTTGGACCTTTGCTTTCCAATATTTATATTAATGATTTGCTTGAGGGTCTGGGGTGTGGGTGTCTGGGATATACGGATGACTTAAAAATTTATAGCACTATTTATACAAAAGCAGACTGTCTTTCATTACAATTAAACCTTACCAAAATTAGTGAATGGTGTCGATTGAATGGGGTCCACTTAAACGTTAATAAGTGTGCAATTGTCTCACACACGCGTTGTAATGATATAGTGGTGTTCGATTATTCTGTGGAAACTCAGCTAATCTCTAGAGTATCACAAATACTTGATTTGTGAGTACTTTATGATCCCAAACTTACATTTACTGGTCACATATTCTCTTTATGCTCTTCCGCTTCAAAGGTACTAGGATTTATCATACGATTTTCTAGGGATTTTAATAATACAAAAACATTAGTAACTTTATATCATACGTCGGTTCGATCCAAACTGGAATATGCGTCCGTTGTTTGGACGCCGTACTATATTTACAAGGGGCTTCTTATTGAGTAAGTACAAAATAGATTTTGAAAATTGTTGTCTTTTAGATAGGATGGAGAATGTCCTGTTGGCGGTTTAGATTATAATACCTTGCTTGAGAGACACGGTTTTCAAGCATTATCTTTGCGACGTGATATTTCGAGTAATGAATAATACTATTGACTCTCCATCATTATTATCTCAAATTTACTTTATTGCACCCTCCTGCGGGATCAGATCTGGGAATGTACTTCGCGTCCCAAGAGCTAGAACTAAATCAATAAGGTTGATATATAACCCCTTTCCACATTAACTTTTGTAAATTCTGTATACGCATTTCGACAACCAAGTTGTCATCATCAGCAGATAATTTCAAAGTGTCGCACCTGGTAAAACACGGCGAAAACAACCGCACGAAAATCAAACTCCGTACGCGATCCACACCGTTCAAAACCAAGATGTACACTACACGTACATGTACATGTACACTACAAGTTAATGTGGAAAGGGGTTATATATCAACCTTATTGATCAAGTCAATCAACCACAGGCTCCATCAAATTCAACTACAGCTAGAACTAACATTATGGTCAAGAGTCCGTTGTACCATATGGTGAAAACCTTCAACGAACATTTTAGTGATATTTAATTTTGTATATTATAATTTTAGGTGCAATAGTTAGTAATTCCTTTTAATTTGTTTCACATTTAGAATTACCTTTTGTTTTATATTATATTCATCTATTCACTTTGAATCCTTTGTTCTGTCAGTGGATGTAGTGTGTTAGATAGTAAAGGTTATTATTATTATTATTGTTTTGTTTAATTTGATACCGTTTTCCTCTAGCTCTTTATTTCATATGATAAGGGAATTGTGTAGGCCCAAATTTCAAATTCTTGTAAGTTGATATCTCACACAAAAATTCTTATGCTGTTCAGTAAATTTTTTAATAACTTCTTTCATAAATGTCTTAGTCCGGCTTGAATTATGAAAAACTCTGATATCGTGTTCTTAATAATCAGGACGTTAATTATTCTTATGGTTTTGTCATTTAGATTTCTCTTTTAAAATGTTACATAATTTTACGGAACCTAGAAAGACCTTCTTTTTTTCTTGTAATTCCTTTTCAGTTATATGCTTTAATAGTGAATAACATTTGTTCTTTAGAAGCGCATTTGTAACCATTCCAATTATACCACAATCTAACTTAAATTAACTTGAGTTTGTGACATGTGTATAATTTATATAATTACTATAATTATCCGGTACATGATTATGAAGTAATATATTGGATTTTAGTCCAAAATTATCCAAACATACAATGAATAAATTGAAATGAATGGAAATTAAATTGATAAACTGGGTTAGATGAACAGTTTTAGGTCACTACTTGTCAAATTTTAAAATCGTTTCATTCACTAAAACATTTCTTTACGAAATAATTAAAGTAATCTGCTTGTCTAATTACTGTTGCTCTAATATTTAGCGAAAATTCATTAAATTTATTCCTGTTCCAGATATTATGACGCCAGTTGATAATATTCTCTTTCTGTCTGTTAGAGCAGCGATGAAGTTGATGCGAAATCTGATGTACTTTTTGGTGTTAATGCAGTATACACGGCATAATGTAGGAACGTATAATCGCTTTAACGTCTTCTATTTCAAAAAGGGCATCTTTATATCTCATAAACATGTTAACAAAGATATTACATTGTTATACTATGCAATCGCGCATGGCTTCTGTGAAATTCTTCTTTAGGATGTAGATAAGAGTCAGTGCAGAAATAGAACAACGAATCAAATATGAATTAAGTAAAAATGATCTTAATCTGTTTATGGATGTATCAAAAGGTAAGAAATTGAAGGATTTCGTAAGTATTTCTTTTTCCAAAACCTAATTAAAGTGAAGAAACATATTCAGAATTTAAAGCCATGATAAATGTAGTAACTAACAAAAAAAGACAAGATATCATGACTTGATTTGACTATGTAATCGTAAATGTTCAGATAATTTTAGATAATGGATTCCCCTACATTGAAAAGAAACGATGTGAATCAAGAGGTGCTAGTCAAAGATAGTTTAAATGAATTTTTTAAACAATAAATATGTAATCCTAATCTCCAGATATTCCAGGATTTGTGAAAAAAATCAAATTCGTAG
Source organism: Dermolepida albohirtum (assembly GCA_031893035.1). NCBI lineage: Eukaryota > Metazoa > Arthropoda > Insecta > Coleoptera > Scarabaeidae > Dermolepida > Dermolepida albohirtum. Next base: position 458,328 of record JAVIWB010004862.1, on the reverse strand, counting down.
AATGCAGTATATATGAAAAATATGAAGGGAAGCCTAGAAGAATATAAATACCTTTTTCTTTAATATATATATATATATATATATATATATATATATATAGAGCAGTAAAGTGTCAACATGAAACTAGCCAGTTTAAGGTTGACGCTTTACTACGAAACAACGCCTGAAGACGATGATTGAGATGTCATCGAAATGTCGAGACGCCGATTCTTTCGAAAACTGTCCAACATCGCGGAGAGCTCAAGAATCTAATAATCTAATATTACTCATATATATATATATATATATATATATATAACCACTGATTTAGCTCACATATCACATTATTAGATGAAAATCGTTTACCACGCAAGTGTTCTTTAAGTTTCGGAAGCAGTTGGTAATCGCTGTGAGCAAAATTTGGCAAATATGGCGCATGTTCAACTAATTCGAAGTCCACCTGAGCTATTGCAACTGCTTCAATTGTGGACTTGTGACTGGGCACGTTATCCTGATGAAAGATAGCATCTTTGCGCAACTTGCCCCAAGGTTTCTCTTCTATCGCTTCACGTAACTTGGGAATAATAAGCACCTGTAATTGTGGCTCCTATCTACAAAAAATCTATTACAATTACGCCTTCAGCATCCCAAAATACGGATAGCATAACCTTTCCTGCTGAAAGTTGCATCTTGAATTTTCTCGGCGATGGTGAGCCCTGATATGTTCACTCCTTACTCTGATTTTTGGCCTCTACATCATAATGATGAACAAGACTCATCCATTGAGAGATGACAAGAAAACACAAGAAAATTTTCTTTGTCGTGTCTAGACCACGTTGAAAGACGACTGCAAATGTCTTTTCGAGTTACCTTGTGTGCATCTGTTAACATTCGTGATACCCATTTTGCAGACAATTTCTTCATGTTTAATTCGGTAATAATTATATTATATACCCATGTTATGAGAGACCAGTATCTTCAACTAGTTGTCTAATAGTCACACGTCGATGTTGCAGCACGAGATCATGGATCTTTTTAACATTTGTTTGGGTAGTGACGGTTATGGGCGCTGCATCTGGATGTTCGCCTATACACGTCTATCTACCACATTTACAATCACGACACCACGTTTTAACTATGTCGTATGACACTGCAGATTCCCCTAATGTATCCACCAAATCTTGACGAATTTGAGTTGGGGTCATCTTTTTAAACGCAAGTATTTAATCATCGCTTGTTGCTCGACGCGATCCATTTTGATACTGACATGTAACTCTCTCGATTTCGGCCGTTTACTGTAGACTCACTTTAACAGGTTCAGACTTGTAAATTTGTAGCATTAGTTTATACATAACGGGTTACAATAGGACGTGAAGGTAAATCATTGTTTTAGCTTATAAATGGGTCAGGGGCGGACCAAAGGGAGCAGCCCTCGTGTACCCGTTACTATAATATTATAGCATAAATAATTACTAGATATCCTGTATATTTTGTCTTGACAATTAGATTAATAATTTTGTTACTATGGACAATAAATGACTCAATAAGTAATGCCTAGACAAAAACTTTAAACCTTACGCCCAAGAAGAAGGCAATTTAAGACTAACATATGCAGATAGAAGTTGTTTGAAACAATTTCTCTTAAAATTAACATAACGAGTTTTTCCCTTTGGAAAAGACCCTGAAAGGGTCTTTTCTAAATCTGTATTTTACATATGAAGTAAATTTGAAACCAATAGCAAAACAATTGAAAAATGCAAACGTGACAGCGATACGTTGAAACTGTTTAGAACGAGAAACGAAATTTTATTTGGGATCGATGGTAGGGATATTAATACTAAATGATAGTTCTAAACTGAAAGTTATATATAAGTCCGTGAATTGTAGAAGGTTGGTTCAAAATTTCGGTTTCGAAGTGATATATAACAGAATTACTTTTGCATATAAAAATTATTCTCGGCACTCAATTCGTTTACTAGATTTAAGTTATTTGCAAGCTATATGCGCATATTTTATAAAAATATAACTGTTAAAAAAATTTTAAATTCTAATATATATTTCATTCGTCGATAGAAATTGGTAGAGAACCAACTGAGATAAATGCTGTAACCTACGTACATTAGCAAAAATAGCCATGTCTTGCAATTAAAATTTTACGATGATACTAAGTACTTAAATTACATAGATTTACGGCAGGTACTTGATGATCAAAACAATCAATAGCCTTAGCGAGAACAGTAGTTAATAAAAATTAGCTTTAGATTATTAAGTGACACAGCTCCTCAGGTAATTTACACACATAACCTGTATGGGAACGATGTTTAGTAGCGCCATCTGTTGGTATTTATTCCTAAATAATCTGTAAAATCTTCTTGACATTTCGTTCACTAGAAACTGAAACCTCTATGTACAGTAGGATAAAGAATTCGGTCTAAAAATGAGTAAATAACAAAGAATCAACGAACAATCAATTGTTATAATAAAAAATACTATGGAACGCTCCAAGCGTTCCAAATCATTTACGAAAATAATTTTTTATTGCAAACAATTTTAAGTTGTTTTGGTGCTTCAGAAGAAGCAGAGACGGTGAGAGTAAATAATAAACATTCAGGGCTATCATACGCGGCGGCTTTGTGGAAAGTTTGAAAAAGTGTTCGAGAGATTCATGGAAATGAAATCTGCCATAACCAAGATAAAAAATCATTGCGTTTCTCTAATCGACATACTTTCCAAACTTAAATTCGAAGTTAATTCAACATTGATAGGTTGGTGAAAAAAACTTTACCCTTAACCCTACAAAGGCGTCATAAAAAAACTCGAAGAGACGAAAGTTTCGTAAAAACGTTTGTAATATTTTCAATAGGACCCAGAAGTCAAGCATCAAAATATTAAATGACAATCATGCGATGAAGTATATAAAAAGAAATCTCGCGTGGTGAAGTCAAAAACTAAATCGATGGTCATCAATTTTCCTGATTTCAAAGGAGTTACCTGCAAGGAATTAATTCTAAATGGTGCAACGGTTAATACAAAAATTTTGATGTACTAAAATGTTCGGTATTCCAAACATCTTCTTGTCGTTCGTCAATTATCAGTGATTTTTTTTTCATGAAAATTAAATTTTTTGCTTTCCTAAATGTTTGATGATGAAAACAAACTGGTCGATTCAAGACATTCAACCCTCAACAATGAGCAATCTCTACATCATAGCAAACACGACAGTTCAAGCACGTGCAAACCGTTGTCTTTTTTAAGGGAGAATACGTCGAACATCCGAAATGACTTGGTTTAAGATTTCTAAACCACTTTTGGTTTTCCCATTATCTTGGAATAAAAGGTTTCTTTATGCATTAGCTCTGGCTAATTTACAGACAAGATACAGCAGTTTCTCTTATTCGCAAAGCCACTAAATCAGAAGTGAACTTCTTATGAAATTTGGAATCATTTCGCAAAGTTCGCTAAAGTGCAATTACTGAATCTGCGACGCAGCAGATGATTGCTTGGTTCGAATTCTTGAATGAATGCAATCTTGTAAACATTTGTAAAATTCCCGCCACAAACTAGTGTTACCAATGATTAATGCCTGAGATCGACAAGAAATTAATATATTTGTATTTTCACGAATACTATTTTCACTTCTTTGTTTAAGCAATTTTCAATGTTGTTGAACCATATATCGTTCCATAATGACATGGTAGGTATAGAGATACCTACCATGTCATTATGGAAGTTAATTTCTTTCGACACTTGTGATTCTCTAAGCACAAGTGTCAAAAGAAATTATTATTATTAGTAGGGTTGCCATTGGAAAGTAATCTCAGTTTAGAAAATGCATCGTCTCTAATGGATCTTTACAATGTATTTGCTTATAATTATATTTTACTGTATTACAGCAAAGAGCGAGTCTAAAGGGTAATTGTTTTTTATAATGCGGCACGCATCCTGCAATTTAAAAAGAACATGCATCGAAATAAATATTTAGTGTAGGATATATATCTAGATTTTTCACGTTATAAAAAATTATGTATATTATGGCATAACAGTGTGGTATTCCCCAAGTACATACATACATACATATCTTGGGGTTTCTAGTTGCTACGTGTTTATCAGGATCTAAGAAAATTCCCTTTAACATTACGAACTATTTCGCATGTTGTAAGGCTCAATAATAAATAGCACACCTATTTATGAAACAGTTGGGATTACCCACGCAGTATTAATTTCTCTTGAAATGTGTCTAAGTATTTTGCGTTTCGTAAAACGTAGCACTTGCTCTCCAAGAACACATTTTCTTTAGCGGTTATGGATTTATATATGCGCATGCATGTACAGAATAATATTGTTTTCTAGAAATAATGTGTTATTCCTATAGCCATTATTAAATTAATGCAGCCAGAGGCATTTAAAATTAAAAATTCTTTGAAAGAGTGGATAATTGCTTTATTTAACCTGTTAAGCCCACATTTAATAGTGAGTCATAATTTCTGGGAATTCTGTGAAACATTTCAGTATGTTATCCAGTGAATTAAAATGTATGAAACATTCAAGGAAATAATTTTTAATTTCATTGCCTTCAAGTGAATTTTGTTTTATACGAAAAAAAAGCAAAATTCGTTTAATATTTCTCGTAACCTTCAAAAACTATTTCATTTTAAATTATGTTTCTGTTTGTGATTCCATTATCCTTTCTATTTCAGATTTATCGGCTTTTCTCAAGCATTCTAAATATTTTGAACTTTATTTTTTCTGTGATTAAGAAATATTTCGCTTATATGTCAAGCTTGTCTTTTACAATTTTTCTCTCTTACTCCTATAATATATTACGTTTCGTTAATACTAAGTATAATACGAGGGTAGCCGTTTATATTTCGGGAACTGATAACACTGTTAGTGTTGCCTCCGATTTGATGATTGCATCGTGAAGTTTGTCATTTTTGACAATACATTTACCTTGACAGTTTTATTATCCGATCGCTATTTCTAAGTTTGGATGTTGAAGAAGAGGGACCACCGGTAAAGCAGTTAATAGAATAATCATTATATTTTTTGGAATACTTAAAATTGGAAAAAACAATTATATTCAGAAGCTACAACATAGATTTCAAGGCAAACCAGTAATATGAGAATCCTTGGCAGTGAATATCATGTGTGGAAGAATTCTGGAGTTCATGTAACAACAAAATTTAGAACATTTCTACTTTTAAATTTTATATTTTTTGCATTAGCTTCCTGTTTTGAAAAAAATCAATCAGAATTTTTGAATTATTTCTATACTTATTTGCCCTATAACTTTCTGAATAAAACTATTGTTAGTTGTATAATTTATTCTTTTGATTTAATTTTTGGGTTACATCATTTGTCGAACAGAATGTGGAAGACTAGAAAGGTCTAAGTTGCCAAATGTAAAGAATAATAATAATAATATTTATTGTATTTGTAAATTTTTACAAAAACAAAAGTCAGGCATTAATCTACATTAATAATAAAACAAAGTAAATTAAAAGAAAAATAAAATGAACATATTAGTTATAATAACGAAGGAATTGTTTATACAAAATGCTACAAGTTTAAATAGTCAGTTAAAGAACATGGTTCAAGATTAACTAGGAAATAATGTAGTCTATGCTTCAGCAAACCAATAGGTTGTGTGGATTTAATAAATATTGGAAGTTTATTGTGTACTTGCAAATTAGAGTAATGCAGGTCCTTTTCCGTGAAAGCATGTCTGTGGATGGGATACGAATAATTTATATTGCTTGAACGTGTGTTATAATGATGTGCGATCTCAGAATTTTCAAAATATTGTTTGTTTTTTATAAGAAACATTACACATTCATAGATATAAACACCGTGCACAGTAAGGATATAATTTTTTCTAAATATGGTTCGACAATTATAATATTAACCTCGATCAAGAAAAAATGGAATAGTTTGGAAGTATTAACATGATATTCAAAATTTATGTAAACTCAATAATCGGAGGTCAGAAAATGTAGAAAAATTTGCAGCTTGTTATACTGTGCTCTAAAAAAACGATGCTATTACCATTAATTTCATTGAACAAGATATAGGAGGCTAAAAATTGTAGCACGTCAAAACAGAAGGAACACTAAAAGAAACATAGAATATAGTAAAAGGAGCAAAGAAATAGGGATAAAAGGATTAGAATGTTAATAAATGAATAATTATATATATATATATATATATATATATATATATATATATATATATATATATATATATATGTTAAATATGTTCAATTTGTAATTTAATTAGAGTTTTCGTTTATTATTGTTTCAGTATGTACATATATTACATTAAAAAATCCATAACATATGAACATTGTCCTAAAATACTGGTGTAAAATTGTTGAACATTAAACAGATTATAATTTACCTTCGAATTATGTTTTGTAAGAACATTACTTAATTTCCTTGAAAGGTGTGGTATGCAAGGCCAGAAAATAGGTACCTCATTGAATGTAAATAAAATCAAAATGTAGAATTCGAATACGATTCTTACTAAACAAACATTTCAAAGAAATTAAGTAATTGCCTTACAAAATATAATTTCAAGGTAATCTACAGTAACAATAACAGTTTAAACACCAAATTACCAAACTTTAATAAATAAGCTTGACGTGTTTAGTATGCGCTACGAAGCTTATAACGAGTTATGCTATCAATTTTGGACACCAAAGCTACATCAATGTTTAAAGCTCAAGATGATTTCGAAATTACGATTCCTTTTCAATTTGTACGATATTTCATACACAAAAATATATAATGGTCATCAATAAAATAAAAACTAATTCCAAAATATCAGAAAGAAAATAAAACAAATGAACATTCAATATAATTACTGTGTAATTACCAATGTAACTCTTAGCTACATCTTCTTTTGATTACAGGATGATATTTCTTATCATTATAGACAACATATTTAGAATTAGCTTATCCTCATTCATTAGTCACTCTCTTACCGTAAAGTTTTTCCTATATTCACCTGATGTAAGCTTAATTTTTTTTAATTTCATGTTTAGTTTATGTGTAATAACACCAATAATTCTTTTCTGTACTTTCTGCGATTCAATATAAGATTCAATATAAGGATTCATTGTTCCTTGAAGTTTTAGACTTCTTACTATTTTAATTAATCTATCATTATTGGCTCTCTGGGCATGCCCATTCTATTATTTCGTTCTCCAATTTTGTGATATCGATTATTATGCATTAATTTCTTATCCCCTCATTCTCTATTGTTATCCTTCTTATTCTTTCTAGGAACTGTTTTATTTTGCTGGTGCCGGTGCCGATGCATATATTCACTGTGTACCTCATTACAGATCTAACACAGGTTTGTAAATCTTAACTTCACTTTCTGTTTATTTTCTTATGTTACATCTTTTAATATTCAGATACTTGTGGCCCTTTCATAAATTGATGAGTGAGTAAGTATTTTGTTCAGATTTCTATGCCTAAGTAAGTTACGGGCATCATTTGTTCTCTTATTTTGTTGTTTATTTCCTACGATACCGTGCCATGACGAAACACACAACACAAAGATCACAGCTTCTTGGGTTGACATTACCAGGTTTATTTTTCGGTTCTTTTTACGAATGTGTATAAATTTCTATAGATTATCTGCCCATTCTGCGACTAGTATCGCTCATCCACATAACATAAGACTTCTGGTCATCCAGTCTGTAAACTATTTCCTTTACATTGTCGATAATTTTGTCCATTATGACATTGAAAAAAATTGAGCTTAACGAATCCCTTAGAGAACTCCACTTATGTACCTAATTGTATCGGTTACATCTTTTGCTGTTTGGATTTTTTTTTTATATTTCTGTTTAAATCTTCTGATTCTTTTTGGTTCTAAAGGTGCACTTTCATCTGGTAATATTGTATCGTTATTGCTTTAATTAGTTTGACCCGATCGCATGTCTCTTTTCAGATTAATAAAACACAAACACCAGCACATTAAATTCAATCGTCTATTCTACTAACTAACGAACAGCAATAATGGTATTCATAGTAGTTCTGCTTGGACGAAAGCCTTATAATTTTTCGTCTATATTTCTGTAAATATGGAACAAGTTTGTCCGAGATAACTTTGGTGAAGAGTTTTTATGTTTAATAACGTAATATCTCTATAATTTTCATGTTTGTTTTTCTATCCTTTCCTAAATTTTGTAATGGTAAAGTTGAATATGATTTTAAACATATTAATTATAACTCATAGGTAGACGCTTTTTAATTAATGATATTAAAGTAATGAATTTTCAATGTGTCACTTTAATAATTTAATATTTACGAACAGCTACATATTAAACATAAACACATGCAAATGTTCCACTATTACTTGAACATCTTTCCTATTCCTAGTGTTAAAACAGCACTGCAACTATTAGCTTTTTTTAAATTTTTCCTAATTAGTTAATATAAATGTTCCTATATATGTCAATACATAATAGATACCTAGAAGAGGTTAATTTATTTCGTTACACTATAATAAACTGTTCAGTTTTTCTAATTGACGAACGTTTAATTTCTTTTTTTTTAAAAAGGAACAAGAGTGAAGTATTCATTTTTTGCACCATCAATTAAGCGTTGCTAAAAATTGATGACTACATCTATCCGAACCTATACATGTATATATATATATATATATAGTATGTACATACATATACATATGTATAGGTTTGTTGATCGCGCCGTCAGAATTATTTTTATGATACTAAACGATTATTGTCGAGCTTTTCTGTTAGTCATTGAATAAATTATGTCCAGGTGCCGTGCTAACGATTTCGAACAATCATTTATTAGCGCTCGAAAAAAAATCCAGACTGCGTGGGTGTATTCCCAAAGACGTACATTGTACAGCATTTTTTAATGCTTATATACAGCGTAGTACAAAAGAACGGAATAATAAAAGTTGGTAGTAGCAGTTTCTATTAATCGAATTATTTCATACTGCATTGATTAGATTTGAGTACCTTCAGAAAGGGTAACAACTGCTTTCAAGAAATTATAGTTCAGAGTAATTAAATATAAATATACGATTATGAAATTGAACATAAGAAAACACTAAAGGGGCATAACAGAATATTAAAAATTTTATATTAAATTTTAAAAATTACTTTTATATGTACGAAAACTTTCGTGATTGACAGTATTGTAATTTCTATGTGTAACCAATAGTCCTTCCTTACTTTCTAATATTAATATCCTAATTCCTAGAATATTCCGTCTTCTTCCAATGCTTATTTCTTAATGTTTCCCAGAACATTTTTCGTCTGCTGCATAATCTACTGAAATGTGTATTAACATTGTATGATACAAAAGTTCCTGTGCACTGAAAAAATGGTTTCTAAAATTAAATAAATAAAACATATATTTTATGTGAGCCCCATTGGTTTTTCTGAAGACTGTCAATTTTCTAGGAACAGATTTAACTAAGTTTTCTCTAAAGCTGGTAGAGATATTGCGCAGCTCCTTTATTGATACTTTCTTCTTCTTTATCGATTACGCAATGATTCTTGATTTTGCGTTCGAGATACTTTCATGTGCGTTCGATAGAACTCCAACCCTAAGGCGATAAGTGCAGCTTCCCCATATTTGCAAGATAATCATTATTACGGGAGCTTAACTATGTGTGTCGGCTCCTGATTTTACGGAAAGAACATAACATTTTTATGCAAAACCCATTATCTGAATATATACATTTGGTACTTAGTCTGATACTCCTACAAATATTCAACTTAACCATCTACGGTCCATTCATTAATAATTAAAATATTCACCCAGGCTATTGCCATAAATTTCTGCACCATCACTGATTAACCTCCATGTTACACAGTAGGTAGCAAATTCTTTAGATCTAGAGCAAAGTTTTATTTTCTCTATACCTATACAATAAAAAAATTTTGAAATAAGTTGCTGTTCTTCAAGTAGATGTCAAAGAATGAATGTAATTTTATCCAAAAACGTACTAGTTTTAATATAATTCACAACCAAAGATTCGTCTGATTCATTTTCAATGTAATTTTGGTACTGAATTGGTGAAGACTTACTCTTTCGTGTTCGTCAGCTTTCATGTTTCATACAATACTAATACTTCCTGTAAATAAAAATCATAATCCAGATCATCAGATTATTTTAATGCCAAAAACAGATGGTGCATCAGTTAAAATAATCTGATAATTTGTATTATGATTTGTATTTACGAGAAGTATTAGTATTGCATAAAACATGAAAGTTAACGAATACAAAATAGTAAGTCAGTATTTCACGGGAACACCAGAAAAGAGTTAAAATGTCTTAGATTTACCTCCAAATTTTTATCTGTGTATTCTTGTCAATCAGAATCAGAAGTATCAAATTTGATATGCAAATGAAAGTTTTTTCCACATATTTGTGTTTTTATTTTTATATTTTCACCCAATTTCGAGATTCGTTTACGACTAACGTATACAGTGAAGCGTTTTTTACATGACGTCTTACACTTATATTCATTTAGTATTCTCTTCATATATTATAAAAGCAGTTTCTGTCCTGTTACAGTTCCACTATCCTTCAATGTATTTATCCGTGGATTTAAATTTATCGTGCGAACAAAAATTCTGTCACCTCACTAGAAGCTTTTGTCGACTAGCTTTAGGTGCAGTTTCAAGTAACTATTCGGGTATATTTCTCCATTTGGCACTGTAGACCATTAATTTTCGTTATTTGGTATAAATTCTTCTTTAAATTTTACTATTAACTCACGTTCTTCACTGAGCATACACCTACATATGTACTTCTGCAGTCCATTTTTGTAATAATACGAGGGTAGCCGTTTATATTTCGGGAACTGGCAACAGTGTTAGTGTTGCGTCCGATCCGATGATTGCATCGAGAAGTTTGTCATTTTTGACAGTATATTTACCTTGACAGTTTTATTATCCGTTCGCTATTACTATTGTTGACAGAAACTTGAAAATATTATGTCAGCGAAAAAATTGAATTATCTCGCGGACATTTTCGTGCAATTATTTTTCATAACTTTCGGAATGAATTATCGCAACAAGAATGCACCGGCGAGCTGAATTCTTTATACGGTGATGAAGTACCATCGAAAACTATGGAATATCATTGGTACAGGGAATTAAAACTTGGATGGCGTTCTTTGGACGATGAATTTCGTGAATGTCGTCCCACGAATGTGTGTCGGAAACATTAATGCAGTGTCTGAATTGATAATGCATGATCGCCATGTGACGTACCGTGAGATCGAGGTATCTCTAGGTATTTGTAACATCAGCGTGCATAAAATCCTGCATGAATCTTTAGTCGTTAAGAAGCTATATTCACGTTGGGTACCACATAATTTGACAACCGCTCAAAAAAGGACTCGCGTCTATTGGTGCCAAGAAATGAACAAAAACTACAATGGCGGTGCTTCAAAGAATATTTATAAAGTCGTCATAGGTGATGAATCTTGGATCCATACGTATGAGCCCGATCGTAAACAACAGTCGACTGTGTGGGTATTCCAAGATAAGCTAAAACCAACCAAAGTTGTTTGCGCTCGAAGCACATTAAAACAAATGGTTGCCTATTTTTTTGGAAAAATCGCGTTGCAATCGTGACTTTAGAGAATTGTGGAACAGTCAATTCCGAATGGTCCACAACTATTTGTTTGCCAAAAGTTTTTGAAGAAATAAGGAAAATAAACCGAAAACGGCAGATCATTCATCGGTTCAAACAATTGAATATTTGACCGGGAAAAACATTGAATTGTTGAGCCATCCGCCGTACAGCCCTGATCTAGCACATTGTGATTTCTTTTCGTTCTCACACGTGCAGAATAAACTTCGTGGTGAACGGTCTTCTACGCTGGAAGAGGCAGTTGAAGAATTCAAAACACATATTTTAGAGATACTGCCTTCACAGTGGCAGCAATGCTTTTAAGATTGATTTAAACGAATGTGAAGTGCATGTGTTTTCAAGGAGAATATTGTGAAAAGCAATAAAATTATTTTCGATTATACAAATTTTTTTGTTTATTTTAAGAGTATACGTAATGCTATGAAGATTTTCTAAAGTCATTGGTTGCTTTTAGGTCTTACATTGGAGAAATATGATGTTCAATGAACGTATGAAAACATTCGTAACATTCAACGTTTGAACAGTTAATAAATCTCCCTCGAGTTTCAAATAATAAAAGTCTTCATAATATAATTAATGTTATTAAATGGAAATAAATGTTACCCTATTATATGTAATCGAATGCTTAAAGTTTATGGTGTACGGTATTTACTGTGTGTACGAAAATTTTCGTAACTGACTGTATATTCATGACAGTCATAAAGAAGTTACCTTCTTTATGACTGAAATGAGAAATGAAAAATTTATTTATTGTTATCTGTTTCTGGGTTTCCGGGCTGGAACTGCGTCACTTGTATATCTGCCGACGTTTCGTACCCATTTGTATGGGACATCTTCGGGGCTGAACAAGTGCACTGAAACTGACATTCCAGATTTATTTATTGTTTCTTAATTGTACGTAAAATGTATATGTAATGCCGCGATCACTATTTAATTAATATTAACTTCGGAAATGTAAATGAAAACGAATTGCTTTCGTTTTTATAGAAATATTAAGAGTAATGAACAGAATGACGATAGTTTGCTTCGAAAGAAATAAATAAATAGTTGGAAGCAATTTTCAAATATTCCATAACGAATTCCTGAACATTAGCATATTTATGATACTCACGCCGAAACAATATATCACAACTGTCTCACCAAATGTAAATGTTCAATATATTAAGTTATTTAAGCTTTTGTTCTCATGTTTTACTTTTACTAGCTTTCATAGTGTAATATGAATCTACGTATGCTATGCTTTTGTAATTTTTTGCCACATATCTCTACTTTATAAGTCTTTCGTTACTTCGTAACTTCTCGTAGTAGAAAGAAAATTAATAATTAATTAATTGAAGAATGAGTCGAGATTGACTCATTCTTTAATCACATCACAGTTTTTCTTTACTACGAGATTAAAATTCCAACCCGCGGCAAATTATTTCTAGCATTATAAGGATACTTTTAGCACCAATACATGTTATCCTTTATTTTTCTGGAAATTTTACGAAATGCGCGTTGGTATTTACTTTTGGCAGGCAGTGTATTTATTCAGCTGAGTCTATTTTTTTCTGGTTAAACATTCTCTTGCCATTGAATTTTTGTAATGGGTCAAAATACTCAGCGTATGTGTATGCGTATACCACACATACGTAAATCCATACATTATAGTTGAATCAGCGGACTGTGTGGATGACCTTCAAATAAGCTCAATAAAAATTGCGTATTCCTACGAACCATTTGTTTCGACACGGTAGTGTGCCAAAAATTTAAATATCGTTTTCTAAGGTTAGAGAAATTGTCAAGGTCTCACGGGTGAATATTTTTCTGTATACAGCTACGCTTCGAAAACAGGAAGTGTTAGTTTGTATTGTCGTATAGTAGTCCGACTCTCCTCTAATAATCCAATTTGTGACAGTGACAAGTTTGACGAATTATTTTAATAACCATGTAATTTGAAAGAACAATTGCATACGACATGATTAAAGAAAATGTTTAGTTCTTCGTTTAAACTAATGTTTTATACCTGAAAAAGAAATTTTTTAAATTGAAAATTGAAGCACAAATCCAAACTCTCATGATTGGTTTGTGATTTTTATATGTAACTATGTAATATTTATTTTGCCACGCCGTACGTAGGTTACACTGCTTTAAGCAGAAAGCTGAAAATCGTATTCCACAAGAACACGTAATTTTAAATTGACTCATATGAAGCAACAATAGATGAAAATTACCTACTTTTGATGTTACACTGGTTATCGAATAGAAACTATTCAGTTAGAAAATGATTGCACCACAACAAAAACTAAAAAGAAAAAAACAATCACTTGAATTAGGTGAGAAGATTGTTTAAAAAATGACACTGTAGTAACATTATAGTAGCTCCATTGGCTGAACTTAATTATAAGATAAAACTATATATATACAAAAATAATAAAAGCATATGCAGCACTAGAGATTTCTCAATGCTATTTAAAACAATAAAGCGTAGAAAAGTAAACCCGAATAGTGATTATATTTAAGGGTTAACGATCAGTCCGCTGTTACTAATTATCTATATTCATCATTTGCAACATTGTGAAAGTCTTTGAGCTATTTCTTTAGTCTGCAATTCATCCGCATGTTAAGAACAAATAATCGATCTTATCTCACCTCTGTAGGATAGCTCAATATTTTTCTACTGGCTTGAATCACAGGTGGACGTAATACATTCTGATTTGCCTAAAGCTTCTAACTGCTTTGACTATGGTCTTATTTTTGCGAAGCACGAAGCGACGATGCACTTGTGTCTCTTTCTCGATCTCACCTAACCATTAGTATGTGTTCTACAACGCTTATTCTTTGAACACGGGTACCGCAGATATCTAATTAGTGATCACTAATTTTCATAGTATATATCAACGTTATAAATATTCTTCTTTTTTCGAAGACTCTACATATATCGTAGTGTTTCTGATATACGTCATTATGAAGCCCTTCAGAAAAAGTTTTTAAACATTTCTGAATGGTGCATTCTCAACAATGTTTCGTTAAATGTTAATAGTTGCGAAGTACTGACCTTTCCTCGGAAACGGTCTCCAATATTATTCAATTACGTATTAAACTGTATAAAATTAGATCGAGTGAAAGAAATTAAAGGCTTAGATGTACGCAGGATCGCAACTACTGCAAGAAGATCTTTAGGCTCTATTGGCCGTAACTACAAATTCTTTATAAATATATGAACGCTTAATATTTTATATACAGCCTCATTTAGATTTCGCCTTGAATGTGCATCGACTATTTGGATTCCTTATTAACAGGTTAATATCATATCTGTTAAATGAAAATGATACAGTGGAAGTTCGCCCAATTTCTGTCGTTTCGATTGGACGGCAGACCAATCTGGGCAGTAACAGCGCAGATTGATCTGAATTCCCTTAGGTTTAAATTTAACTCCTCCAGTGTAATATTGTGTAGATTCTGCATCACTTCCATCATACTTGATTATAGATAGCAGTGCCATATCTTGGAATGCGATAGTGTGCTACTTCCTATGATACTTATCCTTCCATGTACCAATTACACCAGCCAACAAAGTTTTTACCCTAAGTCGATAACTGATCAAATTAAACAGCATATACATAAGTACAAAGCGCTAGTATTGGCTTACCTCTGGTTACGAAGAAAATGCATTCTCGAAAATCTTGTTGCTTTCTATAATTATGTCGGCAATTAAGTCGTCTGCAGCGATATTTATTAACATTTTGAAAGCAATTTTATTACATAACGTAAACCTATGCTCTTCCGTTCCTATAAGTCATGCCCTTTTAATAAAGGTATCTTACGAAAACCTGAAAATTTTGATAGAGAAGGTATAGTAAAGACTAATCCTGGAATATTTGTGCGTATTTTAAAAGTATGACTATGCACGACATCAGTTTTTAGTGGAAAAGGCAAAGATCATAATAACACTTTTGCGTGTTAAATTAGGCTTATGAGAAACTTTATTAAGGCACTGGATCAAAAAGGTGCCGCTTTTAAATAGCTTTGGAAAAGGATCACAAAAATAACACAAGGAAAACTAAAAGAATGTATTTTTGTTGGACTTCTGATACTAGAAATAGTGAGAGAAAATTTTTAACCAAATGAACAGTGCAGAAAAAACCAGTGTTGTGTCCATGGTACAAGTTTTCACCAATTTTTGGGAAACAAAGCAAAGAACAGAAAATTGGAAAATTTTAGTAATGATCATAATACAAGCATTTCATGGGCTGGCTCTTTAAAGTGAACGGATTTTTGTCCGGAAATATAATATATATTGAGGGAAATGCAGTTCTGTAATGCTAGAAGATTATTGTTGTACTTTAATAAGAGAGATTATGGATATTGTATCTTTTATTAAAATAAATGTTTGTATGCTATCTATAAAATTTAGGATAAGTCACTTGATGGTAAAGTCACAAATTGAAATTTATTGGTTATTGTTACCTAGCTAAGTTATGTAATGTACCAAAAGTTATACATATTTTTTTTGTTTATAAATTCTTTACGTTACTGTTTACACAATAAGCCATACCAGGTGTACCGAAAAGTCATTATCGGTTTTTTTATCAGATATCGCTAGATTTCAATATGCAATGTTATGATTTGACACATATGTCATTTTATTCTACTGATGTCAACCTTCGAAGTTATATATGTTATATACTGAGAAAGTAACACTGCCAGAAATTTATACCTATTTGAAAATGCCGTGTTTCGTACCTAAAAAAGTGCATTCGCAGCACGCATTACTTTTCTTATTTATTCAAAAGAAAAAGCCGCTAAAAGTCATCGTTTGCTGGCAGAAACTTGTGAGCATCCAACAACCATAAAACATGCGAGGCATCGTTTCGACAATTCAAAAATGGTGATTTCGATGTGCAAGACAATGAACGTCTAGTAGACCAAAAAAGTTTGATAATGCGACACTGCAGGAGTTATTATGTGAAGACCCAACCTAACTCAAAAACAATTGGTAGAAGCGTTAAATATGGCCTAAGAAACGATTAGCGACTAATGCAATGGGATAAATTCAAAGGATGGAAAAGTAGGTGTCACATCAATTGAATCACAGGCTAATGAAAAATGGAAAAATCGTCTTTGAAATGCTGTTTCAAAGCCATGCTCGGAAGTCATTTCAAATTGTTTCGGTCACAAGACAATGCTTTATGTTTGGTGGGAGTAGCGTGGTGTATTACGTAATGTCGAAAACTGGTGAAACCGTTAATACTGATCGCTACCGACAAAAAATTATCAATTTGAACCACGCGATAATAGAAAATCGTCCAGAATAGGTTAGAAGATGTAGTAAAGTTATTTTTGCAGCGCGATAACGTGCCGTCTGATATAGCAAATTCGGTCAAGGAAGCATTGAAAGCACTTGGATGGGACACAATATCGCACCCGCCATACTTTCCAAACTTTGCCTCGTCTGACTATCACCTTTTCGCATCAATGGGACGCGCTCTTACAGAGCAGCAGTTCGCCAATTTCAAAGAAGTTAAAAAATGGTTCAAAGAATGGTTTTGCTCAAAGTACAAACAGTTTTTTAAGTATGGCATCCATAAATTGCCTGAAAGATGGGCAAGATTATACAATCAAATGGCCAATATTTTGAATACATAAATTTTGCCATTTTCTTGAAAATTATGTAATTTTTTACGAAAAAACCGGTAATGATTTTCCGGTACACCTGATAAGTCACCGATTTGTGTAATGTACCAAAAGTTATATATTGTTTTTGTTTATAAATTCTTTACGTTGCTGTTTACACAATAAGTTATATGCATCAACATATTTACCCTTTCATTCAAATTTTGTACATTCTTTGAGACGAAAATTAAAATATTTTATCACGTTAAAATATTTGAAAGTAAGAAAAACGGATCCTTATATACTGCTATCTACATAAATAGGTATATTATTTCTTTTCGAAAATTAATTTTTGTTTTAATATTGGGAATGAAAATGTTCCAACGTTGTATGGAATTTAGGTCTTGTAAAATAAGTGTAAGTAATAATAACCCCTCACCAGAATAAAAATATAATTTATGCAACTATAAAACAATATTCTTGTTCGGCATTCATTATGTTGTACTTGCACAAGCACGAAGTTATGTTGTTTTCAAATGAAAACCATCCATACTTGTCAACGAAATTTTATTCTCGTGGCTATGAGTTTTGATCTCGGATACAACTGAGCTAGTTCATTAATCATTGGAGAAAATTGCATATCTAGTAAGGTGTAAGCTCTAATACAAACACTGTAAATATATAAGAAATCGTGAGTGGTGTTCACGATACCTCGATTTGTTAGTTATTCTCTGATTGCAGCACATTTATCAACATGTGCACAAGTTAGAAGCAACGACAGTGGAAATAAATATTTATAATGCACTTCTGCGAAACAAAATAGGTATAAGATTTGCAAAGTAAAAAGTGTTTATGGCTTCTTGGAATTAATAAATCATAATTTTATTAATGTGACAGATTCGCGTAAATTACTAGGTTTGATAATTGAGTAGCATTTGAGATGGCGATGATGATTGATGACATGCGGAACTTAAGAACATGTAGTGTAAATATTGTTAACCTATACATCATTCCAATATTTTAGTCAAAATTAAAGTCTGACAGCCAATTAAAGTAGACTTACTGATATTCTAGACTTCGACAAATAGAGTGCAGGAATTAGAACCGTTAATTCTAGAAACTAAATGGTTTCTAGATCAGTTTTTTAGACTGATAGAAGATGTAAATACGAATCGTAATATAAAAGTGTCTAAATAAGCTATCTGCTTCTGGATTTCCGGGCTGGAACCGCATCACTAGTATATCTGCCAACGTTTCGTACCCATTTGTGCAGTAGTTCAGCACTGAAACTGCCCTGAAGATGTCCCATACAAATAAGTACGAAACGTCGGCAGATATACTAATGACGCGGTTCCAGCCCGGAAACCTAGAAGCAGATAGCATGGACCACGACCGCAGAAGTTTACGTACCAAATTGTCTAAATAAGCATTTAAAATTTGAAACGTACGCCATTTCGGTCTGTCAAATGTTGAGTCAGCATTATTTGGTAACTGTGATACGGAAATATGGACATTTACAAAGATGGTGGTACATTACATTTTAGAATTGCGGTAACCCCGAAAGAATTTTTACCAGTTATCTGAACATTTATACGTATAAAATTCAATTAACTCAAGAAATGAAACCAACTAACATGAACAGCCCAGAAACTTTGTCAATATCGGACATTCGAACAATAGCATAGTTATAGACATAACCATTTATTAATTTTCAATGGACCAACAATACAATCTCCTAAATTCTAAGATCTGTTCATGACAATAGATCAAAAACTAATCTACAAAATATTCCTTAATCTACTATAATACTAAATAGTTATGACATTCTTCTAATGTATATGAATCTATGTTGCAAAGTAATTGAAATAATTTATTTTTTATTACACCATAATTTTCCACAGATTTTATTTTTCTGGACAATTCGATTTCCAATTTCATATAAATGTAGTATACTCCACGCTGATATAACGACAGCCAATGACGAGGATATAAATACTCTAGGGCGTACCTAGTATTGTAAAACAATGTTACATTTCTACATTTAAAAAGTTCTGGATGCTCCGAGACAAACTTTTCATATTTCTACCTAAAAATACTCCTGTAACTATTTCTGTGTTTCATGTTATTAAGTATTCTTCCTGTTTGTTTTTGGGCTGCCTAAAAAATGGTCAGATATGAGATCATTTTTTGGCATTTTTAAGTTAAGTATAAATATTTGAGTAATAGAATAGTTTAGCTACATCCTTGTTTGCATTCTTGGTCAATATTTTTCAACCATAATTGATATTATTAAGTTTCTCACTAAGTTTGCAGACAAGACAGTGGATGAAGCATTCGACAACAAAATAATTTGTCGTGACGAGACACATTTTCGTTCCAACGACTACGTCAATAAACAGAATTCTCGAATCTGGAGAGCAGAAAAATCCACATCATAAGGTAAGGTATTTGCAATGAACTGTAAAAAACTGACAGTTTGATATGCTACAGGTGGATGGGACCGTACTTTTTGATGAAGGTGTATCCATAACCTTAGACGACGTACGGTAATTGTGGCATATTGACACATTTTTCTAGCAGAAAATTAATGGAATGAAAATAAAAAAAATTACATGTGGATTCAATGGAAAAGCGCTGCCGATTACATTGTACACGAAATAAAGACATTACTTCAAAGAAAGTTCTGAGGTAGTGTCTTTTCTTGTTTTCGTCGAGAAGTTGCGATTTAACACATTTCCAAAAGTACACATTACAATTTCATACACTTCGTGCACCTGCGTACTGAAAATGTTACTTAAAAGGATAGCAGTTTATTACCATTTTTCACTAGGTGTTCTAGGAGCGTTCCACTCGTTCGAGATCAACAGCCAGACTTCTCCCTTCTGATCTGCAGTTGCCACAATTTCGTCTGCGATATTACATATATTAAGCGATGTGTATTTGTTTTGCAACAGACTACTATATATAATAATTATGTTACAGTGAGGTGTATCGAGAAAATGATCATTGTCCGAATAAGCAAAAACGTTAATAGGTGGATATTCTGATTAAATTTACAGTGGCGCAAAATTTAGAAGTACAGTATGCGATATGTATCTAAGGTGCTGGACGAAAAGCTTCTGCGAACGACGCGTGAAGAATACAAAGCACGTGTCCAAGAGAAAACAAGCGTAAAATAGAGGAATTTTTATGTCACTTATGTGTAACAATGATTTTGTGTAATCTATCGTTTACTTTATTAGTCAATAAATCATTTTGTTCAGTCTGGAATAAATATTGAAATATCGGATACCTAGTAGGACAGCGTCTACAAAATTTTATACCATCCGTCTGTGAACGTATTGAATATAAGAATAAATTCCAATTGAAAAATAAGAAACTGTGGTTATGTGTGAAAGAAATGACAGATCGTAAAAAAATCTGTTGTTAATGTTATAGTACGTACAATGGTACCACTTCAATCATCATCATCTTCTATTTTACTTCCTTCCAGAGTAGTACAATAATGTACTGACGAAGTAAGTTCAAAGCTAGTGTTAAATATACCGGAAAATTTTGAACTCTCAAAAAGTCAACTGATAATGGTTATCAGTGATGGTGCCGCAAACATGCTCTCTACAGGCCGATTTTTTAAAAAACATTGCACCAACTTATTACATGTTACGTATAAAATTCATGTTTTCAATTTGCTGGCAAAAACTATTCGACTGTTATCCTGAGGTAGACGCGTAATAGTGTATACAAATGCACCCTAAACTGTGTTCGCGAATTTCATAGATTTTTTTTCTGGTACTTTTGAACCACCAGATTCGATTCTTACACGTTGGAAAACAGTTTTAGTATTATAAATATTTAAAAAAAATAAAGAACATGGTTTTAAAATTCGATCCGAAGGAAGCTGCAGTTATCAATCAAAGCCAGTCAACATTTCAAGATAGGTTGAAACATTTTTAAAAGCTATTCAGAACAATTACTTCGCACTAGTGAAGGCAAAATTGGGAAGTCCTTCACTACCGTTAGTGAAATCTAGCGAAAATAGTGAAAGGTATTCAGGCACAGCTACGCGCGGTAAAATTCTTGTGCTATACGGAAGCTTCAAAGTGTTTTAGACATGGATTCAGATTTAGCCACATTAAAACAAGTTTGTGAATGCGCGTCTACAGATCCGTTAAGTTGCTTTAAAGATTATTTTAATTATGCAAACATGTCAGTAGATGTAAAACGCTCGTTTATTGCATATAAATACATCTTTCCTTGAGCCGCACTCGGTTTGCTGAAATAACTGTGGAAACACACCCAACGTTGCAAATATTTATCCGATGTTATCTACTTTGTGACTTTACGGAACACGTTTAAGGGTTATAATTTTACAACTTGTTATTTATTTTATGCACATACTATAAAGCACACGCCTAGAACACGCATCTCAATTTGGCTTCCATATTTATTACCTGATAAACCCCTTGCATTCCTTCCAAGCGCGCGCTGTCAACCGAACGCTTCTAGCGCGAACCCTATACATAACTATCTGTCTACCAGAAAAACAAAATTTAGAGTACCATTTTCCGACCGGGAATATGCTATGAAATTTGTCTTATACCATGAAAAAATGTATGTATTGTAAAGCAAATATATATGTTGTGAAGAGCAATTCCGAAATTTTATCAGCACCCTCATTCTGTAATATATGTAGTGATTATTATTTCTTTTTTTGAACAAAATTGCGTAATATCCTACTAATTCTCACGATTATACTGGACTATCCACGCAGTAGTATTACCGTGTAAGTACCTATGTAACATACACGTACGCCCATACGTACATATATGGCAATCTAGTGGCGTTCGCACTGCCCTGGCAATTCGGATCGATGTACCGGTTCGGTGGTGGGCGACTTATGACCCTCCATGACCTTTTGGTGCAACGTACTTCTCTATTTACCGCGCGCCGATCGTCCCCTCTCTTTTTATCCTGTTAGCGGCGTTTCAATGTTTAAGCGGCGACGTAAAGCGGCCGCGTAGCGAGCGGGTGTTCTGCATGGACGAATGAACAGATCATCGAGCACTCACGCGAAGCTGCTAAGCGATCTAGATCCGAGAGTCGTGTCGGTCTCTGTTATCTTGTCGGCCGAATTACAAACTGCTACCGATGTTGGAACCTCCAGGAATTTGGAAACTGCGATATTGGGTAAAATCTTTATATAGGGGAAAATAGGTACGCAGGTACTGAAGCTTTGTGGTCCGTTCAAAAAGGGAAAACAAAAAGTAGAAAGAGCGGAAAGTTTCTTTTAGATTTTCTCGTTTCGATAACTCACTTCAAAGAATTAAATGAATGTGTACATAAAAGGGAAAATGTATATTCGGCATTTTAGTTTCAGTTACATAAAGAGCGAAGTGTTCGAAACCTTTCTATTTTCGATTATAGATTCATTAATGTACATTCACATTGCAATAATAACAAATTACTTGCAAATGTCAGCGGGTTAAGTGTTAACATTTCAAATTCACACGAAGCGAAGAATAAAAAAACTTTAATCAATGTTTTACTTTAATAAAATTGGTTCTATATTCTGTGTTTTTCTTCATTTGTAAGTTTTATGCCGCACGATAACTAACAATTCTTTTTTCAAATTTTTCCATACTTCATTTCTTCCATACATTAAAATATAAAAGTTTCTTAGATGCGTCGATTCTAAACATGATGCACATGTATCTGTAAAAATGTAATTATGCTTATTTTAGAAAAGTATTTTATAAAAAGTTAACCCACGAGGAGATGGTGCAATTTAAGCGGAATCTTCTTTACTATTCTGTGCAACCAACCATTGGGTTAAATATGATAGATATGTATCAATCGATCTGTTCGAGAATACGCCAAATGAACGTCCTGGGTGCAAATAATGGAAGAATATAAGTTGTGAGCAGTGATATAGTACTTTCATTTGAAAGACTACAAGAAAACAACCAAAATCAATGCAAAATTGGGTCCGATACCATTAGAGTCCCCTGCTTTCCCCAAAAATTATTAAAACATGTGTTTCATAATCAAAACGTGATCCTATAAGCATAAAGGATGAACACTACACCAGTAGTCATCCAAAAACGGCTATTGACCCAAATATGATTGAGAAAGGCAACCGTGTCATATTAAATGACAACAGACCTTCGAGTAGACTTGAATGAGACAGCAGACATTGCTGGTATGTTAAGTGATAATGTGCATGGAATGTTAATTGAAGATTTGGAAATGCAAAAATACTCGACGTATTAAGTGCTGCGTTTGCTTACATCGGAGCAAAACCCGAAACATTTGAATACTTGTCGCAACTTTTTGATTTATTTTGACCACAATCGGAAGAATTTTTCGCGCCATTTTATTACCGTCCATGAAACCCGGGTTCACGATTACATTCCTAAAATCAAAGAACGGTCGCGACAAACACACGAAAGTTCTCCTCCACCGAAGAAGGCAGAAACAGTTTGACAGCAGGGAAGATTATGGCAATTGTGTTTTGGTATTCTCATGGAATTACTTTTGTTGATTACTTTGAAAAGAGAATAGTTCGTTACAACAACTGGGCGGCAAAACCAGAGAAAAACGGCCTTCTTTTGTCAAAGAAAAAAGGATAACGCTCTACCCACAAATCTGAGGTAACTATGTCTAAAATTCATGAATTTGGATAGAAATTAGTATTGCACTTGCTCTATTTCCTCAATTTGGTTCCCAGAGGCAATCATTTATTCCCGAAATTGAAAATATTGTTTGGCACAAAAAGATTTTCGTTCGACTCTTGGGCAAGTCTTCGAAATATCGGTTTGAAGCAATGAATGTATAGATATTTAAAAGGCTTGGGTTCTTGACATACAGCTAATTTTGAGTATCGATAGAACAAGTGCGTTGAATGAGCAGGAAGCTATATTGAATAATATGTCAAAAACAGCTTGCGTCTTCTTTGTTAAGCTACGTAGTTATCGACCCATTCTCGTAATTAAATTGGTAACTATGCTGACTTTAGAAAAATTGAAAATAATGCATTATTATAATTATGAACTATCTAGGGAAAATTTGAATTAGAAACTACGTCTCTATGGGTTAGGCGTTTGCCGCTTTCTTTCTAAACATGTAAAAGATTTCGAACGGCTTTTTTGTATGAAAATAAGAATCTCATATCAATAAATAGAAACTTCTTGAATAATTTAAATATGGATAATTTAAATAATAACTTTTTTCCATCCAATAAGAAAGCCTACTTGACATGAAACATGAAAAGATAATACTAATATGCTTTAATCGTTGATTAATTATTTAATAATAATAATAATAATAATAATAATAATAATAATAATAATAATTTTATTACGTTCCATAATGTCGAAAAAACATGGAATACGTCATAAGTATAAAATAGATAACAACGAAACAACAATTATAAGTTAAAATAGATAAAGTAAGTATATATATATATATATATATATGTGTGTGTGCAGATGACATACTCGTATACTACTTTAACGAATGTTTTCTCGAAAAAAATATTTAGACAGATATGTTACCCCACCAACAACGGTGTAATTTCGAAATTCTAAATCTCATTAGAAAAGCAGGACTTTCAAAGAAACCTATAATTGTAAATATATTAACTAATAGTATATCAATCACTTTTTATTACCGACTAATTGAATGATTTTTTTATTTGAAAATATTTTTCTGGGAACTAAATATTAACTCACTAGTCGTTCGTGCTTTCATTTTCTTTCAGTGCAGCTTTCTAAGTTGTCATACGTTATTGTCAATCGGTACTTTCAAAAACACTCTTGTCATATAAACAGATTTCCACGCAGCTGGAAGTCGTGCATCGATTTGTTTGTTGATTCACTTCTGTCGCTATATTTCAATGGTATCTCTTATAGTTATCTACTTCAGGTTCGTGCTGAAGGTTAAAATTCTTGTACCGTCTAAATTAATATTGTCCCGGTGATATTACCAATTTGCATAAGAGTGACGCGATCTCTCTCTTTGTTTCTGCATTTCTGTTATTTTTCCGTCATACACTCGTTTTTCTATTAGCTTGTCCGTATACATTTGCTTAAAATACTACATGGGACTTTAAAAACACCTTGTTCTTTCAAAATTCTTTTCCCTTTGCTTTCAGTAGGATAATGCCTTTCATGGTTCTCTATTTAAGTTCGCGCTGTTGTTCTCTTATTAAAAATGTATATTTATTCGTAGTACCATTAATATATGGCAAGAAAAAAAGTTTTAGTTGGTATTTCTTGCTCCAGACTTGGACTGCTACGAACTGCTCTTGAGATTGGTTGCTATGAATAGTTATTCCTTTGTAGTATATATCTGTGTCTGATAAAATATAAAGATCTATAAAAGGCACTTATAACAGAGTTTAGTTGTTTGAGGTGGTAGCATAGAAATACGTTTATTTATATCATTGGTTTCAACTATCCCATTATCTGATTATCAATACTTCCAACAAAAGTAACTAATTTTACTGGTCAATTTTATATTCGAGTGTCTTGAATTCAGATATTTTAGAAGAAGACCTAGCTGTCTCTACCGAGTGGCCAAATCACTAAAGTTTCATCTGCATATCGTAACCAGAGTTTTGGTTAGGGGATAGTGCATTCTAGATTTTTGTGCTCGAAGTCTGTAACAAGTAGATTAATTAAGAAAGCTGATAATCGCAATTCCATCGGAGCTCCATCTTTTATATGCAATAAACAATGATGTAGGCGAACAGTTGGGAGTCCAGGAAATACCTAGAAAGGCGGATATGTCCATATATTCATACAGCTGCATTATAAAATATGAAATGTAAAAGTGACATGCTATGCTTCTTTCTTCTTCAAAAGTTCTCCCATTGTAATAACAGTAACTTATTTTGGTCCGCTTATGTCTATTTTTATTTACTATTTGTTTAGTTAATATTTTTTTTGTGGAAATTTCTACTTATTCTATATGCACACATATTCCTACCAACAATAAATTTTAGGACATCACCTATTGCCCAATTAAATCATTTCAAATGCCATTCCTGAAATATGTATACTGGTCAAGATCTGGCTTATTTCTCTATTAAGCTAAATTCGAAATTCGCGAAATTTCCAGAACTTATTTTGACGAAGGATTCTGAATTTTTGCCAGAAATTTTATGTCCAAAATCTACATATTTTGAGCAAACTTAAATGAAATCACAAATTCCTCAATATAATAAAGAGCATCTAAAAATTATTTTATTCAGAAGCTGAGATCTAAACATAAATGATTTTATAAGTGCTCGAAAAGACATTAATTGGAATATTCGTGTCTAGTACAAAGCGCAGCTAGGCTTTTCAATCCTACGCAAATACTCCACTAATGGAACTTCCAATTCAATGAGCATATTTCGTAGATAGTCGTGACAGAATTTCAACGAGTTCGACGGAACGAATATCGCTCATAATGTAATTGATTAATTAACCAGAATTAAAATTGAAACATTATACTTTAAAATGGCTATATAAGTATATAACAAGTAATGATGAAATAAATAATCTATGTACGTGATACGTAATGGGCTAAAAATAACACATATGTACGTATACTAGTGAATATATGTGTGTGTGTGTGTGTGTGTGTGTGTGTAATCAGTAAATGCTACAGAAAATGAAATATTTATGAAAGTGAAAATGTTTTCTAGTCAGCCATTAATGAATTGAAAACAGAATAAGAAGCAAAAACACTTAATAAACAATAAGCAAGTAACAATATTAATGTGCTTTCCTGGGTTTAGGGCTCCTTTTCTTTAGTTGCATAACATAAAAACAGAAACGGTATCTATAACACAAAAATACTAACATTCCTTCCTCGAAGCTATCCCTAAAGACCCACAGGATAGTAACATAGCAAGTACATCACAATTAGAGTTTTGAAATAAGTATACTATAGTAGTTTGACTAATATTACGCTAGGTTCCCCCAAATTGGATCCAAAATTGTGTTCAGTACTTTAGACTTAGTCCTGGAAAATATACTACTGATATTGAAGGTTCAAGAAAGGATCAAATTTATTTCAATGAAATGTTAGCAAAGTGATTTATCCACCATACCAGAGCAACTTGTATAACAAAATATATATTGATTCGGCTTTTTCTTAATAAAAATTTATATTGGTAACTGTCCAAATGTATTAAAAATAGCAACAACAAAATCCATAATAGCAGAAAGTCAGAATAACAAATATGCGGTACACGTTTAGGTGTTTATGTTGGACAAACAGAGAACTTAAATAATTTAATAAATTAACAAACAAGGTAAACGATTCACACATACTAAATTTGTTTCTTTAATAAAAGAAAGTTAATAGAACAGAAGAACGTGTTTTTCACGCTATTTAACTTATCATGGGTAGTAAGTTTATTAGATATTGCGGTAAAAAATAAAGTCTTTAAACTTTTAAATATTCTTTAGGATTTTGTTTACTTCAAACAACTGAAGAAGCTCCTGTGTGGAGAAACAATTACTATGTGCAATAATTAAAAAAATGAAACAAATCAAAATTTCAACAGTCTATGTAGTCGTAAATAATACCATCTATTTCAATAACTAATAAATATACTTTGTATTTTTTGATTTATTTTAGGATATTTTTTTAAAAATGATATTATCTGTGAGATTATTGTAGTTGTGAATATGTTAATATTATTGCTAAGTTTTAATAAGATAAAAAACAGTTCTGAAAAATGCATTGAACTTATAGAAACTTAACTTGGTAGCTACTTGGTACCTAGAAGGCTTATTATTACCGAAGATGTATAAGTTTATGGGAAGAAGTATGCCAACTCTTTGACCTATCATATCTCAGACACTTTTATGGGCTATATGTAGATCTGGCGAAAGCGTAAGCCAATTACGAGTACTGATTTTGGCCTCTTGTAGGAATCATAATATAATAGCCCCAACATGAGGATGGACATTATCTTCATGGAATGTTGCACTATTAAGCAACTTAGTTTGGTACCTACAAGGCTTATTATTACTGTAAATGTACGCATATGCTATTGGACAAAAAATGGCGATTCACCCAGTAAAAGTAAATATTTTTAAACTAAATTTTGTATAAATATTTACTGTTTTGAAATTAATAAACGATTACATTTTCATTGGAAAATTCGCACCCCTTATACAGAAAATTTAATTACGATTTGCCGCTCTACGTAAACGAATATGAGAATTTAGTTGTCATCGAATCATTATTCTTTTAATACAGTAACTTACAACTGTATGCTACTGCAATCGAATCACCAAACCAATCTATCCAAAATAAAAAAAGCAAACGAAATTTTTCATTATAATTTGAAAAAACAAACGATGTAAATATTTGTTGCTTTCTTGTTGTTTTTTTAACAATTAATTTTCTCAACATAGTAACCATTGGTAAAATTTGGTAGACATACCAATACGAGATATGGCAATTTAATAACGAGACTGCTATCCTTCCATCGCGCAGTTGCATCAGGCGGAGCTGTAATTGAAATGTCATTTACCTTGACACTTCCCAAGCAATAACCCGTAATTTCAACTCTTTATGTGCTTTAGTTTACTTTCAAGCATTAATTGTAGGGGACACTTACTTAATAGTGCCGTGATAATAGTTGACATAAAAATCAAGCAGCGAATTAATCTGAAATTCCTTATCGAAATAAAGAAATCGCCAAGAGTATGCTCTAAAATGTTGAAGGTGGTGACAATGTTATGTCACGTGCACGAAAGACAAGACAGAAAAAAGCACGAATGAGCAAGTCGAAATTGAAGACGATGCTGATCGTCTTCTTCAATATCAAGGGCGTTATCGTAACTGACAGGGTGCCTGAGGGTCAAACCGTTAATCAGAAATACTACAAAGAAGTCCTAATAAAGCTGAGGGAAAGAGTAAAGAAGAAAAGACCGGATTTGTAGAACAACGACTCGTGGATTCTGCACCAGGACAAAGCATCAGCTCACTATGCCCTATCTGTGAAACAGTTTTTAGTGGACAAGCGCATTGTTGTGCCTGATCATCCTCCGTAGTATCCAGATCTCACGCAATGTGAATTCTACCTATGTATTTCCAAAAGTGAAAAGTGCAGTAGAGTGAACACATTTTCAGCCTGTTGGACAGATAAAAGCAAGACCGGCAGAGTGGTTGAAGAGGCTGGCAACTGATGAACTTAAACATTGTTTTGAATAATGAAAGACACGTACATATACAGCGGTGTATAGATAGGGGAGGAGAGAATGTCGACGGGGATAGAAGTTAAATAAAAGTTTATTTGCAATAAATAACATTTCTCGTATTAGTTTTGTTATTTAATTACCACACCTCGAACAGACCTTTACTGGGTGATTAGTTTTTTTATATTTTGTTTCTACATTGTATTAGTGTCAACATAATGTTCAACTAAAGATTATCTTCCAACAAAGAAGTATTTTCTTTAATTGAACTATCATCCTTCATGTACTTCGTATATCCCAAAGAGTGTGCAAGAAAGAAACAATATTTTTAATGGTACTCGCAGAGTTGTTTCAAGACGTAATATACAACTAAATTGTAATAATTGTCCAGAATTAATTTCATGATTTCTTTTCATTCAATTAAAATTATATTTTTAATTTCATTCAATTTAATTTAACATTTGAACTCTAGTAAACTGGTATGAATACACATACTCTCATTCAAGAGAAGTCATTTGGGTCGCAATTTCTCTTTGCTAGAAAAATACGTATTTACTTTTTCTCGTGGAAAGCGTTCAAACTTCACTTGTATTTATGCTAATTTAGGGTGAAGAAACTCAAACATAAAAGATAAGTTCTATATTACATTAATAAGCTAGCAATCGTAAATTTTCTAATTACACGCTTTAGGTATGATGTAGAAAACTGGTTCAGGTACATTGGAAAATAATAAAATATGTTTATGAATGTTTTTACTCTTTAGACGACATACTATTTATTACACATTTTTAATAAACATTAATGGTAGCAAACAAGGGTTTTTTCGTTCCTTCGATGTTCAGCATCTAAATGATATTGATTACTTTCTTTTTATGTTATATAAATAGCGCCTACTCACATAAATTTTCTCATTTGAATTTTACGATTCAGGTTTAATTTACACAATTTAATTTTTTGTTATACTCGAAGGTATTATTAGCAGACAAAATAAATTAAAATTACAAATAGAAAAACGAAAATGTTATGAGTCTCTTTCGTAATTTTTAACAGATAGTGTTCATTTCATATTTAAACTAAAATATTTTTTTTAATTCGGTACCAAAAGAATATTTATATATTTTTATAATATATACGAGTTTTGTTCAAAAGGAAAGGTGAATTTTGAATTTTCGCGCGCTGTGTACATTCGATTATCGAAATTTTTTTGTTACGTTGGTACACATTTGTTAGTCATATGTTGACATTATCAGCCAATTTTGATTACCAGTTTGTTGTTGACAACTGAAAAGCTTAGTCACGTTTGCGTGTGTTCTTCGATTTTTGACTTTTGAAAAAAATGAATCAAAGAATTTGTATTAAATTTTGCTTTAAAAATGGAATAAAGTGCTCCAAGGCACTTGAAATGTTGACTGTGGCATTCGGCGAGTCTACTTTGTATCAAAAAAGGCGTGGCACAATGGCGTGGTGCATCATGAGTTCTTGCCAACAGCACACTACAAGGAAGTTATGCAACGTTTGCGTGAAGCAATACGGCTCAAACGATCGGAATTGTGGAAAAAAAATCATGGATTCTGCATCAGGATAATGCATCAGCTCACACATCAATGCTTGTTTGTGATTTTTGGGCCAAAAACAACACCCGAATCATGCCTCAACCACCTTATTCACCAGATTTGGCTCCCTGCGACTTTTTCCTATTCTCAAAACTGATGAGACCAATGAAAGGAAAGCGTTTTGCCACAATTGATGAGATAAAGTCAGACTCGAAGAACGAGCGGATGGCCATACCGAAAAGCGCATTTCGGAATTGCTTCGACGATTGGAAGAAGCGCTGGAAGAAATGCATTATATCTGAGGGGGATGGCTTTGAAGGGGACGAAATGGATATTGATGAATAAATAAATACTTTTCAAAAAAATTCAAAATTCAACTTTTCTTTTGAACAAACCTCGTATATATATAAATATATATATATATATATATAAAGCAAGCAATAAATGGAAAATGGTTTAAGTTTACTTAGCCTGGGTATTCAAACGAAATGAGGAATGTGTATAACAAGAAGAAACAATACAAACCCCTAGAAGACAGTGAATACCGAGACAACCAAAAAGAACATTTTCGCCTATCAAATTTTTCTAATATCATTGAAAGAATGGAAAAATTAAAAATGAAGGAAAAGGAAGAATGGTGTACAAGTTCAATAAAGTAAATATAAAGTAGATGCTTCTTGTTTGAACTTATTTTACTATCTGCAGAACTCGATATCACCAAAATCTTAACTAATAACATCGCATCGGAAGAGGCAGTTGGAGCATTCAAAACTCATATTTTGGAAATACCACCTTCACAGTGGCAGCAATACTTTTCGAATTGGTTTAAACGAATGCAAAAGTGCATTGATATTCAAGGAGAATATTTTGAAAGGCAATAAAATTATTTTCGATTATACAATTTTATTTGCTTACGCACAAATAAACTCACATTTCACATACACAGATCTAATACAATAATTGATTTCACTTTACAAATACTTTATTATCTGTTTCATTTAAATATTTGTATTGTAAATAAAAGTTATTCTTTGTAATAATAACATTAGATTTCAAAAGGTTGCTATTATTCACCTAACCTATACTCAAATCGGCGAATTTGGATTCAAGTAAGACCACCTGCAAATTAAATTATATTGTAGTTCAATTAAGTAAAGTATTTTGACGATTGTTTTTTTTATTGGAAAACCAAGGAAACAAGCTAAAAATCAACATTATAAGAGTTATAAAATAAAGCAGACTTCTAAAATCGATCTATACACCACAGCGGCAACAGGATGAAGAACTCTGAAGAACTCGTTCATGTCACCAAAATCTCAACTAATAACATCGCACTGTAAATCAATGTCTTAACCCAGAATCAGCCAGTTATATTTCTCAATGTATACGACTGTATCTAAGCCACCTAAGCCTTATACCTTTCTGGGAAATAGATCAGGTAGTTTAGGATATATACAACATACTAAAGCAAAGCAAATAAATTTGTTTTGCTCTGTATTATACCAAACAAATGATGAATTAGTCTCGAGATGTCCTTGTACGAGTACATACTGTAGAACAGATTCCTTATATTCTTCGCTAATGTATAAGCAAATGTGTTCTTATTATACTATATGGACAAAAATATCTGCCTCGTATAATGCATTGCAAAACATGTTTAGCTACCATGCTCTGATATACTATTCTCTAATAAATACGTCATATACCGTATCAGAAGAATATCCTCAAAAACATCTCCAAACGAAATTCCATGATGACATGTATCTGGAATACACTTGCTGAATACAGATTCGAAATTGGACATCGAAATGGATTTGATTCGGTCCAGAGTTTATCATGTGATCACTATTAGTGTAATCACCAAATTCTAAAATCCAAAGCAGTCCTAAGAAAAGACATCCACCTAAAATATAAATTTTTTTTCATTCACCAACATTTTTGCTTTATGAATCTTCACACCTTTTCGTTTTAGAATATTTCAATGCTTTCATTCCATGTTCTGACCGCCATGTAGATTTCCCGTCTTCCAGCTTAACACATTATTCTTTTGATCTCTCAGTTTTCTCGCTGATTAGATGACCAAACCCTTTTTCATTCTTTCTGATAAGCGTTCTAATCATAGTCTTTTCTCACCAACACGTTTCGCACTCGATCCAATCTTATAATTTCCAATACTCAACGTAGATATTTTATTTCTATACTCGGTACTTTGCTTACTAATCTCTCTCGCTCTTTATGGATTATACACTGGTTTAAAGACATTCATTTTTAATGTAGCCATGAACCTATTTCTTACACCATAACACATATGGAAAAGAAATTCATGCGGTTATTTCAATTTCCTGATCATCTATTATATTCATGTATACTCTCAAATATTTAATTGTCAGTTTGCTGCAGCATTTTCCATCTGCTTCGATATTTATCTTTACGTTTGTCTTCTCTATTACTATTATTTGAGTTTTATCAACATTCATTTTTAGATATCTAGCTTTAAGAATTTTACTGTAAATCACAAAATTTTCTTGGTGGTAGCACCCGCGGTTTGCAAAAATTTATTTATAAATTTAGAACCTTACTGGTTCTAAAACTGTGTTGCTGGTTGATGGTGTATAAGTCTCTTTTATATAATCGTCGATAACCATAAATGGAAACAGCTAAGTACATCTCCCCGTCTTAGGCCTCCTTTAATTTAAAATTCACCAAATTCTAGATTAGCTCTTCATATACTGTTCTCATACAAACTCGGATTAAATTGTTTCTCATTATTATTCTGGTCCAAAGATCTATTAGAATTTTCCAATAGTAGGGGAGCAATTCAACACATTGGGTGAACTAAATTCTAGAAAATGAAAAAAATTTCATTGTAAAAACATACTTCAAGTTTCTTCATTAAGTTCGTAATAAATCATCTATATCGTTACAAGAACTCTATTATAGTCTATAATAAGTCAAAGTTTTACCATGGGTTTCCAAACTTCAGTTTTATTTATTAAAAGTTTACTAAAATTTAAGGTGTTTATTTATTGAATTTGATGGATTTTCGCACACTGCGTTTTGGCTTTCAACGGTACAGATCGTGTGGGGAATTTGTTACGTACGGGTATTCAGCCGTAGTTTTCCAAGTCCGACATTGTTTAATTATCTGCTGATTATGACAACTTAGTTGCCGAAATACGTATACAGAATACGAAAATTAATGTGGAAAGGGGTTATATATCAACCTTCAGTGATTAAGTTAATCAACCACAGGCTCCATCAAAATTACCATTGTATGACGTGTCTGTCGAATTTTAAATATAGCTCACTATTATTATTAATGTTATTATATCAATTAATGTCAGTATGTATGTAAGTTATTTCGTACTTGAAAATATGATCACGGAAAAGGCTTCTCCAAGATTTTTTAAATTTGTTCCAGATTTTTAAGTGGCAGTACAGTGGATCTGACTTCATTTAGGTAACGCTTAACATAATCCAAAATCCAAATTGATAAATACAGTTGCTTGCCATTTGAAAAAATATATGTGAAACATAGGAAGAAAATGCGAAAGCAATAAACAGGATATGATAGAGTGCAAGTTACATAGAACTGATTTTTGCGTATTTTATTAACGACGCTGGTTAAAATAAACCTAGTGATATATATATTACTACATTAATAAGAACGCCATTACTTCTTGTGAGTTTCTAAATAATAAAAGCTTTGATTAATTATGTATTATTTTCATAAATTGCCTCGAAAATAAAACATAACTTAAGATTAAATAAAAGACGTAACCTAAATATTTTCTATGTGTGCATGAAATATTAAAGTCGAGCGATTCCAAATACAAAGAAAGATCATCAATACATAAAAGAAAAAGATCAATGACCTCAAAATAGACCTTTGAGCAGCTACATAGGCAGTCTGGTGGTATTAATTTAGTATACAACGTTTTCCACTGCATCTTTAAATGTAATTTAAATATATCTTTCACTAAGTCTTGTACTACTTAATGCCGTAAGCTTTTAAATTACATGAATAATCTCGATTTTAATTCAAAACGAAAACTATTTTCGATGGCACGGCTATTCATTACGATATAGAAATTATTTTTAGATTAAAATTGTATGATTTATGATGCGTTTGAATAGTATTTGGGTCTTGGTTTGAGACTCAAAAGGAGACGAAGAAACAGACGCCATCGAGAAATGTGAAAGCTTCGACTGTTTATTACACGAAATGCATTCCTGGAATTGTTCTGGGAAAAGAAGAAAGTAAAATGATCAACTGCACGTATCAGAAGAGAATCAGAACTTCTTAGAATTTATTCTACATATAAAATGAATAATCATTTCTAATAAAGATTATCGTTAATCAATTCTGGTCAACCTAGATTGTTGATCGGTCGTTGTAGTAGGAAAAGAAGATAATTGATTCCTCGTCCGTCTGATAAATTTTATTCAAGCGTTTCCGTCTTATTTATAGTTGTCGATATACAAAGATTTAAGTCTTGTACATAAACTAAATGCTGTACTTATTATAGGCGCTACTTTATGATCTAATTTTTACTTACAAAGAGAGATTTGTAACTCTCCTCGTATTTGTGTTTTGATGACAACAATTCATGCGAGAATAATTTAAAAACCATTTAACAACAGCGTTTTTAATGAAAGTTATCGTACATTTTAAGTGTTAAAAAGAACTCGGAATTCATTATTAAATTACATAATTTTTAACTTTCGTTAATTGTCAAAATTGCATTCACATGCAATATTTTGTTTTTTATTTCTTTTTATGGAACTAATAACTTAATCAACGCACATATATGAAACACTTAATTTATATGATTATGTGGCGTTTCATAATTGTTTAATTTATGCAGTTCATTGCCATCGCTTCCATTATCTCTGTTTATAAATTGTTCGTGGTAATTATAAATTGAGTTCTGCTAAGAGGTGATCTGTTTATATTTCTTTTCCTTGAACGTAAACTATTATGCGTCAAAGTAAATAAATTCTTTTAGGTAGATTCTAGCGAGGAACTGTTGCAGTAATAGGTGTTGCAAATTAAGAAAATATCATGTATGTGCGTGCCAATTAGTTATTTCCTGATAATTATACACTCATCCGTTTACAAAATACGTAACCCTCACTGACAGGCTACGTACTTATGTATATTTACTTTTTCATAGCCAATGTCTATAACAAGTAAGAATTACTGAACTGTTATGTCTATTGTCGTTTGCAGAGAATAAGAAACAGAACAATATCGAAATATTAATTTTCGCATCATGAAATATGCACAAGACATTACAGTCGGCGAAATAACTACAACTCCAGATAACAAAATGACCAAAACTATACTTTATGTGAAATCTAATTGATTGAAAATGTTACTTAATATTTATTGAATAAGATTATTTATTTTAGTACTGCCGTCAATACACTAATATTATCATCGCAAATATGAGAGTGGTCCGAAAGGTCTCCGATCCCAACATGAAGATGGCAGCACTCATCAATAAAAACTAGGGAATATAGTTGTGTATCTACTGTACTCACCAAAGTTTCAGCCATTTTGGACGCGCAGTTGCTACTTGACAGTCGTTTGAGTGAGTCGATGTAAGTATCGAGTATTGAGCTGTCATTAAACATATGCGTTTGAAAGGCAATACGCCTATGCAAATCAAAGATGAGATGGACGGGGACCCTGCATCATCATTTACCACGGTGAAATTTTGGGTATCTGAATTTATAAGTGGCCATGAGAGCTTGGGAGATGATGAACGTTCGGGACGTCCAAAAACTGCAACTACTGACGATAACATCGCTAAAGTTCAGGTGCTAGACGACAGTCGAATTAAAGAGTGAGAGATAGCAAAGACTATGAATATGTCCAAAGAACGTATTAGTCACATGTTAAATCAAGATTTAGGCATGAGAAAGCTGTCCGCGCGTTGGGTGTCATGTTTGCTAGCGTTAGCCGAAAAACGTGTTCGAATGAACATTTTCAACATTCTGTTGGCGCAGTTTAGGCGCAATAAATCCGAGTTTTGGCGCCGATTAATTACTGTAGATGAAACTTGGATAAACTGTTATACGTCCGAAACAAAAATATAGCCAAAATAGTCGACTGCAAAGGGGGAACCGGCTCCGAAAAAAGCAAAAACGGTTTTTTCGGCTGGGAAAGTGATGGTGACTGCTTTTTGGGATAGTCGTGGAATTATCTTAATTGATTATCTTCAAAAAGGAAAAACTATTACAGGAGCATACTACGCATCATTACTTGACAAGCTGAAGGCAGAAAAGAAAAAAGAAAATCCTGTTTCGTCAAGACAACGCGTCGTCTCGACCATGGCGAAAATCCACGAATTACAGTTTGAACTGCTTGACCATCCGCCTTACTCACCAGATCAAACCCCAAGCGACTTCTTTTTGTTCCCTTATCTAACAATTGCGCTCGGTGGACAGAGATTTTCGTTAAATGAGGAGGAAATCACCTTCGTGAATAATTATTTTGCAGAGAAAAATGTTAAGTATTGTTTGGACGGGTTAAAGAGACGGGAACATCTCTGGGAGAAGTTATAAGGAGACTATATGGAAAAATAAATATAAATTTTAAGAAAAAATGTCTCGTATCTTTGTTAATTCGGAAACTTTTCAGACCACCCTCGTAGAAGTTCTACACGACATATTTAATTTTATCGTTGATTTAGCATATTGCGGGAAGTTTCAACAAATCATATTCAGTTAAAATATACAAAATTTTGTCATAATTCTGAGCTAAATCAATGACAAGACTCACGGAAATTATGACATTATATTCGTCTTAAACAGGGCTCATTGTACATTCCGCCACTCACGCGTATTGACGTTCCAACTTGAAATAATTCTAAGGATATAATCTTAGCTTTTGCTGATATATTATCTCGGATATTTTTTCCTGGTGCTTATTCTGTTGATTTTATTGCATAAGATGATAGCATTAACATTACACAAATTATTTATGAATAGACCCGTCGCTTGTAGTCTGATTAGATTGCAAGGTTTTGTGCGTTCTTAAAGTAATTTTCAATCATTGACTTCAGAGACAAATCTATCTAGCTATGTGAAAAAGAAGTCTGATTATCCTTATTTTCAAAAACGAAGATAGAACTGATGTTGGTAAAAGACATTAACTGACGTCAATTTTCTTTTGTTCAAATCATTATTTGGCTACTCTAGTTGTATGCGTCGCTAAATTATTGTGTCGGAAAAAGCAAGTGTCGTCTGCGATTTAATTTCGAAAGTTGATGAGAATTTCGTCCAAAAGTTGAATATGCTTTCATGTCATTCGTGTAAATATTCATCATATTTGGAATGAATAACAGCCAATTTTATCGGAGGAGTTGAACACGTTGTTATCAACAAAGGGCCCGTACCTCCAGGCCAGACGATTAATGCAGAATTCTAGGGTAAGAAGATGTGAGAAGAAATTTTTAGATTAGTGGCCCAAGAACGACTGAGTTTTTCATAATAATAATGGCAGACCACATTAATTTCATCACACAGCAGTTTTTGGTGAAAAACAACATGGTGATTGTCTACCATTCAGCATAGTCGATTTGATTAATTCTGATTTTCCTCTGTTGAAAGATAAAAATTAATGTGATTATCAACAAGGGGTCCGTACCTATAGGTCAGACGATTAATGCAGAATTCTAGGGTAAGAAGACATGGGAAGAAAAATTTTAGATCAGTGGCCCAGGAACGACTAAATTTTTCACAATGACAATGACAATGACAGACCACATCAATTTCATCACGCAGCAGTTTTTAGTCAAAAACAACATAGTCATTGTTTTCATCCAGCATAGTCGACTTTATTCCGTCTGATTTTTCCTCTTTCCGAAGATAAAAATGAATGTGATTATCAACAAAGGGCCCGTACCTCCAGCTCAGACGATTAATGCAGAATTCTAGGGTGGGAAGATATGAGAAGAAAATGTCTATAGCAGTGACGCAAGTCACATACCAATTTAATCATACAGCAGTCTTTGGTTAAAAACAACATGACCATCGGTTTCTCATCCAGCAGAGTCTGTTTTACTCCTGACTTTTTCCTCTTTCAAAAGATAAAGATTTAACATATATAGAAGAAATTAGAGTTGAATTGCAGACGATGATGGACGCATTAGCAAAGCTTCCAAAATATATTCCTTTCGTGGCAAAAGCGCTAGGATCAGTGCTTGCACTCTCAAAGGAACTGCTTTGAAAGTGATTAAGGTGAATGAAGTCGTAGCATTTTGAAATGTTATTTATCGCTACATTTCGGTAACTTTTGGTATTTACTTTATATAAGAGCTACAAATTTGTAAAGCTACAAGAAGAAGATTAATTAAAGATCTGTATTGTTTTAGATATTAATATAAGCGATCTTGACATATCATATTATTTGATTGGTATTTGTAGTCTGTTTTTTGAAGACGATTAACAATACTGCAAATGAAAATGGGTAGAGCCAATATACAGGAGTTGTGAATTTTCATTATAATTCCTTTCCAACGAAGATCTTTAAAATATGTAATTGATAAATATTGATTAAACACATAATGTTTTTTTTCTGTGCTACCATTTAGTTCAAATTATGTTTCATGTGCTTGTGTAAACTATTAATCAATTGTCATGTTTCGAAATATTCAACCGAGCATTGCCAGAATTTCTTTCTGTCTTAAAAAAGTAATTTATTATGTTATTAACAAAAAACGTTTAGAATAAATAAGTCTTCTGGCAAGTACACATGTAAAAAATTATTAATTTTAAAATACTTGTGCGTTTGTCAATTTTACAATATTAAACAAAAAAATGTATTTTTAACAAGTGTTGAAGAAAATAAATAACTTATAAAAGAAGAACCCGCTCCCTCGTAATATCGTTAATATACATAAGCTAAGTGTTTTATTATCTTGATTGTCGAAACTTTCAATGAAAATTTGTAAAGATTATAATTAGAACGAGACAAACGTATTAAAAAAAATTCGATCATTTATTTGTGCATAAGAGTCTTGAAATTAAACTCCCAGGAAAACAGGCTAGAGGAAAGCACAAAGCTAAATGGACTGAGTGAAGAAAACGGCCGATTAAATTAGTATTACAT
The DNA here is from genome assembly GCA_031893035.1 of Dermolepida albohirtum. Taxonomy (NCBI): domain Eukaryota; kingdom Metazoa; phylum Arthropoda; class Insecta; order Coleoptera; family Scarabaeidae; genus Dermolepida; species Dermolepida albohirtum. The sequence goes on along the minus strand of JAVIWB010004862.1, from coordinate 418,223 downwards.
GAACTTAAGCAAGAAAATAAGAGGGTAGCCGCTTATATTTCGGGAATAGCAAACAAAAAAAAAGTTTTTTATTATCGAAAATAGTTTTATTACTCTCTAAAATATTCTCCTTGAAAATCAATGTACTTTTGCATTCGTTTAAACCAATCCGAAAAGCATTGCTGCCACTGTGAAGGCGGTATCTCCAACATATGAGTTTTGAATACCTCAACTGCCTTTTCCGGCGTAGAAAATCGTTGATCACGAAGTTTATTCACATGTGGGAACAAAAAGAAATCACAGGGTGCTAGATCAGGGCGGATAGCTCATCAATTCAATGTTTTGCCCGGTCAAATATTCAATTGTTTGAACCGATTTGTGAGAGCTCGCATTGTCATGGTGAAGAATAATCTATCGTTTTCGGTTCGTTTTCCTTATTTCTTCAAACACTTTTGGCAAACAAATAGTTGTGTACCATTCGGAATGGACATAAAAAATGACAAAGTTCACGATGCAATCATCACATCGGAGGCAACACTAACAGTGTTACCGGTTTCCGAAATATAAACGGCTACCCTCGTAACATCAAACAGAAGACAATGGAGTAGAATGGTAACCTCGGTACCTATGGTAGAAGAGGATATATAATGATGATGGCTACAAACAAATTTAATGGTGACTTCACTGTAAGCACACGAAAAACAATTTTTTTCTCTATGAATATACCAATTTTTTCAATTAGGATAGGTTAATTTATTGCGGTCGTGTTGCATGCTTGTACATATTTACGTACATTTGTTTATAAGGGGATTAGCAGATAAATGCCTTCTCTTTGACATAATGGCATCGTTTTCATAGACACGACAAGAATATATATATACTTGAGCGAATCCAATACAATGAAATACATCATGTTACACATAATTAAAAGTCATTCAGACCGGTATACATACCAGGTACATTCGCATACACCATGCCGGTATCATAATTTCTCGGATTCTTTTCTCATTCTTTCAACCACAATGGAGCTATTAATATTCATACCTATTAAATCATGTTTCTTCGCATTAAAACCGCCCATTTTACGTCGACCGCTACAAGACACGTACACACACACATACACACATTCGCACACGTGTTCATCTAATAATTTGATTTAGTGTACAGATAGACCGTTGCCGAGATATCGCACGCGCCAATGAGATTGCTAATTATTTTCTGCCTGGTGATTTGTGGATGTTCGCGGACGCGCCGCTACATCTATCTGAAGTCGATAAGTTGTATACGTAAGGAGTCAGGAATGTGAGAGGATCATCGCGCGATGATTCGAAACCATTAGCCGGGTATTACTACTGTTGATTCTGTTATTGTTATGGGAATTGGTTTTTTGCTTAATGGTATTCTAAAAGATACTGCTGTGTTTTAAATTGGTAATTAATAAAAGTCTGATTTTTCTTTCTTTTGTTTTAAAACATATATTCGTACGAATATTTCTATAATTGTTTTGATTAATACAGTTTAAACTCTGTTCAAATCTATGCCTTCATATATGTCTACTTATTTCACTGTTCTCTAGAACGTATATTACATATGAAGCACAATGTACAGGGGGAAAACATTTTTCAAATATGGGTTCAAATTTGTATAGCGAATACAAGACACAGGCTATTCAGAAAGTGCTAATATTGGATTAGCTTTGGTTACGGAGGAAATGCAGATAGAGGTATGTTCAGACTTGTCACTAAAGGGGCCACAAATTCTCATTGTTGTTCTAATTTGGTTGGCCGCTATACTTTAAGCATGGGATACGCAGACACATGTTATATAAAGGATGCAATAGCACAGCATAGAGCCAAGAGGATGAGTTCAGTGAGTTTTTAACAACAGAAAGGCATCAAAAATGATTAAGATTTTAATTTAGTTCTTTATGGATGCGATCATGCCTCGTTCGTGTATCAGTAATCCAAACAATTTTTGTTATGTGCATGGTAAATTTTCTTCATTAAATAAAAATGAAAGATTACGTTTGAGTAGTGTCGAACCTATAAATTTTACTTTCATGTGACCATCAAAAATCTATTCAAACGATAATACAAATATGTAATACATGAAGCAGATATTTGAGAGACTGGTCTGAACAGCAACATTCTTTAGTTTTCGCCGTTAATTTGTGCTGAAAAAAACAAAAGAACCATGTTGGAGATTGTTATATTTGCGTTAATAAGACAACAAGACTCAACAGGCGTAAGAAAGAGAAAAATGATTATGTGGAGACAGTATCAGCTCAAAAAGCCCATCATATGACGAACATCATCTAGTTCTTCAACCGCCAATGAAAGATGAAGCACGACGACCATTTGTGGAATATTTGTACGGATTTCAAAGTTATTGCAATTACCTTGGGTACGTAATGAGGTTGCACCAAATTGCTGTTGCTTTTAATGTTTTTGGGACAGGGCGGCAGAGAAAACCATTATATTATGCTGAAGTGGTCATTTCGACAGGACGTTATACCAGAAAATGACAATGTGTGAGACTAGCCTTTAGTGGAAGAAGTAAAGATCATAATACCACCTCAATATGTTAAGGAAAAGCTCATGAAAGACTTTGTTAAGGCACTGGGTCGATAAGATGTCAGTTTTAAATACCTTCCAGAAAAGTTCCCAAAGCTAAGAGAAGGAAAACCAAAAGAAGGGATTTTGGTAAGGGAAAGAGTAAGTGATGCACCGGGAGGTGGGCGGCTATGGTGCAAGTTTTTATTAGTTTTTTAGGCAACAAAAGAAATTACAAAATTTTGGTAATGGGCACGATACAAGTATTTCACGGTATTGGCTGCAGTATGGCCCCTGAGGTGCACAATCTACTTTCTCACTTTTGTCCGGAAGACATGAGCCACGTTATTCATGAATACGGCTGGCGCTTCTGTCAAGATATTTAGGGACTTAAAAAGCGATGGAATTTTGTAGTATTAGCAGATTACTGTTGGACCTTAAGAAAAACCACAGCCTTCTTCACTATTGTTTTTTGACACAATGTAATATTACGTCACATTTCTAATTGTAAGAATTTGAATTATACCTCAAAATATGCTATAAACAGAAAAATTTTTTTATTAAAACCCAAACGAAAAAAGTAGAACTAAAATAACCGTCCACCTTTTATTAAAATAAATGTTTGTATCCTATCTATAAAAATTAGTATACGGCACATGATGGTAAAATCAAAAGGTGAAATTTGTTGGTCAGTGTTACGTATCTAAGTCACCTATTCATGTAAAGTGTCAAAACTTTAAAGATTGTGGTATATTTTTTGTTCCCTACATTTCTCTAAAGAAAACCATTCCTAATTATTTTAATATATTGATATGTACGTTTCATCTATATACTCTTCTTCTTTGTTTATAAATTTCTTACGTCGCTGTTTACACAACAAGGTATATTCATCAACGTATTTGTCCTTTAATTATCTGAGCCACGATTAGCTTTTCGGAAGACTGCCAATTTTCTAGGAACGGATTTAACAAGTTTTCTGTAAAACTTATCTAAAACTGGTAGATATATTTCGCAGTTTCTACAATCATCCTTTTTTCAATGATTCCTTGTTGGTTGCAAAGTGATTTCTGATTTTTCATTCGAGATACTTTCATGTACGCTCAATAAGAAACCGATAAGTGCAGCTTTTTCACACATTGTAAGGTAATTATTATCGTACAATCTGAGCTGTGTGTTTCAGATTCTGATTATACAGAAAGATCTACTTATTTTATAGCAATAATTTCTGAATATTCTTCTACAAAAATCACAATCTGAATATGTCCATTTAGTACTTGGTCTGATACTCCTGTATATATTCAATTTAACGCAGATCCACAGTCTGTTTAATAAAAATTAAAATATCCGTACGGGCTACTACCTCATCACTGATCGACCTGTGTTACGCAGTGGGTAGCAAATTCCATAGATCTAGCTCAAAGTTTTGTATTCTTTACACATGCATAGTAAAAGATTTCTGAGATAAATTGTTGTTTTTCAGGTACATGTCGAAAAATCGATATAATTTTATCGAAGAGTGAATATGTGTATGTGTCTGTGTGTATATCCTAGTTATGTCTTATTTTGTTTGCGCGGAACGCTGTTCAACAAATTGCAACTTTTGGTTTTGCCATCAAGTGACGTGTAATTATATATATGTGTGTGTGAAATACACATTGTGATTCGAATTGCGTGTGAAAAAGGGATGAAATCGATCGAAATTCATCAACAGATTAGTAAAGCGTATGGAGAAATACTATTGGCAAAGGAACAGTACGAAAATGAGTTAGAGTATTTAAAGATGGCCGTGCTAATATCCATGATGATGAGCGTAGTGAGCAACCGTTAAATATTACTGAACACTTTCGTCATTACCTAATAATTTTTCGCAAGTTTTGAGAAGTATTTTCAATGAAATTCTGGCAGAATCCTTAAATTATCGTTACTGTGCTCACGCTGGCTACCGAAAATATTAGCTGGGGTGCACGATACCAATTGAGTAGGCAGTGCTTTGATTTTCCTTGAACAGTACTTGGATAAAAGTGTTGAATTATAAAGCCAAATTACCACTGACGACACATATGGAACTGCGTCGTGCAATTCTATAAAGAATCCAAAGCAAGAGGTGCGGCATGCACTGTAAGGGAATTGTTTTGCTTCATGACAATATCCGTCCACACATGATTCGTCGAACCCATGCTTTTCACTAACGACACACATGGATGGCTGATATGATATCGGATTCATCGAAATCCATGAAATCCATTCAACATCACCCAAGTAAATGAAGTTCAAGCAAACAATTTCAATATAAAATCATGCGCACTGTATTTGGGATGAGCAGAGGGTGTTCCTTGTAGATTTTTTTGCCTTGTGAGACAATAATTCGGCGGCATATCGCGACTCTTTAATTTAATTACGTCGTGAAATCCTATCAAGAATCCAAAACAAGGGGCGTGGCATGCATTGTAAGGGTAAGTTTTGCTTCATGAGAATGCCCGTCCACACATGATTCGTCGAATCCATGATTTCATCGCATCATATGGCTGGGAACAACTTGATAACCTTCCGTAAAGACCTGATTTGACACTCAATTTTATCGCTTGGTCCTTCACTTGAAAAAGTATCTAGGCGACCAGCATCACTGCTGTATTTGTTAACGAATCAAGCGACGAACGTTTATGAGAATGGAATCAGAAGCTGGTTGTATAAAAAGTGGAGTAAGATACAGGTTTTCTTATAAAATTAAAATTACTGAAAAAATTGCACCTGTGTTCTTTTTATAACAAGACGATACTTACTTAAAAAACACTACTCGTGTTTAATATATCTAAGAAAGTTATGAATTTGAAACTTCTAAAGCATTTTTAAAACTATTCCGAGACAATTTCCGTCAATTTTGCTAGTATTGAAAGCTGTGAAGTCTTGACGAAAAATCACTTATTTTTTATTAATAAAATTTGTTTTCTGTTCATGTAAAACTCTCTAGACTATTAGCTTATCGAGTTGATCGCAATACATATCAACATTCATCGCCTGGCTAACTTTAAATAATTTAAAGTAAATAGTGCCTTTACAATCCTGCCAATAACATAATACCGCTTTATTTCATTGCCAATCGGCTTTAACAACATAAGATCTTTCAATTTTCTATGTTTTTTCCAACCATATTTTCATAGAAAATATGTTTTTATAATTAAGACTACTATTTATTTTTTGTAGTATTGTATTTACTGTTAAACAAGAACTACGATAGGCCACATATTTTGCGCAAAATAAAAGACCTTTCCTCAATATCTTACTATTGACGTTATTTTCAGGTCATATGTAAAACATAACCGATACATAAACTTCGCATTTCATTTTTTACGCGAAGTATCTATTTACATATTTCTATTCTCTACGTAGTACAATTCTCTGATGCTATCAGCAAATACAATAGTCGTTCCAAGTACACACATTAGTGATATCTATCTATACATGTACGCACAGTAGCATTTTTTATAGTTATCATCTCCAGTTCACAGTGGGGAAGTCACAGAGCGGTGACAGGAATTGTCTATCCAAAACGACAGGCCGTTGACCTCTTGATGTTGCCGGGTCACTGGGTTAGTTGGTTGGCCGACCAAAAGAAAAGTTCCGTTGTTCCATTCCCGCATCCCACGCAGTACAGTAACGCCTCGACGATGACATAAGGAGGCAATACAAAAATTCTTGGCTTTTGCCTATGTGCCTTTGTTGATTTATGTATGCGTAAGTGTATATATGTATATGTGTGTGTGTGTGTGTGTGTGTGTGTGTACGTGTTAGATAGATAGTATTTACATTTATGAACAAGTTCATAGGAATTTAATAATGATAGGAAAGGTCTGCATAAGTAATGGTAATAACCTCTTTCGTTCCAGTCTCATTTAAACGATAATTTAGTGCATACTGTACCATTATTGTCTATAAAGTTGAATGTTATCACTGTATAAACTTTGAACTGAAAAATAACTAAAATATACAGAGCATTATTGATATACCTACGTCAGTTAAAATGTGTGAATTGTTAAATAACGTGATCATAATGCGGATCGTAAAAAAGAATACGTCTAGGACGTGAAGCACATGGAAAATTAAATTCATGAATGGAACCAAAAAGGTTACTCCTTCGTTTCAATCTCATTTAAAAGAAAATTTAGTGTGTATCGTCCCATTATTGACTATTAAGTTGAGTATTGTCACTGTATAAACTTTGAACAGAAAAATAACAACAATAAAGAAAATCACATAATAATAAATGGAATTAAAATTAAGAAGGTATATTTTAGGGAGATTCCTTTACTTTAATGTTTTGGTTCTGCCTCGATCCAGTGTCAAATAGGTTAAATTGTACAGATACGAATTCAATATTTAACACTAAAACGACCAACTATAAAAGGTAAACCATCTACTTTACACGGCTAATATAAAAAAGTTCGCTTCAAATAAAACAAAATAATAATAATAATAAAGTATTTATTGCCCAACAGTATAAATATACTAATAACAGGACAATGTATAATAAACAACTACAAATATCAAAATCATCAAAATACATAACAAGAAGCTTACATCTAAAAAATTAATTATTACTCCTGAATTTGCAAATCTAATCTATTATATGAAGTACACATAAATGAAATGGTCGATTTAACAAGTACATATATTAGTGCGTGCTGATGGAGTAAAAAAGTCCGAACATTCCGAGCAGCAAAATGCGACACACACAAGTTGATAAAGAAGTTAATAAAATAACAGAAGAATTTACCAAAAACATTGGTATGGAATAAGGAATAAACAAATTCAAAATATTATATATCGAAAGAGAAAAATTTAAAACTGCTGAAAGTATAGAAACAATTATAAATATACAACTCTTCCTACATTTCATTTGCCTGTTCAAAAAGAGATCATATACTATATTACAGCATGGAGAAACATATATGACTGTAGATACAAGGGCACGTTTTAAGTTTTGTATTTGACATATGTACATATGTTAGAATGTAGTATTCTTAAACAATATTCGAAATTAATATTTTAGTATTAACGAACTCGCAAGACTATTAAAAGTACATACTAGCAATCCCAAAATCTCCGTGTACTTTGTAGGTAATAATGTTGCGCTTGGGGCAAAAATCGCAAAATTGCTAGCTTATCAGAATTAAGCGTTAGGTTATTTTACTGAGAATAATTGCTTATGTCTTCAAAATCTGCATTAAATCAATAGAATAATTGAGTATCATCAGCATAATCTAGAATGTATGAAAACCGTAGTATTGAGAACATATCAAAAGTATAGATAATGAGAAGCAGAGGGTCGAGAATGAATGCGATATATCAGAGTTAATAAGCAGATTCAGAGAGAAAATTATCTATTGATACTCTTCATCGACTTTGGAGCTATGTTGTTAAAGAAACTGCCACGTCTTCTAGAGCAGTGGAGGAGACACAGGAGTCTATGATCAATTCTTTTGAGCACTTTGGGAAAATCGAAAGCAACTACTGTAACAGCCAAATTTTGGTACAAAACTCTTACAGTATTGTCTATAAGATTGACAAATGCAGGCGTGGTACTATATTCTTACACCATGACTTTCTAAAAAGTTGAAGAAAGAATTTTTCCAGCAGATTTTTGAGTATAGAAGTTTTTAAACCTTGAAGTGCCAGAGTACCTATATTTTATCGGTTGCTCCTTTATTTATGGATCATCCACGTTTCGCTCTTCCTCGCCTTCTCATCTCAACGTTGAGATATTTAAGGATTTTTTGCACAAATTTTTTCATATCAAACCAAGGTCAACTTTGTAATGAATTTTTTGTGAAATATACAGACCTTTAGATACTTGTTTTAGTAACATTCAATGATCTGGTAATATAACCTCATGAACTTCACTGATATTTTCGAGAATAGGCACAAGAACTGATTGAGTTATTATTTTCAAAGGAAAATTTTCTTTTCGTCACCGAAGGTATTCAGCATGTTTTAGTTTTCATAAACTTATTTCAGTTCCTTCAAATAGAGATATTTAATGATGGCTCAATGCTCTGATTTTTTGATGTCCAGAATTTCGATAGACAAGATGGTGTTAATAGTCGAGTTTCACGTTCCGCTATATTATCTTCGTACAGCATCTGTAAGACCATATCTAAATGGTTTTTCCTGTACTATCATGATTAAATGATCCAAAGGCTTTATTAAGGTCAATGATATGGATAGGTAGACGAACATAGACAGAGTTAACTTCACATCTACGACGATTAATAATTGTATTTTTTAATGAAAATGAAGCGATTAATATATGTCAGTCTATTCTTTGAGACTCATTTAATTTTGCTTAACTTGTGAACTTCTTTATAGGAACAGAAAGGCATTAGAAGCACAGTTTTTATTTTAAAATTCCTTTTGCAAAAGACAAATTTAATAAATACGTCAAGGATTTTAAGAATTTTAAAAAGTATTGAGTTACGATAAGGTAAGAATATAAATGAACTAAAAGACAGAAAGCAAAGGCAGTCAGAGGAATGTAAAAGTATTGGTTAAGGACCAGAGAAATAGAAAAAAATGTGTAAAGATGTGTAAAAGTTCGAAGGAAAAGGAAGAGTATTATGTTCTTCTATTGGACAGTCAAGAACGATAGGGGGACATAATTACCTTCAGTAATAAGAAAATTTAAAACTGAAGACAATAAAATGAAAGAATATAGGTTTAATACCTATTAGATAGGTTACAGTCAACCAAGCGAAACTATCTAATGAGCTCTAAATTAGCGAAACGCGTGCTAGTCAGTGCCTTGTTGATTGTATTTTTTCATTAATTACGAAAATTTAAAATTTATGAACAGCCTTTTAATACAGTTTTTAATTGCTATAACGGGTTAATCCAAAATCTTAGAATTATGCGGCTTGCTTCTTTATGACTATTCCTTTCTTGTATTTTATTTTAGCATATAAACTTTGAGGGCAGAGTATTGTCAAAGTTTATTAAATATCAATGCATGTATATAGAAGGTGTATATTTAATAAAAATCTTAATTAATTAATATTTATAGTTCAACAACATCAATATATTTTACCCGAACAAATTTGAAACAAAAATACAATTTCCTTTCTACATATGTATTTGGTGCTCTTTATTCTTTTTTATTTTCGAAGGTTATCAACTATTAATACTAAAACGGCAACGTATGTGACTTAAATGATTCACAAGTCGCATGCAGTACTTGCTGGGTAATAAAAAAAAAGAAACGTACCAGGATTTGGTCATGACAGGACCAGTCAATGAACGTGAAACGATTATTACGAGGAACGAAATTTATCCGCCTACGACTTTTCCAAATAAGCCACAACACAGCATTGAACATTTAAAGGCATTACTTGCTGGAGAGCGCGATGACATAAAAGGACCACGATGACCTTTAGAAGGCAACTATCGAATATAATAATAAAATAACGGATGCGACTCATACACAAACGAGATAATTATAGTTTTAAAATAATAACTATAAATTCAGACACATGAAAAATGAATTACGGCCAGCAATAAATGTAGCGTTTATCAATGAATGATTCAAAACATCTACAATAAAGTTTACTTATCTTTTAATGCACCTGTTGGAACAGAGTACGATGGTATATTTTGACTTGTATGTGATAAGAGAATGAGAAGAAAATGATTTAAAATATGTATATTAAATAATAGTTTGTACGTTTTTAATACTATTCATTAATATGCTCCTTGAACAATTGGAGCTATTTCTGTTAAATAAAGAAGTTTTAATTGTGATAATTCATTTTCGCTGGCATAGTTTGTTTTATTTATCGCAGAAGAGCTAATGTTTGTATTAATTTCGTTCTTTGTCTTGATCTTCATCAACATAACAATATTGTTAACGCTAATGGAAGATCGCTTGAGCTTGTTTTATTAAAATTTGGTTATATATAACACTAACAACAATATCTGGTATGATTTAAGAAGAATCGACTTTTAAACACTCTGCTCTGATTTGATGCAGCAGAATTGGTTACTTTGCATGTCATATGTTGACGTTGCTGTTATGTTAGATCAATTTTATTACATTTTCAATTCTTTATAGGTTTGTACCATTAGTACGATCCAAAAGTAAAGTTTTTCCACTATGGTTTTCGGAATATTTCACATCTAAACTGAAACTAAAACAATATCATCGTGTGTGGCAGTTTTCAGGATTGATTCATTTTAAAAACGTATTTGAAAATCCGATATATATGAGGCTAGAGAGGCTACTTGTGCAATACTAAAGGCAATATTACAGTAACAATATAGAAATTTCTGGCAAATCACGATTCAACTGTTGAATTTGAGTAGGAAGGTAATTATTTACCCAATTGCTAAGGCCTTTTCATTGGTGTCCATGCCATCTGAATACTCACACACATTACCAGACGAATTATCCATCAATTGTACCTGTCGCTTGTCCAATATCATGAGTACATGGAACAGCTGAAAAACATGTTTTCAGCAGGTGATGATGACATTTCTAGGTCTTTAAATTAAAATTGGAAACAATTTACAACTAACCTGTGGTTGTCTTTAGATCTCCTCATGCTCGTGGGGAAAGAATTTTCTTTCTTCTTATCGTTTTCCTTCACTATTGTTTTGCTTAAAATCTATATCTTTCTTTGGAATATTTTTGGTAACTCTGGTACGTGGACTTCCGCGGTTGTGGTCCATACTGTCTGCTTCTGGGCTTCCGGACTGGAACCGCGTCACTTGTATAACAGTAGCAATAGTTGAGCCTTGAAGATGTCCCATATGAGTGGATACAAAACGTCGCCAGTTATACCAGTGATGCGATTCCAGCCCGGAAGCCCAGAAGCAGATATTTTAGTAAATGTTTTAGAAAAAATGAAACCAGTACAAAGGTAACAGTTTCCAGATTCTGAATATTTGCTTATTCGAGTATGTATTCAAGGAGTGGGTTTGTGTACCATAACAGTACGTATGTTGACGAAAATAGACTACTGTTTTTGTCAAAACTTCTTCGATTTTTTTCCAGACTAGAACAAAACAGATATTTATTGGTCCTCGTGGTATATTTAGCAATGCTTTTAGTCACATTTCTATTACTATCTATCAGTCTAGGTAGATATCGTCTTGTCTGAATTCTATAATTATATGCGAATAAATGAAAACTGGAATGTTTGCTGCTGAATTGATCGATGAAAGTCATTTTGGGACATCCAGCAAAAGCAATGCTGCAGTTTCGTTGTTTTCTCTTCCAATATTTCGCTTACAGATTAAGCGCCCCCAAGGATTAACTAAAGAAATATAAGATTCTGTGTCCTAATCTGTTGTACACATATGTAGCCTTTCTGCAGAGACGTTCGTTATCGGTTACGAATAGATCTCTCGTAATATGTTGCGTCTTCTTCATTCTAGTAAATATATTTTTGTGCTTTCTATTCTAAGGTTGTTAAGTAGTTAAGGCATAAGTGGAATCAATACCATAATATCTAATAGTATCTTTGAAATACCCCATCGTATAACACAAATTAAAACAGGAATATTTGCCGTTAGAATAAAGGATTGCTATAGGTTATTACGGGAAGTCCAGAAAAAACAATTCGTTACCTTTTTATTTCACTTACAGACTGTAAGCGTCCTGAGGATCAAACAAAGAAATGTAAGATCTTGTTCCTCAACCTGTCGTTAATATGTAGCCTTTTTGGAGAGTCATTTATTGGTGGTTAAGAATATGTTAGGTTCGATGTTCTTCGATTCCCGTGCAATAAACCTGTGTAAATAGATTGTTTTGTCTTCTACAACTAAGTAAGAAAGTAGCAACGTATTTCTGTTTTCTAACCTTGTAATCTTTTCTGATATTATTAGCAATATATTATTAGTAACTAAATTTGGTTTATGATTAATTAAAATTGTTTTTATTTATAGTAACTTGATTTACCATTGATTGTTGAAGTAATAACTTTAGGGATGTGTGGTTCCATTAAGACTTCGATGTATTAAGATCTCAATCTCCTAATTGGTGAAACGTTAATATGTAGCACTTAATTACTTTACTGGAACATATGTTTGCTATAAAAGAGTGCGAGCTTGTTCTCTAAAAATAAAGGTTACCGAAGTAAGTATCGATCTTAAAAGTCTTTAATATGTTAATAACGACGACTATTCCACAAGTAATATTTTACTTTACACGCATTTCTATTATTTTATATTAACTCTAAATTATATATAGTGATGATAAGCTTAATTTAGACAGTTGTAAGGACAAAGCGAATAAAAGTAAAGGATAGTAAATAATGACTTTGAATCTTATACGAGCCACTGAAAAAAATAGTGGTGTAAATCAATGTTCTTTTCAGCCACCGTTATCTGTTAGGACAGTAATAATACCTGTCCTCTTTTGATAATGTATAAAAGTAACAACGCATGTAACATTTTTCGTATTTAGCATATAAATATATATTCTGAATTTTGACAAATATCAAGTTTAAGATCTATTTGATGCACATATCGTGAAAATCAAACCAAGAACTAGCTATTTCGCAAGAAACAAACGAATATAGCGTAAAAGGAATAAAACGTCTTGCAATACCAATGACGCATTATTAGCGTTGCTGGAAGAAGGAGAACAGTAGAAACTTATTCTTGTCTAGATGATAATGTAAAAAGTGTAATTTGAGAAATAAAGAATATACAAACAATTTAATACGATGCAAAATATAGCGCAGGGAACGTTCGCTTTGGAAACCATCAATTTAAAATCCATTAGCCTTAAAAAATAAATATTGTAAGAATTTCGATAACAAACAGCATAAAAATAAACAGTAGCGCGCCTATATGAGTGTTAGTATACGAGACAAGTATATTCTAGTTTTGATAAATGTAAAAAAAGGATTCCTAATTATAATAATTTATTATCCAACAGCGTAAGCCATTTACAGGATAACCTTAATGTTAATACAGAAAAAAGCAAATCAATAAAGAAAAAAAACAGATAATGTATACTAAAAAAAAGAATCAATTGGAAGGTAAGGTTAATTATAAAGTAAAATAATTTACACCTACTTTGATTTTAAAAAGAACAAATCAAGAGAAAGGAAAAAAAATAAAATATTTTCTGAACTTACAAACTAAAACTGAGCCATGGTCATTATGCATCTCAAAAATTATTTCCAAACTCATAGTGATTAATAATAACACCTCAGAATACATTAATTTATTTAGAAAGCTTTGAGTCAGAGAAGATTGTAATTTTCTGTAATAATGTACTTTTCATTCATTTGTAAGTACTGATATATTTTCAGAGAAAAACAAAGCAACCAAAAGTAACATCCTTCGTTACTCTGTATCCATAAATATCAGCTTTATTTTGACATTAATATTTACTAATATATTATATACCAAGTGCCTTTTTAACTGCCGAAGCTTCGAATTGAAATAAAACATAAAAAAAGTCCAAATGTCTTGAAATATTTGGTCCATAATTTTATGCCATTTAGCATTTTACTATTTCGGGCATATGAGTCAATGACTGTCCTGAAGTCTGGAGTTTGGAGGCTTAATTTCCAACTATATCTTGGTAATAATACGGTGATTGCTGGAATCACAATCGTTTAATGTTTGCGAAATAATTTATCCGCCCTACTCTTTATCATCACTAGATTGATTGTATAGTCATAGTCATAATCATTTATTTAATTTTCAGTGGACTAACAATACAATCATTTAAATTCTAAAGTCGGTACACGAAAATAAATCAGAAAAAGTAACAAAGTATTTCTAGATCTACTGTACCATTAAATAGTTATAATATTCCTCTAATGAGTATGGCTCTATATTGCAAAGTAATTTATACAATTTACCTTTCATTGCACTGTAACTTTCCAAGGATTTTATTTCCCTAGGCAATTCGTTAAATAATTTCATGCAGAGTAGTATGCTCCACGTTGATATAACGACAGTCTATGGCAAGTATATAGATATATTATTCCATGCCTGGTATTGTAAGTTAATGTTACAGTTCTGGATTCAAAAAGTTCTGGATGAGCCTAGACAAATTTAATACATTCATATATATATATACTGCTAGAGTTGTTAGCACATTTTCCCGTTTGAAAGCATCCCTGCAGCTATCTCTGTATGTCATATTATTCAGTATTCGTACCGCTTGCTTTTGGACTACAAAGACAGATTTTAAATTACTGATAAGAGCTCCCCAAAAAATAACCGCATATCTAAGCTGACTATAAAAATTTGAATAATAAGATAGCTTAACTATATCCTTATTTGTATTCTTGACCAGTGTTCTTAAACCGTAATTAGTGTTACTTAGTTTCTTGGTTAGTTTGAAGACGTGTTCAGTAAAAGTTAACGAGTCATTGATCGTTATACCTAGGAATGGGGCACTATTTACAAAATTATAAGTTTTATTATGTAATGTTATATCTTGTGGAGTACGAAGGTAGTTTGACAAGTAGTGAGAATGGAAAAGAAAAACGAATTTTTTAAATACAAAATAATTTTTATTTTTCAATATATTCTCCTAAAAGAGCAATACATTTATTCCAACGGTGCTCCAATGCCCTTATGCCATCTCTAAAATGCGATTCCGGAAGGCTAGCAAAATACTCATTTACGAAGATGATAAGCTCGTCGTTAGACGAAAATTTCTTTCCACCTAGTGCCGTTTTCAATTTTGGAAAAATGTGGAAGGCGGAAGGGGCTAGATCCGGCGAATAAGGCGCATGCGGTACTAATTCGAAATGCAACTCGTGGATTTTGGACATCGCAACTGTGCTGGTATGCGAGGGAGCGTTGTCTTGGTGAAACAGAACCTATTCCTTTGCCATTCTTGGCCGTTTAGCACGAATCTCAACATTTAATTTTCTATTATGGCACTTTTCTGAAGGTAATCAATGAGCAAAATGCCCTTTGAATCCCAAAAAATTGATGCATCACCTTGTATGCTGATAAAGTGGTTTTGGCTTTCTTTGGAGGTGCAGAACCACGTTCTATCAATTGTTTCGACTGTTGTTTAGTTTCGGGTGTACTGTAGTGTATACAAATTTTATCGCAAGTAACAAATCGCCTACCAAAACTAACCGGATTCCGCTTATAAAGGTCCAAACACTCATTGGAAATGCGCGAACGAGTGGACTTTTGATCAGTCGTAAGCAATCGCGGCACCCATCTTGCCTAAAGCTTGGAAAGGCCCAATTCTTTCGTTAAAATGTTGTGAACGCGTTCTGTTGAAATGGTTACCATGTCTGCTATCTCTCTCACTTTGAGTCGTCGATCTTGCGTAATAATATTATGGATTTTTATAATCATTTCCTTAGAAGTCACGTTTAAATTCATTTACCCATCCACTTATTGTGGCGGATGATGGAGCAGATTCACCTAATGTTTCCCGTAACTCATCTTTTATTTCGGTAGCTTTCATACCCTTAATTACGAAGCATTTGATCATCGCACGGTACTCTGCTCTTTCCATTTTAACAAAACGACGTATTGCTCCTTTTTCAATCAGCTGTCAAAAATAAACTAATCAACCGATTTAGCTAACCTAAATTACAGTGCACCTGTTCTACCAATTAGAGCGCCACCTATATGTCATTCTCACTACTTGTCAAACTATCCTCGTATGAGTATGGTAACTAAAAGTACCCATTTAGTTTTTATTATATTTAATACGAGATTATTATCATCTAACCACTTTTCTAGTTTCTCCATTATAAAATTTCCTTTTTTTATCAATTCAGGATAAGTTTCAGCTTTAAATAGTAAAGTGATATCATCTGCATTATTAATAACAAAACAATTACTAGTATTAGGTATGAGATCTTTTATACATCGTTTATAAATATAATAAAAATACTGCGCTGTATGCTACGTACTCTAGCGCCGAGGAAGCAACATCTCTTCTATATTCATATCCCGAAACCGGGGAACGAAACATTGTTATCGCGCCTGTATGGCCTTTGAAACTGTAACAAGCTGACCGGCATCATTTTTGAATAAGAACAGCCGATTATTCCCGTAGCCCATAGAGCTCACCAAACAGTAAATTTCGTTACTTGTAATAGCGTCTGAAAAGTCTCCTGTGGATTATCTTCGCTCTAAATGCCGCAACTGTATTGATTGACAAAGCGATTCACTCAAAAGTGAGCTTCACCTTTTTCAAAAAAAACCGAGATCAACGGTGGTTTTCGGTTAATCAACAAACGCATGGCGCAAACGATTGTCATTCGGCTTTAATTCTTGCACGAGTTGGTTGTTGTAAGGAAATACGCCAACAGCTTTTCGCAAAATTTTCTACAAAGTTGGCAAACACGTCCAAACGCTGAATGGGATCTCCTTTAATACTACGATCAATAAGTGATATTCTCTTCTATACACACTTTCGTCGTGTGCGCAGTTGAATCCAAAGTTTGCTCAATAATCTGCCGATGTGGGAAAATACTTAAAACGATTTTTAAGTTCGAACGATAAAACCACGTTTTTTAAAATAAAATTATACAATTTGTATGCATTGTAGCGATTTCAATATCATGATGATGAAATGGCAAACCTAGTACAAATTGTATTTGGTTTTTCAGATTTGATGGACTTTTTTATGTTTAATCTCTATTATACTTTAAGTTTAGTGCAGATTAGAATAAATTCTTTTTCTAAAAATATAATTTTTTTCTAATTTTTCTGAACTTCGATAGAGTGAACAAACCTTGCCTAAAATTATTCATTATCTCGATTTCTGATAACAGATTGTACAAGTATATACATACGCAATCGCCCAGAGGCAAAAGCGTATCGGTGCATTAGATTTAAAATGCAATTTTCGTTCTTTCTAACTCGCCATAATGCAGTACAATAATCCACATATAACAGTTATATAAACAGTAAAGTTCTATGTCGTCTACTATATTGATAAAACTATGTATAGCGGATTACTATTTCTTCAAATATTTGGGAATTTTCTTAAACTGAAAATAATTTCTTAACGACAAATGTGTTAAAGCTGCCGTCTTCTTAGCTACAGTGATTCACATTTCTCTAAATATTGTTTGTGTTCTTATTAGCTGTTGGCAGATATAAATTATTTCCTTTATTAAAAGAAATAATCTTAAATTTTATTCACTAAATAAAATATTTCTTGCTCATCAACCTAATACCTCACGAAATATATTTATGTACAATATTACTGAATCTTTAAAATCTGGTAAAAATACCCAGTAGAACGTTTCCGCTAAATCAAGAAGAAGGTATTTAAAATACATTAAGGTAGTGTGCCACCAACCAATCCTTTATTGTCTTTATTCTCAGAGTATTCCACTTATATAGATGATATGGGCATTTTAGTCAGAAACTACAAGAAACAGTATAAATGAATGGATGAATAGTTTGTACACACTGATTTAACTTTGAGCAGAAAGCATTTTTAAGTTGTCAAGAAGCATGGAGAAAACGGAATACCGACCAGTGATTAAGTTCTTACTTTCCAAGAGCAAAACAAATGCTGAAATCTAAGATGAGGTAAAGTCCAATCTCTATCAATTTCAACCGTAAAACGTTGGATATCTGAGTTTAAATGTGCCAGGACTAGTGTTATTGTTCTCCAGAAATTATTAAACAAGTACGTATTACGGCGCTAGATGAGCGCCGAATAATATTATGTAAAGTAGCAGAGGTCGTACATATTCTATTGGATTAGTGATTTCAACGTCGAATAACTTTTAGCACCAAATAACAAGAACCGATTTCATACATCCGAAACGAAACAACATAGAAAACAATGAACTAAAACTAGCGAAGAAGACACAAATTGTTCACTCGGTCAGAACGGCAATGCCTACTGTCTTGTGGGATTTTTTCATGGATCATCTTCAAAAAGGTAAAATGATAATCGGCGACTCTTATGCGTCTTTTTGAGATCAACTGCACAATGTATGTAATACTATACATTATTGCTTACGCATCTAGCTTATTCGTTAGATTTCCTCTTCTTAGATTATTCTGTTTTCTTAGTTTGAAACTTCAGTGGTAAAACATCTGGGCGGAATGAGGAGATAATCATCTAAACTAGCGTACATTTCGAACAATTTTTTAAAGCTTACTTTTCTGTAGTAAGGAAAAAACTTGAATATCGATGGACCAAATGTGCTAGGTTACAAGGAGAATACGTTAGAAATAAAGTATTTTTTACCAAAAAGTTTGTGCTTTCTTGTTTAGACTCACTAATTATTGCTCCAGCCTCGTATATAGATTAATACCAAGGAAAGCGGATGTAAAATTATTTCATGTTGCACAATTCAAATTGATTAACTTGAAATCTATACAGAACGCAACATGACCATTGCGTTGCGACAAACCATGAAATATTAATTTAACTATTAAAAAACAACTTTAAGGAAAACAGTACGCAGTATGTATGTACATACATACATACGTAAGCGTTTTTGCACATAACACGATAATGTCAAGAATGACAATACCACTTCAATTCTAGGAAATTAATAATATCCGTGTGTAGGTGATTGTAATTTCTTTTCATTTAGCCTGCATCATATTTATCATCCTCTGTTCTAACAACGCCTTGGCTACTGTTTCTGTTCGCTGCCGTCGCTCTTGTGCCGCCAGATTCGTTGCTGTGACCTCCCCATATTGCGCAGGCCTAACCTACTCACCAGGTCAACGACCCGTTGATTTTGTTCCACTTAATGCGTCTCCTATTTTACTATTTTGGTGAAATTTTGATTTAGGGCTGTTCATTATGAAATGATTTTGAAAAAATACAAACGCTTATCCAAATAATTAATGTTGGGAAATAAGGAAAACTTATAAGTAGAGTTTATTTATTATCGACCTTTCCTGTTTATTATTACTAAAATATCAATTGATAAATAAGTATTAACAGATAATAAACAATATTTTTCAAACCGAGTTTTGGAAATATATCTATAAAATGATAAGGAATGGTTCAGATGGAATAAAAAAACTCAAAATACTTTAATGCGGTGGCTCAAGTAATGTTAGTCTTGCTACACTTTTTAAGATAAAGAAAACGGGCTTTAAATATTTGTATATAACATATACATGTTTTGCCATTTTGGTGTGCCGAGAACTTTAGTTAGACAACTAGTATCATAGGCTCTTAAAGTGCACTGTCGGTACGTTTTTAAAAAGGATCTTTCAAGAAGCATGTCACATCTTTAACAAAAAATGAAACAAGTTGCAGAAAAAGGTCAGAGGCAATTTCTGTTTTAATTTAACAACATAAAATTGGCATTATGTTTGGAAGATTAAGTCTCTCCTTGGTATACTAAAGACTCAATTTTTGAATACTTCGACAGACAAATTGATCACAGTTTCTCGACAATTCGACGATTGTTGTGCTTCATTTCGGCAGTAGATCGAGGTGTATTTTGTAGACGTAAATGTTTAACGTAGTCCCACCAAAAATAATCCAAAAATGTCAAGTCACAAGATTTTTTTGAAATAATGAACCCTTTGAATTTTTCTCTAAAAAAATTGTTGTTAAATGCGTTCTGTAGCAAGTGGCGCTGTCCTGCTGAAATTGTATTTCAGCAAGTTGCATATCTTCCAAGTCAAGTCGCAAAAAATTACTTATTATCAACCAGTATCTTTCTCCGCTGACAGTAACCGCAACGCCGACATTTTGAAAAAAATAGGGCCTGATAATGCCATCAGGTCAAAATCCACATCATTGTTTCTCCATGTATCGGAAGCTATTATATCTAGTAGATTCTGCTCGGCCCAAATTTTTCAATTTTGTTTATTAACGAACCGTTTAATCTAAAATGCATCACGGCGCTAAAAATTATTTTTCTATGAAAATTACCGTCCACTGCCAATTGCTTTAGCACTCACACTGTAAAACTCCGCTGCAGTTCCCGTTTGAGTTGAATCTTATATGGATGCAGTCTTAAACCTTTTCCCAAATTCGTTATGTTGAAGCCAGAGGAATGCTAACTTCATGTGACCCATTAGAAATACATAGCTTAGGAGATTGAGTCACGTTTTCATGAATTGCAGTAATATTTTCAATCGAAAGGACGTTTCAGCTACGTACACGTGTTGGCAGATCTGCTACTGAAACAGTTGTTTCAAATTTTTACGCAAGACGCCGAATTGTTCTCTCACTAGGACGATTACAGTAACCGCAAAATTCGTGTAAATGTATTGCCACCAGAACGACCATTTCAAAATAAATTCGAATAATTTAGTTGAATTTTATAGTGTTTCATAAGCAATTTGCTGGGATTTACGGGTTCTAAACGTTGAAATCAGAAGTCAAAGTCAAAGATAGAACATTGCTATTGAAAGACCCAAAATTTATTTCTACGTTTAGCAATTTCTTTTATATGACATTTTATACGACAGCCGGACTTGCTTCTGGATATTACTTATTGAACTGAATAAGAATAATGAGCCGCGGGTTGACAGGCATTAATTTAATATATCGAAGTGTCAAGTATTTGTTGTGTGAATTGTATTAGTTATATGTGTTACAGCAACAAACCGATATGTGCTTCCAGAGATTCCATTACAACCACAAAAAGTGATCATGTGGTGTAGATTTCATGCTGGAGGTGTGATCGCTCGTCGACGTAAATGATAGCCATGTTATGGTTAATGGAGTTCGCTATCGTGTCATGTTAAAAGACTATTTTTGGCCAGAATTAGATGGAATTGACATCAGTGACATGTGGTTCTAATAAGATGGTGATACATGTCACACAGTTGGTCAAATAATTGACCAATTAAAGGGTAAGTTCAGTAATCGTGTAATCTCGAGAAATGGTCCGGTCGAGTGGCCACCTCGCTCATGCGATTTAAAGCCGTTGGATCTCTTTTTATGGAGTTGCGTTAAGTCGTTGGTTTATGCTAACAAGCCAACAACGTTAGAAGAGCTCAATGACAATACCGAACGCGAAATTACCAAGGTTCAGGCCGATATGTGTGAAAAAGTGATGAAAAATTGGCTCAAAAAATCGCTCGCTTGCTCACAGTGGTCATATGAACGAGATCGAATTCTATAGTTAAATGTAACACGTGCACTACACCTGGAATAAATTTTAGACCAATATCTCAATTACTCTGTGTTTTATTTAAACGCAAAGTTATTGATATATCAACTTTATATCCCAAGGAGTTTTTACAAAATTACTTAATTCATAAATGAATCTGGTACTATTCAAAAATCAATTTCTCGAGTAAGAAGTGATGAAATATTTATTTGCAAAAAAGGATGGTATCAAGATACGTTGAACAGGTTATGATAAGGTATCAGGATAAGTAGTACTGGTTATAATAATAACTATACAGTTGAAATTATTCAGAGATACAGTACGGCACAGTTTGGTGTGGTGCCATTAGTTGAAAAGATGTTGGCAGTTTTATGGTAATTAGAGAATATCAAATAGAAAAATTGGGTAAAAATATACTGCTTCAACACAACGCCGAGTTTGGATATTCTTTTTGTGTTCCGGCTGTATTATAATTGTTTCTACTACTTAATTGGTCTCGGGAACCAAAAACTTCCAAAAATTAAAATAACATCTGTATAAAAACAACGTTTCAATTGAAGAAGTTATGTCTCGCTGGGGATTGCTTCAGAATGCAGAACATCAATTTCCTGAAGTTCTTCCGCTTTTCTCCAACGCGAAGCCAATAGGAATGTAGTGTAGTGTAGAAATAAGTTCTATTTTCTTCGATACCATTTACTAATAAGCTTAAACTTCTCATAATACGAGTGCGCATCTAAAAGTCCATGTGAACAATTACCAAATTAATAAGAGTGCAGATAATGAAATGCAAATAATTAAAGAGAAAAAGAAAAGGATGTTTCTCCTGCTAATGCTTCTTATATAATAATATACACCAAATTTTGAAATTTCTTTACATTTCAGTTTCAAATCAAATAAAACGGTAAATCTAACGGAAACCAATTAAAATTTTAAATATATGATAATGAACCAAAGAAATATATCAATATTACTAGTCGTAAGGTAAAATTAATGTACTTATGTACATTCAAAATCTAATTAATTTCATAATATCACATAACATGAGTGTAGGATATTAAAGACAATTTCATTTTATTCGTGCGTGAAGCCATTTCTACCTAACATCAATCCCGATAAATGTCGTCACTAGCAGAACAGTATTATACGAATGATATACATATACACAGGACAGACACCTCTTCGAGAGAGTTGTCTGCCCGAAGTTCAACGAACCTACTGCGCGGTTTATTTTTAAAACGATATTGTTATCTGGTGCATTAGTTAGTCCATATGTATGTCATCCGATACGTTCTTCAATTACTCTTGTTTTCTTTATTTTTGTTTTGTTTTCTTTTCGTTTTCTACTTACTACTGTTGTTATTATCTCGCGATGTCCGTGGTTATTTTGTTTTGTTTTATTTTTCCTTTCGGTTCACGTATTTAGCCGTACGGCTTCTGTCACGTCAATACCGAGAATGAAGATTAAGAGCTCGGATATTTTAATAGTTATTTCACTTCGTTTCTGTTAAGCAACACATTAAAATCTTCCATTTTTTCCATTAAACTGAAGCTGTAGTACGTTTAATACAGATATCACTTACTATTAAAAACGGCATTTCACGAAATATTTGCCATCGCAATTTTCTCTTGAATAAACTTCTTTTCGAGAATACCTCCGACATAATTGAAAGTGCTACACGGCTCTGGGTGCCGTGGAATTCGGAAGAAGGAATTTAATTTTAATAACACACATATTTTTTCGTGCAGACGATAACCTCGGCAACGAGAATTGGGGCGTTCTCATTACAATTCCATTTCATGAAATTTCTTGTCGATAATGTGCGTAATCAATAACGTAGTTGTTCCAATACATACATTATGCAAGTAAGCAATAGAATATTTGAAATGTTTTGTATCCGAATAAAAAATAATTACAGTGAAACCAGTAAACGTAGTAATCTGAAATTTGTTAGTTGTTAAGGAGACAACTTAGCAAAACAAACTGACGCAGCGCCATCTATCCATCATTCCACGAACTTTTCAACTCAAGGAAGGAATCAGGAATGTATCTGAATGTACCGGATATACAAATATACAATAAATTATGTACTACAAAGAAGAAAAAATAAATATGGTGGTGCGAAAATTCCAGAAAGTACGTGATTTATTTTTGGTTAATCATTCTGATCGACTGATACCATTAGTCGGAACAATTGAATAATATATAATAGAAGTGTAAAAGGTTGCTTATGTTTTGTATGAAGACATGCAATTAAATGTGATTTTATACGCTGAAGAAGAACTCGTTGGATCCCTATGTTTAAAACTCCAACAGGTAATAAAAAACTCCTTACCACAATAGTATTTGTATTTTAGATGCATACTTCAACAATTAGGTCGTCGTCTTCAGTAAGGAGTAAACACTGTATCGAACATGGTTTCATAGTAAAGCTCCACACAAGCACGGTGGAAGTCTAATAGCATATTTCCTGTTTTTCGACAGTTCCTTCACTGAAAACTAAGTCAATTGTGTTTCTTTCTTCTCTAAATCCATACAGCGTTTACTGCTATTGTGCTTTTATTTCTTTCGTTAGTTGTATTTCTAATATTTTTGCCAATAAGTTCCCCAGGATGCTTAATAATATGCCCTTTTCGAGAAATAGGAAAATGATGTTTGTGAATACATTAATATTTCGCTGCATGATTTCTTTAATTCATCTATTTTTCCTTCATCTAAATTTTTAATAATTACTGGTGATAACTTATCTTAAGCAATTTATTCTTGTTTTTTTTTATTAATTGCATTTACTAATTCTTCTCGCTATTTTTTCTAGTTCTTCCTGTTATTACTTCACAGTATACGTTGCTCTCTCATATCTCGTTCGCGAAGCGTAATTACAATTTGTTAAACATAATCATTATCATAGATACCTGTTTGTTAAGCTAATGACTTCGTCCGACTGCTTTATGTGGGTAAACACTTTATGTGTTCAGTTAAAATCTAGTGCCAATATTTCGATTACTTTCAATTAATTAAGAGGGCAACATAAAATACGTAAATTCTGAGGGTTCGTCAAGTTGTCCGCTATGAATATGAGATTCTGCAATAAACTTTCTTAGTAAGAAGAAAGTTTTCTTGCTATCAAGAAAAATTTTTACATAGTCGTGGCTACGTAGATATTATCATGTTAATTCAACCAACCCCACCCATCCTTCCATAAAACTAAAGCTAACCGACTCGTACAATGAGATGGTACATGAAATTAACTAACAAAATACAGATGTAGTTATGTAACATATATTGGCTATGAAAAATGTTCAACTAGATCAACAAACATTTGAAACACTAACAATAGATATTCAAGCAAGACAAAGTTAATGAATTTATCACAAATAATTAATAAAGAATAGGTTAATTAATTTAACAAATGTAGCCAATGATAAAATACACTGTAATTTATCAAGTAAATTAACAAGTCAATTGAAAAATTTGTATTGTGTAGCTTTAGTGTAGCTGTTCATCAATGTAGTTTATTTCCTATTGAAGTTGACAATGTAGTTGTCGAAATACGTATCTAGGATACAAATATTAGTGTGGTATGGATTTAACTGTTTGAATATTTATTCAGTTACATTCTTCAATGGTTAGAAACTCGTCAAAATACTACTTTTAGTAAAACTGTGAAGAGTTGCATCTTGGGAGCCGGTGTATTCACGAGCTACACATCACTAATTCAACTATCTCAAATGAAACGATGACCAAAGAAACTGCAGAAGAAATGCATGATTCCGTGAATATTTCGACAAAATGTTCAATGAAATTTTTAGAAATAATGGAACAATATGGAATAAACCGGTATTTTAAGTGGAACGCTTAGTCTTTCGAAGTTTGATTCACAACCATTAACCGATGATGAAAAATTTATCGAATTAGTCATTGCCAAGACAGAAAAGTTCTATGAGCATAAAAGTGTTGAATGGTGATCACCGGATGAACAAAATCAAAAATCTTATATAAGGAAATTAGAAGACAAAACAAAGTTAATTGTTTTTTAGAATTCCAAGGGAAATATCCGTAAAGTACTCCTTCCAAATTATACAACGGCTAATGCGAGTGTTATCTTGGTATACTGAAGCGTTTGATAAGAGTGTCCTAAGTTTCGAGAGTCGAGTAAATGACGACCGTTACACAATACAATTCCTTAATGTTTGTCAATTATCACGAATTTTTTCCTGAAAGAAAAGTATTTTTCGAATAAATAAAACAATTTCTTTGAAAACGTATGAATTATTTCTGTTTTGCCTTTTTTTCTGGAAGCCATTCCAATTTTATTTGAGACAGTTATACACGAAAAATTTTAATTTGTAATGCTTTTGCACTGTTCGCGTTGGCAGAAATTTTTTAAAAAATTCCATATTCTCTGGTGAGTTTCAAACTCACGATCCCATGCTTACCGGGCATGTGTACAACCATTCGACCACAGAGAATGACTATATTTGAGTCTATTAACCTGTCATAAATTACATTTTGGAAACATACTACATAAAACCCACGGTAGGTTTTAAATGAATACAGTTTCGTGTCTGGTGAGAGTCGGACTCACGATCTTATGCTTACTGGACATGTGTCTCACCAATCGATCACAGAGCTTCAATTTCACATGGTCAAAACGCAATTACCTCTCTACGGATTTCATTTAATGTATGTTTCCATAGTGCAACTAATGGCACGTTAGCAGACTCGAATATCACCGTTTTCTGTTGCCTGGTCGAATAGTAAGACGCAGGCCTAGTAAACATGAAATCATGAGTTCGAGGCTCACCAGAGAGCAGGAAATTTTTCAAAAAATTCTGCAATTGTATTATATATGCCACGTTAAACCATTTTCCAGTGTCATATTTCAAAAACGCATAATTATATGCAAGAAGTTCTATATTTTTATTAATTCGATTCCATTTTCTAAAAATAAAAAATTTCCACTGAACCTCTTACTTTACTAAACTGGATTTTATATTGATCTCTATTTTAAAATATAAAGGATAAAGTCGAAAGGTCAGAGTGACTTGAAACTTTAAAATGTTCATTCGTTTTAGTAAAATTAGTAATACTATGTGTGCAATAAAATTTACAAGATACAAAGATCAAATTTATCGTCCATTAATGTGTACTCCGGTATAAAAAAAGTTTAAGTGAAGTAATGTGCTTTCAAAAATAATAATCAGGAAAAAATGACACGTTGTCTTTAGCTTTTACGACACAAAATCAAGTTTCGTAAATTATAATTGCGCGCATTAAATTTATACAGATTTATGTAACAGAATTCTTACAAGATACGTTTAAAGTTCAAATATCTATCTCGCGTTTGAGGTCTGATTATAACCACAAATTATAGTAGTATATGTGTATATACGTAACTGCATCCTGTATAATAAAATCTCTTCGGTTATTTTCCAATAAAACTGAACATTTTCGAATTTTTAAAGCTTACGCAATAGCTCCTTCCATTGCTATTATCTGTAATGGAAGCAAGCACACTACGAAGTCTTTTTTATCTGTTCGTATGCGTGTATGGAGTGAGTTCAACAACCCTCCGGTTGTTTGATTCTCCTCTGACAAAGAGTTCAAATCTCCACTTTCACCAATGGGAATTATAGAAGCATCCAAACAAAATTTCTCATCTACGGCGTAGTTAAGTTCTTTTTATTTTCATAGACTAGCGAGTACGTACTTATTAAAGAATTATGTTGAACGCTTCAATATTGTAAATAATACTTCGAGACGTAATTTCAGTTATACCTGTCAGTATTTCGAAATCGTCAGCTTAAAAAATATTTTCTTAATAATTAGGAATTTCGTGTCATATTTAAAATTGCGTCGATTTACAAGGAACCTGTGGTCGATATTGAACAGTATTAAAGTAATCGAGCAGTCAGTTTTTGTATGCTATGAAATTAACAAATAATTTAAGAATTTATTTTTTGATATTTTTGTAGAGAATACAAAACGAATATTTGCCTATTTTAATTTTGTATAAATCTTGTGAATAATGCGGTATCGACAAGGTTTAGTTAGCTTAATTCATGGAAAAAATACTGTACATGAATGAACTTGGGTTATTCCAAAAGTTATTAGTGATTTATATAGAAAATTTCATAAATGGATTAAATGATTTGAACAACTAATTAATAATGTATCAGGAAATTTGAGAATTTCACTCTCAAGTTACTAATTTACGATTAAAGTTGACACCAAAGTGCTGAAAGATTGTTCAGTCTTTAAATTTAAATCTGCCAACCTAAGATTTGCCAGTTTTTCCTTGGCAGAAATAAGACTGTCTTGTAAATCTTTGGAAAACAAAGGACAACCGAAATTATATCGAAATGGATTTACTTTATATATTGCTTTTTCAATGAACTGCACTTTTTCTAAAAAATATTATTCTCATTTTATTGCAAGTAATTTAATTTAAAACAGAAAAAAGAAATTCTTATTACAATCTCTGATAAATATAATTTTTATATTTATTTTTATATAAATTCAGTAACATTTTTTACATACTTAGGAAAATAAAAATATTCATCATAATTTTAAGTTTCACCTTATATCTAATTTTAGATTTTATATGGTACAGTAGTACCTCGAGATACGAGTGCCCTAACATACGAGTTATTCGATATACGAGCTGTTGAGCAAGCGAAGTTTTATTTTGAAATACGAGCGATATTTGAGATACGAGGAACGGCACACGTATTCCCCCAGTGCGCTTGTTTACCTCGCTGTCGAAGCATCTTTGCCTAGTTTTTTTAGGGCTTTGCGCTTTTTGTGCATTTACATACTTGATCACATTTCTTTCTATAACCATGGATCCGAAAAAAGTGAGTGGACAGGTCACTGCTCAGAAGAAGATGATATCTATTGATTTAAAGCGTGAAATTATAGGAAAAAATGAACGAGGTGTGCGAGTAGCTAACTTGGTGAGGGAGTACGGGCGTGATACTTCAACGATATGCACTGTGCTTAAACAGAAGGAGTCGATAAAGGTTATAACGCCAGCTAAGGGCGTTACAATAATTTCTAAGCTCTGGAGCTCTCTCCATGAGAAGATGGCGAAACTGCTGATGGTTTGGGTGACGGAGAAGCAGCTTAAAGGCGATACCTTAACACAGGGTATCATATGTGAGATGGCACGAGCGATTTACGGTGATTTGCTGAATCAGACCCCGCGCACTTCCACGGACGAGGCATCGGAAGACTCTTTTAAAGCCAGTCGGGGCTGGTTTGACTACTTTAGGAAAAGGACCGGCATTCACTCCGTTATCAGGCATGGTGAGGCAGCAAGTTCAAATGTGAAGGAAGCTGAGGATTATCTCAAAACTTTTTCCAAACTGATAGAAGCCAATGGTTACATCCCCCAGCAAGTCTTCAACTGTGACGAAACAGGGCTTTTCTGGAAGGCAGAGGAGAAAATAATGCCAGGCCACAAACCCATAAAGGATAGACTAATTCTCGCACTGTGTGCCAATGCGAGTGGCTACTGCAAGATAAAACCTCTGCTTGTATACCATTCGGAAAACCCCAGCGCCTTTAAGTCACATAAGATTTTAAAAGAAAAACTGCAAGTTATGTGGAGGGCAAAGTCATGGATCACTAGGCAGTTCTTTATGCAGTGGGTAAACCTGCTTTTTGGCCATTCTGTTAAAAAATATCTACAAGAAAACAACCTACTCATGCAAGCTCTTCTCATTCTCGACAATGCTCCTGCTTACCTGCCCCAGAGATTAATATCAAGATATTTTCATCCACATGTTCCCAATTTGTAATGTATCTTTTATAGTACCTACGTATAAGGGGAGAAACTCCGCATTTTTCCCTTTGGATACTCCGTTGAATACATTAATGTACTTTTCTACTTCTTCTGATCCATGGCCTTTTCTCTTTGTTTCAGTGTTAGTGCTATGGTTTTTCTTGAACAACAATGTTGCCGTTCATCGCTAGAACCTCAGTAGCGAGTATTTAGCTAGAATAGAACAGAAGGTGCTGGATCATCCACCTTAAAGCCCAGATTTCGGTCTACGCGAAATTTCACTGCTTGTTCATGTGAAGAACAGACTGAAAAGTGAAGAGTTCTTCACCGCTAAAGATCGTCTTAGGGCGTGGAATATCTTAGGGCATAGAATTGTGTCCAGCTTTCGGAAGAGGGGTTGGAGGGTTCGGAGGGGTTGGTTTAATGTCTCGTTTCAAAGAATGAAGAAATGCACAAAATGTGGTGGAAATTATTTTAAAATACTGTAAAAATTTACAAAGTGTTGCCAATGAAGCTTTGGTTAAAATGATTTTTCCACCATTTTTGTAGTTCCATT
The DNA here is from genome assembly GCA_031893035.1 of Dermolepida albohirtum. Lineage (NCBI taxonomy): Eukaryota > Metazoa > Arthropoda > Insecta > Coleoptera > Scarabaeidae > Dermolepida > Dermolepida albohirtum. The sequence goes on along the minus strand of JAVIWB010004862.1, from coordinate 388,300 downwards.
GACTTCCTTCCCATCAATTCTTAAGTTGTCTGTATATACATAAAGTTTTTTTAATTTCATTTTGGAATATTTCGATGTTTAATTTATTTGGATTTGTAGGAATATCGAACAAACATATTTTATTATTGGTTTAAAACTCTTAAAACTAATACTTACATCATTCTAATATGCCTTAAGCTGTTCGAAAGTGTTTTTACGTACTTTGTATAATAAATAGCAAATCATTATTTTGTAATAAGTTGTTAAAGGTAATTATATGTCATTTCATGTTATACATGTTCATATGGTACATACGTTGAATGTAAAGTTGATAAATATTTTCAAGTTTGTCACGAAACAACACTCTATCGTAATAAATGCCTTGCTAATCTTATTTATTTTCTAAGACGTGTCGAAGTTCTAGTTTTTCGTTGTCGAAATTTCGTATGTGCGTGCGTTGTTTATTACCAATTTCTACAGAACAATAAACATAAATTTATTTAACGGAGCAGGCGTTGCATAGAACATTTTCACGCAAATGTTCAAGATTTATAGTTTTCGAATTGGTATTGCCAAAAATTGGTACTTAAAACATAATAATCACCACAAAAGTGGGCGTGATATGAGCTCTTAACTACGTTAATCGTTTTATTGTAGCAGTAGCAAATTTAATCGAGTTTTACGTTTGTAAATCTTAATTTATATAACTGAAATCTTAAATTTCCATAAAGCTCTGTAAAATTTTTATCTATATAAACTTATTTTCTTACTTTTGTCGTTAATTTATGAAGACCGAAATAAACTGACATTTTTTTATTAGAAAAAACAACAAGGAAATATAAAGGGTTAGAAGAAGGAAGTATAGTAGGTTATATAAAAGTCAAATGATAAAAATGTCCAGAATATATAATTGTAGGATAATAAATAGATATTATCATGATCATGACATTACAAGGTAGATTTCATTACAATGAGAAGTTAGAGATCAAGAGTCAAAAAGATGCAACTGATGAAGACATAATAACAATACGAATAAGGGAATGGAAAGTAGAATATAAAGATAGGAATTGAAGAAAATTAACAAGGACAATTAATACCAATAAACGTCTGCAATGAACGAAAAGGGTAATTCACTTCAGTAAATGGATCTGAAAACGTTTATGTTTAGTCAAAATTCTGAGAACTTAACGGCTTAATGATGATATTCTATTTCCGAAAATTTATTTTGTTCAATAACGCGCAATATTTGTGAGCAAAATACAAATTCGAAATACTAGACAATTAGTTTTTTATGGTGCGAAATTTACATCTATTTGCTCAAACACATTACTACAAATTTTTTTGTAAGATATATAGTTAACATTGGTGAAATAGACATGAATTCAAACTTAGATATGGTACAGCGCATGTACGGTCATGTACTGCATTAGTGCATGACTGTAGGTCTGAAACATTGATCGATAGCAAAGTTTTAGGTCTTTAAGACAAGAGAAAGCTTGAAAAGAAATTAGGTACCGTAGAAAAAGTTAAAAAGGTGTACAAACATGTAACGTACTGACTCTCTTAATGTCGTTTAAAATTGAATTTTGAAATGTCGAATTACTAAAATATATCCATTCCTAGCACAATCCCAAAGTTTGATGACATATGCCCAAATATGTTACAGCCTCTGCTAATAGTAGATGTTAATCATTTCTATTGGAAAAATTGATATATGTACATGGATTTCGACTCATTTAACTTAATTATTAATTCTATAACCCAGTAATAGATTTGCTTTATAGATGCTTAGCCTGTTCATGTTGTTCCTTCAAGGGACATAAATTAGATTAAAGTGTTTTTTATCAATAATTTCTTTAAATGAACTAGTTATACTTAGCTATACATTGCAGATATATTTCAATTTATTTTGTTTTTTATAAAAGGTGTTCCAATAAAACATTTCGTTTTCAATAGCCCGCCATTTTAACAGTTGTCATGACTCAAACTGTAACTACTTGACAGATAACAAGCAAAAACTACGCCATTAGTAAAAATGGAACGACATACGCTTGAACAACGCATTGAAATGCTTAAAATTAACTAAAAAAATGGTGAACATTTCGCGGTCACAGTTTGAAAAACTAAAGCATCTTTGGGTCGTCGCGAACCATCTTCTCAACCAGCAATTGTGAAACTGGCGGAAAAACTTGAGCTCTTGGAAGAAGTTAGTGATGCGAAGAATCAAACTCGTGCACGTCGCTCAAGAACACCTGAGAATATTGCTATTGTAGCCCACAGTGTTGAGGAAAACCCAGATTTGTCCATTTCTCGTATCTTTGGAATTGAGCAAAATACAGGCGATATTACACCGTATTTTGCATAAAGTGGTCTTAAGGCTTTTAAAGTTCAGTTAATACAAGGACTCATGCCTACCGACCATCAACAACGTCGTGACTTTGCTGATTGGGTCTTTGAAATGCATCAAACTGATTCGGAATTTAATCGAAAAATCATCTTGAGTGATGAGGCCCATTTTTACCTCGGAGGCAATGTTAACAAGCAGAATTGTCGCAATTTGGGGCTCGGAAAACCAAAGAATTACTGTTGAGCCTCTCCATCTTCAACGTGTGATTGTTTGGTGCGGTCTTTGGTATGGCGGAGTCATTGGACCCTACTTTTTTGAAAATGAGGCTGGAGCAACTGTCACGGTAAATGGATTGCGCTATCGAACGATGATTAATTATTTTGTATGGCCGGAATTGGAAGATATTCATGTGGACGGCATTTATTTTCAACAGGACGGCACTACGTGCCACAAAAGTAACGATACCATCGTTCTTTTGCGTAAAACGTTTCCTGACCGTATGATTTCTCGAAGAGGCGATCACAATTGGCCACCGATATCTTCTGGTTTAACATCTTTGGACTTTTTTCTTTGAGGCTACGTGAAAGATAAGGTCTATGCCAATGATCCACAATCGATTCAAGACCTCAAGGATGGAATTTGTGAAGTTATCGAGGACATACAGCCGCAAATGTTCGAATTGGTGATGGAAAATTTCATGAAAAGAATATGGTCCTGCAAGTGTAACCGTGGCGGCTAGTTTATTGATATAGCTTTCTATTGTTAATGGCTTACACTACTCTTTACAATTAAATAAACATCCGATGATTTCGCTTAAAAATACTCGTTTTTTTTTACATATCAAAATGAAACTTCTTATTGGAAGATCCGTTATATAGACTTTCGTGATTAACATGAATTGAAAATCCGTTTCAGAGAAATTTCAAGGCGGCAACACGAACGTTATAAATTTTTCTAATTTTTTTAATGATGTAATAGTACGCCGTACGCGGTGGGTATAAGCAAATTAAACGAAAAACTTGCGCTGTCTATTTTCAATATTAATCTCTAATGCTGCTCTGTTCACACAATAAACGCAGTAAAATATTACGTAATACGTAAATTACGTATAACTTAATTAGAGAAAACAAACTATTATAATTTTGTTATTTCTAGAGTAAATATAAATAATATTTAAGGTTAATCACTGTCTGCGTGTTCAAGCAGCGGAATTCCTATTTTTAAAAGTTCAACTTTCGACAGTCATTAACTTGAATGTTGTGCACACAGTCGGTGTCATTGTCTGACATTATCGAATTGGGTCTAGATATGCACATATAAGTACATGCATATTAGGTCGTCGTCTTGAAAATATATACACAAATAGACATCGACAAATTTGAAAGCTTCGTTGTTACTTAATTGGCCTGATAATAAGTGGATTGATTTATTATTTTTAGTTTCTGGTATTTAATTCACTTTCGTCACTATTTACGAGATATTGAGTTATTTTCATATACACTATTAACGAAAAGTAAATGTAACTAATATTATTTTTTTCAATAACTCAATAATCCATGGCTTATTCTTGTCGCTATATAGTACTGTGCAAAAGAAAGAAGCACCTAACAATATTTTCCAAAACTTATTGACGAAAACGTTTTTACTAATAATTATTGGGTTAATTTAATCTATAATACTTAATACATCTTTCCAAGAACGATTCCCTTGTTGGTTGAAATATAATCACTGAAAATTTCTAAGTTTATATCGTCATAGTTTCGCATAGGGGTGAGATCGACCGCCTGATAAGAGGGTTAAAGTAATAAATTCTATTGCACCACAATGATCTACAATAACATTTCAAGGGAGAGTTATTTGCCTATAAGATTTTGTTTTTAATTCAGTGGTAGAAACTATACAGAGCGGTTCCACAATAGAATTTATTTAAATTCTTAAAAACGCGCTTACGAGTGAAATTTTTATTTTAAGAAAATATTGTGAGCTGTAAATTGTTATAGTAGATATAAAATGCCTAGAATAGCACTGCTAGACAGAAATAAAATTATTGTTTTACACCAAGAGCGTTATAGTCAAGTGACAATATCAAAGATAGTGAAATGTTCCCGGTATGCCGTGCAACAAACAATTAAAAGAATGACTGAAACCGGCAGTGCAAGCGATAGACCAAAGATTGGACGTCCAAAAAAGCACAGCGAAGTTGATGCGCAGTTTTTAAAAGTTAGTTCCTTAAGAAATCATAAGAAAGTTAGCGCAGAACTAGCTCAAGATCTTGCGCGAATATCTGGTACTTCGATACATGCTCAACAGTAAGGCGATACTTGCTCAGATAAGGTTTGAGGGGATGCGTGGCCTTACTGCGACAAGGTAATAGAGGGAAACGATTACAATATTCCAGAGACCAAGAAACTTGGGGATACAATGAGTGGCGACAAGTACTGTAAACTGATGAATCTAAATACCAATTATTTGGAACGAACACACGTCAGTATGTTAGACGACGCCCTGGTGAATCGTTATGGGAACCATGTGTACACACTACCATAAAGTATGGAGGAGGCAATATTCAAGTTTGGGGTTCTATTTCAGCAGCAGGTGTGGGTGAATTTTTAAAAATAGAGGGTAAATTAACTGGCGAGAAATATAGAACACTACTAGAACATTACATACCATCAGGGCAGCGACTTATTGGCAATAATTTCATTCTACAGCAAGATAATGATCCCAAGCATACCTCAAGACTTTGAAAACTTATTTAACACAGCAGGAAGTAAACGGGGTATTGCAGACTATGATATGGCCACCTCAAAGTCTTGACTTAAATATTATTGAACATGTGTGGGATTATCTTGACAGAAAAAAGTGTGAAAGGGGGCCAAAAAGCGAAAATGAACTGTGAAACATACTACAACAAGAGTGGAACAATGTTCCTGAAACTTTCATTAATTCATTAATGGAAAGTCTACCAAGAAAAATGCAGAATACCATAAAAATGAAGGTGGTCATACAAAATATTGAAAAATTAAGTTGCTTATCTTTGAATGTCGATGTGTTAGTTTTTACACATTAAAAAAATTTCAACTTGTGTAAGATTATTATTTATCATTTTTTAGTAGTTTCTTGTAAAACTCAAGAAGGTACTTCTTTCTTTTGCACAGTACTGTATGTTTTTTAATTACTGCCATTAACCGTCAGGCATAGCATCAGACCACATAGTTCCAGCAGATATTCTATAACAAAAATACTCAACGGTTCAAGAGCAAAAATTTCTGGTATTCTTTTCAGAGGTTTTGATGTCGCTATCTTTATTGAAGGTGAAGTTCTAACCAGCTCAGATGATAATAGATTCCTTCGCAGAATTTTTGTATAGTTTATTCTCATATCGTTTCCTCGTTTGTCATTAACACATCACTAAAATTTCCAATTCATCAAGCTTTGCCTCCAAGATTCCTTTATGTTGCCCATAAAGGATAGGAGTTCCTTCGAAACGATAGTTTTGGAATGTATCCAAAGAGAATTTTAGTTTTTTATATTGCAACGATGTACTGTATGCCCGCTTGTCCTTCATTCTTGCATCAGTCACTTTTTCCATATCTTGCGGTCTTCTGCTTACGCTTTCCACTTCTTCATACTCAAAGCAATTTAGATTATCGTAAGCTCATGCATCTAATCTAATTTTGTTCTTTTTTATTTTCTTTCTCCCACTGACTTACTCCCCAAAGTCTTTTTGCCTCCCACATCAGAGGACATACGTTCCACATAACCCAGTCAATCTATTTGTTTAGTTATAATATTGTCATCAGCATATACTAAGACCTGGTACCGTTTAATATAAATTAGGCCACTAACAGTGACTGGTATTGATTTCAAAGGAAAATTAAGTAAGGTGGTTAATGCCAGGTCTCCCACTACTAATTATACATAAATTTTCATCATAAATGTCCCTGAATTTGTTACTAATAATATAATAATAATTTGTTACTAATAATATAATAATAATAATATAATAATAATAATAATAATATTGCTATATACACCTTCATCAATCGCCCAAACGAATATGTCCGTTTTGTTCCATAAGCTCCTACTTGTCAATTCATAAAATGCGTTCATACAATTTTTTTATAAAAGCTTTTTCATCACGATACTGATAGCATTTCATTCATTTATCTAATAATTTCGGTTGTGTACAGGATTTTAAACTTTATAACCAAGCAATCAAGAGCTCTTCGATAGTAACTATTTATTTTGACTGTCTATAGCGTTTTGTGCTTTAATATCTTCTGTATCTCGTTTGCAATGACAACGCACGTCCTTTTGTGAGAAGCTTTATCAATATTTCAAATTTTGAAAATTCTTTACTATGGAGTGGAAATTTCGTTTCGTTTCCAATACCAATTTGCTCTCCAGTTAACGTTCTATAAAATCGGTAAGATTTTCAAAGAAATTTTCAATCACAACATACTTTTTTCATTTTATAAAACGAATATTAGTATTTAATACTATCAACATAACAAACGGCACTTTTGAAGACTATGGCCAATTAAATAATCGACAAGGTAAAAAAAACCCTTACTACAATAATACTTGTATTAGAGATAAGTATTTCAACAACTAAGTTGTTCTTTTCAGCAAGAAATAAACACAGTATGGAACATGAGCTCGCAATAAAGTTACACAGAAAGAGAAACACCCAAACACTGTGTTTATGTGCACATCTAATATAGTTTTTCCTGATTTTTTTTGCAAATATAAACTTTTCTACAGGAGATAACAACTTACTTACGAAATATGTGATTAGAGTACAAATATTATTATAGTAAGCGATTTATCTTTTCAATTATCTGCAACTTGTGAAATAGACAGTAAACGTGAAGACAAAACAATATTCAGGAATAATTAGGAAAATATGTTTCGAATAGCCTGCAAGATAACTTCGTTAGGAACAAAATGAATGTCTAAGTTCATTTATCAAATAAGACAGTTGTAGGCTATATTTTGCGTGGAAGTAATACTTTCAAACATACCGATGTGTATATAATATTCATGTTTAAACTAGTTATAAGTTCCTGCTCTCGTATTCCTATTATAATTGTAAATAAGTACATATATTTCTTTCTAAATAAATAAGTAAGCTCATAGTTCAATAAATACCGTCATATTCTTATTTATTGGTAGTCGTAATAAACGAAAAAGTTAATAAACAAGTAGATGTACGTATGTACAGTACTAATGTAGATTGATTTTATATTACTTGTTACATTGAAAATGAAACAATGATTTAGGAATACATATACAAGACCTCCACGTGTAACCTAGAAATACGCGATTAGTAAATTCAAGGAGGCCTGTTCTTACGATTGTGAATTGAAAACTAATGAAATCTTTAAAGCAATGACACTTAAGCATGAATAGTACAGTCATTGACAGCAAACGTGTGCGTACAATTAATGTTATTGATACCTTAGAACATTTAAGTTATTAAGAGTGAAATATGATAATTAAAGTATGTACAAAGGGATACTAAAAATTTCTGAAAAGGTGTTACAATAAAAGACAAAATTGTATTATTTTTAGTATATACGAGGGTGGTCCCAGAAGTAACCGACCCAACAAAGAAAACACAAAAATTTTGGAAAGAAACATATTAATTTTTCAACATAATTTCCTTTCAGTTCTATACACTTTTCCCAGCGATATTCAATAAGTTCGATACCTTTTTATAATAAAAACTGTCTTGCTACTCAAAATAACCATTAACTGCTGACATCACTTCTTCATCGTTGACCACCGAGCAATTTTTTCAAGTTTGGGAACAGAAAATAATCCGAGGGCCTTAATCTGGCGAATAGGTAGCAATGAGGTAGCAATTCAAACTTTAATTCATTAATTTTGGCCATTGCTATAACGGATGTGAGCTGGTGCATTGTCTTGATGAAATAACACTTTATTCTTAGCCAAATGCGGTCGTTTTTGCTTGATTTTTTAGCTCAAATGCTGCATTAATTTCGCATAATACTCGCCTTTGATAGTTTTTCCTTTTTCAAGATAGTCAGTGAAGATTATTCCACGCGCATCACAAAAAAACCGATGCAATGACCTTGCCTGCAGATGAAACGGTCTTCGCCTTATTTGTAGCCGGTTATCCCTTTTGAGTCCATTGTTTTGACTGGTTTTTTGTCTCGAGTGTGAAGTGATTAACCCATGTTTTATCCATGGTTATGAAACGGGGCAAACATTCTGCTTTGTTGCTGTGAAACTTCGCGAAACACTCTATTGAAATATCTTCACGACACTGTTTTTGTTCGAGTGTGAGCAAACGCGGCGCCCATCTTACCTACAGCATTCTCATGTCCAAATTGTCAGATAAAATGCGATGTACCGCACTTTTTGAAATGCCTACTATATCTGATAGCTGGCGCACTTTCAGTAGACTATCATCTAGCACCGCTTTGTGGACTTTCTTCACCATTTCTGGGTCGTCACCTCATTTGATCGACCACTGCGATGCTCGTCTTGGCAGCTCGTATGACCTCGTTTAAACTCTGCTACCCAATATTTCACTGTTGTAAACGAAGGAGCAGACTCACCGGGAGTAGAAACCAGTTCAGCTTCTATATCAGTTGGGCTGGAGCCTCTCAATTAAAAGTATAGTATCACGTAACGATGACCAATTTTCTCCATTTTTACAAACTCACTGAAAACGTTCACTATTGATGGCTGCCAAGCAAATACTAAACAACGTGGCGTCTTCAAACTTGAAGCATGTGCTTTATAGACTGTATACTTTCTAATACAGTGACATTTTTCAAATAACTACCGCCATCTCTAGATCAGGCCAGGTACTTATGGGATCATCCTCGTATATGCATATATTTCATAATGCAAATTAATTCTCGTGTAAGTTGGGGTCCTATAGAAATTTGAAAAATTTAGAATATATTCTGTATGCATGAATGTGTAAAATTATAGCTTGTTTCAATTCATGCCTTTTCAAAAAAATCCGTGTCAGGATTGATGTAACAAAACTCTTTGAAGGTTTTTCTTATAATTTAAAATAGACTGCAACACTTAATGAAAATTTTAGGAGTATGTATTATGCGTTTTTGCGATATGAAACTGAAAATTGTAATTCTAATCGTATTTTGCATCGTGTCTTCTAACTTGCCATAAAATGTATTATGGAAACAGATATTAAATGAAACTCACGGAAGTTTTGTAATTGCATATGCGTTTAATGGCATATAATGTACTATATAAGATGTCGAAAAAAGAATTGTGCGGTCTCCGAAGAAGTCTATTCCTAGACTAATTTAGAACGATCGTCATACTGCACTTGCCATATAATTCTAAAAAAGGCACCAAATAAATTAACGTCTACTCAATAACACTATCCCACAGATTTTTTCAATGGACTAGAATGTTTATGAGTGGTTCTTCAACCGTTTATGTTATAAATTTTAAACGGTTTTTCCTATAGGAAATTGCAAAATTCTAATTTTAATCGCCTTTTATATCGTATATATATATATGTGCACTATGGAAACAGAAACCCACGGTAGATTTTTAAATTGCATATACGTTTAATGGCATATACATAAGATTTTTGAAAAAAGAATTGTACGGTGTCCAAAGAAATCTATTCGTAGACCAATTTAGAATGATTTTCATACAGAACTTATAATTCCAAAAAAGGCACCAAACAAACTAATGTCTACTCATTAACACAATCCCGAAGATTTTCTCAAAGGACTGGAATCCTATGAGTGGTTCTTAAACCGCTTAAGTTATAAATTTTAAGCGGTTTTATATTTCTAGATATACAAATAAATAAATTATAAAAATTTAGCCACCTGAAAAATCTACACCAATACGTTAATACTCTTCTGCATTCACAGAAGGTGGGAGTTTGCCTAATAGGTTTTCATTTAGCACGTTTGGAAACTTCTTAGCAAAGCTATCTGCAATTATAGATTCAGTCGATATCACGGGGTATCTAATGAATAGTTTAGTTTTCATTTATCTATGTATTTATCTACAGTCCTACCATGTTTTTATATGATAAATATCGACTTTACACAATTTTTGTTTAGAAGTTTAACTATTTTAAAAATGTCAAACGTTTACTTTAACTATTATTTAAATTAAGTAATAAAGAATAAGAAATACATATTTTAATGAGCACATTTGATATATTATCCATTACATTTATTCACGGTAGCAATTTTATTTCTTAATTAATCAATTGAACGAGTGACTCCACATATAACACTCTATTATCAATTTATCACAATCGCAGTGCAAAATTCGCTGAATTAATTGCGTGCAACAAAATAATGAATATGAAGGCATGCATATAATGTACCCACACCAGAATCCTTCCCAAATAACTCTCTTTCGTCATCGACTCTTTTGTTTTCTTATACGTATAACTGCTAGCGTTTTACGTATCTTGCAAAAAAAAAAAATAATAAATACACATATATGAAATAAACTGTCGTTTAAAACGACTCCATCTCGCCGAGTTCAATGAACGACCTTTATGAATTTGTACGTGTCGTGACGGTATTCATAGTAAGGGATTATCTACGCATCTAAATGCGGAAAAAATAGATTTCTTTTAATAAACAACGCCATGTAATAGGAAGTCTATTAAAGTATCTCATAAACTTATTATGTATAATATGAGACAACAAATAAATCAAGTAGTTTATATTTACTGCAAATTACACAAGACAGCAAATTTGATATCGGGTCGCTATTTTAGTCACTCAATAAACCAGTAGAAACGACAACGATTACAGACATTTTATTTTTATTCGTATGTATTTATATAAGTAACGGGTGGCGCAAAAGTAATGTCATAATTTGAACTGGTTGCCATTTTGTTATAAATGAAAATGAGCTCTGTTTTCATAAAAAGTTTATTGGAAAGTGTAAAATTGATGACATTAATTGGAAAAAATTATGTCACACAAGTAGTCACCTCCCGAGTTGATGCATAATTGCGCTCATTTTACAACATTTTGAATTGTTGCTCGCAAAACATCTGGCTCCAAATGGCGATTCTTCAATATTAGCTTTCAAGACTTGCAAGGCTCGTGGTGTTCTGGTAAACGCGAGATTTCAAAAAGCCCCAAAGGAAGAAATCTGTTGCTGTTAGAGCTGACGATCTGGACGGCCGGTTAAAATCTCCAAAACGAGAAATCACTCGACCTGGAAATTGGTGTATCAAAATCTCCATCGTTGCCCGAGCTGTGTGAGCGGTTGCTCCGTCCTGTTGAAACCAACAATGATCGACACCCAATGCAGCACCTTGCTGCAAAAAAAACTCTGTGTGTAACGCTCACCATTTACGGTTACGGTGGTGCCATAGCGTCTTCAAAAGATACGGGTCAATTACTTTTTCACAGTCATTTTGAGGGGATGCGCTAGTTCTTCATGCATTTTATGTGGATTCTTTGTGCCCCAGAAACGCAGATTTTGTTAACATAACCACTTAAGTGGAAATGGGCTTCGTAGCTCATTATGATTTTTGATACGAAATCATCCTCTTCTTGCACCAACAGAGTTAACCCTATCCGATAGTCAGCAGGCAGCAATTCGTGAACAGTTTGCACTTTGTAGGGGAACATTTTCAAATCTTTCACGAAAATTCGTTGCAACGAACATCTGCTGATGCCTAATTGTGTGCATCGACGTCTCGTTGATGTTTGTGGATTCTGTCTGACGTCGTCGGCAACAGCAGCGATGTTCTCGCTCGAAAGAGCAATATGCGGCCGGCCACTTCTTGCAACATCTGTAGTTTGCACGAGGCGCTCAGCCAAACGCTTAATTGTTCGAGCACATGGAACACGACGACGAGGGAAACGACGACGAAACTGACGCTGCGTTAAAACATCAGACTGAAAATTTGTCAAATAAGCGGTAACAATAATTCCACGTTCTTGAGGTGTATAGCGCTCCATGGCTTGTTGACAATTAATTCTCTATATATCATTAATGTCAAAGCACAGTGACATTTGGCGCCACCTGCAAAAATGGCAGCCAATTCAAATTATGACATTACTTTTGCGCCACCTGCTATAAGTAAGTAGGTATATTAGAACTTAACTATTTAGGAGCAAAGCTATTAAGTGATACGGAAAATTAAAAATTGGAGAAAGAATAGCAGTAAAAATGGAAGTATACAAGACAGTAAATTTTTGGGTATGAACTTTGTAGATGATGTAGATTAGGCGAATAATGAAAAAAATATTCAGAATAATATCAAAGATTCTATAACTTAATTGGTGATTTGGTTCGTCATTAAACTGTTTAGGTTTTTGTTTGCTGCTTTTATATCTTGTATTTCTATCCTCTTGTCTTTATTAAATAAATAATCTTTCCTGAAAGCTGCTTTTTGGACTTAAATAATATAAATAAAACTATACTTTATGGGTACAATTTAATTGGAATTAATAAAATTTTTCATAAAATGAACCTCTAAGAGAAAGTGATAATTTTGAATGGATATAAATGCAAACAGTCCGAATAATAAAAATATTTCTTCGTACAGCTCGTGGTTATAGAAAAAGCGTCATATATTTTTTTCAATCCAAAAAAAAAACTGCAGCCCAAATTCGAAACGACTTCATTGCTATCACAGGAAGGCTATTAATGACGCAAACAAGAAATCGTATACATACATCTGGTTTATGTGCCCGATGGTTATTAGTTTGCATTCTTCTTACTGCAGAAAGTAAAACAAATTGTGGAATGTGGACAAATGAGCACATCAATTAGGGACATATTTAATGGTAGTAAATACTATTTAGTGACGAATCCAGGTTTACGTTGCAGCCGATTAATAGACGTATTCTAATTTGGCATCATCGCGGCGCCCGGAATAACTCAAAATTTGAGTAAGGCTTTAATATGAGAATGGTGGTGTAATGGTTTGGGTCGAGATAAGTAGTGGAGTACGCCATTTGTTTTATAGAATATGAAGTTCTCACTTTCTAGAGGTTTGTGGATGAGATTCTACAACTCATTGTTTTTCTGTACGCAATAGTAATGGAAGAACGATTCATTATTATGGATGATAATGCTCGTCCCATCGAGAAAACATTGTGAATAATTGAACAAATGAAGTTGAGATGAAGATAATAGAGTGTATAACATATTTGGGATAATGTGCGAAGATTTGTTGCTGCACGAAATAAGCCACCAAGAATGCTTCAAACATTACGAATTATCATCAGAGGGAATGAGATGTCATTCCCTAAACGCTTTTACATATTCGTGAAGACCACACACATTATTAGCCTCTATTTTTTGTAAGATTTATCGCAATAAAGGTCCATTAAAATTGAATATTTCTGTATTTATCCTCTACTAGAAACAACAAGATCACGCTAAAACTTGTCGAAACAGGTTAAAATACATTAAGGTGTTTAGATATTTGCTCACAAATATACTGAAACCGAAAAATGATGTTTTTGTAACTTATTATCATTTTTATAAATATTCGTTAATTGTTTTGCCAGGTGTATATTGAAAGCTGATGAAACGTGTAAACATATAATTGCTATCGTCATCATTGTTATTTATGAATAATTCATATTAAATAAGATTTATAAAACCAAAAAGAGTCGCATACAACATTTTAATGCTTTGTATTTGGTATAATTTAGACGAAATAAATTTTATTGTTACTTTAGTGAAGGCATGCTTTTAATTCTACAGTGTATTCCCTCATTGTGGAGCTGTTTATAAAAAAACAATATTCGTTGGGCTGGTGATATTTTTCTTCGGATCATATATCAAAATTTGGAAACTTCTGATCTGGTTTGGTGATCTCGAAATTGTTTTTCATTTCCGCTCTTTCTCTTTCAACTGCAACTTAGTGACTACATATATAGTAGTTATATGTTGCTGTTTTCTTTTTTATACATCACACAATATGCATATGAAACTTAACCTCAATTATGTCAGAAAAACTAAACATCATAACTGAACACATTAAATTTACTATGTATAATGGAGCTAGCACCTTGGTTCCCTTCTGATAAATAATAAGTATGGGGTATAAATCATTTTACGGCTGTCTCATCAATATATTTTAAAAGAATGCAAAAATAAGTCGCCTGATCTCTTTCTGAATAATAGTCTTTGAATCCTATTTGAGCGTTTAGTAACTTCATCCAATTTTAGGAAAAATGTCGTTCGGTCCTTTTCTAATAAATATTATCCGATTATAAATCTGTATTAATTATTTAATGCCCTTCCTTGATATGTACAAAGTGTAGTCACCTATGTGAATAATAATATTAAATGTTATGAGATTCCAAATAACGGTTATTTAACACGTAAATCACAACGGTTTATTCAGCCCCACAGAATTGCCTTACGCGAAAGCTGTCTAGATTTCTCTTCTGTTAAAATGTATAATTCTCTTCCGCTAGCTCTGAAAAAATTAATATTATTAAGGAATGTAAAGCTGCTGTAAAGGACCACCTGGTGACTGTGTGTTTTACTCCTACGAAGAATACTTAAATTCAAGCACTCAGGCAGATCGTTCGGTGCTCCTTTTAAATGATAAATCATTTTTTCCCGTTCGTGTGTATGCTTTTCTTTTAACCAGATGCCTTTGTCTTTTATATGTACATCTATTTACATATTCTAACACTATTTTTCTCATTTCGTGTAATGTCAGTTATTCTAAGGTAGTGGTAGGTTAGTTAAGTTTTATAAAGAGATGCTTAGCAAACATTCCATTTGACAGTACCAGATACGTCAAGGAAGATATGTGTTTACAATATTATTTTCATTTATCTGTCCTTAGTGTCATTCATCTGTATATACCTATTGCCGTACTTTCAAATTTCAGCAAAGTACTAGAAATATGCATTTACACTTATCTGTCTCCGACAATTCACAATGCTATGTTACCCGATCGACATGGTTTTACTGGAAAACAATTAACGGTTTCTAATTTAGTGCAGTACACCCAGTACATTGCGAGCGTTTTGAATCCATACGGACAGGTTGATGGCATATGCATTGACACCTCTAAAGCTTTTGATCGCATAAATTATTTGGTGTTATTAAATAAATTAAAATCAATTGGGCTCAGTGACGCACTGTTAAAGTTTTTTGAGTCCTATCTGCATGATAGGAGACAATTTGTGTGCTACAATGGGCATATCTCTTATCATTTTTACGCAACCTCAGGTGTACCTCACGGCTCGAATTTAGGACCGCTTTTATTTGTATATATATTAATGATTTGACATCGGTTATTGCGTCCAAGAAGTTGCTGTTTGCTGATGACTTAAAATTTTTTATCTCAATCCAAAATATGAGTGATTGTATCTTCTTGCAAAATCAGTTAAATATAATTAATGATTGGTGCGAGAGTAACTGTTTACAGTTGAATTTGTTTTAATGTAGCATTATGGCATACACAAGGAAGCTCAACCCAATTAGTTCGACTATTCATTGCATGCTACTTCACTAACAAGGACTAATCTAGTCAAAGATCTTGGCGTTTTATTTGATGGGTAACTCACGTTTATCAACCACATCGAAAACGCCGCCTTATCTGCGAAGAAGTCATTGGGTTTTGTTATACGCATCTGTAGAGCATTTACTTCTACATATACAAGCAATGAAGTCTCTGGATTTTGGTATGGTATCCCTACTAATATGTCCATAAGAACATTATGGAAGCTGTGCAAATACAGTTTTTAAAATATCTCTCCTTTCGAGTTGATGGCTTTTATCTAGCACAGGGTACTGACCAGTTGGAACTGCTGCAACAGTTTGATGTCACCTCGCTAGATGACAGACGCATTTCTACTGGTTTAATATTTTTATATAAACTTCTACATAATGACGTCGATTATCCTTCCCTCCTTCAAGAATTGAATTTTCACATTCCTCGATTGTCGGTTCGTTATCACACTACATTTTCCTGTCCACCTTCTAGAACTAATGTAATATTAAAGTCGCCTCTATACTTAATGTGCAGTAATTTTAATAAAATATTTTGTGCAGAAGACATTCACAATGACTCCATGGGAGCATTACTCAGACTAACAATTGAAGACAAGTAGGGAGAATTGCTAAGTTTCATTTTTTCTTTGCTTATTTCTGTACTTTCATATATATATATATATATATTTCCTGTAGTCCTGTACTGACATGTAAGGAGTTTAGTTATGATTTAGGAAATTTTGTATTTACTGTTTGTTCTTCTTGAACATTTGTGTGTATGTATAATTGATTTTGTCCTATTATTGGAAGAAAATATACGAAAAAACCATGAATTAATAAGTCCTTACCTTCCGCAAAAGCATTACATCGATGACTAAATATTAAAAGACCGCAGAAAGTTAATTTATATAATCAATTTGCAACTTTTCGTTTTTAAAAGTAGAACCGTATTTGAAGTTCAGAATACGCTAAAAATTAAATCGATATATTATCAAACGCAATCATAATAAGATGTCAAATGCAATGAATAGATTTTCGTTACACTTTTGAGAAGTACGTACTGATAAAATATAAACTTCCACATATTATTTTAGTTGTTACAAAAGTTCAATGTGCAATTATTTCATGATTTTGTCAGTTAAATTAATTTTCTAGCACAAAAATGAATAAGCTTTAATGACCAATTCCCCTTCATTGCATATACGAAATTTATATTGGATTTGTCTGTATATTACTTCATCTAATAAGGAAACGTTTTCTTAGTTATATATTCGGTTTAATTAAATAAAACTTCCAGCTAAACAAGATACTTAAAAATCAAGATTAAGTGTTGTTATTGGAACCAGCCATTAAAACCATTTAAAAAAATTGATCTGAATCCTTGATTCTAATTCTGAAATTTCCCATATTAAATGCAATTGTACTACAATCGTAATATGTCAACAATCATTTTAAATAATATCTCTTAATCTAGACAGTATTAAACGTCTTATTTAATAGCTTTAATTTTTTTGACTTACATATTAAGTTCGAATTGCGAGCAGAAACTTCTTCCGCAATCAAACACAATCTGCTGGTCATTGCTCTCTAAAATATTAATTCGTTTTACCTGCCCCAGATATTAGAATTTTGAGTATTGAATTTTGATCGCGATTATTAGTACTACGAATATCTGACGGCAGTTTGTTTAAAAAATAAATCTTATGTCTCAATTGGATGGGTCAATCCAATTCAGTTCATAATTTTTGCAACCAAACAGCGCAGAGTTAAGGACTCTCGAACCCATAAATTATATGAATTATTAATTGATTATACTGGTCAATATGACTTTCGTAATAATTAATTTTATTTATTTTAAACAAGAATTTTTATTCCCAAATATTCTATCGTGTGACGCTTGAATAAAATTTTAATTAAATCACATCGCTGGCTGTTGTTAATATGTATAAGTCATACAAAACGCTATTGCTTTCTAATTTACATATATAAAGCTACTAGAATTATTTTATTTCTTTTTCTAACAAACTTTTTAGGTTAATGATTCAAGATACAGCATATCTATTAGTCAAATTTTTATCTTGTTAGTAATAATAATATCCTTTTTATTATCCAACAGATAACCAATTACAAGACAAAGAAAATGGAAAAAAATACAGTGCAAAACATACAAACAAAACATAAGTAATACAAAAATACCATATGTGAAGGATAATAATAATATGTTCATCCAATTGACTAACTATTAGAGCATGGGATATGTCAATTTACATAACTGCATACAGAGAAGTACATGTAACATTTAAATTTAAAACATTTCAAATTCAGGATCGTCTAATTCTTCCGTATATGAATGGTAACCCTTGGTAATCAATAAGCATCTAACTTGTTTATAATTCACAGAAAGCCTGTTTTATTCTTCGATAGCTAGATAATGAGAGTGTTGTCACTCAATTCAAGTTCATGTCGTGCTATATCCAAAACATGTGAATTTAGGATGTCATATAGCAGATTGTTCAATAAGTCTTGTCGTTTGATAAGAAAAACATGATTTTATGATTTGAAATACATTTTTTTATTATTCAATATAACCTCTTTGAACTCCAGTACGCTTGTTCCAGTGCTGTAAAATATGGATTCCAACCTGAAGTGAGAAGAGACTGTCGACATACGTTTGCACGGTTGTTATTACTTCTTCGTTGAAAAATATAATGTTTTCCAGGCATGAATTTTTTGAAATGTGAGAACAGCCAAAAGTGAGAGAGAGCAAAATCTGGGGAATAGGGTGAGCGTTGTAACAATAAGTACTTTAATTCACTGATTTTGGCGATTGTTTTTTGAGTTGTGTGAGAGGGTGCGTTATATTGATGGAAAATGATTTTTTCTGCTGTAAATTAGGTCTTTTCTCACGAAATTTTACATCCAGCTGGTCCCAAAGGTTACAGTAATAATCTGAGTTTATTGTTTTACCGACTGTGAGATAATTCACGCACAAAATTCCTTTTGCATCCCAAAAAACTGACGCTAACACCTTCTTAGCCAATTTCTGACCCCAACTCATTCCTTAGCTTCTTGCTTTGATTAAGGATCATGGTGGTAGACCCAAGTTTCATCCATAGTGATAAAACGACGCATAAAATCGTTTCTATTCTTTCTAAATCGTTTCAAATGTTGCTGAGCAAGACCCAATGTATTTTGATTCAAATGTTAATGAATACGGCACTAATTTTGCACACAGCTTTCTGAAACCTAAAACTTCAGCCAAAATATTGCTCACGCTACCTAATGAGATGTCTAGGGCTTCTACTAAGTTTCTTTCGGTTAATCGATAATCTTCCAAAATCATATCCTCTATTTTTGCTAGTATTTTCGATTTTGATGCACTTTTTGGACGTACTTCACGTGGAGCGTTTTCAATACTTGTACGACCACGTTTAAATTCAGCAATCCATCTTTTTACTGTTTTAAGTGAAAACCAAGTGTTCTTATACATTTTTAATAATCGCTCATGAATTTGTTTTGGTGCTTCACCTTCCGTAAATAAGAATTTTATCACTGCACGATATTTAATTTTTTTCATTGTAAAAGAAATACAGTGACATGTCAACTTTGAATATCTGTAAGTATATGAGTGAGAAAATATAAAATGAGGAAACTTCACACGTGTTCATAAAAAAATAGAAATATTATTAGAAATATAAAGCGACGAATCTAATAGCGCCATTTCTTATCGAACGACAAGACTTATTGAACAACCTGGTAAATGAAACAGGTTTAATTTACGTTATGTTTTATCGATTGAATTATTAATTAATTTTTCTTAGAAATTATTATTTCTCGGTATAATTTTAATGATATATAATTCTGTTTGCCTGCCTCTTTCAATCAGAGGTAATGCGAATGCTCTATAGATCATGGAGTTGGAAGCCGCTAGTTTCTGAGATAGTGGAAGATAGGAATTCATAGAATCTGTGTATGTTGGTTTCCTGTATATTTTAAAAATAAAACTATTTCTTCTTTCCGTTATAGTAAGATCTAGAAAGTTAATAGATTTTTCAATTTCGAATTCTGGAGTAAACTTGATTGAAGGATGTACGGAATTTAAAAAGTTGGAACATCAGTTGTCTGTTAGTACCGGAGAACCCCGCTATTATATCGCCTATATATCTAAACCAAAATGTTTATTTGTTAAACAATGGCTTAAAATAGTATTTTCTAATGCATCCATAAAGATATCCGCTGAGAGAAGACGCAGCTGTGAACCCATCGCGAGTCTTTTGTCTTGTTGGTACAGAGAATAATTAAATTGAAAATAATTTTAACATACGTGTATATAAATTTCGAAAAGGCTCAAGATTTCTAGTTTTATAATGGGGAGGATATTATGATTATCTAAAATTCGTTCTATTCTTTTCCAGATATAGTCGGAAACATATTAGATATATCAAACGAGACTAACTTGCAATTATTATTGTATGTTTCAGCCGAAATTGTATCGTTTTCTTCACGTAATCATTGAAATATTCAGCCAAAAGTGAATTCAATGTATTTGTGTAGCTAACAACCGGCTTCATGGGGTTGTTGCCTTATGTTGTTGTCAGCGGTAAATATATAATATAATGTGAAATTTGGACAAAGTATATAAAGTATTACTTCTTAGCATTTTTACACGGTATATTGAATACAAAATATACTCAATTAGATATCACCTTCTTTGGATATTTAATCATATGTTGCATGTTAGAATATTAAAATCGTTAAATCTCGTGCAACTTTTCAAGGATTACTCCTTCAATATATTTTACAAATGCAAATATTAACATAAATTACAATATCTGTTACGATACTATTACGTACCATTTTCATGTAGTATAGTACAATACAAAATAGTGTATTATTATTTTCAACACAATCGATGGCGTTGCACGGAATATGACAAATAATCCCGTCATCAGCCAACGTATTTCTTGAAACTCCCACAATAATAAAAGTAACAACAACTGTCGACCCAACAACCCCAGTTACGTTAACCAATCGTTAGTTACGATTCTTCATGCATGAGACCGTTTCAAAATAAAAGCAGGCGGCAGGGGTCGCAGTTTAGAGTTCAGCAAGAGTCGAACAATGCACTTGGCCATTATTTAAATTCGGAATGTGCAATATTTCTTTCAATAAAAAGTTCTTCGACTTCAACGAGTCAACGAACTGAAGTCTAATTGATTGGCTTACAATTTCGGCTAGTGTCGTTTTGTATTTAGCGTGGTCAATGTACTCTATAGATATGTATGTATTTACAGATTAAGATTCGATTACGTTTCGGACAAAACATGTGCATGAGATGCCTTACATGTTATATGGGATTAGGTATGTGTTTTATAATTAGTTCTGTGTCTGACGTGTAGAAGTTCTGGAAATGAATTATAGTACTTAAAAATTTTTGGCATGTAAATAAAAAAAAGTAATTTATGTTTTACTGTAGAACCGATGTAACTAATAAATTCAAATATGACTTTAATATTGGCTTTTACTGAATTCATTAACATTAACAATATGGGGATTCTGCTTTTAATAAATTATTGCGAGATGCGATGAATGAAATATCGTATTTGAAAGTGAAGAATGTGTTTTAGCAAATTAATGAATTGTAAGTCGTTCCGAAACTACTTTAGTTCTGCAACTACATCATTTATAATCTCTACTTTAGTAACTACTGTTAAACATATTAAATAAATATTTATATCTACAGAAAAACAAACATGAAGTTTCAAAGGAAACCATGTTGTATATATGTACATACATATATTTATAGGTATTTATTTTATGTGAATTATTGCTTCATAAGGGATACCTCGGTTACTGTAAGATTTTTAAATAAATGTCGCATATAAAAGCTTGAATTTGCTGATATCATAAAAACATAATCACTGAAGGTTGATATATAACCACTTTCCACATTAATTTTCGTGTCCTGTATACGTATTTTGACAATTAAGTTGTAGCGTCGAAAGCCAAAAGTGTGGGTTTTGGCTTTCAACGGTGTGTAAGCAACAGTAATGTTGAAAAAAATCGCCTTTTTAACAATGTATATTATGCTTATGTACTGTTGAAAAGTTGCAATGTAAAGGGAAGCTTTTCGTTGTTCAACAATACACTAATTTCAAAAAGAATTAATTGCGTAGAAGAAAACATCGAAAAAAGTTTAGTAGTTAGTATGAAATATTGTCTGGTACATAGACTTCCGCGGTCGTGGTCCATACTATCTGCTTCTGTGTTTCCGGGATGGAAGCGCGTCACTTGTATATCTGCCGACGTTTCGTACCCATTTATATGGGACATCTTCAGGGCTGAACTACTGCACTGAAACTGAAACTCAGTTTCAGTGCGACCAATATGGTTATTGCCTTTGTATTGATTGAAAGTTATAAGTGGCTTTTTAATTGTTTAGCCATAGTATAAGCGTTCATTTTTTAAACATGAGTACGTGATATAAAAGCAAGATGGTTGTCTTAATTGATCTCTTTGAATCGATTTCCATCTAGGAGATAGCAAGTGCCTTCTTGTGCGCCATATTGAAGTTCAACTTTCAATTAGTGATTGGCTTATTTTATTGGAATGATTAATTACATTTCTTGCAAAGTTGTTGGACTATTATAAACCGATTACTTAGCTTGTCAACTTTATGGAAGTGGTTCACGAAAAAATACGTTACGTAGCAATCGTAAAATTCAGGTTAGATTTATGTTGCCTTATTTAGGAGGGGATTATGTCCTTATATTTATAATAGAGATTATATCAGTATCATAAACATTTATTTTTAAACGTAGTTATTGATTATTAAACAAATTTTCTCTATAACGTGTAAGTCAAAAATAATGAACATACAATAAACTTGTATAGAGCTTAACTTCTTTTTACAAGAAGAACCCCTGTCTTTAGGGTCTTAGTTAACGGAATAACGAATGTATTTCTTTTTTCCGATCCCTTATTGTTTTAATATTGACATGGGGGTCTTTAGGGTAACAATATTGTGGCGTCCTATTACAACTTATTAACCTGTCCACTCTCCGAATTAATTTGTGAGCTAGTTTAGCACCCTGAAGGTCAAGCGGTAGAGTCGTTAGATAGATAAAGATACGGGCGTTTACTCATGGCCCAATTAAGCACAGAATGGGGCGTTATATGTTTTATACTAAAAATACCGACGATTTAATACCCAAATTTATACATACATCAAACGATGTTTATTCGCTATTATATCTAACGTTTAAATGCACCGGTTGTCCACCGATGCGTCTAATGCTCTTTTTGCGATCCCGTTGACAAACGCAATAAACCGCCTCTTCTTATTGGCTGTTGTCCGTGTAGCAGATAAGGGCATATTAAATATGAAACTTACTGTGAAAAAACTTATTTTACGTCCGCTCTCTAGATATAATACATCTATTTTTATAAAATTTTAAAAAAATACACAATTGTTTAAGAAATATAAAATCGTACTTTGTAAAAATATATGCATAAAAGGAATATACAAAATACCAGAAGTGTATTCTAATTTCATAAAAGATGTTTCCTATTTCCGATTTGTTAATATAGAATAAACCGCTAACTCTAACCCAATTTTATACCCAAAGAATAAAACGTCCACTTTCGTCAGGATACACCGTTTTGACAGAATCGTCCGTTATTTGACCCGTTAAAAAGGTGACAATCGTCAGATCCAGACACATTGGATACATACATATATGTATATATATATATACACACACACATATAGGTATGTGTGTGCATAATGTGCCAGCAACAATAACGATAACAGAAGCAATAGCAAATGAAAAACCCGTTTCGCCTGCGTTCGCCTAATATATGTATTCGCATACCACACGCGCGAACCTTTCCCTTTTTACATCATTATTCTACGTATGAGTGTATCCTCTTCTATACGCAGTGCCGCGCTATTGGTCGTACAATGTTGTTGCCATTTTTTTTTGAATTTATGTGTAAAGTAATTCACGCACATGGACGTACACCTGCTGCTGTACTTTTAGATTTTCAGTGCTTTTTTTTTGTTTTGAAGTAATGAAGAAAGATGGGGAATGATTGAATAAAAGGATTCTTTGTAAAATGAGTTGTCTAGGATATTTTAATTATTTTTATCATTAATAAAAATATAGCATGTTCTTACTTATTTACTATCTACTTATCAAAAATTATAGGCCTACAGTAATAAAAAAATTTTAATGTTAAATACAAGGTGTTTCAAAAAGAATATACGTAATTCGAATGCATATATATTCTTATAAACTTTAAGATATACACGCATATTTACGAACCTCTCAAGTTTAGATTACAGATGTTCAATATATCCTCCACTAGCGATACGAATAGTATCATATGGATACTCAAATTCCTCCCATATTCGCGCAAGCACGTCCTTCGTCACTGATGTTATGGCAGCACGGATCCGGTTCTTCAACTCTCCAAGGTTCTGTGATAGTGGTGGTACATAAACGTTGTCTTTAACGAAGCACCACAGGAAGAAGTCACAGGGTGTCAAATCCGGTGACCGTGGGGCCCAGCTGAGACATGTAAAATCGCCAGCTCCTTGACGACCAATCCAAAGGTTCGGTAGAGTTTCATTCCGATATTCACGCACTTGGCGACTCCAGTGAGGGGGTGCCCCGTCTTGTTGAAAAATGAAGTTGTCTTCATGCAGCTTCGGAAACGACTAGTTTTGTAACATAGCAAGATACTGCTGACCATTAACCGTGTTTCCATCAAAGAAAAATGGGCCGTAAACAGATGATGGGAACATCGTACAAAACACATTGATTTTAGGTGAGTCTCGTTCATGTTCAATGGCTGCATGTGACTTCTGTAGACCCCAAATTCGAACATTGTGTTTGTTTACCAGACTACTAACATGGAAAGTCGCTTCATCACTGAACACGATGCGTTGTGCGAAAGTGTTATCATTGTAAATCAGCATCATGAATCTCGTTACAAAATGTCACGTTTCCGTTTGTCATCAGGACGCAGAGCTTGTAGCAACTGTAACTTGTACGGCTTCATAACCAAGCGACGTCTCAAAACACGCCAAATTGTTGTTGTAGGCAGTTGTAACTTCCGACTAGCACGACGAGTTGATTTTGAAGGATTACGTTGGAAAGCAGTTTGAATTCGTGCAACATTTTCTTCAGAAACACGAGGGCGGCCAGGACTCTTTCGTTTACATACACATCCTGTATCTACAAACTGTCGATATCATCTGCGAATGTTCCACTCATTCGGAGGATCAATTTGGTAGCTCAACCTGAAACGTCTTTGCACTGTAATCACGAAATTGCACTTCGCAAACTAGAGAACACAAAATGATTTCTGCTGCGGAGTAGCCATTTTAAACATATGACCGTTACTAAGAAAAACAGAAGACAACTGACATCTAGCGGCTATTAAATAAACTAGACTATGTACTCGTTTCTCCAATAGCCGAGTCGAGGCGCAGCGTAGTTTGGACAAAATAATACTTTACAATACGTATATTCTTTTTGAAACACGCCGTATAGCAAGGGTAGTCGTACATGTACATATGTAAAAATGTCGATATGGCAGAATTAATCTTAAAATGTTGTAAATAAATATATAATAAAAGAAGCTGGCAATAAGAAAAAACCCCAACTCATCTTTTTATTAACGAAGCAAGTACAAATACATACGATGCATTATAGAAATTTTAGAACCAATCACTTATGGATGTAAAAATAAGACTATTTATATTTCACCCAACACTTCGCTTGTCTTCTCCTTCGGTTAATATTTAAATTTTGGAAAGAAGTCTGAATGTATTAGTAGGGTGTATCTGTTCCAATCTGTGAGCTACTATTCCTCCCCGCAACAAAAAGACGCGATAAAATAACTTTAATGGAAAGAAGTGCTACCAAAGCATTCTGAATTTTCACAATTTTGTTAGGAAAGAGTTATTAGAGTCTAAGTTATGTAGTTAACATTCGTGATTTAAATACGCTCGTTAGAAACTAGAAAACGATCTCAAAAATATTGAAGAATTGCTACCGCTCAATGATCAAAATTGTGTAAGGAAACGATTACGTGAGTCTAAGTATGTACTTAGTATTCGTATTTTTAAAACGCTTGTTAATAACTGGAAGACGATCTCTAAAGTAGAGAAACGCTCCTGCTTTAATCAATTTAAATTAATTCCTGTACGCCAAACGGCTATTGTAGATCCTTATACAGAGGGTCTGGATCACTTTTTGAAACGAAAACAACGAATTCGTATAGAGCTTACATCCGTGACTAGATTGTTTTCAAAACGACATTCGTTTTTATCTTTAACTTAATTTCTAGTAATAAAAATTAAGGTCAGTCTTTAATCCCCTGTTGTATTCACAAAGGCAGATATTTTTGTTTGAGTTGAAAATTATCCTGAAATAAGTAACTTAATAACGTCGAAGACGAAAGAACGAAGAAGCAAGTAATAGAAAGGTAACGAGCATTTTGGAAGGTATCCTTGGACAATATTTAGTGAATTTAGAAGTATATTAAAATGTTAATCGATGAATGAAGAGACTTAAATAAAGAATGATTCTTTTTAACATTCTTTAATTGGCATAAAGCCTTGATGTAAGTTTCTGTCTATTATACACTGGAAACATAGTCTCCGATCTGTAAGATAGAAGCGTTCTTGCTTTGTCGGTCAATACATTTATGTATTGGTCGAGAGAGGGAGATATGATATTATTCATTATTTTCTGTATCGAAAGATATGATAATACACTCAGAAAGAATCGTTCATTAATAACACAAATCAACCTGACGATCCGTGATATCGGTGAAACATATGTAGTTGATAGGGTGTTATTAATAATAGAATGATTCTTTTTAACATTCTTTAATTGGCATAAAGCCTTGATGTAAGTTTCTGTCTATTATACACTGGAAACATAGTCTCCGATCTGTAAGATAGAAGCGTTCTTGCTTTGTCGGTCAATACATTTATGTATTGGTCGAGAGAGGGAGATATGATATTATTCATTATTTTCTGTATCGAAAGATATGATAATACACTCAGAAAGAATCGTTCATTAATAACACAAATCAACCTGACGATCCGTGATATCGGTGAAACATATGTAGTTGATAGGGTGTTATTAATAATAGAATGATTCTTTTTAACATTCTTTAATTGGCATAAAGCCTTGATGTAAGTTTCTGTCTATTATACACTGGAAACATAGTCTCCGATCTGTAAGATAGAAGCGTTCTTGCTTTGTCGGTCAATACATTTATGTATTGGTCGAGAGAGGGAGATATGATATTATTCATTAAATAAAGGTGTTTCTATTACTTCGTTTTTTCATTACATGAAGAAAAGCATCAAAATTTTTTGTATATACTGTGTATCAGTGGTTTTGATTTTGTATAATGAATTGGGTATGGAATAATTATGTACAACATGGGTGCGAAATTAAGAAATGATACCAAAGACTTTTGGCGCTGCATAATAACGGTTGATGAAACCTGATTCCCCGAAATGAAGCAAAAATCTTCAATCGATTGAAACTGATACAAGTATTTCAAAGAAGGCTAACACCATGCACTCGGTCAGAAAGGTTATAATAGTTACTATTTTCTGGAACGTCAGTAGTTTGGATTTTAAATAAATAATTGGATATGAAGAAATTATAAACACAAACGCGAACGAGAATGCATTTTTTAAATAATTTTTACCTAAGAAGTTTGTCTTCTTATCTAGTCACGCTAGTTACTGATCTAGTCTCATAGCATTGTCAATAGCCACATTGATGATTCAATATTGACGACGGTTTTCATGCATTACTACAATATATCGAATAATGAAATATATTTTCTGAACATTGAAGTACAAATATTTTCGCAGCTTTCTCAAGGGTTATAAAAAGATACGGAGTTTATTATAAGATACATGTGTTATAACATGTAGATGGCAGCATATTGTTCGAAGACATGCAAGCCATGGACCGACTTGCACTATCGAAAATTAATGTACACGTAATTTTAACTTATTTATTCTGAACTCCTTTATTTACAAAAATAAAATCCGAACTAATGTATGAGAATGGCTGTAGTTGAATGCTTAATATAGTGCGTATAATTTACAGACCATTTTAAATGAATTACATTAATCTTTATACGCATGTATTTATATAATCCCGTAAAGATAAATCTCTTCGCTCCAGTATTGATAAAATTTGGCAAAATTTTCGAGCAGCTTTAGACTTCTTTATTTTCGGCGTGTGAATATATTTCTTATATCTGTTCCTAACATATGTCTCTTTGTGGTACATTGCTTCCGAATTACCGTCCAACGAAAGTTCGATATTTATCATCTGACATATAAAAGCAGAATAATAGATGGATATCTCCGTTGCTTTCAGAAACTTTGTATTAGAACAGGCTGCGTATTTGTTGCTATTGCAGCATATTTTTCTACATAAAGAATTTAATTTTAGTTACAATACTAAAATTATTATCGTCAGGCTAAATAATTTTGATAAATTTTCACATTGTTAATGTATAAAATATTAGAACTAGTATTAAAAAAATCGTGTAACACAATATATTGAAATCGCTGAAATTTAGAGATTAAAAGATGCTATTTGTTAATAAAGGTAATGGTATAATTCTTGAGCGTGAACCACCATTCTTTTTGAGCAGTTTTTATGAAAGACTCGAGCTCTAGTATTTGAGCGAGCTCTAAGCAATCCTCTACTGAGCGATTTAGTTGATACTTTCAGCTATGAATGTCACTTACCTATTTAGAAAGTACAGAACAAAAAAATCTTTAATACTGTTATGTTTGTAATAGAACCTTACGTGTGATTTTCCTTATCTCTTAATTTCCTTTTTCCTATTCTGAACTCCTTTTCCTGCTAGTAATTGTAAATTTGTTTAACTGAACGTGTTTGGTTTTCTTTCGTTATCCCTCGAATTTCATAATTTCTTGGCCCCGTTTGACTTTAAATCTCTAAATTGACTTTAAATACAGAGATCGTGATATTGGGTCAACGAATTCAAGCAGAGTAGGACAAGCATGGAAGACGCACCGTATTCCATTGACAAAGATCACGACATTATGATCGCCGATGGGTGAGTAAAAGGGCGTGAATTAGCGGGGACACAAGCAATTCAAATAACAGAGTACATTTTATTTTGATTAATAAATTGCAGATGAGAAACCTTTTTTCAAGATGGATGTTGCGCTTGCTCATTCCCGAGTAAAACGAAATTGTATTCGAATATCTATCGAAAGTTTGTAATTGTTCAAGAAGAACTGGCGGACTTCCTTGTGACGTTTTGAAACACAAAACGAAACTTGGATTAATATTTATACACCGGGAAAAAATTTGAGTGCAATAATGTGCACCTATGTATGTAACCTCTAAAGCTATGCGTTTCTAAAAGTAATTGTTGTTTTTCTCAGGATATGTAATATTCAGCATAAAACTTAAATAGTTTAATAGATTTTTTTAGATTCATTTAACTTCAATTGCAAAGACACTGTGAATCGGATACCATGTGATAAAAGCATAGTCAAGAAACAACGACTTTACATCAGTTAAATTTTTAGTCTTTAATTGCTCTTATCAAAAGTCTTAATTAATGATTTGAAAACTTATTTGGCGATATTCACTACATGTTCGAAACATGTTAAATTTGAATCAAAGGTATGTCCAGATCTTTAAGGGATATTTTCCGAGACGATGAAAAACCGGAAATATTATAAGAATTCCAATAGTTGATTTGTTTAGAGATTTGTTATTAGCGCATTAATAGGCAAAAATTTGGGTGCATTGAAATACATTACACAAGTATACACGGTTTTGGATCTAAGTAACCAAAAGCAGTTTCTAAGGTTACTTGGGGCGCTGAATCCGAATCTGCACTCCGTTTTTTGATATTGGGTCTAGTTTTCGAAATATTAAAAAAAACACATTTTTTAGAATTTTTGACAATTAATCTCCATTTTATTCATTAAAAAGTGTTAAATTAGAAATGAAGAGCAGTCGAACTGAGTCGCTTGTACTATTTGGGATCGATTTCACGCATTAAAGTCCAACAGTAGTCGCTCATCATGCCCTCGTCCCAAAATCCTTGGTATCGTTTTTCGATTTTCGCCAAATCTTGGTGTAGTCGCTCTCCTTGCTCGTCGCTTGTATCACCCAAGTTTTCAGGAAAAATTCGAGAAGGGAATGCAGAAAATGTATTTTAAGAGACATTCGAGCTCCAATCCTGCAATAATTTGGCAACAAACTGTCGATTTTCTTCTTTAAATCCGGGAATTTGCAGTTACCGAGAAAGTTGTGAACAACATCTTGAAACGATACTCTGCTTCATTGGGCGTTAAACATTTTGTAAAGTTTCTGTCAGCCATTAATTTTCGAAAATCAGGTCCGACAAATATTCCCTCTTTGATTTTGGCGTACGACAATTTGGGAAATAACTTGGCCAAGTACTCAAAAGCCGATCCTTCACGGTCGAGCGCTTTGACAAAGTTTTTGATAAGGCCAAGCTTTATGTGGAGAGGTGGCAAGAAAATGTTCTGTGGGTTCACAAGTGGTATAGAAGAGACGTTTTGTTTTCCTGGTTGATAATTAGTACGGCTTGGCCATTTTTTTTTTCACGTAATGTTGGTCAGTTGCACGGCTATTCCACAGACACAAAAAACCGCAAAATTTGGTAAAACCAGATTGCACCCCCATCAAGAGACCAATAACCTATTGGAATAGTATATAAATCATTTATTCTTTAAAATAGAATTTAAATTTATTTTCAAACCTTCAAATCGCCACAAATTTTCCATTGATGCTCTTTATATTTTATCTTCGTCAAAATTTTACATATTGTATCGTAGCATTCCTTCGTTTGTACTGCATGGGCAATCGGAATTGATGGTTTTATATTTTCATTGTCAATCAAAGCAGCTTTCAGGCTGTATTTCGAACCATTTATGAACAAACGCCATTCATTTACATCGTATGGTGTATTCATTGTATCAAACAAACCGTTGATATCATAGCAGAAGCATATATTCTCCTTTTTTTTGAAAAACGGTAAAAACGCCTCATTTCTGGTTGTATATACAGTGACTTTTGTATGAGTGTCAAGATATTTCCACTCCTGCATCCGCGATGCGAGCAATTCTGATTTTTGTTTCGATAAATTCAAATCACGATGATGAATTACAAGTTTCCATGGAATTTGCACTCGTATTTGGACAAATTGGCAAAGGATCATTGCTCGCACGGGGAACTGGCTTAGACACTGATGATACTTCAGGATATTTACATTTTGCTAGTTTTTTGCATTTAGACCGACGACATTCATCAAGCAAAAGTAACAATCATCTACATGATTTTTCTGTTCTCTCCATAACATTGGCAATGAAAATGAAAAACATACTTTTTTACCGCGTGACCACTTGTATAATATTGTGTTACACGCGTTAAAAAATAATTTCGGTACCCACGGCTTGTGAGTGTCTGATACAGAGAAATCAAAATAATAAAAATATGCATTTCTGATTACATTAGTAATAACTTTGCCACTTTTTCTGATCATATAACTTCCGCAAATATAACAAAAACACTTTGAATTAACTTTGCAATTCTGTCTTTGCATTTTCACACGTTTTGGATTCAAAAAAAAACTTTAAAAATACAAATTAAATAATGTTTCCAGGGACGCCAACAGCTGACTGTCATTATGATGGCGCAGTGCTGTCAACATGCGCGAACTCACAAACTAGAACCAATTTTGAAAAACGAAACCCGGATTTGAATTCAGCACCTCAAATAACGTAAAGATTTGTTCTCATCTGCTCTGATCCAAAAGCTAACCGGAATTTGTAAACTTGTGTTGGTATTATTATTATATTATAATATATATTTTTAGATATTTTTGGGAAACCATTAGTATTTTGTGTAAAATAAAAATCTACCCTTAAGTATCAAATATGCCATATATGATAGATAATTAACAGTCGACTTGGTTTTAGTAGTTATTTTCAATAAATTCAATAACGTGGATAATAAATCCCAGGCAAAAACAGTTGTATGAGGAGCATTCAACGTACTCTCGGTATTAGCATGAAGAAAAACCACCATAACTTGAATGCATTCATTACATTTCGAAATTAACTTTTCAGTACCCTCGTCTGAAAAATGTGCATTTATTACCGCCTTGAGCTCTTCATAATTTAAACATTTTTTTCCACGAAGATCTTTTTTCAAATCAAAGGATAGATAGTAATCACTAAGAGTGTGCGGCTACGTCCGAGCTATAGTGTGGGTGGTTGATTTCTTCAACACTACAATTATGTATGGTAGCCTTAGTAACACGGCCAATGTGAATCGGAATGTTGTCGTGATGATGCAATATTCTGACGGTTGCTTTCGATGCAAGGTGGTTGCATAAGATGCTGTGTTTATGGTTTCGCCGTTTTTGGTATACTCGATCAGCAAAATTTCTTTTGACTCCCAAAATACTGTGTCCATGACTTTTCCGTCATACGGAACGACTTTGGACGAGGGGGGGTCTATATTTATCCTTATGTCACTGCATTGCCTCCTGCTTGCTTTCAAGATTATAGTGATGAATACACGTTTTATCTCCATTAACAATTCAGTTGCGAAGACTAAATGAACAGTGACTACAGAGCACTAAAGATTCTCTACGGTACTCGACTCTCACTTGTTTCTGAGGCACCGTGAGTATTCGTGGCACTCATTTTGCACTGACTTTTTAAAAGGTTAAAAATGTTATAGTGTGCATGGTACCAATGGATAGGTTAGTCACATTTCCTAACATTCTAATCTTTATTCGTGCATCTTTCAGTATACATTTTCACATTTTATTCCGTAACCGGTCCGCCCGAGCGAGCTTTTTCTTCAATATCCTCTTTGCCACTTTTACATTTATTTGACCAATTTTGAAATAAAGATGAGGAAGGTAAAATCTTAGTTAACAACCACTATATCTTCGTGAATAATTTTTTGGCTTTTTACTTGTTTTGTACTTGTTTGGTGCTCGATTTTCCTCAACATTGTTGTTCCGTCAGCCATTCTGATCTTGCTTGACTAATAATTACTAGCGAAGTAATGATAATAACTTCATGAAATTTGATATTTATACCCTCAGATTATGTCACTTTCATTATCTAATAAATTAGTGAAAATATTCACATTATCAGTAAATCACTCTGATACCGAGAATACATTGAACGTCCCTCGTACCTTTGTCTCGAAAACAGAAACGAAACTTATATACTTGTAATTGTCTTATAATATAATCGTCGTCAACTTACGAAACAGATTTCAATTACCTCAATTCTCACACAATTTCTAACGTACATATGTATACATTGGTCACAACGTGATTGTTTGATTAACTTAAGTCAACATCTTTACCAAAAGTATTTAATAATAAACATGTTGTCATTCCAAACATATTTATTAATAAGTTCGTGAATTAATAAGCTCATAAAAATGGAACACAATTTATATTGTAGTTACGCGGCCCACCCTTCCAAAAGAATGTCAATAGCTTCCCGGGTCATTGCTCTAGATAAGAATTTTTATTCCGCGACAGTCTTGCCAAAAAATTTGTCAAGCGAGCGCCGTCTGTATCAAAATTACTTTTTTTTTGATATAAGCAGAGGAGCAGTGTGACAGAAGCAGTAAGGAGCGAGAGGGAAACCACTGTATCAGCTTCCTTGTCTGTACACATTATAGGTGGTCGAGATTGGCCGCGCTGGAACTGGCGATTAATATATTTTGCGCGCCCAGAGAAAGTTTATTTTTAAGGCACTGAAAGATGGAGGAGTTAATTTTGCTTGACATGATTTATCAAAACTGCAAATAAAATACATCTTACGTAATATATATTGATGTTAATGAAC
The DNA here is from genome assembly GCA_031893035.1 of Dermolepida albohirtum. Classification (NCBI taxonomy): domain Eukaryota; kingdom Metazoa; phylum Arthropoda; class Insecta; order Coleoptera; family Scarabaeidae; genus Dermolepida; species Dermolepida albohirtum. The sequence continues at coordinate 354,545 of JAVIWB010004862.1, read as the reverse complement.
TATTTACATTTAATTCTTAAAATATATTATTTTGTATGTATATATAGATTGGCCCAGTTTTCGTTAAATATTGTTTTCTTTTTCCATGATAGTAATGCGATGCTTTTTTCATTCCTTTGCTAGATTTACTAACGCTTAATTCTCAATCATGTCAGATAATACATATGATATGTATCAAATGAATAAAATCCTATTGAAAATTCGAAAAACTATTTTGAGTAAATTTATCATCAGATAAAGCTTTTTTGTTCAAATATAATAATAGCAACCAAATTTCATACACGGAATGTATAGTATGCTAGTACGCATTAGATTGGCTCTTATAATACATACATATATGCATGTTGAACAAAGTTTAAAGCGATCAGGCTCATGCATAAGTTAATTGCGTCTTATTAATTTCGTAAGGAATTAAATACATGACCAAACCAAAACTACATTTTCCTTCAATATTTATGGTTGCCACCTTCGATCTTTCGATTCCACAGCCGAAGAAATTCGGTAGTTTAAAAGTGAAAGCCACCAAGCTAATTTCGAAGCCCGACATTTTTATTAAACGAGATTTTTTAAAGGCTGTTCGGTAGAAAGCGAAGGGGATGGAAATCCAACAGGGAGAGATTAGAAGAATAAGGTGGATGTCGAATGATCTCCCAATCAAATCCCTGAATCTGCTTTTGTGATTTTAGCGTTATCGTGCTACAAAATACTTCGATAGTGCCGTCTTCTTTGAATTGCGACCTCAAGTAGACGGTGTTATTGACAGTAAATCTCAGTAGTAATGGCGACTTTCCTCGGGAGCAATTCACACCAGACAATGCCCTCTTTGTACCATCAAAGGCACCACATCATCTTACGGGTGTAAATATCAGTTTTCGTTCGGAGAGCTGTCTTTTTGTTATTGCCAAGGTATTCTTTCCTCTTCTTAACGTTAATGTGAAGACACCATTTTTCGTTTCCAATTGTAAGGAGGCACAAATATTAACAAGTTTATTCTTGCTGTTTTCGTTATAAATTTTAATAATATATACACGTATAATGTTGCGAAGCTCTTACCCGTCTGCGAAACATTATCAATTTCAATAAACTCATCAGCCAAATGGAATAAATTCGATAATAATTAAATAGAAGGGTGTTCGAAAAAACGCTCGGACACGTCGATTGGGATTTTTAGTTGCGTATTTTTTTAAATAAAAAGTTTATATACAGGGTATGTCATGTAAAAGTGGTCAATACCAACTTTCTTATTTTAAATGTAATACCCTGACAAATATTAAATTTTTGGATTCTTTAGAAAATTCCAGACATATTTCATGTACAATATCCTATACCTATCTTCGACTGTTTCGGAAATATTAAATGTTTTCAGATTAATAATTTTCTTTACAATTAAAATAAGATTTTCACATACTAGTTTGTTTACCGAACTATTAAGTGAAAATCTTTAATTGTACTTGTTCTTCGTTTTAAAATACCTTGCCTTAGCAAAGTGTTGTCAGTGTCATAACTGTTTCAATTTCGTTAACTACATTTCAGCAAAATGGTTCATTTAACAGAAATGCACAAAATAACAATTCAGTAAGTAATGATACCAAACTGGATATTGCGCTTGAGTTTGAAGAAAACCCGCATATTTCTAGTAGACAAGCAGCGTTAATGTTCGATGTTTGCCATTCTTCGATTACTCGCACATTAAAAGAAAATAAAATGCATCCCTATAAAATTATACCAACTCAGGAGCTCATGGAAGACGACTTGATAGGAGAACGTATTTTTGTGAACAAATGATGACAATGTTAGATAACAATGTGATTAGAACATATTTTATTTTCTGATGCGTGTACCTTTACGCTTCACGGTCATGCTAATCGTCAAAATTGCCGCTATTGGTCCAGGGAAAATCCTCACTGGATGAGGGAAGAACATACGCAATACCCTGAGAAGGTTAATGTTTGGGCAGGAATTGTTGGAGATCATATCGTAAGTCCTTTTTTCATTGATGAAAATTTGAATGGCGACAATTATTTAGCATTGCTACAAAATAATCTCGTGCCAGCTTTGACAAACTTATATCCTGATCTAGCAAACCCACAAGTTCCAGCAAATACGATGTGGTTCCAGCAAGATGGAGCACCACCCCATTACCAAATCAATGTCCGGCAGTACCTCAACCAAATATTCCCCGAATCGGTGGATAGGTAGGCGAGGATCGATGGAATGGCCAGCACGATCCCCAGATCTAACGCCATTAGACTTCTTCTTATGGGGATATGTCAAGAGTATAGTATACAAAACTAAACCCCTCGACTTAGCTGACTTAAGAAGACGAATAATATTTGCTATTAGATCGGTTACACCTGAGATGTTGAGTAACATTAGAAAAAATTTTTATTTAAGATTAGGATGTTGTCAAGACGTTTGCGGCGAACACTTTGAACATCTCCTACAGTGACATTAATGTTTTTCTTGTTTTTTTCAAAAATTTTTCAAATTTATCTGAAAACATTTAATATTTCCGAAACAGTCGAAGATAGGTATAGGACATTGTACATGAAATATGTCTAGGAATTTTCTAAAGAATCCAAAAATTTAATATTTGACAGGGTGTTGCATTTAAAATAAGAAAGTTGGTATTGACCACTTTTACATGACACACCCTGTATATAAACTTTTTATTTAAAAAAATACGCAACTAAAAATCCCAATCGACATGTCCGAGCGTTTTTTCGAACACCCTTTCATTTAATTATTATCGAATTTATTCCATTTGGCTGATACACACTGTATAGTTCCTGTTTTAATAGATTACGATTTGTAAATAAAATAAACTGTATTACAATGTAAACAGCTGATTGTAAATTATGAAACCATAACTATCATAAAAAATTTTCTAATTCCAATATGCAGAATCACTTGTTTACAAATCGTTATCCGTTCATTTATTTTACTTGCAACTCTGTGCACGTTACAAGCAAGAAAAAAACACAGAAAAAACAACTCAATCCACCGGTATAATAAGCTGGACGCGCGCAATGAAAATCACATAAATAAGCAAAATTACCTAATAACAAGTCAACTAGATAATAGCTTAAACATACACATAGTGGGTATCTTAATAAAAAGCACGAGCGCCCACAAAGAAACGACATCTCTTATTAAAACCTGCGCTTATACACGGCTCTTTTGTTCAGAAACAAAAGATCGTCCAACACGATGATGTAAAAAAAAATTGAAAATCGCGCGTTTATAATCATCAATTGATTTATTCCTTGAGATTAGCCAGATGATTACCGGTTTTACGAACGGAATGATTGTGGGCTGAAAGTTGTAATCTGTTTAATATGGGTAATAACTGCCCGCGTTGTATCCGAGAGTAAATCAAAATATAAACCAGACTAGAGTCGGTATCGTGGTATTTTACTATGTTTAAAAAATTTAATTTTTTCGTATTGGAGTATGTATTTTAGAGATGGGAAACTATAGTATTTGCGAAAAATAAAATCGAATTTATAGCATTGAAATTAACTAACCATTAGCATTATGTATTGTAGAGCTGCGTGCTCTGAGGAAAAAGAAAAGTACTCGGTTTAAAAATAAATCGCGTTTTGCAAGTCGTCGAGGAGTGTATGAACACGCGGCACGTAAAAATAATTAGGATTTTGCTCCGTAGCGCGGCGCAAAGAAATAAAACAAGATAAGAAATCTGTTTTTAAGTACGCTGTCTATAGTTATTACAGCATGGTACATATTTTATATATGCAACGTAAAGGGAAATACATAACATAATGTTTATTACGTAAATAACGTAACGAACGGAATTTATATTTCTATTCTTTCCTGGAATATAAATGTATGCACATGAACATATACAAAAGCTCTTATAATTATATTCATTTAACTATATTTTATAAAAATAGCATACTAAATTTATACATTGTTTGTGCTGATACCTAAAGGTGTTAGTTTCCCTTTTATTACAAAAGGATATTGCAAAATCAGTAATTCTTATATAAACACTCTCAAATTCTGCATGTTTAGAAAACTTTTTAAACCGTGTAGTCATATATACAACTCGATTAACTTCTATATATCAGTACACGTAGATGGCTCGATAACTACGTGGCCTTAAAGAAAATGCAAATTTATCAGACAAAAAAATATAAATTTTTTTAATATAGTCTCCTGCTTGTTAAACACATTTATTCCAACGAGAAAATTCTCTTCCAGTCTAATAATTTTTGCATTTTGAAAATAGAGAATAATCGCTGGAAACCAAATCTGGAGAAATTGGGCGTATAAAGCACTAATTCAAATCCAGATTCATGAATTTTGGTTATGGCAATCGCAGACTTGTGGACAAGTGCCTTATTCTGATGGAAAAACACTTTCTTCTTTACCAAGCGAGGCCGTTTCTCACTTTGATTTTGTCTCGAAATTGTTGCAACGACTTGGAATAATATTCGTTATTTGCTTTTACCTTTTCTAAGTCAAGGCAATAATTTGATCAAAATCCCAAAACACGCAAAAGTCGTTTTGGAGTGTAGAGAAAATGTGCCAAAAGGTCACAATAAAAACGCAAGCGATTTATTTTCTGCTCCAACGTGAACCACTGCGATATTCCAATTTCAATTTTGTCCAATTTTGTCTTCTTTATTGGCCAAAAACATGTGTGTCTTTGTTTAGACAATTCTTTGAATTTAGGATGTAAGAATGGAACAGGTTTATTGGTTTAATCGACGATAATGAAACGATGCCAAAGTCCTTCGGATTGTGGCCAAAATATGCTAAAAGGTCGTGACAAACACCTAAACGATTTAGTTTTTTATGCAGCGTGAATAAGCACTAGCTGTTGCCGACTTAACATAAAGTTATGTTGCATTCATGGTTGAAACAACCCTTTCTTGATTGCAATTAATGACCAAAATGCTTTTACTTCTTAATTACTAGAAACATATTTAATTATATATATATATATATATATATATATATATATATATATATATATAGAGAGAGAGAGAGAGAGAGAGAGTTTCAGGTTGACGCTTCATTACGAAACAACTCCTGCAGAAGGTGAATGAGATGTCACCGAAACATCGTGACGCCGATTGTTTCGAGAACTTTTGCCCAATATCGCGAAGAGCCCGAGAACCGAGAATCTAATATTACTCATATATATATATATATATATATATATATATATATATATATATAACTGAAACGTCAACCAGAAACTCTGTGTGTGTGTGTGTGTATGTATGTGCGTGTGTAAATATACTTTTCAAAATAAAAACAATGAAAATAATTTAAACAAGTCTAGAATTTTTAATTTCAGCAACAAATTAAAGATCATCACGTTATTTATATTCCTACCTGCTAAAAGGTATGAGAAAAGTTATTATTTTCAAATTACATAATTCATTAGTAAATTAAAAATACTTTAAGTTATAAGGTTAAAAAGATCTCTTTATAATTGACAAAAAGCAACATTTTAGGTGGTAAGATTACGTGCTCGTTTTAATGTAGTAGGTAACTCGTACGCACTTAAGATAGCGTAATTTAAATTCCTTTTTTCAAGAGTAGATGGTGGTTCGGGTGACAGTAATTATTGTTATGCTTAGTGTGGTAGGCATGAAAAAAAATTTCAAACAGGTGGTTTATGTTTAAGTCGATGCCTTAGAATAACTTCTGTATGATAGTTTGCAGTGAAATTAAAAATAACATCAATTTTTTTGTTTGTAAAATAAAAATATTGTACAATTTAGCTCATTACTATCACCTAAAACTGACACAAAATTTTAGGTGCGGATAACCAACACCAGAATATATTACAAACCCGAAACAGAAACACAATTTTCCACACAGTGAAAGGTAAAGGTCTAGTTTGTGTTAGTATGTGTTTTTCTTCTCTTCTCCTTTCCCTCTCGTAGTGTCCAGTGTATGCAATTACAAATATTGTTGTGTTATTGTGTGCATGTGTGTTTGAAAATTCACGTTGGAGATTAGACTAATGTATGTCATTGATATCGATAATATCTATCGTTTACTCTGTTGATCTTTTATTATAAGTATCATTTCTTTATTATGCATTTGTTGTAATTGCTTTGATTATTAAAATCTAAAGCTGAAGGGTGACTAACTTTTAATTATTTCGAAACTATGGCTAAAAGCTACCAGTTTAATACTAACATACCATCACATTTTAGTCACTTCTGTAAAGTGGGTGATAATGTTACAAATGGTATTATTTTCTCAACTATTTATGAGATCGAAAAATATATTCAGATTTACACATCACATTGTGGCCAAGAGATTTTTTTAATCAACTTTGACGATCATCTTCCTTAGTTTTAAATAAAATTGTATTAGTTTCGTTATGGTCAATGCCCGAGTAGCTAGAATTAACCATTCTTCGAGATTGACAAGTATTTGGAATCAACATCAATGACGAACTAATCCAAACGAAATTAACATAGTTTACTTTTAAGGATTTATTTCAATTTGGAAAAGATATCTTAGTACAAAAATCATTAAAATAGAACATAAATAGGAATGGTATTAAAAGAAGGTTATATTCGTCAAAATTACCAGATATTCTACTGCTTACAGAAAGTCTGAATTAAAATAGTTTGTGGTAGTTTTGTAAAAGCTTATAATTTACTAAATACCAAAAACTACCAAAAAATCCAAAATGGAATTGTCCTAAAAGACTGCCCTGTTGGAGGGGATAAAAAATTATATTCATTCAAGTTACAAGATATTTTACTCTTTACAGAAACTCTAAATTAAAACATTTTGTGATTGTTTTGTAAAAGTTTCCAATTTACTAAATACTTTATGACGACGACTTAGTTGTCAAAATACATGTTCAGATTTAAAAATTACATTGCGGTAAAAATGTTTTTAATCTGGTTCGATGGTCCACTTCCTTAGTCTTAAATAAAATTGTATTAGTTTCATTATAATTAACGATCAAATTGTTAGAAATAGCAACTCTTTAAAATTCGATATATGCACAAAAAGCCTTCGGCTTTAATACAACGTTTTGCACGGTCAATTTACATGTCAAATGAATTTTCAAGTTCATCTTTAGAGATGTCCTTCAAGATCGCTGTTGACGCCTTTTTAATGGCGTCGATGTCGGCATAAGGCGACCCTTTCATCGGTAAATGAAGTTTAAGGAATAGACAGAAATCACAGGGGGCTTAATCCGGTGAATACGATGAATGGTTGATGGCTAAAATGCCATTTGTAGTTATAAATTCAGAGATAAGCGTCGGCCAATGAGATGGTACATTATCATGTAAAAGGGCCAGCTACCATTTTCACGATATTAAGAGCGCACACGACGAATACGCGTCAAAAGACCCTTCATAATACCAAGACAATATACAGCATTAACTGTTTGACTAGTTGGTACAAACTCTATGTGTAGTATGCCTTTCGACTCATAAAAACAAATCAACATTGTCTTCACTTTTGACTTCTCCAAAGGCTTTTTTTCAGTCTTTTTCGTTTGGATGCTTCCATTAAGAGCTTTGATGCTTGCTCTCTGGATCATATTGAAAACACCACGTCTCGTCGCCAGTTACAGTAGAATACCTGAAATTTCCTTTTTAAAGTCTTTAATCAAGTCTGTATAATGTTGCATTTGCAGCAAGTTTGGATCATCAGCTTGTGTGGTACAAATCTTGCACAAAGCTTCCTCAATCCCAAAAGCTGTGTCAAAATGCGATGAATTGAATCTTTGGAAATACTTAATTCCACGTATCGCAATGAGGATTTCGGATCATTTCTGATAAATTCCACATAAGTTCGATGCTACTTTCCGAAACCACAGATTTTTTTGCACAGGATATTCGTCGTTATTTATGTCCTTAGAACCGTCTTTAAATTGTTTGTACCACTCATACACACTCGTACGTGATAAACATGCATCACCATATACTTATTTCATCAAATTAAACGTTTCAGTAAACGATTTACCGAATTTAAAACAGAACTTGATATTTGCTCTTTGTTCAAAATTGTTACTTTATGCGAAATTTCTCTGCTTCTAATGACGCAAATGTCATAATATTTTGACATAATATTGGTGAAAGATCTACTTTAAAGACGTAAATCTGTTTAAATAGATGGTGCCACTAAGAATTACTATTTTAAAACAGTTCGGTTTTCTCTGCGACAGACTGTGTATATGCATGGAGCCAGTATCAACAATCGTCTCAAGTGTAACATCTTCAATTACAAACAATCGGGCATCATCCTAGTTTACCTTTAAGGATTAATTTACATTTTAAGAACAGCTTTCGTCATTGAAATGTATCACAAAAAGAAGTGGTCCGAAAATACTGCCTTATAGGCAGGAATAGGAAATTATACTCATCCGAATTGTTAGACGTTTTACTGCATACAGGAAGCCCTGAATTAAATAAAACTTCTTGAGATAATTCGGTAAAAGCTTCTAATTTATGAATTCTTTACATTACATGTATTGAAGGCCTTTCTTATCTTTGTACAGTATCTAAATATTGACATGCGTGTTAATATTTGCTTTATATTTAGGAAGTAAATATAATAATAATCGTAATGAAGGTACTTGCACGTATTTGAACATCAATGTCAGTGATATAACTTTAACATGATAATGTAAAACAAATTTACAAATTTACATAACTATTGTACGCATTATATAATAAATAATTCTATAATTTACATATTTGTTTATTATTTCCGATACGTTTTAATGACGCCGCTCACGCAAAGTTTGTTTGTAAGACTTCTTCCTCTTTCACGCTTACGAATTTAGAATTACCTAAACTACTTTTTAATTCGTCTATTTTTAAAAATTCAACTAGATATTTTGTTTTAACGTCGTCTACATTTTATTTTATAAATAATAAAATGCTAAAATATGTATTCAATTTAAGGTTCCTTGCCCTCGTCAAAGTAAAATTGATTTCCATGGTCATTATAATAATCAACTAGTTACGAAAAACACAAATCTGCGCATCTATTCAATTTGTTACTATAATATTTATACCTATCTAATTATTGCATTCACATTTGGACTAAAAAACAAGGGAAGGAGATGCTTTTTAACGCAAGTGTTTCACGCTCGTATGGAAAAATAAAAAATATACAATAAACCCATGTAAGCAGTCTGAAATGTGAAAATTCTAGTGGTGAAAGTTTCACGATATGGTGACTTGTGTTGACCTTTACAAACAGAGGTTGCGTGTTTTTATTTTTATCTTCCAGTCAATACATTATACGTGTACACGCATCATTATATACAGATATCTGATACAAGACTGAAATGTATCTACATATGTAAATTTGGCTATTAGAAATGCATAACAGTACTGGGTTTATTGATGGAAGTCTATAACTGGCTGATTGCGTAGGAATTTTGTGCAATATTTAACGTAGGAAACACTGGCGCCTAAAAAGGTGGGACTCGTTGGCGTTTCCTTAAGAGAGGATGAATTTTTTGAACACGATCCGATAAAAATATTAAAAGTGACGTCACTTATGTTACTTGCACAATTGAATGACTGTATTTTATTCTATTCCAAATTTCAATAATTGCATATTATTAATACGGCCAAATTGTTACTAGGTGAAATGGCAGCCCCTTAAGCTGAATTTGTTTATAGAATAGGGCATTCATTCAAAATAATTATTATATGTAACTACTTTCAATAATACTTATAAACTACGTAATATTGATCCAGATATTGAGCACTCTACTTTCTATTAATGGATGTTCAAGAGGTCATTAATCTCATTTTAATTTTTTCTAATTTTACGGTTACGAGGATGGGTTGAAAAGCCCCTGAAATGTAAATAAAGAAAAGAAATAAGTAGTTTGAAATTGTATTTATATCTCAAAATAACCCTCTGACACCTCGATATATTTGGACCCGTAATTATCCAAAACCCCTATATCTTCATAAAATTTAAAACTTCCAATTTCAATAGAATATACATACATATAACAGCGTTGAAAATTTCTTATTTGTAAGGTATATTTGGACGTGGAAAAAAGGGGTAAGGCAAGCTGACGGTGCTAAATTCGGCGAATAAGACGAGTACAACAAATCGAAAATTAGTTCGTTAATTTTTGCGTGTCCGTAATATTTTCTTGGTGAAAAATGTTTTTTTTTCTTGGATTAAACCATTAATTTTTTGCTCTAATTTGTTTCAAATACTCATGAAATATTCGCTTGTGACGGTGTAGCTTTTTAGAAGATGACCAACAAGACGAATACCCAAAAAGTGGAAGTCGTTACCTCTTCTGAAGATGAAACAACCATCGCCTTCTTTGGTAGAGGAAAACTACTGTGTCCATTTTGATTCGGGTGTACAATGACGAACAAAAGTCTCATCTGTGGCGATAAATCGGCGCATAAAATCTACGTCGGTTCAAACACTCGGAAGAAATTTGCAGTCACATCAATTTATGAATAACACTCAGTAGTCGAGCCATCCAATTGAAGGACGTTCTTCTCATAAGCAAATTTTCACTCAAAATCTATATTAGGCGTTTTTTTAGCATCATAGCATGCATTTTTGCAATAATTTCCGTTATAGTGGCATATTCCACTACATTGAACTTCATCACATTCTGAATAATTACTGCTGACAAACCTTTCAAGACGAAGTACTTAATGACAACACAAATTTCAATACTCTAGATCTTGTTAAAAATTCCTTGATGGGCATTCTCACAACGAAACTTCCAGCAATCTGAAATTTAGCAATCGACGTTGTTAAAGAGACAACTTGCTAATGACAAAAGCAATTTGAGACTGTGTCATCTATCCGTCATTTCAAGGACTCTTCAATCCACCCTTGTATTTTAAATATGATTCCCTTCCCAAAGTGTCACTCTGTGGATGGATTTGTCATCAATTAAAACTAGTCGTTCATATATAAAACATATACCTATGCCCATAGACTCCAAAATTGAAAATTTTTGCATGTTATGACTAATAAAAATGCATTCTACCTGTACTGGAATGCAACATCTCATCAATTCTAGCTCAGTATCACTATGCAAGAAATACTAAATCTACAATACAGGTGCGTAAAATCTTACCAGTACAGTAGTCCCCTCCACATAGATTCATACATGCGCATACGTGGATGCATTTATAAGGACAAGTTTTATCAATAAATAAAGAAAACTAGAAGAGAATTCAAATTAACATTATAAAACATAGTTCTTTATAAATTCACACCTTCTGTCCCAATAATAATTGGAGTGGCTTAAAAAAACGAATATATGTAGTTGAAATATTATCCTTCAGGAGGTGTATATTTGCACGTTCAAATAACTTTTTTGTAATGCTAACTGCGAATGCTCGCCTTTAACTGTTGAACGTCGAATATTTTTAATTGATGCAAAAAGATTTCGTTGGTGGAAGCAACCAGAAATTTGAAATTTAGAAATAACTGTTGAACGACAAGAAAGCATATCATGTGATAGTCTCTGGCTACATGGATTTCGACATTCGAGACGAACGACCAAAATACGCATATGCATTTATACACCAAAGTAATATCCTGAATTACCTATTATATCACTTGGAACTAATTCTTTGTGGGTAATTTTTGTAGAATTGTAAAAAAGCAATTCCTATTGATTTGATTTTTTTATATCCATAGAAACTTTTTGTGATTTCCTTCATCTTTCTGGATTATATTGAAATACCACGTCTTATCACCAGCGATAGTCGTTTCTAAGGAGTTTTAACTTTTCAAATTTTTATAATAGTATCTGCAAGTCCAAATTCGGTATAATTTTCGATTATTTATTATTTCGTTGAAAAACAAATTTTAAATTTATTAGTAGATGTAGTAGATGAAATATTATCTTAGGCGTGTCTAGTTCCATTTTAACGAATTATACTCAAGACTTTTCGAAGTTTTCTTCGGTCATCCTTTTAAACGCTACCTAAATGTTTTTCACCATCAACATCTCTGAATTATCAATTCAACTCAAAAACTTCTGTTGAACAAACAAATATTTGCACTAGTGATATTAAGTATTTGGAGCATTTCCGTAGTACTTTTTCCGATTTTGACACAGAACTTGAAGGTGATTCTTTGCTCTATCCATTTTTGGATCGAGATATACAAAAAATGTTAAATTTTTACGAGTTATTTAAGAAGCTTTATACTTCATAAAGACTCGCTAATTCACTTTTCATATATTAATCGTAACAGTGAAGCACAGTTCGCAGATAGTTATTCTGTGTGTATACAATGTTACTTTACTAATCGTAGTGATTGAATTGAATTAGTATGTGAAAATTTTCGCATTGCGATTTTATGATTTACGTTGTGGTTTAACTCAGCAGAAGTGCATAGAACATTTAATTTCTGCATATCAGTAGTTACTAAAATTTAAATTCAATTGTACTTAGCTTTTGTATAAAGCAAAAGTCGTCCTTTAACATCTGTTGTTGCAGAAGATTTTGATGCGAACATTGACTAATTGAAGAGGATGGTCATGTAATATATATTGAAATTTAGGCATTTTTACACATTTTTCGAATCTCGTTATTTTCAATTTACATACACAGTTAGTACTGAGAAAACTATTCTCGTTAGATACCCCATAATCTCTTCACTAATAGAATAGAAGATAGTGTCAAATGCTATATAGTAATGCTAAAAACAATTCGACCATGAATATTCTAAACATGTCTAAAACATCATTAGGAGCGATAAATCGTGTATACATTTTTACGAACCAGAAACAGCATCAAAGATATACGAGTATTTTGAGGTGAACTTTTGCCAACAAAGTTATTCAGTGTCGAAGCACTTCTAAAAAAATTGTATGTTTTGTAACCGAATCTGGTCATATTGCTGCAATTGCTCTATACAGCCGTCGTAGAGTAAACATGAAGTAGTATACAATAATTTGCTTGTTCAAAGTCACTGACGAATGGTGAATAAATATACCTAAACGCGTAATCATTCTTCATTATGATAATGCTAAACACCGCTCACGCAACAGTCGATCGTTTCCTATGTATTCAGCCTGTAGTCCTAATTTGGCCCCCAGACCTTTTTATGTTTCCACAATCGGAAATAAAATTAATGGCCACCGTTTTTCTGTACTGAAGAAGAGGTAAATGCAGTTACACATTCTGAGAATGCCAACTTCAGAATAGAATAAATGTTTCGGTGATTGGTTTGAACATATAAGAAAGTGTATGTATGTATGTATGAAATGGTAAATATTTCGAAAAACAATAAAACCATCTAGTTTCCTATAAAATGCCTTTTTTCGCAACTATTCACGAAACTTTTCATCCAGTCTTCAAATTTTTAATATACCAGGTGTTAAAAAAATGAGCTACAATTCTTGAGAGGCGACGGTATAGCACCATATACAGAATAAAAATATTAATGAACGCATGAATCTAAAAATTGACGGTTTCGGAGATTAGAAATATTTTACGTTTACAAGACGGTTTATTTTGTACAAACAGTATAATTTACAAACAAACAACAAAAGTAGAAAGTCAAATAAAATGTTCGTAGTGCACTTTCTCAATTTTAAAGCAACTACAGTATCCTTGTCGCAAGGATATTCGAACTCTTTCGAAAACCTCCACATTGGCGCTGCTCCGATAGCATAATTATTCTACAAGTTATTGCAGGCTCTCGTAGTCGTTTACAAGCGTGGCCTACACAAAGTTTTCAAATATTTTCAAAGCAAGGGATCAAGGAGGTTTAAGTCAGCAGACAATAAAAATTCGCCCCTTCCTACCCTTTCACGTCCAAAAGTTTTGTGTAGAATCAAAAAATGCGCCGGAACGTAATCGTGGTGAAACCATATTTATTGTCTTTAAATAATGTCTAAAAATCATGAAAATTATGTTAATGGAAAATATTTTGTATCGCTAAAACTCTTCGTTTGCGGACCCAATTCCATTAAGACTCTTCTGCATATTTAAGACCATATTATCCCCCCTGCCCCCACCTCAATATACGTAACAACATGTATGCTTCGCATGAGCAATAGAAGATTCTTTTAATGTTTGGGTTAGTGTTTCACAATAGTTTCAGGATTTATTGTGTAGTATTATAGGTCGACATTACAAGAAAGTTTTGTTATATTTAATAATATTCCAGCCATATTTTCCTTATTCAAAAATTCTAGAATATTGTTCGAATTGTACATTGCAGGTTTATCTATATTCGTATTTCATGTTCTATAATTAAATTTTTTTCTCTATTTCTGCAAATAAAGATATTTCTATAGCTAAAACATAGTATACCTACTCCAATTGAAAAGATCATCCACTATAAATAAAATGTAGATCGAATAATTAAAAATATACTTAGAAAAAACATCTAAAAAAAACATTGATTTTATTACAACTAGAAGTGCGTTGAATAAAATATAATATTTTAAAAAATTAGATAATAAATTGGCAAGTTTAAATGAAACAATCAGCATATGTCTTGACTTTGAATAAATTATCGACACAAAAGGAAATCAGACTTCGTATTTTTCTAAAATAATGCGAATACCTTTTTCCTATCCATTATACACTACAATAACCAGAACCTTAAGCATAGACATTACTGAGAAAACGGCGTCTTAATAAATTATTTTAGAGTAGTTGTACGTACGTACACTATCGCTCATAAGTATTTGGTCACCCTTGTTTTGTTACAGTTTCTATAGAAAAGTTGTAATTATAAAATTTATTTCTGTAGTAAGAAATAGTTTTATAGTAAACATTAAAATTTATAAAAGCTTATTCAAAAATAATTATGTGATTACCCTATTATTCACAACGAATGATAATACCCTAACAAAACTCCAGGTACAGTAATTGTACTTAAGAGACTACATCTCTCAATTCTTGGAAATTTTCGATTGTTATGATTTTATTTTAAGGTAGGGTGTTATTGTAAATTATTAAGTATTTTTACTTGAGTATCTTGGCAAAATTGCAGTTAGTTTTTGTGGGGTGCTCATAGTGATAACATCGTCTACTTCGAAGAAGTTCAATGGGTTAGAAATGCCTAAACGGAAAGAATTGAGTGTAGAAACACTATCATTTATAATCGTATACCATAAAACTGGCAAAAGTAACCGCGAAATTGTCGCAATTAAATTAATTCAGTCCACCGTGGGTTATATCGTCAAAAAACACCGCGAATGTGGAAGTCTGTTAAGCAGAACTCGAAAAGGCAGACCAAGGGCAACAACCTCAGCAGAAGATCTTGCAATAGTGGTAACAAGCAAGAGAAATAGACGAAAAATAGTCCAAGAAATCGCATCAGAAATGAATGGTGTTCGTCGAAAACCCGTAAGTGTTTCCACAGTTAAACGGCGATTAAAAGAAGCCGGTCTTCATGGACGAATTGCAATGCGGAAACCACTTCTACGCGAGCATAACAAGCAAAAACGTTTAAAGTTGGTACGCGATCACCAAAATTGGATCATAGAAAACTTGAATAAGGTACTGTGGACCGATGAATCCAAATTCGAGATTTTCGGTTCACGAAGACGTGTTTTCGTAAGGAGGACTGTGGGTGAGCGTGCCCGGGAAGAATGCATAGCCCCTACTGTTAAGCACGGTGGAAGTTCAGTCATGATATGGGGTTGCTTTTCTGGATCAAATGTGGGCGATCTCGTAAAAATCGAAGGTATACTAAAAAAAGAACAGTAAAAGCGCATATTAGAAAAAAAAGCAATCCCGTATGGATTTGAAATTTCGGGTCAGAATTTTATCTGCCAACAATATAATGACCCGAAACACACTTCCAAACTATGTCGGGAATATTTGCAGAAATTGGAGAACGAGAGAACCATAAAAGTTATGGCATGGCCTCCCCAGAGTCCCGATTTAAATCCCATCGAGTTGCTGTGGGAAGAACTTGACCGAGAGGTGAGAAAATCGGCTCCCACATCTGCTGTTAATATGAGGAAGCACCTGAAGAGGCATGGGGTAAAATAAAACCTGAGACATTACGACAATTAATCGAAAGAATGGCTTGATTGTGTGCTGCAGTTATTAAAAATAAAGGAGGGCATATAGACTAGTCTAAAATTTAGATAAATATACTATACAACAATTTATTTTAGATGTAAAAATATATATTTTTCATATACGTAAATAATAAAAAGATATTAGTATTTCAATTTTGATTTTTGTTACAATTTGCGGGTTAAATGCGAGTGACCAAATACTTATGAGCGATAATGTATATCCAGTAAAAATGAGTTTATATGGTCTAAACAGATATTTAAAGATATGGAGGCGTATCGTTTAAATAGAAACATCTTTATACTTGACTATGAAATTAACTGAAAAGTGTCCGTTCTTTGTTTGAAATAAATTCGATCCGTAAATATTTTTCTAATACTGACGTACTTATAACATGAATGCAGTTACATCATCGACATTTAACTGATTTGCATCAGCACAGTACAACTACTTCTGCAGACCATGCATGCGTAAGCGCTTATTAAATCTTTCCTGAATATTTTTTTGTATGTGAAAATGGTCAGCTCAACATATACATATGTATTTAGTTCGGTATGGTACACGCCTTTTTTAATCCACAGTTAGCCCCTGATCATCACGAAAAATGTTATAGTTTTAATTAAACGCGTCGTATGGGAATGGCGCCCGAGCGGTCTGCGAATTTCGCAACTGCATACGACTGACGAACGATTAAATGCAAATCGTCAGTTTCCTGGGCTATTCTATTTCTTTGTTTCCGAACGGGGGATCGCGGAGGCTGCGCAAATGTCACGGGTATCTGAGATCACAACTTTCGCGGGAGGTCGATGACTCGTATATGCATACACATATACACATACAGGCATGCATTCATGGAGAAAGACAGAGAGGGAGAGGAAAGAGATACAAATACAAACACGACACACGGCAGCCTACTTTATGTCCGCGATCAGTCACTAAGTCGGCGCCACGCACGTTCTGGACTAGTGCTGTGATATAGCAATGTTACTGAAAATAAAATAAAAATGCCGAAACGTGTAGTAAACCTACTAACGTACTGTACTAGTATAAATTTAAAACGACATAAAATATGTGGCAGTAAACTGTTTGAAGCAACAAGTGAGGTTATGTCAATACTCAGAACAATTATGTTTACTTACAAAATAATAATAAACATAAATCCCTTATCAGTGATTCAAAACTGTAAGGCTTATTACATAAAATAAATTTATAGTTAAATCAGGTTAGGTCATATTTATGAAGAAAATCGTACTTTCCTGAATAATATACAAGTAATACATCTCTTGGTATATATAGTAGGTTCTCTGTATAACAGACAGTAGCGGTGTATATGAAACTGTCCGTTGTTCAGAGATGTCCATTGGTGGAAAAAAAAGACATAAATAATTTTTATTTAATTTATTCTTACAACATACTTAAATCTGACTTATTTAAAAAAATCTGAAATTTTAGTTTGATTTAGATTTTCAATTCTTCTTTTTTACGATTTGTGTTTATACATTGCATACCATCTCAGTGACTTTTTCTCCTTGAGTAATATCGTCAGACAAGAAAAAGAAGTTTTGAATATCCTTTAGCATTTCATAAGCTTGGTTAATGTTTTTAGTTTCTGAAATAATATTATCATCATCTTCACTGTCGCTACCACGTACATTGGCACTATTTTGAAATTCACGTACACACACTTGTACGCTAATATCGGGAATCTCGGTATGCAAATTACCATCAATTTGTGCATATGATAATATGTCAGGATAGGATTTACAAAGTTCTGACAGTGGCACATCGTCTTCAGGACTGAAGTCTATATCCTCGTAAATATCTTCGGCATTCATTCACCAAATCTATCTTTAAGATAGCATTTGTTAATAGTTTCAGTGCTTACAGCTTTCCAAGCAGTAATGGTTCATATTAGAGCACTGAGATTGTCAATGAATTTTTCTATATGTTCTGTAGATTTACAATGATCCATAGACGATAAAAGTCTCTTAATTAAAAGTTTTCCATAGTTGGTTTTAAAATTATTGATAATCCCTTGATCAAGTGATCAGCAATAAGAGGTACGGTTTGGGGGCAAAAATATTAGTTTAACATTTTGTAACTCAAATTTTGGGTGTGACGTAGCGTTGTATAAAAATAAAAGAGATTTTCTATTCCGCTGTTGCATTTTTCTATAAAATTTGGTTAACCAAATTGTCATAATTTCCCTCGCTTTTTTATTAGAATACCACACCACTTTCACCTTCTCAACGTTTGCTGCTTTAAAGCATCGTGGATTCTTAATCTTCCCAATTACTAAAAGTCTCCTTTTCTCCAACCATGTTCGCATACAAGAGAATAGTTAATCTTTCCTTAGCAGCTTTGACACCCGAACATTTTTCACCTTTTAATGCAAAGCCCGGAAAAAAGTCCAATTTTATCTGTATTAAAAATGTCTTTCGGTGAATATTCCTTTGTGATAGTTATCAACTGTTTCTTCCAGACAGATATTTCATCCACATTTACTGCGGCGGCTTCACCAGAAATTGTTCGAAGCGATATATTGTGTCGCTGAGAAAACTTGTCAAACCCATTCACTTGAAGTTTTGAATTCATAATTTAGCTCTTGTGCAACTTCGAGAGCTTTTTCCCTTATTATTTTACCGGAAAATGGAATAATCTTAGCGCGCACTTTGCAAAACCAGTCATACATTATTTGGTCCAGTACAGCTCCTTCTGTTTTCACAAATTTCATCGTTTGCTGTAAATTTCCATTTTCAGCAAACCGCCTATTAATATCAACTTTGTTTTTCAAAATATCTCCCGCTTAACTTTTACCGATACAGAATATTTCCGCAAGCAATCTCACACTTCTTGTTCTTCTCTGCACACTGAATAACATCAACTTTTAGATATCTAACTTGTTGTAAATATAACTTGTTGTAAGTATCAACTGAATGCTACAAAAGCTATAGCTGTTGTATATTAGACCATCATTACAATTGTACTTATTACAGCCATAATTATATATTGTTCATGTCCATTGTTAAGAATGTAACAGCGGTCATAATTATTATGCATTTATATGTATGTAATTACATATAATAAATCAAAGGACCCATCATTACAGCTCTTATTATATTAAAAGATGTAATTATGTTTAGAAATTATAGGAATTGCAATATATTTATTATGTACCTGACTTAATCCCTCTATAGGCAATCATTACAGCACTTATTACATACCTGTATTAAAATAATTATGTTTCAAATTATAGGAATTGCCATGAATTTATTGCCTGGCTTAATCCCTCTATAGGCAATAAAATTAATCTTATTCCGAAATGTGAATTTTATGAAGTACTAATGTCCAGTGTAAAGAAGTCAATTTTCATTTAAATTTACTGTTGTGGATGTATATTACTGTCCGTGTCTATAGTTAAGAATGTCCTTTGGTGAAAGATATTGTTATATAGCAAATAGTATACCGACGGTGGGTGTATCAGAAACTGTCGAGGGAGATGTCCAGTGCCGGAAGATGTCCGTTGTAATTAATTATATTTTATACATTATATTGTAGTTACACACTACACATAAGGCGCATTCTTCAATTGCATGTATAGAAGCAAGTAAAATTTATTTACAAATATAAATAAATGTTATCAAAAATATTTAGTGATTTATTATTTTCAGTTCATTGGTTCACATGATCTTCATGCAGTTGAAATAAAAACAAAAACGTATGCTTCAAAAGAAGACACTAACAGAACTTGGCAAGAAAATATAATGTTATAAGATAGATCAAAAGTTTGCATCATTAACGTAACACAGCTATTAACGTGTTAGCTGGTAAAATATTAGACTAAATTTATTTTTCGCATGTTAACAAATATTTGCTTTTAGCTTTTATTTACTAACATACAGACTATAGGCGATACGATTTATGTTCTGATAAAAGAGCTAATGATGATAGAAACATTGCCTTGTTTAATCATTCATCTTACGTTTATTTTTAGGTAGCACTTTATTTATGACTAGGATTATTTGACATTTACTTTGTCATATTTGACACATTTGAATTGCAGAATTATTGCCAGCTTGATAAAAATATTCAATAATTTATAGTCAGCCGTTATATGAGACCATTTCAAAACGACTCCCTTTAGCAATCTCAGGACGCTCAAATACCTCTCAAAACTTGAGCGATTTACTACCAAAGAAATGGGTTTAAGTAATTTGTATAAAAGCGATAACATAAAATAATCAGAGAGGTTATTTATTCATCGCTCAGATAATAGTGAAAGCACTTACATCCCTTTAAATAGAATCGAATAAAACATCTGTTAACCATGCAAACAGCGATATCTGGATATGAACAGCAATTGCTAAACAGTCATAGTCTTCTGGAATTTAACGAAGCGAACGTCATAGTCATTGCTCTTTTTAGTAGTAATTATTTTCATTGATTATTTCTAAGGACAAATTTTTGCAAATAATTTTGTTGGTATTGAAGAAGTAAAAATTTGACGGCATCAGAATGCGATAAGTGAACGGAGAGCACGAAAAAGAATTTAGTCTGTATTGACGTATAAGGTTTTGTATTATATCAACGAAACACGATTCCTATCGATTAACTATACTCGATCGCGCATTTTGAAATATCCCTTTCAGGGAGGGAAAGCAATATAAAGAAAATAATTCACTGGAAATCTCATCACATTGACAAAAATGTAGACCGGATATTTTCTACTGTGTTTGCGCGAAATTTTGCAAAAACATTGTAATAATGCATATATTTTTTGTTATTTATAAGAAAACGATTGAAGAAACCGTATACCAGTCGTTCTACTAAAGGATGATGAGGCGCGGTCCACCTTATTCCATTCGCTTAAAATATGAATGATTAATGTACCAATTATCGGTTTATATGTTGTAATTTAATTGTTCGTTAACTTGTTATTCAACTCCAACATTTGGTCAGCAAGATAAATAAAATAATACTTGGGTAATCGAAAAAATAATACTTGGGCAACCGAAAATTTAGCCAACCACATTTTCGCTGTAATTTTTGAAGGAGTGTTATTTTTTTTAAGTACTTTTGCGGCAATCAAGTTGAACCGCGACAGCGAAATTACAACTACAGAGAAAAAAATTATAATATAGTGATGGAAAATAGAAGACTGAAACCACTGTAGATGTCGAATAAACCGGTTCACAATATTTTTCACGAATATTTAGATATTATGTATAGAGGGTGGTGTGAAACAGACTGGCTCATTTCAAATAATCATAGGTAATGGAATGAAAATATTAAGTGAAAGAGTCT
This sequence comes from Dermolepida albohirtum, assembly GCA_031893035.1. Taxonomy (NCBI): domain Eukaryota; kingdom Metazoa; phylum Arthropoda; class Insecta; order Coleoptera; family Scarabaeidae; genus Dermolepida; species Dermolepida albohirtum. Next base: position 333,219 of record JAVIWB010004862.1, on the reverse strand, counting down.
TTAAATACAAAGCTTACAAGATTACTGTTTGAAAACTATCAGAAATTCCATTTAAATCAATGCTCGAGTTCTTAAATGTTCACAATACGCTTCAAAACACACGATTCTTCAACAATTTCAATAAGAAAAATCTAGGACAGTAAGATCCGGCGACCAAGCAGGCTAGGCGATGTCTTGAAAATGACAGGCGCACACTTCTGAACAGCCCACGAACAGCAGCAATACTGTTTTGCGCGGTGTAAGCCGTTGCACCTACTGAAAGTCAAGGTTAGTGTGTCAAACCTAAGCCGTCGAGGTGAGCTTCAAAAAAATTTTCCAACATAGCAAAATATTGTTTCGAATTTTGAATTAACACTCACTTCAAAAAATGAAAAATAAACCGACTCCGTAAATGGCTATTTTATCCACTACCCCTCCCATTTGCACCTCCCAATATAAGTTATTACCCTTGCGCAATATATAAGTGTGAAATGGATTCAGTTGGCTCTATGCCAGCCTCTATATGAGAGAATCGTCAGTGAGATGGATGCCTCATTTGTAAAATCGTGAACGTTTAAGATATTGTAAGAACGGTTTAGATTTCCGGATAATTGACAGCATCGCTTTATAGCAGTATATGAAACTTAATACATGACGAATTATTGCTTCAAAAAAGGTTGAAACTATCAACTAAAATAGTAATGGCGACTCTTTTCTGGTATGCTCGCAGTATAGTTTATATTGCCTTTCTAGTGAAGGATAAGACGATAATTGGGTAATACTGTTCAACTTTGTTGCTTTATTTAAATGAAGAAATCACAATATGAATATATTTGGCACCGGAAGAATGCAGTGGTACTCGTATTTCATCCATTTAACCTATTATCTATTATTTAGAATGAAGAAATATCTCACGGGAAAGAGTTATGTATCTAACCGACAAGACAATATCTTATTTTGTAGACCTAGATAAATCGTACTATATCGATGATATTAAAAACTACAGCACCCTCAGATAAAATTTGTACATTTTGAAGGAAATTACGTAATGAAGTTCCTTCCGAAAAATCTATTCCTCTTATTTACCCAACCCTCTCGTAATTTATTAAAACACTGCATTAGATATGTCCATGCTAGAAATAAATGTGAAACTTTCATAATTCTTCTGCTTGGATTAGTCAGAAAACGTATATAAACCTCTTTCCACAATAATGTTCGTATTCTGTTTACGTATTTCGATAACTAAATTGTCATCATCAGCAGATAGTTAATCACATCTGAACACACCTGAATTGGTGGTAAAACTCGCAAACGAACAAGTTTATACCAGACTTCAACCGTCGAAAGCCAAACACACGCTGAGTGTGTACGTGTGTGATATAAAAGTCAAACACACCTTAGTGTATTTGGTTTTTGACGGTTAAAGTCTGCTACGGACTTGTTTTTGCCCGGAGTTTAACGCGGTTTCAGGTGCAACATTATGATTAATTATCTACTGATGACAAGCTAATTCTCGAAATACGTACGCAGAATACGAACATTATTGTGAAAAGTGATTATTTTTGATTAATTCGATCAACTACATTTTCCATTAAAATTTACTTCCTACTGCGATTCTTTTTGATTGTGATTATAACTCATTATATGGACTAAAACAAATGACATGAAGTAGAAGAAATATTGAATAAATATAGATAGAACAATGGACACTAAACGCTAAGGAAGAAAAGAACGAACAAACAACTTAATGAAGGAAAAGAAAGCATCAACCATAAAACTCAAAAGCTATCCGTGTATATCAATATTAACTTACACTAAATTTGATCGAGAAAGAGAGAAAGGAAATTTAGGTCAGAAGATGTGTGTAGTATAACGTGGACTCTTCATTCTTTCTTTCCGTTTTGGGGTATCATGCGCACCGTGAGGAAATTCGAAAAAGATATCTCCGTCTGACCGAATGAAAATAACGCGCTCTCATGTGGTGTGCGTCTAGCCCTCGAGTTCGTTGAACCCACCTTATGGCGTTGCCAAACTTAGAGGTGTGTAAATAAATAACACCGAGCCGAGATTTGATGAAGACGATGATGATAGTAATGCTTTATTGCATAAACACTGGCTAGAACCTCAAAAACTGATTATGAGAAAATATTAATATAAACAACATCGTATGCTATAATAATAAAAGCAAAAATAACATTTCTATTAAACGAAGAAGCAGCAACATTTTTATTGCATTACATGATCATTTAAAGCATAAAAATTAAAAAACTCAATTAAGTATTTCTTGAGCATGAAGTTAATTAAACCAATGAGTAGATATAAAAACAAGGTAATAAAGTTGCGTTTTGTTTTTTTTAGAAAATTATAAAACCTATTTAAAACTTGGTTTATGTTAATTCTGAATTCCACTTTTTGAGAATCAAACTAGCGATAAAGTAACTTATTTAGACATTTTCTCTCCACTAATGGAAATATAGAATGTATAATAGATTTGTGACTCTATCGCTTAATTTAATACATGCTACTCTTAAGAAACTCTCTGGAAATATAAACAGGTGTCAGCGCTTCATCTACATATCTAGAATTTAGAAAATATATTGTATTTATATTAATTATCATTATTTCATCATCTCTTGGGCAATAACAATTTCTTAATCATCCTATTATTAAATAAGCTTTCCTTTCATTGAGATATTCATTGATGTCACTTTAACAACATCGTATGAAGGAGACAAAAATTATAGATCTTTTTCAGTCAATTAGAACGTGAGTCATTGAGCAATGTCTCACCTTAGCGAACGTTTGTAACTGCATTAGTGCTATTTATTAAAGAGAAAACATTACTTTCTCTAGCAACTATCTTATCATTTCATTAATAATTAATATTCTTGATTGCATGTAATATTAATAACAATTTATATTAATAAGACTTATGAGCAAAAGCTTTTTACGTCTTATAAAAAAAACACATCATTGGCAAGCTTTTAGGGTCGTTTTTCCTATAAACGATAAGAAACACAGAGGAGCAACGCTACGAAAAGCTTGCCAATTATGTACTTTTCTATAGTGAGTGGCGCATGCCCAATTGGTCAGTCTTCTAATATCATATTATGGGCAAAATCAATACAGACTGATTCAGGATGATGACAGAAGCCTTTCAGAGCTTATCTTTGACATTTAATTTTCCTCTCGTAAATTTAGAGCCTATCTTTGACATTTAATTTTCCTCTCTTAGATTTGGCAACCTAGTTTTTAATATTGGCATATAACACACACTAATCACCTAAGGTCTCTGTAATTTCTTTATCCGATAAGTCGAAATAAATATTTACTGTATTTTAGCAATTCACTATTTTATCATTTTTCACCTTATGGATATCAAATTTTGAGAACTTGCTTGTAAAACGTTATAGTTATAACAACCATATTCATCTTTGTTTCCTAGAAATTAATATAGATATGTTTTGTCTCATTAGAGCTTATATTTGTAAAACGAAAATGTGTGTTCTGAAATTCACTCTTAGATTACATCTAGTATTTATTTACACATATAAATAATATCAAATGAAAATAGATTTAAAAAAATAGAAAACATTTATAAAGGTTTTTGAATATGCATACATATACATATGCAAAGGGAGCCACACATGCAGACTCCTAAAAGATGCAAAAAGTCCGTATGAGTTAGATAGGTATCTTAATATGAAGAAATACGTTACATTCGATGGCTAAGAAAACTAAATATCTTGCTCTACGCCGACTCGACATGCATTGATTCGATTTACGTTGTATTAAAAACATAACACTGTAAATCTAGTTTACGTTAGTATTCAATGTGCTTCTTTTCAGATAAAATAGACCGGGTATTCACCTGCCTTAGTACGATGGTTGGGTCTTTAAATCCTGTTAATTAAAGTCTTTCATTTACTAAATATGAACTTTATCGTCCAGAAGGAATTAGTTTTATAATGATTTTTTTTAGTATATGATTTATTATTAGAAATGATTCAACTTGCAGACAAGATGATTTTATTTATAGCTATATCGCGTAATTATGTATTAGTTCATTCCAGCTAGCAAACTGGGCACAGCTTATAAGAGATATATTAAATCATTAAGAGAGAGAGAGAGAGATCGGTAATCTGATTTAATATATGGTGGCAGTTCTGTAGAATGTCATGCTTGTAATAGGAATTTAATGATTAACAAAGAACGAGAACAGTAACATGAAATCAACGAGGTACATAAAACTTAAAAAATAATGTATCTACTTATAATTATAAATATATATAATAATAAAACGCTTCAAGGTGGTAAATTGATCAAAATTAAGTTTTTGTACTATTCCGTCGTTATTACTAATTACAAAAAATTAATTAAAGATTTTTTGAGTGGCTACGCGTATTAAACAACTAGATCTACTCCATAATGAAATTTATGACATACTAAAAAGACTCGAAACCGTACTGCTTGGTAACTTAATTAGTTAAATCAACCGTCTAGAAAACGGTAGATACAAGTTCAAGTCCTGGTCCATTGCTAAAAGTTTTAAAATAATTTTTTGTAATTAACGCAACAATACCATAGCGGGATATGTTAATAATATATCATATGTGTCTCGCTCGGAGCTCTCAATCTGTACCTTGGCTCCCGCTCAGAATTTCTTCTTTTGTAATTGTTATGGAAGTTCACATAAAGTTCCTTTCAAATTTGGTAAGTAGATTTCCGCATAAGTTGATGAGGCTTTTATTAAAGTTAAAATTTATTATTTTTTTCATAAACAAAGTACAAAAACTAATAGTGTCCAGCTTCAGTGCGACAGACAGTAACAGTAGTTGAGCCCTGAAGATGTCCCATACGAGTGGGTGCGAAACGTCGGCAGTTATACCAGTGACGCGATTCCAGTCCGGAAGCCCAGAAGCGGATAGTATTCCTTTCCAATGTTTTTGTTATAATAAAAACGAATATTATGTTCCTATGGTAAAGCTGCTTGCATCAAAGTAAGAGAACCCTCTAACCACGCTATTTTTTAGCATTTCTATTTTACTTAATAACTTATTTAGTTCTTCTAATATTTGACATATAACTTATTTGATAAAGTTTCTATATTATATTTAATACATGCCTGGATGTTTCTTTGCTATCCTTCTCTAGCTTTATTCTGAATGTTGTTATTATTAATGCTATTGTGAGAATCTGTAATTTCGAAAAGAGCTTGATTTATACCACATTTTTCTTTTAAGAGCTGACGTACTAATATGCAGAACGCAATTTCAATAAATTTTTCAAAAATTCAAAATAAAATTATAAAAACTAATTCACAGCACACCACTCTTTGTTGACATGAATAAGTTTGTAAATGCTAAAGCGTCGTTTTGTAAATGCTGATTAGACGTCGATTTGCTTCACTTACACAGTTCCTGTTAACTTAATATTAATAATTTTACATACTCTAGGTGTATAATTATAGTAGCAAGTATATGGGTTTAAAAATTAAAATTGCTTATGCATTGATACGGCACGATCTTGTGTTTATATATGTTTATTATTTATGAATAAGCCATTAGCGATTAATTCACGTCAAATTCCCCGAAGAGGGAAAGAGAAAGACAATCTCCAACAACATAAAGACGGAAGAAGAATTCGCGGACGCGTGGTTGTGTTGCAGTTAGAGAGAGAAGCAATCAATTCAGTGACTGTTGTTTTGCTTCTGATATTATGTGTGCGGTGTCCTATATAATCACGGGTGCGTAGAAATCCCACACAACGCCGGAGCCGGCCCTGTATGATGTCAATGGCCTCTGAGCACTCACAGACTTTCTCTGCTGCCGCTGTGCGCACCACCTCACCTCTCTATCCGTCATAGAGCTCCGGACCCTGCGTTAATCGGCCTACCCAGATACTTGAAAATACAAATTACACCCAGAGATCGTACTGTTGTTCAGTGCACTCGATTAAAAGCAGCACACGTAAGAAATAGATGCACATATCGTCTAATTAAATTATCACACTTTGTAGTTACTTATGAACGAAATAATATTGTTATTTGAGGATATTTTCGGATAGTGGCCTGTAATTGCAATCGTTACGTTCCAGTTGCAGTCCTAAGGATGCGTTTATAAATATTTTGTATTTTGGCAATGCGCAAATTTGCGTTGTGGAGAATTATAGATGGATGAGACAGGCAATTTAAAATTTAATTAGTATTAATAGTAAAATTTACTGGTTAATTTGAAAAAGTTAAGCAAGTACAAAAGGAAAATCCAAAAAGCAAAGTAAAGTATTTAATTAATTTTGAGATCAGTGAAAGTCTTCCAAAAGCTACAAGGGTTAAATCTGCAAATATAAACAAGAAAATTTAGAAAAAAAATATGCGTTTCCAGAAAGATTACTTTGAAACCTGTCGATTACTTGTTATCGATTTTAATAATATTAAAAGAAAGAGATCGGTCATAAATTAAGGTTCTATGAGAAGGAAATTCAGTAAAATTTATTTTAAAATGTTGGTATTAGAAATATCATCCTATAAGTGATTACATGGTAAATAATTCTACAACGAAGTGTCCATATCTCCTTCCAACACTTTTAATTAAATCAGTAAATTTAACTTTTTCCACCTGATTGAATTGGGTTAGGTTTACTTTAGATAAAGGTAACGAAAAGAAAAATAAACTTACGTAACAGACTTAGTTTATGGCTTTTGTAGGGTAAGAGCCTTCCTGCGATATTGCAAAAGCAAATGTCAAAACAACAGAAAAATAGATCTCGGAAGAGGTGGAAGAATGCCACAGGTAGAATACGAACAAAACAGTTCTTTAGTAAATTGTTGCTAAAATTTAGAAAGCGATTACTCAACAGGGACAAAATTTTATTGTGATAGTGAGTGTACTAACAGGGCGTAACTAACATATGAACGATGTGAGCTTGATGAACAAAACCATATGTCCATCAAATAGGAGAGGAAAGCGAAATCCGCGAACTCTTATGAATGTAAGAGAGTTTAGAAAGAAGGCGGTTTCTACAGATGGGAAATGAATGTTTTGGAGGTACTTCAAGTAGTCTAATGTATGTTTCAATTTTTTTTTCAATAGTGCGGAAATTAGCAAACACGCCAAGGGAAAACAGGAAGTAGTTATGTTGTCAATCGTATGATTTAGATGTGATTCTATAATGACACGAACTACCATATCTTTATATATAGGATCAAGACTGAAAAGGTTTTCCAAAAACGATTGTCATTATGAAAATATCTCTTAGATGTCAGCAGACGGTGACATTTTATGTGACATATTCTTAAAATACTGATACATAAGGTAATGAATGAGGAATGAAAAGTGTTAGTAGTATAATCTTCCTGCAAGTTTTGCGGTGTTGTCGAAGTCTGTCTATACTGTAAGCTCTTCAGAATCTATCAGACCAATTTACTATCAGTATAACGATAGATGCTGAGGAAATTAGCAGTATGTACCGCAAAACGTCGATAGAAACTACGACAAATTGGAAAAATTCGCAAAAATATTGTACTGTAAGTGATATCAGTCGTGAAAACCAAATGTAATATAAGTATTAGTACACAAAACATCTATTTTCGTTTTAGGATATAATATGTATAATATCAAGTTGGTATATTGCCCTAAATAGAGCGGTGTTCTAGGTAGAAGTGGTAGTAATTTTGATGGAGTCTGTGGTTGATTAACTTAAGGTTAATATATAACCTCTTTCTACATTAATTTTCGTATTCTGTGTACGTATTTCGACAACTAAATTGTCATCACCAGCAAATAATTAAACAGTGTCGCGCCTGCAAAACTACGGCAAAGAACCCGCACGAAACAAATTCCATATACGATCTGTACCGTCGGAAGCCAAAACGCACACTGTATTTGACTTTCGACAGTACAGATCGTGTACGGAATTCGTTTTTTGCGGGTTTTTTTTCCGTAATTTTCCAAATGCGACACTGTTTAATATCTGCTGATGATAACAACTTAGTTGTCAAAATGCGTATACAGTATACGAAAATTAACTTGGAAATGGGTTATGTATCAACCTTAAGTGATTAACATTCTAATAATTGTTGTTAACATATAATTTTATTTCTGTTTTCGAAAATATTTTTGCTTTTTCTACAAATTAGCAGTTTCTATTTTTACGTAAATTGAAGTAATAGAGATAGCACTACTTATGTTTTATCTTAATGTGCAATACGGAAGTGATTGTGCGCGAATAGACATAACTCGGACATCGCATGTCCGTATTTTTCCGATTTCCATCCTTTCTCATTGCATAAATCCGTTCGCTCGGCAATTTTCTTTACACGTACTAATAGAATAAGTAAACTAAATTCCACGGTATGTATATATGCACTAACATCTACTGGACATGCCAGAGATAAGTTTGGCAATGTATTGAAAAGAAATAATCAAATAAATGCTCTTTATTTTCTAAATAGTTTCAGTTTGAATGCTGTGAAACTCAGTGCAAGATATTCGAGAATGAATATTTGCCGTACAACAAGAAAAGAATGAATTAAGAACTTGTATAATATTTTAAATCATAGTGATTCCAATAAGAGTATTAAATCGACATACAAAGTATAGGTACGAGAAAGTATCAAACGAGATTATTAAAGGAAATATTGATGTTAAAATTTCCTAATAACGAATCCACGTCGTTAAGCTTCAAGCGATTAATAATGAGTAAGTAATGAAATTATTAGAAAACTAAACAAATTGGTTCCATTCATTTAAAAAGCGTAAGTTGAGGTTTTTATGGGCAATAAATTGTGTTTATGTTTATTTATATTCATTAAGTTACTTCCAGTTAATTATTTTATCGCTCGGGCAATTATAGAAGCGATTTTAAATAAAATTCAAGTATTGCATTGACGTTGCAAATAGAGTGTTATTAATGACGGGTGGCGCAAAAGAAATGTCATATTTTTAACTGGCTACCATTTTGTTATAAATGAAAAGAAAGAGCTCTCTGTTCATAAAAAGTTTATTTGAAAGTGTAAAATTGATAACATTCATTGGAAAAAATTATATCGCCCAAATGGCCACCTCCGAGACACAATGCAGCAACTTGCGGCAAAAAAACTCGTTTAGTATCTGCCTGTAACGCTCACCATTTACGGTTACGGTGGTGCCGTCGGCGTCTTCATAAAAAAAAGGGCAAATCACTTTTTTCACGGCAAATGCCGCACAAAGAGTCACTTTGAGGGGATGCAATGGCTCTTCATGTATTTCATGTGGATTCTCTGGACCCCGGAAACGCAAATTTTGCTTGTTAACATAACCACTTAAGTGGAATTGGGCTTCGTCGCTCATTACGATTTTTGATACACCTAGTTTAACAGAGTATGGCAGTAAGTTAACCTTGTCCGACGGTCAGTAGACATCAATTCCTGAACAGTTTGCACCTTGTAGGGGAACATTTTCAAATCTTTCACCAAAATTCGTTGCAACGAACGTCTGCTGATGCCTAATTGTGTGCATCGTCGTCTCGTTGATGTTTGTGGATTCTCTCTGATGTCGTCGGCAACAGCAGCGATGTTCTCGGTCGAACGAGTAATACGACGCCGGCCACTTCTTGTGACATTTGTATTGGACCCAGTTTGCATGAGGCGTTCAGCCAAACACTTAATTGTTCGAGCACATGGAACACGACGACGAGGAAAACGACGACGAAATTCACGCTGCGCTAAAACAACAGACTGAAAATTTGTCAAATAAGCGGTAACAGTAATTACACGTTCTTGAGGTGCATATCGCTCCATGGCTTGTTGACAATTAATTCTCTATATATCTACATCATAAATGTCAAAGCACAGTGAAATTTGACGCTATCTGCAAAAATGGCAGCCAATTCAAATTATGACATTACTTTTGCGCCACCTGTTATTTGAATGGTTCGTTTTAACATTCATTTATTCGGCAAATCGCCGAGATAGCAAGTGTCTGTCTATACACGTTCTGGGGACTTTGTTGGTGACCAGCGAGATAGACGCGGGAACGCGTCTATCTTTTTCGTTTAATACATTCGTATGTTCTACAAGAGAGGGAGGAAATGTTGTTTCTTTGAATTGACAACTAAATAATTGCTAACTACAATAACAAGTAGCTTCAGTTATATTTTTGCGTATATTTTCGTATTAGAAATATCAAGCCCATATCGTTGTTTTATAGACTTTTATTGTCTCTCAATTAAGAAATTATATCAATAGTTCTTATTTGCCATCGAATTAGGAAATGAATAATCGAAACACACATTTTTAGTGCCTCCGCGGGTTTATAAAATTATATGCCGCATATGATGATGAAGTCTTCAAAGAAAATGGTAGTGTCGATATTAATTTGATAAATTGTGCTGCTCTCTGATCGTCCATTGAAATTGCTGACGAGTATATCAAAACAATAATCGATACGAATCATCAAAGCCTAACATGTAAGATTGTAAAGAAACTCGAAGTATCACATGTATACATACATTTAAAACAACTTAGGTAAAGAACTCCATTTACGATTTCTCAAAAACCTTAAGAAAATCCACTTGATATAACGCTCCGGTATTCACGATTTGCTTATGGAACTAGACGAAAATGGTTCATTTTCTTAAACGATTGAATAATGCCGATGAAAAATTGACTATTTACAACAATGTGTTGAAAAAACTTGTCAGTGGAGCAAGCAAGAGGAATCAACACAAGCAATACCAATATCTTCACTAAAAGAAGCTTATATTATCAGTTTGGAAGGGTGCAAAAGAATAGCTTACTTCATAATTTTACCATCACAATGAATCAAATTAAACAAAACAATTTAAGGAAAACAACAAGCAGTGGCAACTTGTAAAGTTATATTTATTTTGCTTTTTGCAAAGGTCCTCGAATGGCCAGAATCAATAAGGATGATGTCAAATCGCATCTGGTTCAATTTTTTTGCAAAGAAAAATAATTCTTCTTATAATGTGGTCCGAAAGATGGCCAAAAGCTATTTATAAAAATGGAGAACACATTACTGAACAGTTTCACACAAAAATTCTTTTATTTTTTTTAACAACGCACTCAATTATCAAGCCAATACATTTTACGGTCATTGACCATGATTTATTAAAGCAATGAATCGACCGACTTCCTGGAATAATCTTTAAAATTAAATTATATCGAAACGACATTTACAATATTTCCTGTAAACATATGTAAGTATATACATAGTTCTTCGTATTTAGTATACCTATTTGTAACTACACATATGTTCGATTTGTACAAGATGCATTCAGGCGTGACATGTAATAATAATGATCGTACAACGTGTATAATTGATGAATGCATTTGTACATGTTTTAATTCAATTAGGGATATTAAGATTAACGAATCGTACGTATGCATATGTATGCGGCATTCAAAACGCTTTAGTGGGTTCAAATTGGGACACGCTAATACGCAGTGAACTTCCGGACTCATTCTTGGACACAAAAACACGAAAACCATGTGCTCCATGTTGCAAATAAATGTCTGAAGACATCACCAATAATAAATGACTTGCAGATTATTAATGGTAATAAATTATTCGTGGATTTTTTAGTTGCTCAAGATTATCTAAGATCATCATAAATCTTGCTGCAGTATTGCCACAGATGTATGAGTAACTAAATCTAATTCAAATGAATGTATTTTGAGTCGTATTACTATATATACGAGGGTAGCCGTTTATATTTCTGAAATAGCAAATAAAAAAAATTTTTATCGAAAATAGTTTTATTGCTTTCCAAAATATTCTCCTTAAAAATCAATGCAATTTTGCATTCGTTTAAACCAATCCAAAAAGCATTGCTGCCACTGTGAAGGCGATATCTCCAAAATATGAGTGTTGAATGCTTCGACCGTCTCTTCCGGCGTAGAGATCCGTTGACCACGAAGTTCCTCATGTGTGGGAACAAATAGAAATCACAGGGTGCTAGATCAGGGCTGTACGGTGGATCAATTCAATGTTTTGATTGCACAAATATTCAATTGTTTGAACCGACCTGTGAGAGCTCACATTGTCATGGTGGAGAATGATCTGTCGTTTTCGGTTTGTTTTCTTATTTCTTTAAAAGCTTTTGGCAAACAAGTAATTGTGTACCATTGGGAATTGACCGTTCTATAACTCTCTAAAGGCACGGTTACAACGTGACTGGTTTTTCCGAAAAAACAGGCGACCATTTGTGTTGATGTGCTAGTTTTGGCCTCATCTTGGAATACCCACATAGTGGCGGGCTTATAGTTATAGACCGAAGATTCATCACCTGTGACGACTTTATAAATATTCTTTGAAGCACCGCCAGTGTATTTTTTGTGAACATAGCTTCTTAACGACTAAATGTTCATGTAGGATCTTATACACGCTGGTGCTACTAAAACCTAGAGATGCACTGATCTCACGGCATGTCACATGACTGTCTTGCATTATCAATTCAGATACAACGATATACCGTAGTTTTCGATGGTGTTTCGTCACCATATAAAGAATTCAGCTCGTCGATGCATTCTTGTTGAGATAATCCACGCCGAAATTTATGAGAAGTAATTGCACGAAAATGTTCGCGAGTTAATTCCACTTTTTCGCTGACATAAAATTTTCAAGTTACTGTCAACAATAGAAATAGCAACCGAGTAATAAAACTGTCAAAGTAAATATATTGTCAAAAATGACAGACTTCACGATGCAATCATCAGATCGGAGGCAACACTAACAGTGTTGCCAGATCCCGAAATAAAAATGGCTACCATCGTATACACATATATATAAATAACAAACTTGTGACATTTTGTCCTATTTTTCTGTGCTATTTATAATCACGTCAGCAAGTCCTCATTATTCCAGAAGGATCATGAAAATCCGCTCATCGAAAGCAGTAAGAATAAATTAAGAAAAACTAGCACAATGAAAATGTTTAAAAGATACTAAATCAAGGTACGATAATTTCGAAAACTTACTAAGAATTACCTAACTAGAACTGTATGAACATATAACGGGAGATCGTTTTAAAAACTCCTAAAAACAGGTAAAGGATAAGGTGGAGAAAGGAAAAACGTTCAAGTCATATAAAAGAAATGAACTAGTTGGAATACGAGAAGAAAACCCAAGATAACAGACTTCTTGACTCAAATGCCAGGAGCTACATATATCATGGATATGGTGGTAAAATATTTTGGACGGATTGATGGAAAAAGATTCGAAAAATAGGTTTTAATGGAACAGAAATAAAAGACTCACCATTAGTAGAAGCCTATTCCAAATAACAAGAGAGAAAAGGGACATTATACGAGAAGAAGACGAAATGGAAGAAGAAACTAATGAGAATGTAGAATAGAAGAAATATATTAATCTGAAAGAATTAAATTTTAAATACTTAGCCTTATGACAAATAGAATGGGCAAAAAAGAAGCGTCTTACATATATAAGTAGTATTACAGACAACATTTATAGTCTCTTACATGGTGTTATTTTGGAAAATTATGGCTAATAAGATTAAAGTTTTGAAAAGTGGCGAACGGTCAAATCTAAGTACATCAATGGCCTTATCAGAAGACCAGCCTCGCGCAAGGCGCTTGTTTATTAAAAAGCTCTATATTATGAACACTCGAAATGAAAAGAGTTAACTTTTGTACAAAATCCTCGTAATATTGGTTTTTAGAGAAAAATCGTTTTACAGTTAGTTGCAGCAAATGATCAGAGGTACCTAAAGATATGAAAATTAATAAAGCGTTTTATTAAAAAAAAGATTAAAAGTCGTAATATAATGTATCCTAACAACGTGATATATTTTTGTTGCTCGACTTACTTATTACAGAGTATATAGAGTGAAGATTATATAAATTTCTTTCACTTAACCAATCAATCTGCCTTTATAAACGAAGAAGTTGACTATTGCAATTTGTTCCGATGCATCTTTTCTCCACACTATACATTATATATACGGGTTGTTCGCCGGAACGTCAACAAGTCTTTGCTTTTTGATAATGTTCAGGAGAGTGTTTAAGTTTTGTATATATATATATATATATATATATATATGTACGTTTGTTTTTTCTTTACACTGTATATATATTTTTATACTAGTAATTTAAATAAAACTATACATTTTAGAAAACTCTTAACATTGAAAAAGATTAAACGATTTTACAAATTTCAAATAACAAACTTAATTCCCTATTATTTGTACATACAATTGTTAGGAACAATTTTTGTGCTTCCTTTTTGTATCTATACATGTAATACTAGAGATCCGTCTTGTAAATATAGCTTTGGTCCTTCTAGTGAATTTTTTCAATACACATTGTAAGTTAATATAATTAATTTAATGTTAGCAATTTGTTTAAGTTTTCTGTGGTTGTATTTGTAACCCACAAATATCTTGGTTCTGGATAGCATTCATCTGTCTGATATTTCGCATATTCTTCTTCATGTTTCACAACCATTAAGCAATGTAGGCTGGATAACAGTTTTGTACAGTCTCTTCTTTGTTTTCCATGGGAGATGTTTGGTTTAGTAATATTGTATATATTTATTGCACATTTAGTGGCTTCTACTACACTTAGCTCTATCTCTCATTCTTCCTCACATATATTGCTTATTAACGGTCCCACATGCTTCGAGAAACCCTAGCACCGATTTCTAAAATTGGGAATGCAATAGTTTCGATCTTGACATTTACCTTTTTGTTACTAATGTAAAATCTGAACCAACTAAAAGAAACATATCTGGCACCAATCTTTTTTGATTTGTTTAGTTAGATTTGTAATCAATACAGGCCAAAGTTTTGGCAAAATTGATGACTCTAGATGTCATAAATTGTCGTTGCAATTTCTGCTAGTAAATCGTTGATGAATAGTTTGTGAATAGAGAACGAAATCATTACTGACTTCCATCTTTTCTAAAATCATATTGCAAGAATAATTGTAATACAATAAAGTAACAAACTTTAGTGCGTAGACAAGTTAGAAATATGAACTAGCAATACAATAATACAAACGTTAGCTTGTTTCAGCAATGAGCTAGAGACATTATGATAACAAGCAGATTGAGTTTGATATAAATGGCTTAATATAGATATGAATATTGGACATGTGAAATGCATATTTCATGTAATTTCGTTCTTGTCCTCTGAGTCGATCAATTTCTTATTCTAGTACTAAAATTTTGTAAATTATTGAAAGCTTGTGTGTATACCGATAATAAACTACTATAATTGGACAAGTAACTTCTTTTGTGTACCTAAATATATAGGTTTGAATTATATCAATTAACTAAGTTGAGCATTTTCACATTCCCACATGATTTTAACAAACGACATCTTGTTTCCCAGGCGAATGTGATGTGGAAAATGAAGTTTTATAAATTCATCATGTGGTCGATCTAGAGACGTTCGTATATTAGTAAGTATTTCATTTGAAAATTCTCTAACAAAGGAGATCGTAGAAACATTGTACAAAGAATGAAGTAAGAAAATTACACATAGAATTGCTGCATGTACACTCACTGGACGAATTAAACGGTTGTTAGCCTCGTAAATTGCCTGCATCTTAATTAAAGACTTACGTATGCTATCATCTCACGGAAACTGACGGTGTGGAAAGCGCGAAGCAATTATTTTGTGGAAGGCCAAAGCCACAAACTAACTGACTGCATCATCCCTGTTGTCTATACGCCGGCTTTCGTTTTCGTGCCGTTGACTTCGTGAAAGATTACCTAGTGTCTTTATGGCTTAGCGACGTATGTTGTTTCGTATTAAATGTCAGTTAAGTAATACCTTTTAAATGTTTTATCTTGTGTTGTTGAACACATGAATACACATCCTTTCTGTTGTAGAAAATGTGGTGTGTTCATTTACCTTAAAGTTTACTTACGTAAGTGCTAGAGTTGGGAAACTTGAAAGATCATATGATTGCATTGAGAAATAGACAGATTAATAAACAGAAGCTTTGTTGTCGGAAAAGTATAATAAACGAAATAATTACGAAGTAACGCAATTAAAATAATTTATGTATATTGTATAATAGGATTATGATTTAGATTTTCTTTTTATTGTTATAGTCATCGTCGCCTCAAATTCAAAAAAAACGGTGATAGACATAGATATGTTGAAAAGATAACCGATGTTATGCGAATAGTAGAGGAGAAGAAAAACAAACCACGGGGTAAGAAATATAATGAAATAGATACGTATGTACATGGAAGGAGGAAAAACAATCTACTGAAGAAACTGGTCAAAAATATATATCAATAAATTGTAAGTTATTAAATAAATTATAAAGACCATTCCATTCTGTTCCCAATGCTTGGAAGTAGTTTAAATTTCCCATGCAGGAACATAAGAAAGCATTCCAGAATAGACATTAGCAACTGTCGTGTCATCCTATGATAAGCACAATGAGTCGATTACATGGAAAAATTTTGAGAACAATGATTCAATAGGAATATAGCGACTACGAAGAAGAAGAATAAAGTAGATTTAGAGTCGTGAGGTCGTGTACAGATAAAGTATTTTAAATCACATAAATGAAAAGAAACTTGTAATGTATCAAGAAGTACACATAATATTTGTCGACCTTTAAAAGCATACGACACGATACCAATAAATATCTCATATAAACAACACATTAAGACTTTATAAAATCTATATGAAAGCTTTAGATCCAGAATAAAAGCCCAAAGCACTCTATCATGGAAATTCCCAGTAATGAAGTGATTACGCCAAGGAACCTATATCTCCCAACATTATTTAAGATAATATATAGCAAAAGTATAATGTCTGTAGACAAGAAAATGCCATGGCATGGGTATACAATTGGATAATTACTGCATGTATACACTTCAGTTCGTGGACGACTAAGTAAACCATAATAGTCAAAAAAGATATAAATGACAAAGAAGACATGCAATATATAATGAGGAAATTGGTCGAAGAATATGAGAAATGGAGCTTAATGGTCAATACAAGAAATGGATATTTAGCATTGATATGCAACGGGAGAGATGTCGAACATCTCGTATCCGATAACAAAAAGAGATAAATTCATGTGCAGAATACAAATAATTGAATACAATAGCTACGTCTGTCGACCCAAACCTAAGCTTTTCTAAACAAATTACCTAATCACATCATTATCCAGAAGTCTAGGATTTCTAATTTGGTTATGCTAGAGCTTTAGTAACTTGCACACTTTGAAGATTCTCTACTGCTCTCTTACTGTAATGTGGTACCCGCATTATCATTAACGGCAGTTAGTCATGAAATGTGTTCGGATAAGATGTATGAAGTACTTACCATATAAAATTGGACATTATTCTGCGTTTACTACGCGTAATATTCCTTTGTGTACATACAGAGGAAGCCAGTGGTCGTTTCTTTTTGAAATTGATTCATAATTTAAACGATTATGTTGAGCTACTACGTCGAATTAATTTTTCTATCGTGCCCGGACTATATGCTAGATCGTCTGCAAACTTTTTAATGTTTAGGACACGGGCTAATGTTTTTTTTACAAGGTTCCACCATTGGTACATATGTGTAACGCTAACAATTCACGATCCCTTTCGGATACGGTTTTATTTAGTTAGGGCTTTTTGTTTGCCCAGGTACAATGTTTTTGTTTCTTTGTATTTAGTACTAAGGCAATTTATATTACATTGTGTTTCAAAAAGAATATACGTATTACAAAGAATTATTCTGTCCAAACTGTCGATCGCTGCGCCTCGGCTCGGCTATTGGAGAAACGAATACATAGTCTAGTTTATTTAATAGCCGCTAGATGTCAGTTATCTTCTGTTTTTCTTGGTAATCGCCATATGTTTAAAATGGTTACTCCGCAGTAGAAATCATTTTGTGTTCTCGAGTTTGCGAAGTGCAATTCCGTGATTACAGTGCAAAGATGTTTCAGGTTGAGCTATCAAATTGATCCTCCGAATGGATGGAACATTCGCAGATGATATCGACAGTTCGTAGATACAAGATGTGTATGTAAAGGAAAGAGTCCTGGTCGCCCTCGTGTTTCTGAAGAAAATGTTGCATGAATTCAAACTGCTTTTCAACGTAATCCTTCAAAATCAACTCGTCGTGCCAGTCGGGATTTACAACTGCCTACAAAAACAATTTGGCGTGTTTTGAGACGTCGGTTGGTTATGAAGCCGTACAAGTTACAGTTGTTATAAGCTCTGCGTCCTGATGACAAACGGCAACGTGTGGTATTTTGTAACGAGATTCATGATGCTATTGACAATGATAACACTTTCGCACAACGCATCGTGTTCAGTGACGAAGCGACTTTCCATGTTAGTAGTCTAGTAAACTAACACAATGTTCGAATTTGGGGTCTACAGAACCCACATGCAGCCATTGAACATGTACGAGATTCGCCTAAAATAAATGTTTCGTGCGATATCCCGATCATCTGCTTGATAGAAACACGGTTAACGGTCAGCAGTATGTCGCTATGTTACAAAACTGGTTGTTTACGAGGCTGCACGAAGACAACTTCATTTTTCAACAAGTGCGTGAATATCGGAATGAAACTCTACCGAACCGTTGGATTGGTCGTCAAAGAGCTGGCGATTTAGTATGTCTCAGCTGGGCTCCACGGTCCCCGGATTTAACACCCTCTGGCTTCTTCCTGTGGGGTTTCGTTAAAGACAACGTTTATGTACCACCACTCCCACAGAAGCTGGAAGAGTTGAAAAACCGGATCCGTACTGCCATAACATCAGTTTCGAAGGACGTGCTTGTCCGGGTATGGGAGGAATTTGAGAATCGATGTGATATTGTTCATGTCGCTGATGGAGGACATATTAAACATCTGTAATCTGAACTCGAGAGGTTCGTAAATATGTGTGTAAAGTTTCATATTCATACGTCTTAAAGTTTAATAAATATATGCATTCGAAATACGTATATTCTTTTTGAAACAACCTGTATTTTATTATACATAGCTTACGGTTTTTGGAACTTAGTTTTTTTTTGTATCTGAATAACTGCACTTTTATATTATTAACCTTACTTGTATGTCCTGTAATAGGATTCTGTATATGTTGGGCATTGAAGATTATTATTATTATTAGTAGTAGTGCAAGTGTATAATAGTATTTTTGAACATATATGTAGTTACATACATATGCATAATATATGGATACATTCTATACACCATTTATCATCTCGTAATTTTAGAAACACAGTCATATACCCAGCATACAGAAAGTCAATAACCTATTATTCCTTCGAACACTACGGCCTGACAAACAAATGTTATTTGTCGTCCATTTTTTTAATGTCTCTACCATATGAGTTATTATTATAAATACTAAATTTCTTAATTACTAATTACCACACGTTTAAAGTCTGTCTATTTTATGTTTCCCTAGCAATTCGAGTAATTTAAAACACTTTCTCCATCCTAATACTCTTCGTTAACGAACAAGTTCCATGCACTTTCGTAATTTTAATTAAGAATATTTACGGTAAAATGCGCATGGAAAAGAGTTAACCGAAAGCGAAACAAAAAAATAACGTGCTCCATCGTGTAGGGAACGTGCGTACACCTTTTGACCTTCTAAACTTTCCACTTCTTCATTAACTGTCGAAAGATATTCAGCACATTAAGACTAAATACTTGAGCAACGTTCGTCGCTTTGTATTTATGAAACCACTGGAAAGGAATCTTTATAATTCCCTCTATTATGTTAAAAATCTACATTTAAAGAAATAATTAAAATTACAAAATTGAAAAGAAGGATAAAAAACGAGGAAAATAAATGTCTTAATTTGCATTATGTTGTATTTCTTTTTATTATTTATTTTGTTTGTATTATTGTATTATTCGTTGACTTTGAGTGAGTATTGTTGAATTATATGGTGCGATTTGGCTAGATAATTGTTATGAAATTTCTTAGAAAACTAGTGGTAAAACTTTAGTAGAAATGGATGTTGTGTAGCAACCTGTTAATGAGTCTAAATATTTTCAGATAGATAAATATATTAATTGTAATCTGTAATATAACAGTTTGAGTAATAATAATTATAATATTATAATAATAATAATCTCTATTTCGCCCACAATGAAAACTAAAAGAAATTACAATGTAAAAACTAAATACGACAAATCAAATATAGAATCAAAATATAGAAAATATACATGTACAATAACTGGGTACAGCTAATGTAATGAACTTTAAGGCTGCGGACACTAACACTACTGAAATAAATCCCCAAATAAAACATTTGCATTTTTGCTCATATGTGCTAAAGGAGGTTTATACATGTCCATGTCCCCGAATGTTTTCAGCTTTTGAAAATGGCTAATAAAGAACTTATTCTTTTGAAATAAGTTTTATATTAAAATTTTAAAAATGGTAAATTATTTATGGAAAATGACATTACGATGTCCTCCTTCGCGCTGCAGCAGCTTCTGAAGGCCCAACCGGAAATGCTGATATAAGTCTGGAGTAATTTCCTGAATTCCGTCCTGGATTCTTGGCTTTAACTGATCCAATTTTTTGGTACTTTACTGTATAGCTGTTCTTTATAATAATCGTATAGAAAAATATTCATGGGGGTTAAATCGTGGCCAGTTAATATCCCCCCTCTCAATTAGAGATCACTATTTCCGGGAACATGGCCCTAATGACTTATATCGAAAAGCTGGTAGTATGTGAGGCGATTCGGTGTAGTGCCACAAGCGGAGCATCGGATTCTAGGATAATTATTGTTAATTATCTAAGTTTTTTTTCTAAATAAAGAGTATGTGCGGCGGTGTTACTTTATTGGAACTAAGTGTCCTCATTGAATTCAGTAAAATTTTCTAGCCCAGCGCTGAAAAAATTGTTTAACATAAAACATTTGTTCCAGTTCTTGGAACCAAAAAGTATAATTAATTAACGTTGAATCACGTGGAACACGCAAGTTAACCTGTAACAACATGAATGAAGAATCTTACCCAAAGTAACTCCCGCCTCGCTGAAAACGATCGAATATGTATACTGCTGGAAGGAAATTCGTCATTGGATTTAAACACAAGATATTTTAAATATTTCTTCAGCATTCCTTCAGGTTCTAGATGCAAATACGCGTAAGGAGGATACCAAAAAAGGCAGCGTATTCAATTTTGATACGTAGGAAAGTGTAATACAATAGCTTGAAAGTATACGGATCCGGGAAAGGTAAGTTCCACCTTACGCTTCAATACCTGTAGAAGTGTAATGTGACGATAAATCAATGTTTTTGACGTCTATCACACGTCTGAATGTTTTTGATAGGATACTGCATTTGAAACATTATATGGAAGCTAAAGTTTATCTATAACAGATATACTAGAGATAGTTGAAGTTTTTAAGAATTAAAATACATTTTCTTTAAATTTATTGATTTATAAATTTTCTTTGTTTGTAATTAACTTTGAACTATATGATATACAAGGTTGTGCATAAAACGGAGGAGTATTGGGATATTCCCTATACATCGTACAATTAAGGTTGTATTTTACTTTTTCAAGAATTAAAATTAAAAGGAATAGGAATATTGTTAAACGGTATTGATATAACAGTCGAACTGAAAAGTCCCCGGTCTACCATAGTAAAACACAGTTTTTTGGCAAAATTCAATTTTATTATTCAACATAGTTGCCTTCGAAGGCGATACACCGACTATAGCGTTATTCCAACTTTTCGATACCATTTTTGTAGTACGAATTGTCTTTAGCCTCGAAATAGGCCTCAGTTTCGGCAATCACCTCCTCATCCCTGCTAAATTTCTTCCCGGCGAGCATTCTCTTGAGGTCTGCAAACAGGAAATAGTCGCTGGGGGCCACATCTGGAGAGTACGGTGGATGGGGAAGTAATTCGAAACCCAATTCACTTAATTTGGCCATTGTTTTCATTGATTTGTAACACGGTACATTGTCTTGGTGAAACAGCACTTTCTTCTTCTTCATATGGGGCCGTTTTTTTGCGATTTCGTTCTTCAAACGGTCCAATAACGCTGTATAATAGTCGCTGTTGATGGACTGGCCCTTTTTAAGATAATATATGAAAATTATTCCATGCGCATCCGAAAAAACTGACGCCATAACTTTTCCAGCTGACTGTTGCGTCTTTCCACGCTTTGGAGCCGGTTCATCGCGTGCAGTCCACTCGGCTGACTGTCGATTGGACTCTGGAGTGTAGTGATGAATCCATGTTTCATCCATTGTCACATATCGACGCAAAAACTCGGTTTTATTACGATTTAAGAGCTTCAAACACAGCTCAGAATCATCAACTCGTTGTTGTTTTTGATCGAATGTGAGCTCGCGCGGCACCCATTTTGCACAGAGCTTCCGCATGCCCAAATATTCATGCACGATGTGTCCAACACGTTCCTTTGATATCTTTAGGATGTCAGCTCTCTCGATCAACTTTACTTTACGGTCATTTAAAATGATTTTGCGAACTTTTTTGATGTTTTCGTCGGTGACAGCCTCTTTTGGTCGTCCACTGCCTTCGCCGTCTTCGGTGCTCATTTCACCACGTTTAAACTTAGCATACCAATCAATTATGGTTGATTTTCCTGGCGCAGAGTCCAGAAGCTCCTCATCAAGCCATGCTTTTGCTTCAACGGTATTTTTTCCCTTCAAAAAGCAGTACTTTATCAGCACACGAAATTCTTTTTTTCCATTTTTTTAAATAACAAAAGTAGCTTCACTCTTAACGCAATATCTCAGTAACTAATGGTCGTATTGCTGTCAAATTTTGACACGTTTCGTTTCAAGGTTAGTACTATCTAAAAAATATATGGATTTAATAACAGTAACGCCATCTATGTGTCAGACCGGGGACTTTTCAGCCGACCTGTTATAAGGTATGATAAAACGACGGAAAGTCATGATATTTCTGAAATTTTGTATTAAACTTGTATTTTTATATGATATTATTATTATAGTCAAGATATATAGTAAATCTTATATAGATATAAAGTTTCAAAGTAGTGATATTATCTCTTTGCACAACACGTAGTTTTATGCATTTATTTTGCGAAATTCAAAAAGACGGGTACATAAATATCACGTTATAAGATTATTATTTTATTTCTGAGTACTTAAATAGTCTTATGTATATTTAATGACCGGCGTATTAATTTAATTATAATGTAGAATTGAGTTCAATGTAAAGGAATAAATATTTATTTTGCAATTTGAATACAGAAACTTTTATATGTACATAACGTGTTTTATATAAATAAATTGAGTTTTATTCCAAAATCAATTTTGAAAATATTTGATTTATTAAATGCTGTTAGGCCCTGAAAAAGTTTTGGTGCGTATATGCTTGTGAAAACTATTAGGGGTCCTCTTTATCTTGAATCAAGCACTACATAGCAATATATCGATATATGATAGGAATCTTGAAGGACATGGAGGCAAGAAATAAAAGAAGTAGAGTGAAGAAGTATATAATGAGAAGGAATTAAGGAAGTAGCACATATTACAGAGCAATTAAAAGAGAAGAACTCAAATCAACACGTCTTATACTTAATGGTAATAAATAGTTGTTAACGCATCAATTATCAGAAATTCGTTAGGGTAAACTACTTCCAAACTCATTAAATTGAAATGGACAAATTCCAACTAAATATCTAATTTATACTATACTTAACATTAAATGCTCTGCTACAATAATTTCTGCTTTACGTCAATTATTGCTTCCTTTATTTACATTAGACGCTGACCGCAGGTGATAGTAGTAACATTAATTAGCTACCATTTGCTTAGTGTCATCATAGAGATAAAAGCAGGAATTTGTAATTACCTTATTGCTTCACATTCTCAGCACTTTAGATAAGTCATCTACTAAAACTAACTAAAAAGCATTATAAGAAACTTTATATAAAAAACACTTTGAAGAAAATGAAATTTGTATGCGTTCGATCTATAAAGTATTGAGATAGAGTGGAATATAATGGATACAGGAAGTAACGACAGTAGATATAATATAAAAAGGAGGGGGAATATTAATTAAGGTGTAAACTGATGTCACATGCTTAACCAATTATAAATGATTACTGAAGCGAGCTTGAAATAAATGAATCAGTACCCACTCATATTTTCCATGCACTAACAAATCATTAATGACTTACGTTGATTAATTAATTATTGATTTTAAATAAATTTATGAATTTGTTGAAAGAACACTCTAAAACAAGCAAAAAATGCGGATAAGCCTTTATTTCCTAATCACTAAGGTTGATATATAACCCCTTTCCACATTAACTTTTGTAATTCTGTATATGCACGGCGAAAAACTCCTGTACGAAAAACAAACTTGTTTTACCAGGTGCGACACTTTGCATTTGTCTGCTGATGATGATAACTTAGTTGTTGAAATGCGTATACAGAATTACAAAAGTTAATGTGGAAAGGGGTAATATATCAACCTTAGTGATTAAGTTAATCAACCACAGGCTTCATCAAATTCAACTTTATTGCCTAATAGTGTAATCATAAATTTAATTGTCGCGTTTCCTCAACAGAACTTTTTGTTTTTTAAGTGAACTTCGCTGCATTCTTTCTCATATAGTTTCGACTGTTACTAATATGGGAATTGCATAAGGACGGCTAGATGTGTTTTGTAATAGTAAAAAAATTTCCGAAGTGAGAAAGCGATTCAACAATTCGAACAAATAAATTTTTCCATTTTCTTGAAAATTATGTTCCTTTTTTACGAAAAAACTGGTAATGACTTTCCGGTACACCTAGTATGGAGCTATTTGTATTATTTTAATAATGACTTTCCTGCATGTCAGAGCATTCATGGGTGTACATTAAAAATTTCGAAATTCATGATTTCGAGCGTTTACAAAAGAAAATTTCAAGGAAGATGAAATAGAATATGCAAACTATATTTATATAAAGACACTTATTTTCGAAATACGTCAGCTTTCTTTGACCAAAAAGGTTTTTCATTTGATAAAAACGGTTACGTTGGAATGATTAGACAGCGAAACCAAGTATAAAGAAAGTATTTGCAGAATTTCAATAAAAACAAAGAAATTCTCAAAGATTTCAGGGCAAGTGACACTGAAAAATTCTTCCTTTGATCTGTGGCGTTTCTTTTTCAATGGCTGTCCTAATAATTGTCTAATCAGATTTCTATATAGCAGATTACACATTTCAAAACATTCACTTCAAACTCAACTACACTTGGAGAAATTTGCTCCGTGTACAGGGTATACGCATCAATGAAACTCCCACGTATATAATGGGAAAACAACGAGGAGAATCACTTTCATTGTAAATCTTGAAGAGACCAATAATATAAATAGCGAAATGTCGTTTATTACAACGATCCCAGAAGAAAGTTATTAAAAGCATTCTTTTTCGTTTCAATATTAACAAATGCCTCTTAATCGAAATTATCTTTAGAGATAGTACATGATTAGCTTTAGACTTACCAAACTATCGTATAGTCCATTTATATACACTAGGGTAGATATTGCGAATAATAGTTCACAATCCGAATAGGGAACAAGTTTTTTCATGTGCACACGTATTTTTTTCTCGATAAATAAGGCAGAACTAATATTAAAAAAAAATTACCGAGTTCCTTTATGATGGACTAATCTCAATTAATAAGTCTTATATCTACGTATTTATTTTTGTCTGAAATAAATATGAACTCAAGGCGAATGAACCTTTGTCTATGTCTAGCAAATAAGCAGATATCAGCTGGTAATATCAACATGTGATAAAACATAATAATAAAATTATTTGTTTGGATTCCCAAAAATTGATGAGTTAACATATTTGCGTTTTTTCTCGACGATGTTTGTATGAACGGCAATAATTGAACGTGATTATATTAATTAGATTAATAGGATTATAGATATGACATTTTCGATAAGTGATATGTATTTGGTGTATTGGATTATCGACGTACTCATACATATACAGTCGTTGGCCATTATATCAGGACCTCTAGCAGAATTGTATTTCTGAGAATAATGTTAATAATATTGTATAATATAATATAATAATAATGTTAATTCTCGATTTGTACTGGCAAATGCATTTATAATTTATTTTTATTTACTGCCTTCATATACTTTATTTTTATTTTGTCATTATCTGATTTATAGTTAGCTTAATTTGTCGTGACGATATTTTAATGTCGTACATGCTGGTCAAGGATTTTCTATCGCATTACTTTGCAGAAATATCTGAGTTTAGCTTATTTCTGACCCTATTCGAGTAATAACTACATACGTGCAATGCTATTAAAATGTGTTTTGGTTTTATTTCTAATTGTTTGATATGGGTAAAACAAGTGATGGATCATTCGAGGAAAAGACAAGAATTAGTGTCTTCTTGGAAATAGTAATGTATTTGCAACGTAAAATAGTACAGATAGAAGGTGTTCTTCATCAAACTGTTATAGGAGTTGAGAAATTAGCCAAAAGAAAATAATTCCTATACCAGCACATCTCGACAAAATTGTATCAAAAAGAAAAAGTACAGTCTGTGATGATCGTCTAGTTGTCAAAACAGCAAAAGAAAACCGACAAATTTTTCCATACCGTACAAAGATTTTTCAAATGATAGGAAAAAGGCAAACATCAATACTACATTTTCTAACCTACTTCCACATATTTAATAAAATTGTTCCAAAATTTCAATGTTTTAACTTTTTCATAAGTCATCTTTAGTGACAAATAAAAAATTGAAGCCTTAACAGAACATGCTCAATACATTAGAAGATTACCATATGAACGTATCAAAGAAGAATGTAAAGCAAATTCATAAATGAGTGCAAAACACCTTACTTTGACACTTTGGATGAAAGCAGAGAATCATACGTCTTTATGTACGGTAATGCTCCAGGTCACTGAGGAAAATAGATGAAACAACACTTACTTACTTACTTGTTAATGAAAATGTACGGAATATATTAAAAAATAGCATCACGAAACTGCACCAGAAAGCCAGAAGAAAGCAAGAAGAACCTGATGAAGACGTTTGACAAAATAGAGATTAAATTAAGCACAGTATCATTACGGAAACTGAGAGTACGTCAAAAAGAATAGCTCCTCTCATTAAGGAAAAGTGGGCACTAAAAATATTAAATGTATCTGTTCTTTTAAATAAAGAAATTGATAAAAATATGCTCTTTTGTTGTGGTTACATACGTATACATATATCAAAACTAATAATTTTTCTTGCGGTCCTAATTCAATGGCGGACGACTGTAGTAAAGTATGTGAAAGCATCTGTCGCATTAGTTACTTCAAAACTTAACAAAATGTTAATGTTAACCAGTAACACTAAAATCTTGATAATTTCTACTACCAGACGCTACACACAATTCTGAATCTTCATGACTAATAAAACAAATACAACCGATTTAAAGCTTACTTTAATATGCGTTTTTACAATAAAATCGAACTATGCATTAGAATGTAATAAATGCTAACTGTTTCAATTCTACATTTACAGATTGGACGGGTTAAAAACCACTTCGTTAATACGTTTTAAATTTGTTCAGCAAAAAACACTCAGTATGTAGTATTCAAGTATCGCTATTAAGAACTTTGCCCTTTGATGTAATATAATATATAGTAGTAGCGAATTAATCGTCTAGATGATAGATACGAACATAGATAACACTTGTTTACTGTGTATATGAGGCATTTGGAATATTTGCAAATAGAAATGTAAGAAAGAAAACCAAGTAACTTATAATTAATTTCGTTTATGTGGAGTGCTGAGGTTAAACTGTAATTTATACCTTCATCAAAGGATTGTTCTAAAAGTAAAGACATAATTACGTATTTGTCCGGAAACTCTCTGTTACACATATCTGTTACTACCATGCAGAAATATATGAGAATTATAAATAATTGCCCTGAAGAGCTTTTCATTATATTGCTACCTTAGATTACTACAAAACATACTGCTTGGAGAGCTATGTAAATTATAATGGAAAATGAAAGAAGTTATGACCATATTCACCACTTTATTTGATTATAAGCTTAGGATCTCGTAACATTGAATATTCGTTTTAAGAGCCTTTTAGCTCCACCTTTGCATTACTTAGTATTACATTTGTCTCCGTTATTTTCATTCGTTTATTACGTCAGCTGTGCCTGAGAAATGCGTTACTTGCCTTGGCATAGCCTATAGCTAACATCATAAAAATGCATATACTCTACGAACTATTTGGTAAAAGATTTATTGAGCAGTTTGTTAAGCAAAAGGATTACAACGCCTGGGATGTCTTGCTGGAATAAAGCCCAATAGAAAAGATGTAACTTGGAAAAAAACTGATGGAAAACTGAGTAAAAAGTAAAGCGACTGAAAACTTGGGAGCAAAAATAAGTAGCTGGAAAAATAGTATGAGATAGCTAGGAATGGCAAAGGATTACTCAACTCTAGGTTTAAAAACTTTCTAAGCTGCTATATGTAAATATAACTTTACCCTTCAACTCAGATGGAGAAGCAATTGCTGATTTTTGTATTAGCGTATTTAGAAGTTAATAAACATGCATGTACTGCAACGTGCGCGCTGTGGAGGTATCACTGTATCATACATTTTAACTTTCTATAGTTCAAGTTTTATATTTCTTACTCGGTCCACACATATTTATGTTAAATGTTCTTTGGTACGGGAAGTAGTGCAATTACTGTTTGAGAGTAATTAACCCCGATACAATTGATCTTAAACGTATATCTATATGTATATCTACATTTGAATTTGAATTGTATTTACGTAAATTTGTTTATATACTTAAGTCAATAAACTAGGTATTACTATTATGGTGCTTGTTCTGACGACCATAAACTGTTATATATTTTAGTAGTTGAAGGGCAATTACAGGATTTAAATTATTAACGAGATACGCTCAAAAGGTTTTTCAAAAATAGATCAAAAAATTAATTTCATTTTTGGACAAATCTATTCAGTTGAATCAAAGTTGTAGAAGAAAATAAATTATAACAGCTCTCAAAACTTTGGTAACCGTAGTTCAAGCATTCCTATCTCCCGGCAACTTAACGCCCATTATAGGGGAGGTGCACTCGTGGAATGACTCCAATTGTCGGCATTCACCTTGAACGGGAAAGAAACTCATATAAAACCTTCCTGATCAGCAACTTCAGATTTGAACCACAGACTCCAGCGTGATGAAATAGGAAAAATACTTAGCTATTATTGGCCGTACCTTTCCAAAATGCCAAACAAAGTGTATTTTGATGGAAATAGATGTATTAATTTGATTAACTATGCAAATAAAAAAATTAAATCTAAACAAAAGAGTGCCAAGATCGTGTTTTTTGAATAATTAATTCTAAAACTTAAGATATTGGTCAACCAAGTATTTCATCAAAATAATTTATGCATATTGCCGTGTTATACGAGCATTCTTCATTGGTGTAACAGTTTCGTTCAAAATATTTTAACGATTACGAGAACACGGGAATAGAATTAAGAGAAAATATAAAAAATATTCTTAGAAATCGTAAATGTTAAAATTAGTTAGTTAATGTACGCAAGAAACATTAATAGTTTTATTCAACTTTTTATGATTAAACTTGGAAGCTAATTATTACCATCTTATGTTTCTACTACTTTGACGAAAATTATTATCCAAAATCAGCTTTAATTTTCAGTTCTTGATTATATAATCATTACATCAATAATCTTTATTATTAATTAATTCTCATTTCTAATTTAAATTGATTTAGATTTTGCTTAGAATAAAACGAAAATATTAGTATAATTATTATGTGATCGACATTAAATCATTTCTTGGCTGTATTGTCACGCTTATATGCCGCCGTTGGATTCGTGAATAGCAACCATATTATTACCCAGATAAGCCTTCAAAATCTGTTACAGAGAACTATTATAATTTAGCATGTATTTTAAAAAAAAATAATTTATTGAAAAAACGTAATCTTGAAATCTATGGAATGATCGCTTTATTAGAATTTTACTGTTTCCAATTTGGATCTTTGCCATCTTAGGATTTTGTGTACCATAATATTTAGTAGTGTACCTTTTATTGCATCATTTCATAATAAATCCTTGCATTTTTTTGTTTAGCTTGCTGGGTGATTTTTTTTCCAAGAAGAGTCTGATAAAATAAGTATTTCTTTATCATTTTCATTTTAACATATTTATTCCACATAATTTTAAAGTATATGTTACGGGTATCTGCTTCTGGGCTTCCGGGTTGGAACCGCATCACTGGTATAACTACCGACGTTTCGTACCCACTCGTGTGGGACTTCTTCAGGGCTCAACTACTGTTACTGTCTGTCTTACTGAAACTGACTCAATTTCAGTGCTCAGTTTCGAGTGGGTACGAAACGTCGGTAATTATACCAGTGACGTGGTTCCAACCCGGAACCCGACAGACAATAACAGTAGTTGAGCCCTGAAGATGTCCCACACGAGTGGGTACGAAACGTCGGTAGTTATACCAGTGACGCGGTTCCAGCCTGAAAGCCCAGAAGCAGATAGTATGGACCACGACCGCGGAAGTCTACTTACCAGATTATATATTACAGGATTCAGGTAAATCGTTGTAAAAAAAAACAATTTTTTTTCTTAGGACTAGAACATATGTAGATTTAGAAGTGCTACGAAACGGATCTAATTTGGCGCAGGCCTTACTAAAAGGCTGTTTGTATACCATTAAAGATATTCTCCCTAATTTTAGATCAGTTTGTTGGCACCCATGTATTTAGGTTTACTTCAAGTTACTTTCATTTTTTACCAACAATTTTCACAGTACAACTTTTGACTTTTCTTTCATTGTCTGCTATTTACCTTTTATGCTTTTATTTTTTGTTTTGCTTCTTCTATTGTTTTATTTAATAATAATGAAGCTAGTAGAAGCATTTAATGTTACCTAAGATATCTAAAATAAGAGTGACAGAAAATCGTAAAAAGCCGTATAAAAGCCAGAACTTTTGGAGCAGGAATTCAAGAGAACATGCAGTCCCATTTCACGTATTAAACCGTTTAAACCCTTAAGAAGGGTAAATACACTTAACGATAAGGAAGCTCAATAAATTTGATAATACAAATATATTTAATGTATATGTTAAATATATATATATATATTCGTTCGTTCAGTTGCGTCTGTTTACACATATATACAATATATCTAGAAAATATAGTTAAAACTCTTTTTTATTTTCCTATTGCAGAAAAGTACGTATGTAGCTATAGTAGAAAAACGAAAGCCTTTTAATCTCACGAGACATAAACGGACGGTCAAATTAATATGGTAGTCAGTCGCAAATATTTGAACAGCTTCCTCAATTATTCGCTAGAGTAATGGCTGCAGAAAAATAAACCCGACCGATCCGCCTTGTCGGTTCAAGGGAGAACAATTTCTAATAGAAGGTAATGCACTCTGAAACAAGCAAATACGTACTTACGAACAATTTCGTTTTCCCCTTATTCGGGTCCATTAAAGATAAATGAGATAGATTTCCTGTCAGTACGCGTACATTACTGAACCTCGAATTCTCTCAGAATTTCAGTGAACTCACCTAGAAAAGAAAAAAAAGACATTAATAATTTAATCTTCGTTTGCTTAATTCTTTATGGAAATTTATGTGACTTATGGACATGAAAATATATAATTAAAATAGAATTACATTGGAGTAATAAACTTCTCAAAACAATTAACTGACATTTTGTAATGAAAAAGTAGATGATAACATCATCTATTTGTTTCAGTATATTTGTGTTCAAATATCTGAATAAATTATTGTATTGTTTTAATGTGATCTTGATGGCATAATATAAAATATTACATTCTTAATGTTAGAGATATGCAGATATATTCAGTTTTACTGTTTTATTGCAATAATGATTCTTACAAAAAAATAGTGCTTTATCTCCACATCCAAAAACATTTGACATCTGAATGGCATGAACCGGATTTAAATGTTGAAAATTTCTTGGTTCTCCAAAAATTTTCAGCATCTCATTCCTCCCCGACAGCAATTCCTAATGTGAATCGCTTTTGGCATATTTTGTCCAGATACACGTCTGTCTAAAACATGCTGAGCGTACTCTATTACATCATTATCTGAGAAGTTGACTGGTCATTCCATTCTCCCTAGTCCTACTTCATAAGTACAGTTGTTCACGCTGTATTCTCGATGACAATGAGTACTATCGCCTATAAAAATCTCATCCAGAAATCTCTTGGCAATGTAAGCTCCACTTTCTATGAAACGAAGGTTGGCGTGCTTTTTATTACTTATTCTGGTCCATTCCATTACGCCCTTTCAAAACGAATTCTAAATTATCGCGTGTGCCGTGCTCTCATTAAATCAGGAAACACCTATCATAAGGCGGCGCATTTTCCCACATTCTACGAGCTACTTTGTGCTCTACAATAAGAGAAAAGCAATCCAACGGTCTTCTGGCATACAAGCCAGATGTATGTAAACAATTTCTTCTTTTTGCGCTAATAACAACTTTCAATTTACAGCAGCAAACTTACTTGGAGTCGACAGGTATTGATCGTCCGTTGGTGTTGATGTTAGTAAGCTTTACCTTCACCATCGTCCAGCATTTCTACTTTCCAAAAAGCTTTTCCAAAGTCTAAACGTTACGCTTTGTCTCACTTCAAACTCTTCACTGACACTTCTCTCCCCCATTTTTTGATAGATCTATGTCACTCTAAGTCTCTATCTCTAACAGATCGTTCCAAACGACACTCAAAATTTCATCTCTTCACCTCTAATCATAGAGGTGAACTTTTGGAGAATTTGTTGAAGCACGCTTTTATGCATTTCGCAATAATCGTTTTAACGAATGCGTAAACGTGCTAGGAAGCGTGTGTATATTTTTTCTTTTGTATAAAAAATTGAAATTAATCTATAGAAATATTTGTAGATGTTCATTACTTTCTATTATTAATTATAAATTATCCATTAATTGTTTTAAGGAGTGTACATTGTTATATTCTATTCTAAATTGCTTTTTTACTAGTTTCTATGTAGCGATCATTTGTAAGGTTAAATAAGTTCAATTTAAATTTCTCCTCATTTTTGTTACATTTCCATGATACATCCATGCTTTCAACTTGACTCTTTCGACATTGTAAATTGCATTTTAGTTCAAATCTGATTTTACTCGTCAACTTCATTCATTTAAGTTTTGACTTTTACCAGCTACTTACTTATACGAGTCTGTTTCCTTTTAATTTCTTATCTATCATTATGCTTTAGCAAGTAATTTGGTAATAATAATCTATATTCGTACATGTAATGTGTAAAATTAGTTGATTGTATTAATAAAATAAATAATAGTTATTCGTTATTAAATTCAAAAATGAGGATTATATCAGACAAGCATTGATTCAATGTTTCGCCTCTAAGGATAAAGCATTTTTTTAAAATGGGACATACAAATTGTCATCGCGCTAGCAAGAAGTCATATGTAATGATGGAAATATTTCAATAAATTCAACAAAGTTCGTTCGGGGTATGAAAAAGTTATTATTTTATTAGAACTTTCCGGTAGACCTAATATATTTCACAATACTCTTTCTAATTCTCCTTTGCAAATAAATGATTGATATGCCTCCTATCGGATGACACACGCTTTGAACAGAATGGTCTGCTGTCCAGGTCTAACTCAGCCTCTTTTTTCTTGAGCCCTTAAGCTCCTTAGGCTCATCCCCCTTTTCTGATTAAAATTCTCGACTTTTTTATAAATTTAAATTCTTTTTATTATCCACTTTATAGACAAAGCGATTATCCTTGTCCGCCCATCTTGATTATTGCTTATAAGCGCACATCATAAACTCAGAGAATATACATAATAGATACAATAAGTAAACATAAAAGATATACATTAAAGTACACTAAAGGATTATAAAATAAATACTCTTTTCAAATTGAGCCGATAATATAAAAATGGGAAAATCTATAATATAATGAAAACGAATGTAAATGCATTCCGACAATACAATGCATTTATGTCGCTTCTAAAATTAAAACCATTCCGTGAATACATTAAGAAAAATGTAAATATATTTCTGAGATAATATGTTATGCATAATAGATTTAATACGTCTACCTAAAAGAACAACTAAATTATATTAATACCACATGCATTTGTATTAATTAAGACCTTTCTTCTGAGAATTAGTATAATACATTTACATTTGAAAATACCAATTACTTAAATGAAATTAGAAAATAGAAATATACATATAAAATTTTCTATTAAAAGATTACGCGTACCATTACAATATCCAATAACAAAATGCCCGTCTGACTACGATCTAGTATTTCAATTCTTCAATTCAAGGATAAAATCGCTAAAACAAATTGGTATATAGAATCTTTTCAAATGAAAATGATATGTAATAGTCTCCGAAGAAAATATTTATGGAATACGATATCAT
The DNA here is from genome assembly GCA_031893035.1 of Dermolepida albohirtum. Classification (NCBI taxonomy): domain Eukaryota; kingdom Metazoa; phylum Arthropoda; class Insecta; order Coleoptera; family Scarabaeidae; genus Dermolepida; species Dermolepida albohirtum. The sequence goes on along the minus strand of JAVIWB010004862.1, from coordinate 298,797 downwards.
AATGCTATCCATTGCTACAAAAACACTTGTTATTTATATCTATCAGTAACCAAATTGCTGTCAAGTGAGTGTGAGTTTTGTCTTATTCATGCTGGGAAAGAATCACAAAAGTTTATTGCTTTCTTACTACTTGTTTATAACTTATTATGTTCAATGCAGTAAGTATTTGTACTAAACGTGGTTTAGAAATATATATTTTTACTGTGTGATACATTTTCTTTTTTGGTCAGATAGTATTAGGTACAATAAATATTAGTATTATTATTATTAATCGAGATTGCAGATATGTCTTAGCTGTGCCGTTATACACAACCATCAATCTTTCCCTAAAGACAAGTATTTTTCCTAGTGTATGGAAATGAGCAAAAATTTGTCCTGTTCACAAAAAAGATGATAAAGCGTCTTTATCTAAGTAATTATCGTCCGATATCTACTATTTTCAACTTTGCGAAAGGTTTTGAACAGGTGCTATACACATCTACGTACTCAAACTTTCAGCCAACTTTATCATCAAGTGAGCATGACTTCGTTTGTGTCAGATCAGCTTTGTAAAATTTCGCAATATATGTATACTATATGTGAGACCTTGGATAAATGCAGACAAGTTGCTGTTTTAAATACGGATTTCTCTCTTTATCTTTTGGTTATGCTCCTTTGGTAATCGCACTTATATAGTCATATTTGGATGATTCCTTCTCCTACGCAAATTACAATGGATATCGCTCTAATGAGTTTGCTGTCGCGTGTCCCTGATGGTTCTCATCTAGACACACATTTCTTTTTATTACTAACTTTTTACTAAAAAAATTAATTTTCCAATTTAGCTTTTGTCGACGATGTAAAAAACTTTTCCGAAACTTATACAATTGATTATGTTCGAAGTTTGCGAAGAAGTCTTGACCTAATTAAAACTTAGTATGATATATTTCATTTAAAGAGAATACTCCACTTTTACTAGATATATTATAAGAATGATGAGAAGATTTGGCCTAAATACTCAGTTATTAAGGATTTGGGAGTTACTTTTGATTTACAATTCACGTTCAAACTACACATTAAACAAATATCTGCTTCTGCGCGTAAGTCTTTTCACGATGTTTATTTCAAGACACATTAGAGATCCTAACCTTTTGAAGTCTCTTTATTTTATATACGTAATGAGCAAGATTGAATATATGAAATCGCCATTTCTGCTTGTCACTGTATGTTGTTGGATAGGATTCGCTGGAAGTTCCTGAGAAACTTATTTTACAGGATGAATAAAGTATTTCCACCTATTAGAACTAGTCAAACGCAATTAATTTCGCGACACAATAAAATATTCCTCTTGGATGAAGAAATGAATATTACATGAAGTTTATGCGGAGTCTAGGTACACAATAAAACTGATTTATTATCGGGGATGGCATTCCATGTACCAAAAGTTTCTGCCAGGTTTGGCCGCACTTTCCATTTACCAACGGCGAAGACTGGTATAATACAACTAGCACCTTTGACAATCATGTGTAAAAATATAGATAAATTCCTTCTAATGTGTTTTTTTTTGGTTTAGATGAGTATTTTGTTTATCCTTTTATGATATAACGACTATATAAATTGTGTTTATTTAGGATATTTATTATTGTTCTGTAAGTAGGTATAATATCTACTAGACAAAAAAGGTATATTATAAAATTAAACACAATAACTCGGTTGTGCGATTTTCACAAATATCTTTATTAAAAAATAGTAGCAGTTGTTTCGCCAACACTGTAGCATATTATTATTATATTATACAATATTATTATTATTATCAACGTTTGCTATGCACATGATTTTGTGTTGTACATGTAATTACTTAAGTAATTTTGTCTCCTAAACTAAGTTTAGATTATCAATGCTAAGCTGTGGTATATAACATTGTAATATTTTTGTTTTTAGTTTCTGAAATCCTATCGCGGTTAAAAAACAACAGACTGCGGTATAACTTCGGCGCTATAGGTTACCGCAAAGAATAGCCTTCGTATGTGTGCTTTTTCGGATAAAATTCAATAAATGCAATCCAAGAATTTTTATCTCCTATAAGAATTTTTGCTTAAAATATGTATTTTGTAAGCAAAATTTCCTGAAAAGTCATTGAACGCTACTTCAATAATGAGCACAATACGAAACAATTTTCAGTTCCAATAAAAACGTCTATTCAAAGCTTAAAACACTTTAAAGGGGTATAAAACCTCTTTGAAAAAATACCATAGTGTATTGTGTTCACCACTTCAGAAGAACACAAGCAACGAAAAAAAAATATATACACTAAAGAGGGGAACGAATTAGATAATGGAACAATTAGCTTGACCTTTGTGATGAGGACATTGTCCAAGGCCGTGTACGGCCACTCACTTCCCTTCTAGAACGTGCAAGCACCATAAGGGGACACAATACGGAAGCTAAGCTCTTCTATGCGTCGAGAGATCAAATTTCGTTCTAGGCATTCTCGGATCTCGATGGGAGAGGGCCTCCGGTATTGTATATATACGCGGTCGAGTTCGTTGAACTTTTTTCACACAAGCGTTGCTGCATCGTGTTCTAAAACGCTGGCCTTGACACACATCGCCAGTTGCATTCTCTTCGTGTAAGCTGACAAAGTAAATTTTTTGCTCTCTTTTGCTGACCAACAAACGACAGACTAATGCTCCTTCGCGCGTTTAACGCATTCCTAAACTATGAGAAAGTGTGTGGGTATTGAGGATTGCGATAATTATTGAATAGAAAAGGAGGGAGAATGTGTAAAAACAGAATGTACCTTTATGTAAGCCCAAAAATTGCCTTAGCGTGATGCGGGAAAAGGAGGCTATGTAAACGGCAAGTATTTTTAAGCACACTTATAGTACAGTATATAAGTGTAGATATAAGTAGATATAGGTATATATCTACTTAAAAGTCAATGTTTACAATGACATTATTGCAATAACATATCCTTCCTAGATTGAAATTGTATGTGTGCGAAAGAATTGTTCAGGGTGTGGAAAAATTAGGATGTTTGTTAATGGATATTATTAAAAATAACACTCCTATGTTAGTACATTTATTCGTACTTTTCATTTCAACAAAGTTGAAAGAATATAAACAAAAAGAAGCTGAACGTAGATTTCTTCCGAAACATTCTGTTGATACCACTCTAAAATATTCATCAATCATATGCGTTGTCATGTCCACCTCACTCTTCTATGTATTATCACGTTCGTTGACCTACCGAATATATTCGACAGGGTAATTCTCATAGTATTAAAAAATTGTGTAATTATGGCATAGAGGTTTATCTTTAGTGATAGTTTAGAAGTAGTTTGTTAAATCGCAAACCTAAGATTGTAAACTAGTCTAACCTATCGTACATCTTTTAAATGCAAGTGCAGCTCAGCTCTGCATTAGATCCAACTGTAACTCCTGTTTCTGTAAAATGTAACACAAGACGTAAATATTTCACTTTATCCAGATAACAATAACGTTCCTATAAACTCTATAAATCTTATATATTTCAAAACGTTAATGCTTTTTATATACTAATATGTAAATAGTTTTTCAATAATACATTTTTAATTAACTCTGATGAAACTAAGTAAAAAAATTACGATTATTTCATAGCAATATTAATTAAAGGTTATTCGACAATCTCATAGAAATTTATAGGAAAGTTTCGCAGCAACGCAGCGAACAATTTATTAACACAATTAACCAATAATATAAGCAATACTATTCTTGAACATCTTCTTTTCTACCATGTATTGTATAGCTCGAAAATTCGGCTCCCCAAAAACACTTGTTAATCATCAATATATTATCCATTAAATAAATTTTTCAAATAGCAGAACAAATGGTAATCAGAATTTGGGAGAATATACAGCGATTGAAATAAAACATTTCAACCAAGTCAAAGCCACTTTAGCTGATGATGATGGAAGTCGATGTCTTTTCTACTGGTAAGATTTCGTTGAGAATAGTGAATTTTAGTAGATAGAGTTTCTCGCAGTGTTTGCATGATTCATGGTTTGGTTGTTGCATAATCTTCTTCGAGTGTCGCCCAACCATCGGACACGTTAATACCTTTCATGTTGAGGAAACGCCTGGCATGTCTAAATGAATACCTTAACTTTCCATGTTAGAGAAATTAAATGAATTGGCCTTAAAACCAATTGTATATTGTGAATCATTGGATGAAAATTTATGTGGCACAGACTAAATTAATAAAGGTGTTCAAAAGTTGTTAGAGAGGACAATGGAAGCCGGATATTGGGTTCATGGATAATTTCTAAAACATAGTACCTCACATGGAAAATTTGTTGAACTAAAACAAAAACTACAGAAAGTAGAATGTGTGAGTCAGTACACAAAAAATGGTGTGTTTCCATATGCCGAGAAGTTTTTACGATTTCCTCTAGATTCGATGATCAGTCCTCTAAAACTAGTCATCAAACCAAATACAACAATAAATTACAACAAATATATGGGCGGTATAGATCTGTAGACCATTACTTATTATCAATGTAAAAGAAAAACATTGCGTCGATATACAAAGTGGCCTTTCTACTGTTCTAGGTGATTTCATTGAAGTTTTGGCATTTACGCAATGCTAACAATTCATAGAAAATGCCGCTCTATTATTTCCGGCTATTTCTAATCGGAAAATTAGTAGATCTACTCCCATCATCAATTTCGAGACAAATCGTACAATTAATGAAGAAAATACATTTGTGTTTTGTGAAAATGGTACTGACAATAAACCAAAAGACAGAAAATCAGATATAAGCAATGTTGAGCTACAGCTAACTAACTAAGGGAATTCCTCATTACTCTTGCAACCTGGCCAAGACTTTTTATATTTTTATATTAGCAGTAAAAGTGTTAATAATGGATAGTTCTTCAAACGCTTTTGCTCTCATTGTTATTATAAAGTACCCACTTTTCACTTGGAATGTAATGCACTAAATTCTTTTCTGTTAAAGTTTGAGGAACCCAAGCGTCGTGTAAGTTGACGTACACAAGCAACAGCAAATTGTCAAATAGAGTAACATTAAGCAAGCTCCTGCAAATGGCTAAAAAATACTGTTTAATACGTTCAATATTTACTTATTTGATTTTGGTCAGCGGTGGAAGGTGTTTCTGGCAGCGTAGAGTCTTTGATGCGAAAACTACCAACCGTCAATTTAGCAAATTATTTGTTGTTGATTTTATTGCAGCAACAATACCGCAAACGCAAACTATTTATGTGCAGCATTTTTCCCGATCCAATTAGAAAAGAACATTAAATATCGAAAATGAATTTTATTTTCTTTCGAAAAATACACGAAACTGCTAAGCCACACGTGAAACATAACTACACAATATAATAAAGCTTTTAAAACTGCCATCTTTCATGTGTTGATATGTAACAAAAACGCACCTTGTACACAGTGTGTGATTTGGTTTTCGATAGTACAGATCGTGTACGGAATTTGTTTCGTGCGAATTTTTGCCGTGGTTTCCAGGTGCGACACTATTTAATTACCTGCTGAAGACGAAAACTTAGTAGTAGAAATACGTATACAGTATACGAAAATTAATGTAGAAAGGGGTTATATATTAATCTTAAATGATTAAGTTAGTCAGCCACAGGTTCCATCAAATTTACCTTGGCATATAGTACATTATTTTAATGGCATGTACATCATCTCTATACCCATTGTATTTTCATTTGTATTCGCCACTGTGTAATCTCCACGATTCCAGTTTTTATTGATAAACGATGGAGTTGAACTATCTAATATTTTTTAATGCTTCATGTAACATAAAGATGTCATGGGACATGTAAACTTCTAGAACATATTTTCAAGCTTCTATCTAAGTTTCTGGCTTGCCCTTACAACACTTTGAAGTAACTTTGCAAGGTTTTAATCAGTGATGTCTATGTAATATAATTTTAACATTTCCTGTGAAAATCAAGCACAGGTTGCAATATACTGTCTTAATTTTGTAACTAAAACCACAGAGACGAATAATATTGAAGTCATGCAAGGCTATGGATTTTTTATTATGTAGTAAATTTGAAGGTCGTGAATAGAAACGTAAACATTGATGGAAATATACTAAACTAAAAAATATTAAGCAATGATGTCGTCAATAGAAACGTAAACATTGATGGAAATATACTAAATAAAAAAATATTAAGCAATGATGGTCAGAAACTCATAAGAAATATTAGGTTTCCTTCGATATCTATACATATATGTATGTACCTATATAGATGTAGTTTAGTTTGTCGGATGCCATTGCAGAATAATATACTAAAATATGTAATACTTTACTATTAATTATTTTTTCTTTGACAAATAAGCCCGAAGATCAGTTTATTATTTCTAAGGATTTTCTTGAACGATATTTCGGTTAATTGTATTTGGAAATTTAAACATGTTTTTAAGAATTTTATCACTTTGATGTATGTTTAGTTTTTGTTTGAACTTTAGCCTGACCTTTTAGTCATTATGAAAGTCAGTTAATAAAAACGTTCTAAGATAACGTTTAGTTCAATAGCCCATGTAGTAATTATGAAAATATACATTTTTTCACCGACGACGCGATCATTCTATCAACTAATGGAAGACAAATGTTTGGATAACACGAGATTGTGGGAAAATTTCTATTTGAAAAAGAGAAAGAGGTGTATTGTCTTGCAAGACAAAAATAGTAGGGAAATTAAATCATAATGGAAGGAGCGATGAGTATGAGTCCTGCATGGCACTATATTGGAATTTTTGTTGTTCTTATTATACTTTAAGGATTTGTCTGAAGTTATAGAGGGAATTTTATTTTTGTAGTAAGTTTACAGTACATGGCCTATTATGGAAATGGCATAATAAATTCAATTTCTACACCTATAGTTTCAATCTTAACCACATGTAATGATTCTTCTTTTTAAAGGTGACTTGCCCATTACTATTCTCTGTGAATTACGTTATTCCGAAACGGATATCAAATATAAAATCGTAATAAACTTTCCGAAATATCATCAATTCTATCTTTAAAAAAAATATTTCTACAAAAATAAATCGATATGCCAGAATTCTTGGGCATATCATTGAACACTGAAGAACCAGAATGTGGAACTAAATGGCGGAATAGTTCAAAATTATGCTTAAATTTATAAAGGTGGCGGCACATAAACTTATTTTAAACGCGTATAAAATAACTTTTTAATTGTCAGGACCAGTATTAATATTATATGAAAAATAGAAAGATGAAGCAAATAATACTGGACTATACAGTAGACCGTAAGAGGTTTCGTTTTTGCATAATTTTTTTTGAGTGTCGCCCAACCTTCGGATACGTCTCATGCTGAGAAAACGCCTGTCATATCTACATGAACATGAAATAAAACATCTAAACCAAGTCGAAGCAACTTTCGCTGATAGTGATAGAAGTCAATGTCTTTTCTATTGCTAAGATTTCGTTGTGAATAGTGAATTTTAGTAGTTAGAGTTGCTCGCAGTACTTACTTGAATTAATGGTTTTGTTTTTTTACATAATCTTCTTTGAGGGTCGTCCAACCTTCGGAGACGTTAACACATCTCATGCTGAGGAAACGCATGGCATGTTCATATGAACAACTTAATGTTCCATGTTAGAGAAATCAAATGAATTGGCCTTAAATTAAAACAAATTAAATTGAATATCGTCGGTGAAGAGTTAAGTGGCACAGACCAAACTAATAAAGTTGTTCAAAAATTGTAAGAGGGGACGATGGAAGACGGATATTGAGTTCACGGCTAATTTTTATAACATACGAAAAATTTGTTTAGCTAAAATAAAAACTAAAGAAAATAGAATATGTACATGAATACATAGAAAATGGTATATGTGTTACTAAACGAAAAAAAGTGTCGAGACGTTTTTACGATTTCCTTTATATTTGATGAGGAACTGTCTTGACACGACATGTTAAAGTGGTCACCAAATACAATAATAAATTACAACAATTACATGGGCGTCATAGATCTATAAATTATTCTCTTACTAATAATTCAATTGTTTCAGGTGATTTCATTATTTTTTTTTCATTTATGTAATGCCAACAATACATAGAAAATGCCGATCTACTATTTCCGGCTATTTTTAATCAGAAAATTGTTGTGATCCACTTCCGTTATCAATTTCGAGACAAACCACGCAATTAATGAACAAAATACATTTAAAAAGTTTTATGAAAAAGCAATTTACAATAAAATCAATTGTACAGCGGTTAAATTGCCATCTATTAAGTATTGATATGTATATAATTCACGCATTCGTAAAATCTATAACGTATTGAGACACGTTCAAATATATTTTACGTAAAATCGCTATAAACTTTTCGAAATATTATCAATTCTAAGTTTAAACAATTTATTTCTATAAAAATAAATTGATCTTCCAAAATTTTTAGGGATACTATTGAACACTCAAGACCCAGATCGTGGAGTTAAATAGAATAGTTCAAACTTTTGTTTAAATTTATAAAGGTGGGGAGGGGTTGGGGAGAATACAACACGAAAATGAAAATAACGATCTCGATCTTCAAAATCGACTTGACTTCTTCAATTTAAAACCACCAGATTTCTTCAAGCGCGGAATCGAGTATTTGCCAAATGGTTGTGAGACAATCCTAAATATTGAACGAGAATATATTCTTGATTAGTTCATAGATTTTCCTTTTTACAAAATTAATAATTTTTCAATAAAAACGCTACGAATTACGTTAACCTAATATATTGCAACACCAGTGGCGGCTGGTCAGGTGAGGCAGGTGAGGCAGTGCCTCACCATCTAAATCTTGGAATTATAACAAGAATAATATGTATACTTTTAAAATTCTTTATAAATTAATTATCATCTTTTATTCAGAATTTATCTTATAAACAATAAGAAAATAGTTTTAAATAAACCGGCATTACAAGCAAAGTACAAATTTATCATTTCATTTTAATTCCGTGCGAATGTACGAGCGCGTATACTTGCCCCGACCAACTTCATGCTTGATCTATGTATATCCCTACTAAACACGAATATTTGAGGCCCGGCCACTCATTGCCTCTCATTGAAAATTTATAACGCACTACAGCAGTCAAAAAAATTCTCAATTTCTATGGAAATTACAGTAAAGTATTAGCTACATATTTAAGATAACAAAGAAGAAAAAATATTCAAAAAGTTAATAGATTTTTCTAACTTTATTGTGAGATTTTTGAATTTTTTAATAATATAGAAAGCATTATTAATAGGATAAATTAAGTATTTATTTAATGATATAAAGATGTCTAAAGGTTTACATTCTTCTTGTACAGTTTCTCAATATTTCCTCCACGCAAATAATATGTTTTAAGTTTTAACAGGAGTATTTTTATTGTTTCAAGTAGATATTCTTTAGATATTAATGTATGTATGTATGTATGTATTATTTAGTCTGAAGCCAATTTGAACTGAGCCTCTCATCGAATCACAATCGCCGAACTACCGAATATACTCGAGGCTGACATTCTCGGCCCGAATCGCAAATTACAACTTGGGGGAATAACAAAGTTAGGTTAAGTATTTTAATATTTGTTTAGTGATATTTTCAGTGATTTAAAAATTGTGAATATGGATTTAGAAAATGTAAGAAATACACAAGACATTGTAGATTTTTTAATAAGAAATACGTTCGTTGTTCTATCGGTAGAAGATCAATTATATGTCAAAAACCTTCCGAGACCAAACCCTGGTTTATCAAAATCTCTTACAATACACGGTAAGTCAACAGAAATTTCAATAATAATAATAATAATTACGTTTTTTGCTTGATAAGTTTAGAGAATTTCGGGAGTGTGATACATATTTCAGTACTGTATACGAAAATTCGATGTCTGACGAATCTGTTGCACATAAAAGGCGTAGAATTGATGACGTTCCAGATACTAAACAAAATTATAGAAAATTATTTTTCGAAATTCTAGATACGTTTATTAGTCAAATTGAAATTAGATTTATTGATTTAGAAAAACTTGCTTTTTTTGATTTATTAACAGAAAGTAAATTTGAAGAATATTCGAAGGCATTTCCTCAGAGGCTCTTAAATAATTTGTTTGAACAATAAAAATTTTTTGATCAAATTCAATTAAAAAATGAATTAGCTGTTATTTATAGTGACATGCAACTCCTTGGTAATTCTAAAACACCATGTGAAATGTTAAGATTTATGCACGAACAAAAGTTAGCCATCTGTATGCCAGAACTTTTTAAATTGCTAAGTATAGTAGTTACCATATCGGTAACTTCCGCGTCCGTTGAGCGAAGTTTTTCCACATTGAAACGTATAAAATCGTATGTTAGAAATACAATTGGACAACAAAGACTTAGTAACTGTGCACTAATTGCAATCGAAAAGGAATTGGTTAAAACGATGACGAGGGATGAACGATTTTATAATGATGTAATTGATTATTTTGCTAACACAAAAAACCGGAGGATACCTTTGCCATACAAGAAGTAAAATCTATTAAATGTAATTCTACGTGCAATGACAATAAAGGAAATTCTCTGTATTTTAAAATATTTTCATTTTGCATGTAATTTTGAAATTTTGTTATTGGATTGTTGTTGATTTATATATATATACATATATATGTATATATTTGTTATATTATTAAATTTTATATTATAATAGGAATGTATTTATTTTTTATTTTTAAATCCTAGAAGATTGAGTTCTTATTTTCGATTAATGTTTTTAGAATTTGTTTGATTTTTTAGAATATTTATTTTCGTTTCACAAGGGTTTGCTTTGAAACTTCGTTTTCCCTTAAAAATCGAATGGGGCGCGATATAGGGCTCAGTTCACGTCTGGCAGCCCTGTTTGTACTGGAAGCCCTATATATATATATATATAAACTGTTTTTATATGTAGTAGGTATATAGAGTTTATTAATCAATTGTAAACAATTTTGAATATTTATTATTCTATCTGCCTCACCATGTCAAATACTCACGAGCCGCCACTGTGCAACACAAATTTAGCTGAGTCACTCCCACATATTGCATATGTCCAAAATTGTCTTACATACTCCATATCTCCATTGTAATATATACTTATTGTTCTTTGAAAAAAAAAATATAGTAACAGCTTTAATTGAGTTTAAAAAAAGAATTTTTTTCTAGAGACAAGCTTTAGATTTATGACAGCAATTTATTCTTTTTCAAAAAAAAGGTGTAATTAATACTTAATTATCAAGCGGGTATTTGATAAATGTTCATCAAGATAACGCTAACGAATAAATGTAAACGCTATACACTATTTAGAATGATTATTTTGTTTTTCGACAAAGATACTACACACGCTACTCCATTCCCAAAGCAAACAAAACCGACCTATTTCATTTTTCAAACACGAAACTAATCAAATTGTAAAACGAGCAACTATATTTATTGTTTTAATGTCCCTATACGTTGACTTCACATCGCTAAAATAGTCATGTGTGTTTGGGAATGAAACCCGTATAAAGAAAAAAGAACTGTGATATTTGACGATGGTTTTACTTTAATGGTCATACCAACTGTTGCACAAGATTAACATTTCTAAATGTGTTACTTTACAAAATTATGTTTGCGTGATTATAGGTAAGTGGCTAGCCGTCTATAAAGTTCACATTGTAGATTTAGAAACACAAATAGTCGGTAATACATTTATGCGAATTATTATATACAGGTCAGACTTTATGCAAGAAAAATCCTTTTTATTATCTATCAGTAATAAATAATAATTTAAAATATGTTAAACCTATATTGAAATTATGTTAAAAGTATGAATTATATGTAGTTTAAATCAGGAATGTTTTCCGATATCGTGATCGCTGCCGTATGAAATAAGATATCGATAGGAAATGAGAATGTCAAATTAAATATTATACTTATATTGCTGTCAGATGCGATAATGTACTATATTAACCTAACCTGTAAATAATAAATGTAGAAGCTGCCTACGTAGGTTACCTAAGTGCAAACTTACAAGCATGGTGAAATAAATATGATAAAATACCTGTTAGAACAACAAATAACAGCGATAAATATGAGGAATATAACAATATCGGAACTGTAGAAAAGACAAACTTCATAAGTCAAAAATCAAAGCACTTATATGTATTATACGTGACACATGTGTGCATAATACACTTGCTCTGCATACGTCTGTTTCTATTTTTTCACGATTTCTCGACAAGACGTAGCGCGTAACTCTATTAGAAAAATGTTTGCGCTTTCTTTCTTCAACACATTGACTACCGATGAATTAGACAAATGCCGGTTTATGTTTGTATTTTGCAGCGTTTTTGATGCACCGGCAAACTTTCGTGATTTACAGTATATGTAGATATTTTGCATAAAATTAAGGTTTATTTACTTTTTTAGTTGCATCCAACAGTAAAAACTAAAACAGGGAAACTTATTGCAAATAAAAATTTACAATTAAAGTAAAAGAAATATTTATAACTAAATGAAATCACTCTCACATTTTCTTATTATGTATTTTACCCAACAGGATCGGGGCCCATATATCAAAGAAAAATATGAATCCAAATAAAATAAAAACATTTGAATCAATAGGGATACACGCTTCACAGTCCGGGGTCTGTCGGACAGACTTTCAACGTATATTCAACAGCAATCGGTCAACGGTTAATTTGTATCGCCACACGGTAATTTAACAAAGGTGGTACATTAAATTTCTATTTTAATTTTCTTTTAAGTGTCAGTATAGGTAGTATAGGTAAATTACTAATACGCTTTGTATTAAGACATAAAAGAGATATCACACTGGTTGGTAGAGGAATGGCATTTACAAATAATGCTACATAATTCATTGATAATAGGCTTAAGGGTGTCAATCCTAGAATTAGATGATTTAATGCAAACTTTTCATTGCCACAAGAATATATAGGGAGTGAGGCTAGATTAATTTTAAAGAGATGTGTCGAATGCTTAGCGTGTCCAAAACTTCAGTCTGGCAAGCATTGTACGATAATGTGAATTTACAGTTATTTTATCACTGAAGAATTAATATAGGCATACAGTAATACTTTTCTTGAGCCCCCCAGTAAATGAGTCGATAAGTTTGTCCCTCCGCACTACTTTCTTCGTCTAGTTGGTCAACTATATCACTATACCTTATAATTGAATGGAAATTGATTTTCTCTTTAAATCATTTAAGATATTGGTAATGTCTATTAAAATTGGGATCACGTGTTGGCGTAGCTTTTAATATTTAATAGCTATAATAACCGTGTCCCTATATTCAGTAGTTAGTGCATATAACAAAGCTTCTAAGATAGCTAGTGATTCTGCCGTAAACACACTGGAGTTTGAATTTACTTTTATCTTTATAACTTTTCTTTTTATCTTTTATCTATTGGCTAATTTATTATTTTAAACGTACTAAGCACAACCACATCAGTTTAAACTTTTGGAACCATTTATGAAAATGCACTTAGTACTAAAAATATCTTCATAGTAAATATTTTAACATATAACATTTGAAATATAGTGTATACAATATACACTGTTCAATATTCCATATAATGAAATATTTCTATAAACTAGTTTTAACCTTTTTAAACAAGAAAGCGAGTACATAAACGTGTCTTAATATGATTAAGCATAAGTTAAAGCGATTGTCGTCGAGTGTCCAAAGCGGGCTTCGGCATATGGAAGAACCAAGTATTTCTGAAGTGTTGGAAGTGAATCAAACCGTAAATTATAAAGTTTGAAATCGCTAGAGAATAGAGGTGCCGGTGAAAGAAATAGCAAGGTCGGCCAACATCAACACCAACAGATGATCAATACATGTTGCAATTGGAACATCACCCTCTTAATGCAACCTGGATTCGAAATGGGTTTGCTGCTGCCACTAGAAAGCTACTTATGTCAACACCGACAATATGATCGTTGGTGTGCGTTCCACATACTACAAAGTATAACAGAACCCATAGAATCTGGACAAGTGAGCATATGTATTGAGGCCAGGCGCAACTATTATTTAGTGACGAATTCAGATTTACGTTACAGACAAATACATAATTGGTGTTCTCTGAATTGGTATAACCCGCAACACGCAATAACCTACAAATTGTCCGTGAAAATACACAAAATAAGAATGGTAGCGTAATGGTATAGTTGGAATAAGAATTGGGGAACGCGGCGAATTTTATTTCATAGAAAATGGAGCTTCTACTGCCCAGAGATATCCGTATAGCATTTTGCGATCCACTGTTGTTCCGCATGCAACAGCAGTGGTAAAAGAATTCATTTCTACGAATAATAATACTCCTCTCCACTGAGCAGACATCGTAAACAACTAGACTAACGAAATTGGTATGGAGAGAATGAAGTTGCTAGACGATATTCGTATTGCTTCACAAAATATACCACTTTACGCATTAGTTGCTGTCAGGGACGTATGGGTTATCATTCACTAAGAAAAGTTCGTTAAAATTATAGTCCATACCATGAAAATGTCAGCTGAGCTTTTTTATATATTCGTGGAAATTATACACATTATTATTTCTTTTAAGACCTATTGCAATAAAGCTTCTATAAAATTGATTATTTCTGTATTCTTCTTCCCTATTTATCTGTTAAAAAGATATTATTCAAAAACTCGACAAACTTCAAATATATGTATATGTTCAAGTAAAGTTAATTGTCAAAAAAAAATGTTTGAATTTTGTAATCCGTAGAATTGTATATACAAAAAATTTTTAAATCTATTCTTTCACGTTTCACGTAAAACTGCTTTGCGAATGAAATATTAACATTAATATGATTGCAACATTCAATACATTTACGTATTACGTAGTAGTGAGGTATTAAGTTCATAATAAATGTAAGAGAAACATATCAATTTCAAATTATTAATCGGTAACAAAATTTAATCTACAAAAAGATGTTATAAAATTATTTCATTCAATAACACAGAGACATTACATTGAGATTTCTTTATGGTAACAGATGAAAAGAGGTTGTCAGAAAAGACGAAGACAAACTGTCTGCTTAAAGTAGACGGCGTGATTATAGCAATATCGACTGCTATCACGACAACTCAAAGAAGGAAAGCGTTAAGTGCATATTATCCTTTGCACGCGTTCTTCAGAAACCAGTACTTCAGAAGCGAGAAAACCCGATTCGATGCAATCTCGTTACGCAAGAAATAAAGCAGAAGCGAAGTAGGTAAGAACCATAATACGTTAACATTAAAACGAAAAGATAACAACAGAACAACAGGCCCAACAATACAACAATGGGTCGCAAACGGCTAAGATATGGAGTGCGGAGTGATTGAAATTTCCGCCTTTTTATGTAATTTTCGCAACGGGCCAGTATTCACAATGAAATAAAGAGCCCGACAGCAGCATCAATGATTCTGTATACGGAATACGGCTTGGATTGTACAGTCTTACTTACACATACACACATGTACACGTACACCATCATCATTGCAAAAGTTGAATGACTCTATAGTTCTCTTTGTGAAGGCTTTACTCCAACTACAGCTACGTGTATATACGTCTTTTCTCCGTTGCTTTTGCCACACTTCTGCAAGAACGGACGAATGAACCAACGGACTGTTCTAGTCAACTAGTTAGTCGGCCTTATGTAACGGTCTTTTCCACTATGCAAGTACACATGATCTATGATACGGGCGTAATAGTACTATATCTTGTATATGCATGCAGACATACATACATGCTAGACATACTACACACATATGCTATCTTTGGCGCCTACACATCCATATTTGGCCCCTGTACATACCTTCAAACCACGATAAAACGGTTCAAGAACTATTTCTGTGAAGGCGATTATTTTGTTGATGAAAATAGCAGAGTTAACAAATTAATATAATGACAGTAAGTATAAATTATTGTACCAATAACATATTCTATAAATCTTTAAGCATTTGAAAAATGCCAACTTTCTGTTGACTAGTATACTGATCATGTAGGAAAAATATCCACATAAATGACGAAATAAGTATTAATCCTAATTCTGATTCTATATTGACTAATTGTAGGGTTGCAAGAATATATCAATTTAGATTCAATGTATGGTATTTCATCGCTAATATAAAATCCATAAAAGTTACTTTTGCTGGACATTCATATCCATTACTGGGTGATATTAAGTTTTCTGTTTTGAGCATTTTAGCTTCGGCTTTCAATTTTTTGCTCCAATAGCATCGTCTTTCCACGCTATTTTATTGAATAATAAAGAACTAATATAATTAAAAGACTTTCTGTACAATAAAGTACAGGATTTTTTTGGTAAGAGGTCTCGAATTTCATGTTAATTCGCTGCTCGATTTTTATACTAATCATTATCATGGCACAATTAAGTAACAGTGTCGAAAGTAAATTAAGACAGACAGAGAGACGCAACTACGGGTTGTTGTTTGAGAAGTATCATGGTCGACGATATTCCAATTACAGTCTCGCCCATTGCGTCTGCGCTGTCTTATTATTTAATTGCCATACCTCGTATAGTAAACATATTGTGTTTAACGCTACTCACATAATGTTTTCTAATAAATTCTCTTTCGTTCTAAAAAAATGCTTGCGCATGTTCTTTGAACTACGTAATCTGCCAGCTCAATATTCCTAATGTTGTGATTCTTAAAGCACAAGTAATAAGTATACTAAGTACAAGACCGTACATAGAATAATATTACGTTTGCACATTTCGTAGAATACTCGGCTTCATGACCTATATATCTTGTTACCTTGTTTGCTTCTCTTAGCCATACAAAATAATCAATGGAATTATTTTCATTGACTTTTATTTCATAAGAAAAAAAAGATATATTTTTTTCTGATCTGTTCTTTTATAATGCTTGAGCTATCAATCATCTAATGCTTAAATGAATAATTTTGCTATTCTGTTGCTATTCTGTAACTGTCAAACATTTTGTTTCGGTAAATTTGACTGTCTCCTACTGTCGTTCACCTATTCCCGAAGTAATTGTAACGTGCAATGCTTATCTAGGGAGAGTAAATAATATCGATATGACAGAAGGGACTTTTCTAAAGCTGCTAGAAAATAAGTATTTGTTCCCCTTTTCTTTTGTACATTCATTACATCTATTTCGTCAGTCTCAATTTGAAAATGGGTCATTCCAACTGCTTAGAATTAGTTATCGTTCTTAAAATACTTCTACATTAAACTAGTTTTTTCACATTATTGAACAGAGAGCAATTAGTGGAATTCAAGTTTGGACTATAAAGGTCTAATTCTTGACACGCACAGCCATTTCAAACTTAAGCAACAATAGATCATAGACAAAGGTATTTACATGTAATAATTAAACGCCTTTTGCTAATGTATGAATGTTCTCGATTAGCATTTTTATTCCTTTCACTAAGTTCAACATAGTTTGATGGACAGAGACAGCTTAGCCGTCTTCGAAATAAGTTTATACAGTGACTGCAGTCCCAAAAATCTTCAGAGCATTGCATCATTTTCTGTTGCGATACTTTATACGAGGGTAGAGGTTTATACTTCGGTAACAGCAAACAAAAAAAAATTTTTTATTATCGATAACAGTTTTATTACTTTTCAAAATATTCTCCTTGAAAACTAGTGCACTTTTGCATTCGTTTAAACCAATCCGAAAAGAATTGCTGCCACTGTATAGGCGGTGTTTCCAAAATATGAGTTTTGAATGCCTCAACTGCCTCTTCCGGCGTAGAAAACCGTTGACCACGAAGTTTATTCTTCACGTGTGGGAACAAAAAGAAATCACAGGGTGCTAGTTGAGGTCTGTACGGCGGATGGCTCATCAATTCAATGTTTTGCCCGGTCAAATATTCGATTGTTTGAACCGACCTGTTAGAGCTCGCATTGTCATGGTGGAGAATAATCTGTCGTTTTCGGTTTGTTTTCCTTATTTCTTCAAAAACTTTTGGCAAACAAATAGTTGTGTACCATTCGGAATTGATCCTTCTACAATTCTCTAAAGGCATGGTTGACACCGTGGCTCATCTTGGAACACCCACACAGTCGACTGCTGTTTACTATCGGGCTCATACGTTAGATCCAAGATTCATCACCTGTGACGACTTTATAAATGTTCTTTGAAGCACCGCCATTCTATTTTTTGTGCATTTCTTGGCACCAATCGACACAAGTCCTTTTTTGAGCGGTTGCAAATTATGTGATGCCCAACGTAAACACAGCTCCACGCCGAAAGTTATGAAAAATAATTGCACGAAAATGTTAATTCCATTTTTGTGTTGACATAAAATTTTCAAGTTACTATCAACAGTAGAAATAGCGACCGGATAATAAAGCTGTCAAGGTAAATATATTGTCAGAAATGACAAACTTCACGATGCAATCATCAGATCGAAAGCAACAGTAACAGTGTTGCCAGTTCCCGAAATATAAACGGCTACCCTCGTAGTATAGAGCATCTTTGCCTACTTCATCACGCGATGTTTCTTTTGCAGGGTTAACTTGATTATTGGCTTGTTTCATGCATAAATAGTTTTGAAACATATTGTTAATAACAACTTTGTAGACAATTAAGTAACGAGTTTATAGACAATTTACAATGACATACATAGCGAAGAAGATATGGTATGAACATAGATACCTTGAAAGGAACAACATTGATATTGATAAATATGTATTGTAATTAATCAAAAGCTAACAGAATAAGTTCGAATATATTTAGATTTATAGATTAACTCAGGATTGTTTTCTGATCACGTGATCACAGTTGTATGAAATAAGATGCCGACAGGAAGTGAGGATGTCAAATTAAATACTATATTTATATTGCTGTCAGATGCGATAATGTACTATACAACTAACCTGTAAACCTGTAAATAACTAATGCAAAAGCTGCCTACGTAGGTTACCTAAGTGTAAACTTACAAGGATGATGAAATAAATATGATAAATTAGTTGTTAGAACAACAACAAATAATAGCGGTAAACACGCATGTGGCTACCGAAGAATTAGACAAATGCCGGTATACGTTCGCATTTTGCAGCGTTATTAATACACCGGAAAACTTTGGTGGTTTCAAAAATAGTTACATTATGTTCTTAAAAATCTTATAGTCAATAGAATGACAAGAATGTATAAGAAACGTTCATGATATGTTTCCAGAGAAGAGAAATCACTGAAACAATAATAACGTAATTAATCATTTATTCTTTTATATTTTATTATTATTTAATTCTAAACAATTAAAGAAATCTATTCAGCGCTTTTTTTATTATCTTCTTATCTAAAATCTCGTCAGAGTATATAATTCGTGCCCATATTACAAATTTCATTAGGGATTAAATGTTTGCGCTGATCGCTGTCTAACGAATTGAAAAATTTGTAAAACTCGTCAGCCATCAATTAAAACTTGCCGAGTAATGGATCTACGCCGCGAGATATGGTAAAAAATTCTAGACTCCACAGCTACTTTGCTACTATAAAGAATGAAAGAGAACGGTTCTCGTTGTAGCCTTATTGTGAACCGGTCAAAGAATTTTTTTATGTTCATATTGAATATGCTCGAGTTATACTTATACGATGATTTATTAGGTGAAAGTAAAATGGCGGCTAATCTTCAAAGATTTAGCATAGATATACGGGAATAGTGTGTAACGGTGTAACCTTGATGCTAAGATATCAACACTTAGATTGGAATTTACACGGGATTTAGAGTTCTTGAGAAATGGTAATAACTACACTGAAAATTGATGGAATAAGCAATTCATAATGATTTCTATAACAAAAGAATAAAGTCGATTTTTGCTTATGAAATATACTAAAATTTAACACATACAACACTTGAAAATTACCAATATTTCATAGGTAAATTGAAACTTCGTCAATTTATTTAACATCTATGTAAAAGCGCAATTGACAATAATAATAGGCCAGGCGACAACTAATTTGTACTTTTTCGAAATGAAATGAAATTTTAAGAAATTCTTAATATCTAAAAATAAAGGCCAAACTTTTAGTAAAATAGATTGCATGGTAGAAAATATTAGTCTAAAACAATAGGTCTTGTTTACGTATCAAGTTATTTGGGAAATTCGTGGTAATTTTAGAATATATTTTCACATGTCCTAATATGCTATGGATTCTACGAATGCATTACAAGCGTAGATTTTCTAATATTTGACAATGGTGTTTCGTGTATAACTTAGTGATTTGGTATAATTTTCGTATTTTTATGTCTCTTCATTATGTGTGTTTGTTCTCTTCACGGTTTAACAGAAATTAATTGAATGGGTTACATTTCAATATGCGATGCCTTTCATTAACACCATTTATTGAAGGATCGTGAAATTCCACAAAACCACCATTCCACCATTAGCATTTCTGAAGGCAGTTTTACACATGAAGAAATTCATGCTTCGTGTTTGATGGACCTAGAAAGCAATCGTGTACCATAAATTTGTTGGTTCTAACAACGCCATCGATTCAGATAATTATGGTGAACAATTTGATTGACTAAAGTAGGAAGTTAAGGCGTCGTCTACTATCATGATAATGCGCATCCTATTGCTTCTTGGCGAATATGATAAAGGTGTTTTAAATTATTTGAATTGTTTTACTTCATCTAATTTATTTTAAACATTATGATAATTAGAGGTGTTATTTATTCGACTTTTGGTAAAACTATAATAGCTTAAGTGAAAACATTTGGATAATTTAGAGACTTTACAAATACTTGTGGAGAAATTTCTTTTTGGGAAGAAAGATAGCAAGTTTACATAAGTGAAATTTTCAAACCTCCTGATGTATTGGCAAAAATTGTCAATGAAGATGCTTACATTATTGATTAATTGCGTTAATAAATCATCTAAGCTGAAACATCTATAAACTTTTCGAACAAACTGATAGTGTAGGCTTCTTACAACCTCATTAGCACCCTACGATTCACAAAAAGAGTCCTATATATTGAATAATATACAGAAACCACATATTATATTATAGAAGAACGCCGTGTGAGTCTGTATCAATGCCATGTAATCAGATTTTTAGTCTATTTTTTTATCTAATGGACTAACATAATCCTGCAAATATACTTATATAAAATAATATTTCATTTGTTATTGATATTAAAAGTATTTAAATAAAGCTAATTGGAATTAATTTAAGTAGATTGTACTACATTTCTGTGTTATACTGTACATATAATATTTTGTTTTGATCTAATTCGTATTTATATTCCACACACTAATTAATTAAATATTTCTTTCCGTTCTTTAAAAAAAAATTACAAAAGTAAAAGCAAAAATCTATGAATCAGTGGTACCTGTACTCATAAATAAAAGTGAATCTTGGGTTCTAACAAGCCATTTAAAACAAAATTTAAACTCTTATAAAATTAAGATCTTTAGAAAGCGGTAGCGTACAGAGTAGACAAAATCAGAAATCAAACAATTGAAAAGTATAAAGTGACCAGAAAAGAAGCCGAGATGGTTCGGATATCTTACTAGGATGGACAATAAAGGAGGGGAAAGTTGAAATTATGGAAATATTTAAACAATATTTAGAAACTGGAAATCATATCGCTATGTTAGAAAGACACCTTTTAAAGCCACCAAGGCGTATTTGTATCTTTCTGGTCAAGAATATTTTCATTTTTCGACCGCCATAATTAAATAAAAAATCTATTAAAAACGTATTAAATATACGACACAAGAAAGAAATATCGTATTCTTGATGATACCCCTTTCAAAAATAAATTACATAGTAAGCAATAAATTTATGGGCTATTTATGAAATGAAACTCCATTTAATTTAATGTACCCATATATTTACCTTTTCACCTTTTTCTTTAATACACTTATAATATTACAGTTTCATACTCACATAAAAACAATCAAAAATTTTGCTTTCAGAAGAAACCATTTTACTACGTGTTTTATATTACAACACAAAATTGGACATTGGGAATTGACCAGGGAGACTCGAACAACAGCAGTATATGAACGAAATCATTGGTATGTGGATTTAAATAACAATTTAAAGCAACAGACTAAATAAAATTGGAAATCGAATAATTAGAAAGCAATTGGAAAGAAGAACTCCACAACTGAGAGAGTTCAAGCATAGTTAAGATAGGCGAAAACAGACTAGAGAAAATGATGCAAGAAGAAGAAAAAGTGAACTGAGGATGAACTAAAGGGTTTTCCAATAGGGACTTGACAACTTTTAATTCAATTTGTGAACGCACCCTTTCACTAATCATCGAAATGTCACTGTCAATTTATTCAGTAAATTTAACATTTTCATCATGGTAAAGTACACGAACGAACAACGTCTGCAAATTATAAAAATTTACTACAGAAATTCGGAGTCGGTGACCGCTACTTTAAGAGCCTTAACTCCGATTTTCGGTCGTAATTCCCGCCCTAGTAGACAGGCAGTAACAAGTTTAGTGCAAAAATTTGAGTCTACATATTCGTTGTGTGATGTTGCCGTGCCAGTGAGACAACGGGTTGGTCGAAGTGTCGAAAATATCGCTGCCGTTGAAACGTCCGTAGCAAATGATCCAAATCAGTCAATTCCACGGCGTTCTCAAGAGTTGGGCATCGCCCAGACCACTTTATGGCGAATTTTGCGTAAGGATCTTGGTTTACACCCACACAAGATCAAGCTGAGTCAAGAATTAAAGCCGATGGACCATTTGAAGCGACGTACGTTCTCCGATTGGGCTCTGAAAAAGATGCGCCAAGATAATCAATTTCATCACAAAATCATTTTCAGTGACGAAGCTCATTTTTGGCTCAATGGGTTCGTTAATAAGCAAAATATGCGTTATTGGTCGGGTGAAAATCCACATGTGCTTCATGAAACACCACTTCATCCACAAAAAATAACTGTTTGATGCGGTTTGCATACCGGCGGCGTCATAGGGCCATATTTTTTCGTCGATGATAATGATCGTCACGTTACTGTGAATGGTAATCGTTATCGCGCCATGATTACCGACTATTTTTGGCCCGAATTGAAAGATATGGACTTGGACAACATGTGGTTTCAGCAGCACTGTGCCACAAGCTACACAGCACACGTTACAATCGATTTATTGAAGAGAAAGTTTGATGAGCGTGTTATCTCAAGAAATGGACCAGTCGATTGACCGCCTCGTTCGTGCGATTTAACGCCTCTAACCTTTTTTCTTTGTGGCTACGTCAAGTCATTGGTCTATGCCAACAAGCCGACAACGTTCGAAGAGCTCAGAGCCAACATTGAACGCGAAATAGCGGCCGTTTCGGCCGAATTGTGTGGCCGAGTCATCGAAAATTGGGTCCAACGAATTCACCGCTGCAAAGGTGCCCGCGGTGGCCATATGAACGAAGTCAAGTTCCATTCATAAATGTTTTGATTATACTTCAACCCGATAATAAAGTTTTTGAAATATCTCAAATAGTCTGCATTTTATTTTGAAAAAAAGTTGTCAAGTCCTTATTGGAAAACCCTTTATAATCCTGAAATTGTAAGCATACTTAAAATATGAACTAACAAAACAAGAATGGTCAAAAAGAAATGTAGAAAAACCATTACATCAATAATAATGTTAAAAGTATTCTAAAATTAGTAAATGAATGAAAGTGAAAGAACTTAAAAAGTTATCTCTACAATGCCACAACATATTTTAAAAGTTTTTTTGAATTTACGTTCCTGGTCTTGAAACATGACATAATTGTTGCTTTTGTTGATGACACTGCAAACCTTATTGTGTGAAAGTAACATGAAGAAGCTATTTGAAACCTGGAAAACATCAATTGACCCAATCAATTTCTTCACTAAAGTATGACGTATGATACATGGTAAAGTAATTTCGTATCGACTGCTATCAATACATACAAATTAGAAAAAACGATTCTAGATTCTAGTGCTAACATCAGGTAGTCGTATTTGGATATGATTACTAACACGAGACCTAGCTGTAAAGTCCATGTCAAAAAGAAAAGAGATGAACTTGAATTGAAATATTGGAAAATAAATTGGTTATTTGGAAGAAATTCCAAGTTGCCCATTTATGATAAGCTGCTCTATACGCAAATTGTAAAACATTTACACATATGGTATTTAATCTTTAAACATTGCAATATAAGCTAGAGTAAATTACTTTTCGATGTTTTAAAAACAAATTGTGATTTTAAAAACTGTTGTGTTTAATCGCATTTAATGAAAAAAAAGCCGAAAGTGTTTTAGGATGCAAAATTATGACAAGGTGATAATATGTACTCAGAAATTTCCAATTTACTTTATATTATATTAAGAATACTAAAAGAGAACCGAGAAAAGATCATTTTGAACAACTGATCTACTTTAAAAAAATATGTATGTATATTTATAAAGTTATTGACTTAAAGTTTAACTGTCCTTAATTAATTAGATTACCTTCAGAGAAGCCAACAACGAGCGGTTCATTTCGATTCACCATGAATGAAGATGCCAATGACTTTCCTACGTGGATTTGGCCCAAATAATGATAAATTTTTATGAGCAATCTCAAACAATAATAAAATTATCGATCGTTCGCGTATTTTGTCATCTCCGAACTATTTCAGACATTACGTGCCCGCAAACGACAACAGCATACAGAACGACGTATATGTAATAAAAATAAACGAGCTTTATTAAATACAAACACAAAACTTCGGCCATATAGCGCTTTAATAAAAGTCCTATATGTGTACACTGGAGGCGGTTAGTCACTGTTGTTCTTTTGCGAGTTGACTTTTTAGGACGGCGCAAACTATTCGACGCTCGTTGATTTCCCAGTAGAACGACTCTGTATTAGGAGCGATTTAGTTTTCATTATGTCTAAAAGATATATAAAGCCTAGAACGTTTTGAAGAGAACGGCAACTAATGTATATATATAATATACCGTGATCAGTGTATATCAGAGATTACATTTGCTTGTTGTTGTCAATAGCTAAGACATTTAACATATTGACAGATGGCGTTTTAATGTTTCAGATGTAGATAGCACCTACATGGGTTTAAAGTTGATAGATCAGTCGAAAGAATATAGTTAATTCGAAATTTTCTCTGACTACAAAATACTATATCTAATATTACTGGATATTTATGAAAAAATTTAATTTTAAATTATGTGGAACTACATAAAAAATATTCCAACATACTTATACCGAAAAAAATTATTTAATTTGGAAAAGAATGAGTGTTAATAATATTAGGCTAAGAGATCTCATATATTAATAAAGACAAGTTAGAGGAAGTACAATCAGCAGACTTATTATTTTTGTAATTTGGCACTACATAGATAAGTCATATATGCAAATGCACACAAAAGGATTAGGAAATTACATATTGTAAAGTCGTATCATTATGTGCACGAAATTGATAGTTTCCAACAAATTGTTAATAGGAATGGACTTATTCTCTAAAGTTTCTTTAACGATATGTGATATTTTATCAGATATTTTGAAGGTCGGAATAATAAATATTGGTAGATATTTTGACAATTTAAATTCATTTTCCTATTAAATGCATGTCTACATTTTATTTGCCTCTATACATTAAACATGTGATAAAAGTTAGACTGAATGGTAAGCTGCTTCCTGTTATTTAAATAATGAAATGATTATATTATTTCATCAAAAATGTTCATTAATACAGAAAACATTTCAAAATTTAATCCATTGTAATCAAAATTCTCAAGTTAAAAGGAAAACCTGCTTATCTAAACACTACATAAGGGAGTTTTGTTCTTAAATTTTAGATAAATAGTTCATTACCAAAACTAAAATTTAATTTTCATCACGCAGTTGAGGTACTTGCTACTAACCCTAAGATAAAAGTGTAAAGTTTAAAGATACTATTACTAATAGGGGGAATATACACATATAATGCTTTTGAATGATGTATATAGATGAATATTTGTGAAATATGGTATTAACTGTAATAACCAAAACTTATGATATGAACGTAAGTTTTAAGTGAGGCTACGTTATATGAATAGGCTATAATAACAAATTGGCTGTATAGGTTCCAAGGTGGATATGGGTAATCGCAATGTCTGCTTTCAGCTTGTCAAGTAATGATGCGTAATATGCCTCGATCAACATAACTCCATGGCTATCCCAAAAAACAGTCGCCACCACTTGCTCGGCCGATGGAACAGTTTTGGCTTTCTCTAAACCTATTTACTCTTTATAGTCCACTGTTTCGACGCTATTGGTTTCAAGAGTGTTGTGCTATATCCATGTTTCATTAGCAGTTTTTAGTCAACGCGAAAACTGACTTATTTCGCTTAAACTGCATCAACTGCTCTAAGGAAATATTCATTTGCATGAGTTTTTGTCGTTTCTGCCGTAACACCTAAATGAATACATCGCATTTAAATATAGAATTCGTGCAGGTTATTCTATAAATTCTTTACGCCCAATCCAATTTGAGAATGTTTCATTTAAAAAACTTCGAGGATTATGCGCATAGTGAAAGAGTACTCCGTTTTGTTGAAACCAAACACTTACAGGTAATCTCCCGTCTTCCTCAATACTAGGAACAATTTGATAACGTTAAACACCAAAATGTTTTTGCCTAGTGACAATTAGTGTACTCTAAATGCAAAATGGACCAATAAAGCGGTTCCTAAAAATACCAGCGAACCGCTTAGTTTCTGTGAATATTGCCGATACACTTCTTATTTCTAGTGAGGATTACCAATATTTTCATTTATGCCGACTAACAATACCATTCAAACAAAATGTGGTCTCGTCGGGAAACAAAAGAGTATATATAAAATGTTGGGCATTCTTGCAAATCTGAATGACTTTTTCGAAAAATTTAATTCCATTAAAGAAATATTCGTACAATAATTCTTGTGGTAAATGTAGTTTATACAGATGATATTTTTCATGCTAAAGTATTCTGGCTAGCAATCGGAGACATCGTAAATTAGTGTAAGAGATGTAGTAATACTTCGTGGCAATTCTTCTAATGCTATAGCAATTTCTTGGGCAATAACTTTATTAGTTGTGGCTTGTGGTCATCTACTTTTTATTAAATTTCTAACATTTCCGGTACGTACGTCCCCTCAAAGCAATCGAGTATGCCCAAACCTGCCAAGAACAACATAATTAATGCTTTTTTATATTTTGATTATCTTCGTGGCATAAATAAAGTGAAAAGGTTTGATGAGTGGATTCGATTAACTTTGTCAAAGAGGTAGGTTTTGATAAATTATAGTCCCCGCTGCCCATCGGTGCAACATTTTGAATAATAACTTCATTCCTCTTCATGACTTTTGGTAAATTTCTAACACTTCTGGCCAAGTTGTTCTTTCCCAAAGTAATCGACTATACCAAAGAGTGCATTGAACAACGAAATTAACGCGTTTTTTAAATTTAATTGTCGTTTGATGAGTGAAGATTCCATTAATTTTTTCAAAAAAGTAAGTTTTGATCAATATAAATTTGAATCTGTTCGCGATCTATTCTAAAAAGTAAATATTATGCAAAAAATCGTTGACAAACACCTCATTTGTTTGATAAATTTAATAAATATGAAGTTCGAAGATATTTTTCAAAACCTTCATGGCATGTTCAGAAAGTTTTGATAACACTTTTGTTGAAATTATTGTTTTTCAACGGATGGCGAAAATATAGGTACGAATATGTGCTGCCAATATATCCAACAGAGGCACGACGAGTTGAAAATGCAGCTTTCAATTCATGTAGACGGCAATCTATTATGTTATACTAGAATATAACACCCATTACCAAATAAGAGACTCTTCAAGTTTTAAGCGCATTTAAAAATAAGTATATTCTAAAATAAATTTATAAAAATGGCATGAAAATCAAAATAATTTATTTTTGAAAATAAATTCAGGAACTAACACCTTTACAAATATCCTAATATTCTAATGTTAAGGAAATCTATATTAAAATATTAGAATACGATATATTTTCGTGGAAACTCTATCAGTTTAGTTTCCTTAGTACATTTCTATTATTATACATTATTTTTTTCTTAA
This sequence comes from Dermolepida albohirtum, assembly GCA_031893035.1. Classification (NCBI taxonomy): domain Eukaryota; kingdom Metazoa; phylum Arthropoda; class Insecta; order Coleoptera; family Scarabaeidae; genus Dermolepida; species Dermolepida albohirtum. The sequence continues at coordinate 270,752 of JAVIWB010004862.1, read as the reverse complement.
GCGCATACAGAGACGTTTCTTAAAATATCTAACTTTTTAAATTGATGGTATATATGCGGATTGGCACGTCGGCTTAAACTGGTTGTTACGAAATTATAATATATTCGACCGATTAGAGCACATAGTACAAGATTTCTTTAGCGACTAATTGCTGGGACGAGATTGATTCTTCCCAATTGTCGTCGTCAGTCAAGTTTTACATTCCGCTTCAATTATGTACGTTGTGCAACGAATTTTCGTACAGCTACACCAGGAACTAAATTTCGAAGGTTTAAAGTGATTTAAAATATTAGGAAATTCAGGCACTCATCTTTGCCGACAATTTAAAATACATCAATCTTTGGAGTTCATTAATAATCTTTTGTGTATACGTAAATATTTTACAACATAAAAATGTATTATATTATTACTAAACTATTATTATTTGCTAATTGCCGTTTAAGTTAGATAATCATACATTATTTACATTAGTTTTGATATTCTTCGTGATAATTCGCCATTTGTCAAAAAAAAATGTTCATCATCCACGTTGTTAATAAATTTCTCTGAAAAGAAAAGCCGTATTTAAACTTGCGTGTAAGCAGATTAAATCCTACAACTCCTAAACTAATTTACTAAATCCATATAACTCTTTTATTTTCAACTAAGTAATCAGTCAGTCTTGGTTTTTTTCCGATATTAGAGGTGTGTGCGCGAGTATTTATAATATTCTTCATTCCGTTTTTAATTACCGCATTCTTGTTTTTAAGACTCACTCTGGTGTTCATCTTAAATGGTAGATGAATGAAATAACTAACAGTGCACTCATATTCCTTATGTGTATAAGTTATAGTCCGCTGATGATTTAAAGATTTACCACCTTGATATGTTATGGGTGGGCAAATTTGTGGTAAGGAAGTAAATTGGTTTAAAAACACACTTTTTTTGACAAATTCAGTTTTTTTTATACCAATGTAAAGTAGAAATATGGGAATTAATAATGGAATATAATGTTGGGCAAATGTCCACCTCTAGTACGTCGGTAGGCGTTCGCTCTTTTCACAAAATTTTGAACCACATTTTGCAACAAAGCTTCGCTTATCTCGTCAATGCAGCGCCGAATGTCATCTTTCAGAGCGTCAGTTCTTTGTGGTTTGTTCACATAAACCCGGTCTTTCAAATGGTCCCAGAGAAAATAATCCAGCGGCGTTAAATCACAAGAACGAGGCAGCCAATTGACATCGCCAAATCGAGAAATTATGCGACCGGGAAATTTCTCATGCAATAACTGAATTGTTTAGCTGAAACCGAAGGTCACTGTTGTCAACATTAGCCAATTTTGGTCACAAAAAAATCGGTTATCATGGTTTGGTAGCGCAGAGAATTCACGGGACGGCGTTTCCTTGCTCATTTTCGAAAAAGTACGGGCCGATGATGCTGCCTGACCACAAACCGCACCATACTGTCACTTTCTTTGGATGTAATGGTTTTTCGAGGACTGTTTGTGGATTTTGTGAGCCCCATATGCGGCAATTTTGTTTGTTTACATAACCGCCTAATTGAAAATGGGCTTCATCACTAAAGATGATTTTGTTGAAAAATGCGTTGTTTTCGTTCAGTTTTTCAAACAGCCAATTCACAAACGTTCGACGCAAACAATGATCGGCCGGCTTTAATTCTTGAACGAGTTGAACTTTATAAGCGTGAAGATGAAAATCTTTATGCAAAATGTTGCGCAAAGTGCCTCTGGTGATACCCACTTGTTGCGAACGTCGACGAGTTTATGTTCCAGGCTCATTCTCAACACTTTGCTGTACAGCGGCTATGTTTGCATCACTACGGCCACTACGAACGTATTGTTTTGGTCTATTGTCAGCAACAGTACGGTGAGCCACGAATTTAGCGATTAAATTACGCACAGCGGTCTCAGAACGAGCCTGATTACGAGGAAAACCTGCTCAAATTTTACGAAGTGATACAGTAAAATTTTCACCATTTTGATAGTAAATTTTCATAATTAAAATTCTTTGTTCAAGAGTGGAACGTTCCATGGTTAAAATTTTCCAACTTTTTACTAAATAAATGTCAAAGGATGACAGCTCAATTCTTGACATTTCATCATTTGACAGTCAATTTACTTCCTAACCTCAAATTTGCCCATCCTCTACTTTGAAAGGTTGTGAACGGCTCTAACCAGACTTAATTAATATATCCAATTAATGTAAAATTAATGACAGACTTCTAAACTCTCACAAATGTAGAGCAACCAGCATCTTCAGAAAGTCGAATATATTCAATTTCAATTATGAAGTGGATGTTATTCTACTAACACGGTTACTATGGTTGGGAATGGTATCGATACAGATTTGCAGATAACTTCAGGGCAAGGTACTCTCTAATACATGATGTTCGATGTGGGAGGATCTTCTCTAGCTTTCAAAAGACCCTCTCTCCTTAATGGAGAACAATAAGAAAGATAGAATTTCAATGGTAGCGGAAAAAAGAAACCTCGGTGATTGTTGGAGGATTCTAATCATGATGGTAGTCAAAAATCGCGTTAGTGGTTTCCACACACACACGTGGTTTTCGTCTAAGAATATTTTAGAAATAAACTAACTCGGCAATAGCGCCATGAAGGAAGGCGGCTACAAACGCGTGCACTCACTAAAACAGCGTGTTCCTTTCAACATAACCAACAATCAAGAATGCAAAAGAAACACGATATAATATCCGCTCCCAGGTATTCCTTTAGAGAGGACAATTAATTCGTGAAATTCAATGATAGTGTGGTATAATAGAAAATAAGTTATAGTTATTACTATAACTTATGTATATATTATTATTATAGGAAATAATCATCAACGACGGAAGATTCTAACACATATAATTAACAGAAAAGTAACGACGGGGGAAACCACCGTTACGTAAACAATGTACGAAACCAACTTACTGTATTACTAACGAGATAGCACTAGTGATTTCAAAGACAGATAAAAATGACTGGTCAATTTTAATAAATTATTTACAAAGTAAAGCTCGCTGTCGTTAGAAACTCGAGAGCAGGACCGTACTAGGCCAAATAAAATATGACCGAAATTGTGCCATAAATATTCAGAGAGTAAGTTAATTTAATACACTTTCATATCCGCTTGCTAAGTACAGTTGAAAAAAAGACATAACTTATTCCTTGTTTTTTTTTATAAACAAACTTCAAATATTTACTAGTAATTTTTATTTTACTAAAATAAAAGTTACTCGTTTACATTTTAAAGTTGCCGAATGTTAAAAGCCTGAATGTTATTCTTTCAATCAATATTTCAAAATTAGATTTAATTTAAATATTCTTTTTGATAGAAAGCGATCGTTATGTTACGATATGCATTTATTACATCTTACTTAAGCAGATTCTATCAAGATCAAAACATTACGTAATTTCAAAGAAATGTTTGTTATTTTTTTCATCTTAGCTAAGTGTTCGGTGAGAATGAAATTCAACCAAAATATTTCGACAGTTCCCCTACACAAATCAAACAAACGGACGCCTCTTTGAGAAAGTACAGGTTAGTTATTCTTCCGTTCTACTTATTTATGATTATAATAGGTGCTCGTCTAGCGTCAAATTGAGAAAATAAAAATAAACAGTCCGCGTAAAGTCATCGAGGAAGTTGAGCTATTAATCAAGGGGTTTATTTACGTTGATCTAGAAGAATTATCTAAATACATGCATTGCAATACTGTGCAGTATTCTTTCTGTGAACTCGCCATTATTGCGACCTTTTGAAAAGTTTTAAATATACTTTAATTTCGCGTTAAATCGATTATTACAGATTATAAATATTCAAGGAATGTTCTAAATCGCTCGCATGCACACAAATCTTTATATATTTATTGAATTTGCTATTTGTGAAAACTAGGCTACCAACTACCAGAAATACAAATAACTGGATTCAGATTCTCAGTGGCGTGATACGAAATTGCTTTTGATAAATTGCGTGTGCGGCTCTATTACAAGTAGTGCATCAAAATGGTAAATATGAGTAAGAATGAGTTATCGAATTAACAAGTATCTGAGAAAATTTATTAATCACGCGAAGAAAGAGAAAATGAGAAATACATTGTAAACTATTGAATCTTACGGAAGATTCAAGCAACCTGGTAGCGTTAAAAATATGTTTTAAATTAACACTTCAAGAATCTAAACGGTAATTATAGTTTTTTCTTAAAAATAATTTGTTCGATGTGGTGTACGTAGTATTAAAGACAACCCCGGAAGTTAATCAAATGACCAAAATATTTTAAATTTATTTTAGGTGAGATCTAACAATATAAAAAGCAAAAGATGGGAAACTGCTTACCTTGAAATTTCTTTTAATTTTAATGTAATTAATTAAAATGTAAATGGCTTTATTTACCATATTCTTAACTTATAATTAATGAATTATATTCTGAAAATAATCTATAATATTAGTGTCCGTTTATTTTGATTCATATCTTTATTGTAGAAATGATCGTTGTGCGAACCGCTTGAAACAGAGCTCTTCGTATGTAATTGGTCAAAATGTCTTGACCGACGTTTCGGTGAAATTTTATTCGCCATTTTTCAAATGTTCTTAGTTTCATAATTGCTTTCTTCTATTTAACAGTCTGCTATTCTCTAGTCTCTGACTGGACGTTTATTGACTGTAGCGGAAGACTAATCCTGATGCGACTACATGTAGGTGTTTCTAGCACTCGATGCCAGCAGTAATTGCGGCGTTTCTGCTACAATCGCATCATTTTTGGCTGTGTGGCACTCTGCTGATATCTGCGCATACCACTTCTGCCTATTGTAGGATCATTCTTCTGTATGCGAAGCTCTACTAACGTCTTTTTTTTTATACGCGAAAGTTGTTAGTTATCGTCCGCTTTGTGTTCATATTATTTTGCCTTTTCTCTCTTTCAGTAGCTTCTCGTATGATTCAGATCTTAAAGTTTCCATTTATAGCTACAGCTTTCGTGTTCCAAAGTCTACCTTGTGATCTGTTGAGAGACGACGTTTCATTGGGACAAATTGTGAGAATGTGTTTTATTTTACAAACATTGTTATGTGTCTAATGTGATTGGTAATCCGTACATGGAATGTTATAAGCCTTGATTTTTCAAGCTAAGTTTTCTTTTGGAATCAATGGTAATCCATTCGCTTTTCTTGCCGGTTTGAAGATTGTTATATTCAGTGAATTTGGGTAATACATTTCTGCGAAGAAATACATCAGTTAGGGAGGTAAACGCTGTTTAATTCCTTGAGGAACTGTGCAAACTAACGATTAATCACAAAAATTATTTATCATTTTTCACATTTAGAACTCAAACTATCTTTACTAATCTTAGCCCCTTAGAGACGAATTCCATTGAAAGGTAATACGAGGGTAGCCGTTTATATTTTGGAATAGCAAACAAAAAAAAATTTTTATTATCGAAAATAGTTTTTATTGCTTTTCAAAATTTTCTGCTTGAAAATCAATGCACTTGTGCTTTCGTTTAAACCAATCCGAAAAGCATTTCTGCCTCTTAAATTTTATGTCAGCGAAGAAATGGAATTAATTCACGAACATTTTCGTGCTATTGTCTTTCATAACCCTCGGCGTGGATTACCTCAACAAGAATGTATCGACGAGCTGAATTCTTTATATGGTGATGAAGCACTATCGAAAACTACAGTATATCGTTGGTATAGTGAATTCAATCTTGGACGGCGTTCTTTGCATGATGAACTTCGTGAAGGTCGTCCCGCAAATTTTGTTGTATAATGTTAATGAAGTGTCTGAATTGATAATGCAAGACCGTCATTTAACATAACGTGAGATCGAGGCATCTCTAGGTATTAGTAGCACCAGCGTGCATAAAATTCTGCAAAAACATTAAGCCGTTAAGAAGCTATGTTCACGTTGGGTACCACATAATTTGACAACCTCAGAAAAAAACTCGCGTCGATTGGTGCCAAGAAATGCACAAAAAATACAGTGGCGGTGTTTCAAAGAACATTTATGAAGTCGTCACTGATGAATCTTGGATCTATACGTATGAGCCCGACACTAAACAGCAGTCGACTGTGTGGGTATTCCAAGATGAGCCAAAACCAACAAAAGTTTTTCACACTCTAAGCACATAAAGACAAATAGTCACCTGGTTTTTAGGGAAAACCGGTCACGTTGCAACCGTGCCTTTAGAGAGTTGTAGAACGGTCTACTGGTAGACAACTATTTATTTGCCAAAAGTTTTTAAAGAAATAAGGAAAACAAGCCAAAAACAACAGATCATTCACCACCATGACAATGCGAGTTCTCACAGGTCGGTTCAAGTAATTGAATATTTGACCAGGCAAAACATTTAATGATGAGCTATCCACCGCACAGCCCTAATCTAGCACCCTGTGATATCTTTTTGTTCCCACACGAGAAGAATAAACTTCGTGGTCAACGGTTTTCTATGCCGGAAGAGGCAGTTGATGCATTCAAAACTCATATTTTAGACATACCGCCTTCACAGTGGCAACAATACTTTTCAGATTGGTTTAAACTAATGCAAAAGTGAATTGATTTTCAAGAATATTTTGAAAAGCAGTAAAACTATTTTCGATAATAAAAAACTTTTTTTTGTTTGCTATTCCCGAAATATAAACGGCTACTCTTGTATATACGTATTAATCTCTATATTATAATAATCCTTAGTTATGTTTAGCATAAACACAAATATTTTTTGTAATTGAAGAACTAAATGAATTACGCAATTTGTACCGCTTCACTTTTTATTTACGCCCAGTGAACCTAACAAAATATAAATTACAGGATATGAAAGAAATTTTTCGCAAATATCGGCACGCATGTGCCCTATTTTACCAATCACCGTCAGCGGGCATATTCGCGTAACGTATATGTATTTGTCGGTTCAGTTATTTTTACAAAGTGCGTGCACGATTTCACAAAGTTTGTGTATCGATTACGGGGCAGGGAGCAAGAGCGGTAATAAACAGCCGAGCGACAGCGGTGGCTAGCCACAGTTCATTGAACCTGCGCTGAATTTTTCGAAAAAGTGGGCCACAATTCGGCAATTCTGTTTATAAACCGCGTCATGTCGCCCAAAACAACAACGTCCACGAGTCATATAAACAGATATACACATGTGTTATTGTATATTATTTATGAGAATGTGTGTGTTCAGGGGCAGAGAAGTCACACATGCACACTTACACGATATTCAAACATTAACGCGGCACTGCATTTTATTCCAAGCATTCGCTATTATACGAAAATGCAACCCAACCGAGAAAGAATGCATTAGGTTTTAAGACAGACATTTAACCTTTACGAACTGTTACATAAATTGGTCTTTATAAAAGCGTTAATAGTGAATTAAAAACAAACACTTCAAGTAAAATCTACTAAAAGATTTGAGAGGTATGAGAGGTAGCCCTTTAGCATTACTTTCGCTTAGAAAAGGTTATAAATTCAAAGTCCATTTGGTTTAGATTCAATAGTTACTTGAATTTATTCCTTTTATATTTTTAATATTATTTATTTATTAAGATTCAATTTTTTGGTAAATTCCTATTGTTTACCAAGTTTTTCGTTTCAATCAATTTAACTATATTTTAAACTAACATTTGAGATAAAATTTTATAACTACAGCCTTCGTTTTCATCACTTTAGTTTGCCTAATTAATTGTAAAGTTCATTTCAATTAGTGTTCATTTTAATATATTGCAATACTAATATAAAATTGTTAAAGAAATTAATATTTATATAAAATTACTGTCAATATATACACCTAAGGTAGTCACTAATTTACATGTAGGTATGCATTTCACCCTGTCAATATGGATGTCAACGTGGTAGACTACCAAATTTCGTATCAATCTATCCACGAACTTACAGAAAAAAATGTTTGATATCAACTTTTATCTTTCAAGTAGGCTTAAACAATAGATAAAATTTTACTCAAACACGTATTAGTTTTATATCAAATTCACCGCCGAAGATACGCCTCATACACGCACGATATTAGTGAAGGCTTACTCTTTTGGGTTCGTTTATTTTTCCTTTTTTCAGATAATACTAACTCTTCTTGTAAATAAATCATTTTCTTATATTTATTTTAACATGAACATCGGATGATCTCCAGGAAACTCCAGAAAATAATTAAGAAACTGTTTAAATTAACTTGTTCATTATCTGTGTGCAATTCTTTTTCCAAGTTGTCATAATTTGAGTTCCTTTTTACTACAATTTCCAAGATATTTCTTAAGTAATAGTAAAGTTTTTATAGCGTGTTCAAATCTTTTAATTTTTTAACTTGCCGAGCGTTCCGCAAGGGTTGATACCATTCCACTTTATTTTCTTTAAAAATAATACATTGTCACCTGCATCGTCTCAATTCGGATGGAAATTACTTAGTAAAATCTGGGATGATTTGCATTACTTTCAATAAAATTGGAATATGCTAGCGCATGGTGTTCTACATACAAACTAAAATTAAATGTTCGGACAAGAAACGTCGGAGACTAAACATTCTAACAAAGTGTTTTGAACCGTTGGTGAGATTTATGTCTATCGTTTTACATTTGAGGCAAAATATCAGTCCAAGTAATGGGTAGAATGTGGTTCGAGTTCTCTAAAAAAAGGCAAAATCAATTGTACCTATTGGAAAGGTAATGACTATATTTTTTAGGATGCATATGGTGCAGTATTCGTCAACTAAACATAGAAAGAGTGGACTGAAAAGTAGACGACCGTATTAGGCTAAGAAAAAACTTCTGCTTCACCATAACAAAACTAGCTCATTCATCATTAATTACATAAGCAAAAAATGCGTTATCCACTTTATGTATTGCTTCTACAGGCATTTTGCGCAAACAAGAATATCTTTAACTAATACCTATTATCGTACTAAAATTATAAGAAAGAACTTTCCGCACCGCGAAAGTAATTGAATCAGAATTGAAAAGAGACTATATAGATATGTAAACACTTGCTTCCCTCTAAGAATAAATCGTAGAAAACGATTCTGTGTATGTCTCAATGTAACATATAAATATATAACACCTTTTTACACAATTTAAATTTTATATATATATATATATATATATATATATATATATATATATATATATCTATTTCTCTCAAAGATATCGGGCAGTAAAATTGTTAAAATATTGTATTTACGAAGGCATAACTAGTGTATGATTATGAATTAATTAATTAAACAGCTACTGTTTGAGCTACACATATCACTGGTATGTAAGTTTGCGGTCCAAATGAATCGAATAATGACGAATAAACTAAATCAACAGCGCCTTGAATATGATTTAGACATGTAAAGAAGAAGAACCACCAGCAGTGGTGAAAACGCGCGGCATATTAAAAAGAGTATGGGCGTTGTATTTCTCAAAAATTATGCGTGAAAAGTGATACGCTTAATTTCTGCTCAAACTAAAAGAAATGTGGCCTCGCTTAAGAATAGATCAGATTTTTCTATGCCAAGACTAATCTTACGTTTAGTTTTTACCATCAATTAGAAGCATTTAGGAGGTTACCATTAATTCGTGATTACTAAATACCTAAAGATTAGAATTTTGGTTGGCAGAACGTTAATACTAAAAATTTAACAACCTTATTAATTTACTCTAGCAACTTAATATTGTTGTTAGATTCAGATTTGAGTTTACCTGACATAAAATATGATATTAAATAGATTACTATTAACCTGTTTAGCAGATGACTATTTTGTTAGGAATTTAAGACTGATTTGGAAAATATGTTTCAATAGCGATAACATCTTTTAGGACGTTAGATGTTATATAATAAACTGTAGTCATCACGACTATGGCATTCGAAATTTCTAAAACGAACACAGTGATTACACAGTATTAATATGGAAACAGAACGCGTAGAGTTGAAATTATTAAAAAACTGCGTAAAAATTTTGCCTGATCATTATTATATTAATATATGTTAGGGCTTACTAAATTGAGGTGTAGTTAATTAGCAAGTGCTTTCTAATATCTCTTCAAAAGTGGTTAATTCGTAATTCTTCCAGATACCAAGCTATTGAAAACATAAATATTGCATTTGTCAACGTTACTAAATGCTCGTGATCTTAAATCTATTAATAAATTCTGCAAGAGTGAGAAAAACGACTACTAGCAACTAAAATAAAATAACACTACTATATAATTCGTCTGATTATCATTCTTGAATAGTTAAAACTACAACTTCAGAGCTTTTAACAGAACATAGAAATGAGCGCCAGTACAAAACATTTCGCCCATCTTCACTTGGTAGATTTTCAGGCAATAAACTCTTTCATTATTTAGGTAGTAAAGAACAATTTTCATACGTAAATATACAAACGCTTTGAAGTCCTCTGAATTCGAGGTCAGATTCGGCGAAAGAAAATTCAAAGTTAATTAACATTTAGAAGATACGCCTAATTGCCTAATAAAATTCCCTCACTTCATTAAGACGGTTAGAATAGCATTGGCACGAGTTTGTAATTAAAAGGGAATATTACCCTAGTGATAATATCTAAATTACTTAGTTACAAAACAAACATACGCAAGTATTTAAGGAGTTCTAAAAATAGCCACGTAATTTGCACTAAAATATAGAGAAAATATATGTAAATTAAATAATGAAAAGCAATGCACTCTATTCAATATATATAAGTAATTTTACCTACAGATTTAGATCTGAACAAAATTAATTATTTAAAAAGTAAATTCAAGCTTTAAATGAACCAATCAGAAATATTAGCTTAGAAAGCGATTACAATGCTTTAAAAATGTTTTCTTGGGCGTGTACGCCAATTTTAGTATTGTTTTGCAATTCAAGGTCATTTACCCAAATATAGAGATTATGGGCACATGTTACATTACTAGCCTCCCAGTGCCATCTGCTAATGGTGGTAGGCTATTGGTGCTGAGGTTTGCTCACAATCATAAAATTCCACCCGTATGTGTTATTGAAATAAGTGTATTTATAGAATTTAATAAATCAAATCATGTAATTCTTGTCCTTGTATTCATTGGAAATTATTCCCTGTGGTTTTGTATTTATTTGGAAATGATATTAGTATGCACTTTTTATTTATGCAAGGCGAAGAGGCAAGAGAAGATGCCATTTGATTTTCTTCCTCTTTCTAACGTTTCTAACTTACTAAGTGATTACAAGATTCCGATTTTATAAAATTTTAAAAATTTTAACTTAGGATCTGTAATCAGGCTTATTGAATTTCTATCAACTTGTTTGGATTTTCATAAGCCGATGAAGTGTTCTATCGACCTTATAGTGTAGATTAATTGAGCAGGTTGGTGAAACAAAACACCACTGCACGTGATGTTGGAGAAATTCTAGTAGGATTTTGTTGGCTATTCTTATCAAGGGCACGATCTTAGATCCAGTTAATTAACCCTCAAAAAAAAACACCCAGAGGGTTCTAAGTTTACCCTTCCTACCTACCACCTGTTGGTAATATAGTAATTGTCATACGGAAAGAATTAATGTGTATGTAAGAATCTCATGCCCATCTGATTAGGAAGACCGAGTTCGAACAGCACGCTCAAGGGGTAGTAATTGGACCAGGTTCCTCGAGGTCATTGGAATATTAAACCTGGGTGTTAATTAATTCCAATTTAATAACGGTTAACATTTAATTTATTTATTTTCTTTGCTCATTAACTAGTAAATAGTTTGCCATAAGCCAACTATTATATTTAGTTGTCTTTTAATTCGTTTAAACGATTACTTTTGAAAACCACTGTCTGATTTGACTTTTGTTATTTCTTTCAATATTTAACTAACTATTAATTCAGTGGAAGGCTGAATTTTATTAATCTACGTAATTTTTCTTTGCAATTATTTTGTTGGTTTGCTCTGTTGTTGTAATTGGAAAGTGTCCAATAAGGGACACATACTATAGTATAATCTATGTAAACTAGCTGTACGCATAACGAATGAATATTTTCTCATATTTTATTTAGAGTTAATAACAATAACGTAAGCATTTCCTTTTATATTATTTTCATACGTATTCGTAATAAACCACCATAACTTCACACCTTGTAAATCAATACTTTCGAATATAAAATAAATTCGTATAGAGCTGAACTTTTTTGTTTGTTTGTTTTCTTCAAAAGGGTTTTAGTTAACAGAACAACGAACGCTAAAGGGCTATCAGGGGTACGATATTGTGGCGTCCTATTACATCGTCTTAACAGAGATCTCCTCCCACTCTCCGTACTTATTTTGAGCTAGTAAGCGCTCTGAAAGTTAAGCGAGAGGATCATTAGATAAGTAAAAATTATGGGCTTTGATTTAAAGTCCTATTAAGAGCAGGACCGGCTGTTGCAAGATATCGCGTGACTTATTATTATTAGCAATTGTTTGCGATGATACATCATTTTTAAGTGCCGAATTTAACAGAAATAACAGATAAATGCACCTTAAAATCACAAAAAGACCTTGTTTTAATTTCATCATAGATGCACATCTGTTAACACATAGGTAGATCACATTAAATTTCAAATATTTAAGTATCTTTTCTTTATGAACATCATCTGAGACAAATTCTTTAAAAAGATTTTTATTTCGAAAATGTACAATAACTATATTAATTGTTATACTGCCGATTCTTTGTGCCTGCTTAGCAAATTTTACAAAAGTAAAATTAAACAATGCGGCAATGAGCAATGACATTATAAATTTGTTACAAATGTTTTTCTACATAATACATGGAACTAACTACAAAGAAAGGAACCATTCACAGTAAACCACGTTAGTGAAGGTATTATAAGTAGGAGGTTAATTAACATTGCTATATTTAGGTCAATGTGATAATAAAGTAACGCTTGACTATTATTCCAAACTGAATAATACTGATAATAATTAATCTAGTTATAATACCCTTACTTACCCGGTTTACCAAAATTGGTTCTTTGCATTATCATGAATTCTAAGTAGTATGTAAGAATCTATTTATAACAGATGTGCAAAATCTCATTGTAACATTGTCTAGTTTTATTTGTGTAGACTCCTGACAATACCCCAAAACGAAATTTACAGAGAGAAGTGTGCTAAAAAATGTGGGTGATTCTAATTCAGGTAAATATCGACTATAAAACAACACTGAATATGAAGGTGTTATGGGGATGAAATATACCAACCTCATTACTTGTAGGCATTGCCTTTTCCGCATGTGCTCAACTTCATTACGCACACACGTACATTATATACATATTTTAGGAAGACGAAGCTAATTTTAAAAAAATCAAATGTAATAGCTGTAAAAGTAGAGAAGATATATATATCGTCCTATGTAGCTAACAATAACAATAAAAGCCCTTATTAAAACACCCGAGCTTCATTGTTAATTCCAAATTTCTTTATAAGATCTGCTTTAGAATAATTTATCTGCAATTCAAAGCGCGTCATTATCTATTAATATACACTAGTATGAATACGTAGTCGATTGAAAATAATTATAGACTTTTGGTACTAGTTAACTTTTGCCAACCTTCAAATATTGCTAATATTAATTACTAAACCAATAACTAATAGCATAAAACAAAATTTTACTGTTTATTAACATATTTCTTTCCAAATTACGTGATTATATACGCAAATTTGTCTATTTTTTAATTTTCATAATTATATATATATATACATTTACAAACTAATTATAACACAAACTTATCTAATTCAAGGCTCAGAATTATAGTAAAGGTGTGGGATGATATGCTTTACAGCGATTTATTGCAAATGAGTTTGGAATGTGAGATTAAAAAAATGTAGCCATACAATTCGTAAATTATAGTTTAATAGATTGTTTTTAGGTGTGTATTTTAAGTGTTAATAAAAAGTGATAATCGTTGCGAATGTTGTTATATCTTTTTCCGATTTACGCTGTTTATTATTAGTTTATTTCAATTTTTGGTTTTCTTTTTTGAATTCCCAAACAACGTTCTTTTTTGTTAATTTGCAAGTTATATTGTTCGCTGGGTTGTTCGCATATGTCTCTTATTATAATAGTATTATATAATTTCCTATTAATCTTAAAGAGTAATCCGAAACATATTTGCTTAATATTTGTGTATTATATTTTCCAAGTTACTATTGATTTTTGTCTTCTTTCGAATATATTTGTTACATTAACATAATAAATATTACAGCTAACGAGTGGCGCAATAGTAATGTCATAATTTGAACTGGCCGCTATTTTGTTATAAATGAAAAAAAAGAGCTCTGTTTTCATAAAAAAATGTATTTGAAAGTGAGAAATTGATGACATTAATTGGAAAAAATTATATCGCACAAATGGCCACCCCCCGAGTTGATGCATAATTGCGCTCGTTTTACGGCATTTTGAATTGTTGCTCGCAAAACATCTGGCTCCAAATTGGCGATTTCAATGTTAGTTTTTGAAATTTGCAAGGCCCGTGATTTTATTGTGGTAAACGCGAGATTTTAAAAAGTCCCAAAGGAAGAAATCTGGTGCTGCTAGATCTGGCGATCTGGACGGCCAGTTAAAATCTCCAAAACGAGAGATCACTCGACCTGGAAATTGGTGTCTCTGTAACCGTGCCATCGGCGTCTTCAAAAAAATAAAGGCCAAACACTTTTTCACGGCAAGTGCCGCACCAAACAGTCACTTTGAGGGGATACAATGGCTCTTCATGCATTTCATGTGGATTCTCTTGCTCCAGAAGCGCAAATTTTGTTAACATAACCACTTAAGTGGAAATGGGCTTCGTCGCTCATTATGATTTTTGATACGAAATCATTCTCTTGTTGCACCAAGCTTAACAGAGTATGGCAGTATGTTAACCTTGTTCGCCGGTCAGCAGGCAGCAATTCGTGAACAGTTTACACTTTGTAGGCAAATCTTTCACCAAAATCCGTTGCAACGGTGCCTAATTGTGTGCATCGTCGTCTCGTTGATGTTTGTGGATTCTCTCAGACGTCGTCGGCAACAGCAGCGATGTTCTCAGTCGAACGAGCAATACGAGGCCGGCCACTCCTTGCGACATCTGTAGTCGACCCAGTTTGCACGAGGCGCTCAGCCAAATGCTTAATTGTTCGAGTACATGGAACACGACGACGAGGAAAACGACGACGAAATTCGCGCTGCGCTAAAACAAAAGACTGAAAATTTGTCAAATAAGCGGTAACAATAATTCTACGTTCTTGAGGTGTGTATCACTCCATGGCTTCTTGACAACTAATTCTCTATACATCTACATCATAAATGTTAAAGCGTAGTGACATTTGGCGCCATCTGCAAAAACAGCAGCCAATTCAAGTTATGACATTACTTTTGCGCCACCTGTTATAATAGTACTGGATTTTAAATGCTTTTTACCGGACCAGATAGTTGGATAGTCACAGGTGGAAGACATGTTGATGAACATCAAGAATTAATATTTTCTAAAATATAAGTAGTTTTAAATTGTACTCGCCAAACATACGAACTGAATTAATAGTAGCTTGTCTTCGGTTCAACTTTTTCCAGATAATCGAACATTCGACATTTCCCTGAAGTCCATTTGTTGCCTTTTTGATGTTGGTGTATACTCTGTAGAAATCATCTCATAATTTACCCTTTAAACAATTTTTTGACCTTTACTTCAATAGTTTATTTGTCGTGGACATTTTAAATTGTATATATGTTACATATAATGGATTATCTATCGTAATTTAAGTATGTTCGTATAACTAAAATATTCTATTAAGTGTTTCAGCTTACTGCATATTATATTTTCTACAATGAAATGTACGAAACATTTGTAACATTCAGTGTTAGAATATTTAGCAAATTCTTTTGTAGCTGTAAATAATAACAGTTTTCCTATTATTATTATTATTATTATTATTATTATTATAATTAGAGGTTTTTAAAATCTTTTAGCGTTGCTAAATGCAAGTAAATATATGCTATATCATAGCAGGATGTTCACATTTGCAAATATGCAGTATTTATGGGTTGTATGAACACCTTTGTGACTGACTGTATATATCGTACAAGATACAAGGTATATATAGAAGAGTTTATAGCATATCTTCGAAGAAGCTAATAAATTCAGCGAAAATAGCGATGTTATACTCCATATCATCTTTTAACATACTAATGAGTACGACAGTACAGTCATTCTATTAAATAAAGTAATATAATGTGACTGCCAAAGTTACCTACGATTATACGTAGCAATTCGCGTGCAAAATAGCAGATAATACCACAAATAAAACTAATAATGAATACAGTATATATTAAAAACTGCAGCTCTTAACTATTAAGATCCTCTACTGCACTGCAAAAGCAATTTTCGAGTAAGTAATGGTTTATACTTTTGTGAAACGCTTCTTCGTTCGTGGGAAATTTTTCGATTTACGGTAATTTAGTGTGTTTTAACTTCCATATATAATAGATTATATTCGACCAGTGTTAAGTTATGTAAATTGTCTAACAATCTTCATATAACGAATGTAACATACGGACTTTACTGACTAAATATTAAATAAATTAGAAGAACATTCTGCAACTTCTTAAATAGAATTTAATGAATTATTTGCCTAATAATACTTCATCACTGAAGGTTGATATATAATCCCTTTCCACATTAATTTTCGTATTCTGTTTACGTATTTCGGCAACTAAGTTGTCATCATCAGCAGATAATTAAACAGCGTCGCACATGAAAAACTACGGCAAAATTCCCGTACGAAACTAACTCCGCACACACGATCTATACCGTTGAAAGCCAAAACACGCACTGATTAAGTTAATCAACAAGAGGCTCCATCAAAATTAAATAATAGTACTTCATCTAAACCTCGACAATATTAGTATTGCAATGGTAACTGGTGATAGTAATATAGAAAAGTATATTACGTCAAGCAAATGTCTTAGATCTCTTCTACAGCAAGTGCGACATAGACCTATTTCTTAGAAAGGGTATGCACTAAAAATTCAACTATGTACGAAGATTGTTTTTAAAGTCAGAACCTTTTTATTTTAAAAGTAAACCACCACTAACGTTTTTTTAAAATTTCTATCTCGAAAATACTCGTTTCGCTAGTGGCATTTTTCTGAATGGGAGAAAAGTTTGACGACCTTCTTGTCATAGAAGTTGACTGCCTTTCTATTTAGCCTACCGGTAACCGTATCTTTGATATCATCTTTCTTTTGTATCCGTTTTCAGCCAAAAAATTGTTTTAATTTTGTAAAGAATTGACAGTCGAAAGATGTCAGCTCCGAACTGTAAGGTGGGTGGTCGATACATTTCTGTTTAAACTTCTCTAACACCACTTACGTTGTGACAGCAGGATGAGGACGGCAATTACCGTGAAGTATTGGGTTGGCAACTAAGTACTTTCGGTTTTGTAGTATAAAATAAAACACTTTTTTTTAAACAAAAAATAGTTTTTAATCAATTATATATTTTGCATTTTGCTCAATGACCTTTTGCCACCTTTCTTTCAGCTGCATGATTCCGCGCTCATAAAATTTCTGGTCCTTATCACCAAAAAACTGAACCAGGTGCGAGTGAAAGTCATCGTCATTTGTGAAAGTTTTACCATTCAAAGAATTCTGCAAACTTCGAAATAAATGGTAAACAGATGGTGCTAGGTCAGGTCTGTATGGGGGATATGGCATCACTTCCCAGCCAAGCTCCAATAGTTTCCCACGAGTTGCCAAAGATGCGTGAGGCCTTGCATTATCTTGGTGGAAAACTACACCTTTCCGATTTGACAATTCTGGCTGTTTTTCTTTGATTGCTTCATCCAGTTTTATTAATTGTTGACAGTATACATCAGAATTGATCGTTTGGTTCCTTGGAAGCAGCTCAAAAAACACAACACCTTTATAATCCCACCAAACTGACAGCGTGATCTTTTTTGGATGCAATTCAGCTTTCGATGTGGTTTGAGCTGGTTTATCGTGTTTGCTCCATGATCGTTTTCGAACTATGTTACTGTACAAGACCCATTTTTCATCACCAGTGATGATTCTTTTTAAGAAAGGGTCGGTTTGATTTCGTCTAAGGTGCATATCGCAAAAGTTGATTCTTTGTGTTAAATGAATTTCTTTCAATTCGTGAGGTACCCAAATATCAAGCTTCTTAACTAGCCCGAGACATTTTAAATGTTTTTCAATTGTTGTGTGCAATACATGTAGCCTCTCCGCAACCCTTCGAACAGTTATATGACGATCCTCTTCAATTATGACTTTGATTTGGTCATCATCAACTTCAGTAGGCCGACCAGAACGTTGCTCATCTTTGAGGGAAAAATGTCCAGAACGGAATTTTTTATACCAATTCTGACACGTGCGCTCTGTTAAGCAATTAGCACCATAAACTTCACATATCTTTTTGTGAGCCGCAGCAGCTTTCTTTCCTTTACGGAAATAAAATATGTCGAAAATGTTCGTTTCTGCACTCCATTTAAAATTAACCCACAACTAATAGCTTTTATAAAAATTACGCACTACTTGCTTCTGAAGTTACGTCAATATGACTAGTATCACGCGACAAACGGTAAAGTGCAGCACTAACATACGTTATACAAAAAATAAAGCAACGCTCTCTATCAGTAAAAACCGAAAGTACTTAGTTGCCAACCCAATAGAAACACTCCATTAGTAAGTAGTCCTCGTCGATTCACCGATGGCCCTCCACAATATGTCCCAATTGACTGTTTGCTTGGATTTTCGCGATTTTGTTGGACGCGTAATGCCATTCAAAAACTGTCGACGTACAATGCGACACCTATGTCTCATCGCGTAATACAATGCGGTCGAAGAATGCTTCTCCTTCATTGTTGTAATAATTCAGAACAACCAGGGATGAATCCGTGCATTATATTTTATGTTATTGCGTTAGTTAATATTCTTAGAACTCATCTGGCGCAAATTTTTGAACACTGTAAGTAGATACTAACAATGTCGTACAGAAGAGATCGGAAAACATGATGAAAACTCTTGTTCGTACAGTTCGTGGTCGCGAAGCACCCTTTTCTGCCGAGCGTGTGCATTAACAGCAGCTTTTAGTTCGTTAATGATTACAGGTGGGTGTCCAGAACATTCTTCATCCAGGGCGATCCCAGTTTCGCACATTGCTTTCATTCATCCCATACAG
This sequence comes from Dermolepida albohirtum, assembly GCA_031893035.1. Classification (NCBI taxonomy): domain Eukaryota; kingdom Metazoa; phylum Arthropoda; class Insecta; order Coleoptera; family Scarabaeidae; genus Dermolepida; species Dermolepida albohirtum. The sequence goes on along the minus strand of JAVIWB010004862.1, from coordinate 251,608 downwards.
TTCAACGATTGTCGACGGATTTCGGCAGGACGAGTTTTTTTTGCATTAAAATGGCGCAGCGTGTACTTGGTAATCAACGGGATTAGTAATGAACATAGCTAATATAAAATTAGCGCTTAATATCGTCTTCTTTTACTAGGCACTTCAGACTGGCTTAAAACATTGACAAATGATTCAGAGAAAGCATTAGTCGATAAAATTGCAGTAGGAGACACTATGCACAGATAGGATGCATAAACAGTTATTTAAAAAAAGGGCTCTCATACTTACACAAGTAAAGCGTAATTGAACAAAAGCGTTACTTATTCGACCAACTGAATATTTTATAAAAGAATCGAATTATTTGAGAATGATCTAAAATTTATTTATTAATATTTAACACAAATTACCCTTTGTCATAGTTTTATTTTCAGCGTTTATGTTTAAATCGTTTTTTTTACAGTGGTTTCATTGGTGCTTCGTTTTGTCTACTTACAAGAGAATATATTCGACTAGAAAATTAAAAAATTGAAACTTTGAAGATGAGTACTCCACTTTAGTATATGTAGAAGGAATGTATGTAGAAAGGTTCAATCAATCTCGCAAATTTATAACTCGTAAATTTGTTTGAACAAGGAATGACGCAATAAGAAAACAAATATTACGCTGCTAGGTGTTATATTAAATATATTTATACATGCTAAGGAATTGATAGTAATCGTTCACGACGTATACAATGGAAGTCTACGACGAAGTTGACATTGAAGATTTTAAGGAATTAAAGTCCAAGCCTTCAATACCTCACATATACACAGCTATACCAATAATTTATGCATCAGGTAAACTTATGTCTTCCTTTAAAAGAGGAGGGGAGAAAGAGAGGGAGATTTGACCCGCGTAGTTTATTTATTATAATTTTATTTTCACTATATTCTTCCTTAACTTCAACACACTTATGCTATTTCCCCTGCAATGACTTAATTCCATCAGAAAAAAATTGTTTCTGTTTGTATTTATATTTCTAAAATAGTCATCAATCCCTCCTTTCAGTTTGTTATCATCTGAAAAATGATGTCTTTTGAAGTGCTTTTCAGTAATATCTCGACCATATTGTGAGTTATTATTGTGGTCCCCTTTGGCATATATTCAACAAAAAAAAACTGCCTCTTGGTCCCAAAAGACGATGATGAGGTTTGAAATTGAAGATTATCGGCGGGTCTTTCGGATACGGATAATCCTTATGAATCCATTGCATTCCAATGATGTACCCAAGTATCATCGTCTGTCATTATCTTTGAGAAAAAGTTTGTCTGCATCCCAAATGCAGAATTCTTTTAAGAAATTTGCTTAAACAGTTTCGGGAGACAACGATAATTGAATCTGATACGTAAACTTCCGCGGTCGTGGTACATACTGTCTGCTTCTGAGCTTTCGGGCTGGAACCGCGTCACTGGTATAACTGCCGATGTTTCATACCTACTCATGTGGGACATTTTCAGGGCTCAACTACTGCTACTGTCTGTCGCACCGAAACTGGTGTAAGTCGATGGTGGACGCGTTTATATATGGGTAATGGGTCATGGGTCAATGGAGCGTTACGGTTGAGGTTGGGTTGTTTGGAGACGAAGCCCAGAAGCAAACAATAATTGAATCCGTAAATCGTTTATGTACTGTTAAATGAGTAAACGATGTAAATTCGTTAAACGATTTTTAAATAAACTATGCTTTTTGTTTTGCTAAATGTCAGATATTTAATGAATTTATTCTAAAAATTTGGAGATAATCGTTTACAGTTTTGTTAATATTTAACTACAGACAAAAGAAGAAGTACTACGATCACCTCTCAACGATTTTTAAATTTAATTAATTTGTATAGATATCTAAATATCAACTGATTGATACTTCAGTGGTAAGTCACTGACTTATCACGTTACAGGCCTCAAGTTCGAGTCCGATGGCTTGCTGTCCGGGAAGTTTTTTCGTGGTTTCCCTTTTCCGTTTGAGCGAATGCTGACAGACAACGATCTTAAGTTACTCCACAAGCGTGGACATAATAATAGTCTGCAAAATCTCATGTAATTGGCATGAAGTTGTTGGAGGATATGAAGCCATGAACTATTATTATTAATATGTATATGGTAAATACATATTAAAAAGTATTTGTAGTTTTTAAATTTTTAACTACAAACGAAAAGTAGTCTACCATCGCCTGCGAAGGATATGAAATGGAAGTCGTATAGTGAAATGTTCACTATGTATACAATTGGTATGAACAAATTTAAGAAAATCGTTTCTAGCTTAATTAATTACAAATTAAAAACGAAACAAACAGGATTACAAATAACTACAAACGATATTGAACAGGAAAATACATTAGTTTTTTATATCTGAGAAAGTAGGGAGACCAACTTTCTTTGAATTTTGTATTCACTACAAACGAGCGATTCGCTGTAAACGGCTAAACGATTCTGAAGAAGACTGTATATTCATCTTTTTTTGAATCTGAAAAGTGTGTGGCCCAATATTTTTTAATTTATTTTTCAAAAACTGAAAGACTACAAACAACAACAAATTATAGCTATCGATTTATCAAAATGTAAAATTTTTGACCCACGTGATTGCCAATTTCAAGGGATTCTTGTCCTGAGATGGACTATACCAATAATTTTTTTGCAATTCTCGAATTGAGGTCTCTTGGTGATATCATGTCCAATATTTGTAAATTGCAAAGGTGAAATTTACAAGTATGGCTTTCAATAAAAGCACTGAAGCATGAAGAATGAGAAATGCTGATATCTATAAATATCATACGGGACATGAAAACATACGCATTTTACATGAATGGAATTAAAGTCTCGTCTTCGTTATCATTATTACTCATGGGGATTTTACTGCATCACCGTTTCTTTATTTAGGTAATTGTTAAGTTTTATTTAAAAAGTTTAAAATTTACGAAACGCCAAGAAAGGAAATCCACTTATTTCAATTATGATAAATTATTCATATTTAATCGAAGATTACGCAGTCCTAATTTCAAATTCTAAATTACGAAACAATCTTAGACCAAAGATAATTTTAATGATATCCTTTTCCGTTGGTGGTTTTGCAGTTACTACGACAGAAATGCTTAAAGAACTATGATCACTCTGACTTTAAAATCGAATCGTTGCTACTAAATTATACCTTTACTTAAACCCAAATTCAAAATAATTAAGGAGAAGTTTCGCCTTTCTGAATACATTATCTCTCCTTCTCTGGTATTTCTCCGTTATTAATAACTGCGAGACTGTAATAAATCATAAAAAACATAAACGGAATAGGAACATAAATTCGACTAGCCTTCGAGAGTCTGTATGTGTAGAAGGCACGTGTGCTAGTAAATATACTCGATCGGCAGGTTACGTTGACGTTCACTTAAAAATGTTTAACTTTCGGTTCGTTTCATAAATAACTGTTTCGTTCGACTGAACTGTACGCATGTAGTTGAACATTCGGTATATGTTATTTAAAACATGTGTTTATTATAGACTTACCTTGAAAGTCATCCGCATAGTTGTGGAAATTCGTTTTTAATTGTAATTTCAAAAGTAAAAGGTACTTATACAAACAGAGAATTGTTATGTACATGAACAGAAGTAAATTGAATATCCTTAAAATGAAAAAGAAATGAAGCAGGATAATAGTTTGGAGATTCTTATTATTTATTATATGAAGGGTCGTGCTCAAACGGTAATAATTGTAGATCGTCCAGTATTTTGTCGCATTTTTACAAAACATTCGAACTTGTTTTCTATGATAAATTATTTAGTTGTGATAAGTTCTTCTTATCTAACAGGGAACATGAATTTATTCCCAGCAGATCTACTGTCACCAGTCTGGTAGAAATTACTCGGTTTATCGGAGAACGACTTAATAAACGTCTACCAGTTGATGGCATATACACGAACTTCAGCGAAGCTTTCGATACTATAAACCATGACATTTTGATTTCCAAGTTGACATCTTTTGGCTTTGCTCCAAATATTACTAATTTGGTTTTTCCTATCTGTATATAGAGCAGGCAGGTTGGCAGTGAGAAGAGAGAATTATGGTTTGAAAAATAAATATATAAAAGTAAAGCATATTATGATATTATATGGGTGCTTGTTATATAATAATAGAGCAACTTTTAAGAGAAATGAGAGAAATGAAAACTCGAAGTGAAAACTCGAAGTTTAGTTTAGAGAGACGAAGGGAAAGACTGTGTAATATTTAGTTATCTGATATAACTTTTTTGTCACTCAAAAAATTAATTAACTCATAGGCAGATCTTGTAATAATTGAAGCGAATGGAGTTGTATAGGTGGGGCACTGTCAGGCAATGGTATTATTTTCGCCGAATGCATTTCATACAAGCGTGTGATTAAAAAAAATGTTAATATAAATATCTATGAAAGAGATATTCCTTTAAACAGATCGTTAAGCCAATAAATGATTTTCATTGAATAATAAGTTTTATTTTATAAGACTGAAACAAGGAAAGAGCTTCAAAATATTCATAAATTTATTGAAGATTCCAATTGCCTCGAAAGTTTAAAATTAAATTTGTGCTGGATTAGAGAAGATGATTTGCTGAAATCTTTATAAACTAAAAAGCTCTAAGGTAATTTTGATGGAGCTTGTGGTTGATTAATTTAATCACTGAAGGTTGATATATAACCGCTTTCCACATTAATTTTCGCATTCTGTATACGTATTTCGACATCATCAGCCGATAGATAAACAGTATCGCACCTGAAAAACTGCGGTAACATACCCGTACGAAAACGTTGAAAGCCAAAACGCACACAGTGGCTTTCAACGGTACAGATCGTGTGTGGAATTTGTTTTCGTACGGGTATTTTGCCGTAGTTTTTCGAGGTGCGACACTGTGTAATTATGTGCTGATGATGGCAACTTAATTGTCGAAATACGCATACAGAATACGAAAATTAATGTGGAAATGAGTTATATATCAACTTTCAGTGATTAAAAGCTCTAAGCTAAATTTGTATATAGGTAATATATTTATATTTAGATAAACGTATTAAGAATTAAAAACTTCTTATTGTATATTGTCCTTAATATGAAATATCTTAGGAATCTGAATTAATTTCCAAATTTTTTTTCATAATTAAAATGTAGTTATTGTGTTTATGCTACACAACATTCTTTTAATTTAATCTTGATTTAAGTTTAGCACATGCTGTAACATAGCTGATTTGAAAATTGATCTAGCATATTGTTTCTGACACGAATAAATATATAAGCCTTAGATTTATTTTCTTTTCCCAGATAGGCGATGTAATATATTTTGTTTTCTTTTACTTAATGTCGTGAATTTTATAGTCTTTATATTATTAATGGTAAGACAAAAAAAATTTTTTCTTTATAAAACAGAAACAGTATTATTACGAACAAAATTTTCAATATTCAAATATGCAGTACCTTATGTTAATATTTAGTTACTAAAGTATCTGTTTATGAAATAGAATTTTACGTGTCGATGAACTCTCAAGCACTACCAAAACAATACTATGTAGATTTTAGTAGATTACGCTTGATGTAATATATGTATGTATGTATGTAAAATATAAACTGTTCTCCAAATTATATGAGCCGACGCAACTCTATTGTTAAATTTATGACAATCTGTCGTTTGTCATATATTCTGTAAATATTTCATTTAACACAAATTGAGAAAATAAATGATTTTTGAAGAGTTTTTCATTAAAAGTGGGACATTTCGTTTTTAAAATAGAAATTTATATAAAGATCAATTTTACTTCGTTGTCAAATACAGTTAATACCATTATTGATGGAACACAACATGGGACATAGTAAAGAAGCAATCGTTCGGTTTGATTTCTTGAGTTAAGGCAATCTTGTAAGCATTATGAGAAAGCTTTTCCACAAAATTCGCCACAAACAAGTGTTGGAAGCACCAAGATCTAACGTCGATCAGGAATTGACATTTGGATTTTGCATTTCTTTTCCTCACTGGCATAAGAACGTTATGAAGTGCCAAATTTTTGGGCAAGACGTTCTATTGTTTTTTGACTAGGATGAAAACCGAGTTAGTGCACGTAAAGTAGCTGTGACTGAACGAAAATTTGGATAAAATATCTGAATAGTGTGTAAAAGTTGCGCGTATCTTACCATAATGAAATGGTAGTTTTTTGTACGCTGATTATGAAAAAAATAATAAAAAAATTCCATCACGCGCAGTTTAGTAACAAATTGCACTTGAAATTATCGACAACTAGCATTTTAGTCAAGTAAGCATTACAGTATTTAGTCTCAATAATTAAAATTAGGCTTAGATTGACCATGGGAAATATTCATTTGGTCGTGTAGAAACACTTAGTATCTAACAAACCTTTGTTTGCGTTCCCCATACAGTGTGACTCTTGACTCTGTACTGTACATATGTGTTTTATGAGTTTTATTGAAGTGATAAGTGTTTCATTTTATATTTTATGTTGTTAATCATAATCAACAACGCAAATTATAATTTACGATGTTTTCTAGAGCACGTGTTACTTCGCCCGATTGTTTCTGCTACATTTGTGGTAATTACGTTGTAAAAAGCAACAAAGAAATGTTTCCGATTTCGTTAAAAAAGTTTACTTCGCTTACTTTAGGATGAAGTTAGGTGATTAATATAAACCATGTTCTCCCCACAAAGTAGCTGAAATGTTGGAAAGCTTCAAAAGTTCAGTTTCTAATATAAACCTAAATGTCCATTTTCTCCAGTCACACCTAGACTACTTTCCAAACAATCTTGGTTCTGTCAGCGAGAAACAAGAAAGACTTCACCAAGATGTAAAGGAAATGGAAAAGCGATATCAAGGAAGGTGGAATATTAACATGATGGCGGACTACTGTTGGATGTTGAATAAAGACGATCCTCAGCAATCCTACAGTAGAAGAAGCACAAAATGAAGTTTTGATGGGAAATGAAAACGATGCTACAAGGACCATTAAACAAGAAGATCGTTTTTAATAATTTTGTGTTGTTTTTATGAAAAATGTTTGGTTTTGTATTTGGCTTTTCTATTCCTAAAATACATCTGTTTTTTTGTGAGAAAACCATAGATGATAGACAAAAACGGTTTTCATTTTTGAGTACAGCACTGAAAAACACACAAAAAAGGTGGCTAAAGTTAAAGCAATTTTTAAAAAGTATTTTTTGCAGGCCTGTGCTATCTCACAAAAATTAATGAAATGGTTGACCACCAACTCCACTCCTTGCATTTAGTACAGTGATAGTATTATTCGTTCCAAGCATTGAAAAATATACGAAGCGTGAAAGATTTTTGACAAATGGCGAAGCCGTATGTGCAATTGAGGAATGGTTTGCAGACAAAAACAAAGAACTTGTTTAAAGAGCTTAGAATTACTTCATGGAAGTTCTAAAATTAGATTATGTTACTACAATATGCTTTAAATTATAGAATATAGTTTTTATTTTGTTATATTTATTACACTGAAGATCTTTTCTATTGAATTCCTTTTCATTGCTGGGTATATCTAACCATCTAATTTTCATCATTTACCGGAAACGCCACGATGCAAGAACTCTTTATATTCATTGTACATTGTTCTTACAATACAAAGAGGTTAAAAGCTTACATCTTTTAAGTGAAACATTATTTCTAAAGTAAACTTTGCTGGCATAAAATTCTATCTATAGCGCTGGACAATCCCCGGCAGATTATACTGCATTTCATTTTGGCAAGGCATTCAGGATGATAAATAACCTTCCTGCAGTAATATTACATTGCGCTTCAGATGTCTGGTATGTACACATAACAAGTTTTAAATATATGATTGCGAAGGTAGTCAACGTAATTGTTTCATTTAAGATTAATATTATATATCATACGTAAATGGGACGTGAAAACAGTTGTCATGAACTTACATAATTGATTGAGATTTACCATAAATCATACAATAACTTATTAAAATTTTAATTGAATTTTTGACTGAATTTCGAGGCAGATTTTCTAACATAAATGTTTTCTTTTCAATATTATATTATATATATATATATATATATATATATATATATATATATATTATTATTATATATATTAATTCATTTTATTTAGGAAATCTGTAATTGTTTATATAAAAATGTGTACATCTTCTAGGAAATTCTGCCTGTTACTTATACAAAAAATTATGAACGGTATATGTACATATGTACATTTCCTTCGGCAAATTCATATTTTAATTATTATTTCATGTCTTACTTAAAATAAATGTTATTATTGCTTTTATCGTATTTTCTTGTTGTTATATTATCATACGCACTTCAGACAATGGAACAACACTTCACTAACGCCTCTTAGAATCCAAGTCAGACGATCATTTGTAAATTTTTTTCCTGAACTTCACGCCAATTTTAAAAAACAAACAGCTTTAAGTGACCAAGTGTTAATTAAATGTCATAATATATTAAATGCGTGTAGACGACATGGTCAATGATATTAAACTTATTTACTAAATTAACTGAATGTTCCGATATTGACAAATCAGTTATCAATGTCATAATATTATTCATGCGATGCGTATATTTATGTGTGTGTGGTGTTTAGAAAACAATAAAATCATTGATAGATAATAAAGAATTAAAAAAATATTAATTAAAGAGCAAGGATTTCATTTGCAGCTATTAGAGATTGTATAAAGTTCTGAGGACGTTTGATATTGTGTCTATTTATTACTTAAGTCAATTGAATTTTGCAATAAATTTAAGTTACAAATCCATTAATAGAATAGTAATTTATACAAGCAGTGGTGATTAATGTATATAAATAATATAAAATTTTCCTGCATTACATTTTAAATAGCAAAAAGAAAAGGTTGTAATTTTTCGCAGAAAATTTTTGGAAATTTACGGGTTTAATTGTCAATGTGAACAATCTTTGCTGGCAATAGAACTATTAGCTACTGGAAGAATAAATAAAGAAACAACAGCAAATCTAGAGAGGTATCAACGAGATTCGTAGATGGACTAAGAGGTGGAAAGTCAACTTGAACGGGATAAAGGTAGTGCAAATTAATTTCATCAATAGGAAGATTCAGTACATACCAGAATAAATCGACAGTAACGCGATACCATTTTCTAGTAAAACCAAATATCTTAATATCATATTAGATGCAAAATTAACATGGTAAACTCATGTCAAAATAAAAAAGATTGATGCTATTTAAAAGAATGTTAAAAGGAATCATTCTAATATTAATAACACCCTGTCTCCTACATATGTTTCTCAGATATCACTGATCATCAGGCAGACCTGTATTATTAATGAACGATTCCTATAGCGTTTATCATATCATTTCGATACAGAATGCTACTATTCGATACGGAATGATGCTATTTATACCAAAAGTCCACTAAATCTTTCTAATACTGAAGTTATGCAACGCTTTCAAAGTAAAGTGCTGAGAATGCTCTGTGTGCACTATACATAATAAACAGAGATTCATAAGGATCCAGCAGTAAATCCGGTAATTAAAGATATGGTTACACGCGGTATGATAATTAAATAACGAGACTGCGTCCCTTCTGCTGCGCAGCAGCATCGGGCGAGACTGGAACTGGAATGTCATTGACCTTGATACTTTCCAAGCAACAACCCATGGTGTTGCCTCTCGGTTTGCTTTAGTTTACTTTCGAGCTTTAATTGTAGAAGACACTGCTACTTAGTAGAGTCATGGTAATGGTTGATCGAGCTGCGAATTTACAAGCAATAGTTATCAATACTTTCAAATAATACGACTTTATTCTATATCGACACAAAGAAATATGTTCTAACAATATTAATTAAAATCTATGTATCCTTTGTTATATTTTCATAAGGAAGCCTTTAAAATTAAATAGAATACTAGAAAAATTTATTCAACATATACATATGTATATAAAATGTTGGTTTGTTTGAAAATTTTTTTATATGCAGAATGTTCTTTGAGTTGGTGACTAATAATTTTGTATATTTTATATGCAAGTTATGGAATTAATTTTTCTTGCAGTAGGTCGTGTTATCATTAAAATAACATAAAAATATAATATATGTATGTATATATATACATATAAAATCTCCGATTTTAAATGTGATATATATATATATATATATATCACATTTAAAATCGGCTTAATGCCATAGACTCTATATAGCCTGGAATTTTACCTGATGTATGTAGATATATTTTATAAATAGAATGCATCAGATAAAGTGCAGGTAGCAAAATATTTATTTCCTTATTTGCTGCAGCGTATACAATACTTGTTCTTTTTCTACTTTTGACACTCAATTGTCTCTCTTAATATGTAAATTTATTTTATTAATGTAGTGTAAATATTTTCAAATGTACATATGTATGTTTCTTTTTTTAATAAAAATTATTTTTATATTTATAAAGTACTACCACATTTATTTGTTTCCCTCGTCTCAGTCGTATTTATTAACTTTATTTTATATGAGAGGTATACAAATACATACAACAATTAAATATCATGTCGGCCTTATCAGAGTAAGTCTGTTAAATCGGTTCAGATGTTTACATTACTGACTTCTTGTATTTTTAAAATTATTTGAGCTTGGATTTAATCATTTGTGAGGCTCATCGAAATAGATACGTTAAAGGTATCTCAAGTATTTGTGTCATTCCTAAATTATGTAATAGTATTGATGTTTCTTGACCGATAGAAATACGGTTTTAATTACTCATCTGAAGTTCAACTAAAATCTGCAAACAATTTAATAAAAATTTAGTTCTTTTCTATTTACGTAAATAAATATGTTTTTTTTTTGGAAATAAATTACATATTATTTCGCATTTTTATTTTTCAGATGTAATAAAAAATTTTCTTCTTTTTCCTTATTCGCTACTTTTTTCTTCTATGCCGAATAAATCTTGCTATGTTTCAAATGCATTTCAACTCTCTAAAATTTTCCATAACTAAATTCTTTCCCATGCTAATTAAAATGTTGTAACATTTAAAATTATGGAAAGTATTTGTGACGATATGCTTACGTTTACGTAATGTGTTTATGATTATGTTATGCCTAATTTAATATATATTGCTTATATTTTTCTGGAAACTTTGTCACTTTCAATTTTCCCTATTAGGCAACTAAAAAAATTACATACGGGCACTCCACTTATAAAGTTGTATGTATTTATAAGAAATACTAATATAAATGCTATTTATGTATATATATATAAGGATATTGATTAGATTTTAGAGTAAGCATAATGGCAAAGTTTTCTGTAAATTTTATCGCTTTTAATTTTCCCTCTTAGGGAACAAAGAACCTACATACGAGGAGTTCTCCCACTTATAAAGTTTTAGGTATTTATCAGAAGTACTAATATAAATGCTGTTTATATATATACACAGTCGCAGCGGAAACAGACCCTTTTTAAAATAAAAACGAAAGCTTATTGTTTTGGCAAAATTCATTTATTTTATTCAAAGTAGTCGTCTTCGGCTTTAATACAACGTTGTCACGGTCACTTAACATGTCGAATGAATTTTTAAGTTCATCTTTAGAGATGTCTTTCAAGATCGCTGTCAGCTTTTTAATAGCTTCGACGTCGGCATATCGCCGTCCTTTCATCGGCAAATGTAGTTTGGAGAATAGATCGAAATCCCAGGGGACGAAGTCTAGTGAATATATTAAATGGATGATGGTTAAAAAGCCATTTGTAGTTACGAAATCAGTGGTAAGCGTCGAGCGATAAGACGATGCATTATCATGTAACAAACGCCAGCTACCATTTTCGCGACATTGAGGGCGCACACGACGAATTCTCGCGATTGATGGAATTTTAAGAAAAGAAGGACAAATTTTCAAGGAACACACAATTCCGTCCTGAATTAAATTGAAAAGAGGTGTTTATTTCCAACACGATAATGACTCCAAATACAGTGCTAAACTTTGTAAGGATTATGTGAAATGAAAACTTTGTGGAGGACTTCTTGTAAATATGATTTGACCCATACAATCGCCCGATATGAATCCTATTGCGATGCTGTGGGGTGAGCTCGTCAGAAAAGTGAGAGAACACTGTCCAAAATCGCAGCAATAGCTGTGGGAACACCTTATAATTGCTTAAAACAATAGTCCAGTTGTAACACTTTAAAAACTTGTGTCGAGACTATTTAAAATTTGTAAAGAAGTTATTAAGTGTAAAGGTGGATATTTTGACGAAAGTGCCAATTTTTCTTCATAGAACTAATGATATTATTTTGTTTTATAAGGATATATAGTTTATTTTTACAGTAATTACATTTTTATTGGTATTCACATTGTTTTACCAAAAGTGTACCATTTTTTGTATTTTACCTATAGTGATCCCTCATTTATGGTAGGTAGTGTATTATAGGCATGTATGGATTAATTTATACGTTTACTTACATTCGTACATTAATTGTTAACATTATTATCTATCATTAGTTTTTTATTGATCAAAATTCTAACTCAAAATGAGTTTGAAACGTATATGATACTTTTAAACATATACATATCTCAATTTATAGTTATGCTTTAATCATTATACCAATTCAAATAGTAGTTTTTTTTTTATAAAAGTTGTATTTCCAGATAATAATAATATTCGTTAGATGAGACATACTTTGAATATTGCATAACATATATATATACCTATATATACAAAGGGTACTAGTTTAGCAATATGACACAAAAATGAATCGTAGGAAGCTGCTTGTTGCTGCATTTTCAGACATGTTCTTACGAGCATAGTAGCCGCCGTGTAAAATGCCTGCGATGGCATCGTGGTCACGAAATGAGGTAAGGGCAGTTTTGCGTTATAATTTCGTGCGTGGTTTACACATAGACCAGTGCTTCGAAGAAATCACTTTTGCACTAGGTGATGTTTGTCCACATCGCACAACGATGTTCAGGTGGTATAGAGAATTTCGAAGGGGAAATTTAACTGTGGAGGATGCTGAGAGGCCGGGAAGGCCACGAACGTCAGTTACGGAGGAAAATGTTACTACTGTGAGGAAAATGTTTGGCGAGGAATGGCAAGTGAACTACCAAGAGATAGAGGGTACTTTAGGCCAGAATGCACTAGCAATTCGTTCGATTCGGCATGATTATTTGCACGTGAAGAAACTTTGTTCTCTCTGGGTGGCGCATCGACTGACTGAAGAGCAGATGACACGATGTGTAACTTGGTGCCGGGAGATGCTAAAAAGTTTAATAAGGAACAATCTCGGTATGTGAACAACATCGTGATAGGTGACGAGACTTGGCTGTACTATTTTGATGTGCCGACCAAAGCTCAAAACAAAGTTTGGGTTTTTGATGACGAGGACACACCCGTAGTTGTCTAAAAATCCCGATCTGTAAAGAAGAAAATGATATGAGCCGTATTTTTCAAACCGTGCGGAATTGTGGAACGCATCATTTTGGACACACAGAAGACAGTCACAGCTAAGTGGTACACTGAACAGTGCCTGCCTAAAGTCATTGGATCTATGAAGAACCTGCGGCCAAAGTCAAGAATGGACACCTGGTTCCATCACGATAATGCTCCAGCTCACCGCGCCAAAGCCTGCGCCGAATATTTGACCACAACAGGATTGAAACTTCTCGAGCACCCTCCCTACAGTTCAGATCTGCGACTTGCACTGTTCCCGTATGTGAAAATAAAACTAAAATGGAGGCGGTTTTCCAGTGATGAGGACCTTCTGCGGCCTTGGGAAAACAAGTGTTGCTTTACTCCCTAGTGAAACTTGGTAGAACTGGGTTAAAGATTGGTTTCGGAAGAGAGGTGTATTGAGTGTAGAGGAAATTACTTTGAAAAAATTAAATAAACAAAGCTGTATTGCAAAACTTTCCTAGTACCCTTTGTATATGTATATATATATATATATATATATATATATAAAACAGAGACAAAAATCTCGAGTAGACAAATCAAATAAAAACTCGTAATCTAAACGCAAATATATTTTTTTTGTTTGTTGACAGATATGTAAATAAACATGTACCTTTTATTGACTCTCATGTATACATGTATGTATTATATGTATATAGTGCGAATGCACCCCAGTTTGTAGAATATTGTAACACACATACAGAGAAATTCAGCATATCTAAACATGCGCTGACATTCACGTAAGTAAACACAGATGAGTACACAATACAATAAGTAAATTAACCAAATCAAAAATACTGTGGGTGGTTATCATTCAGTTTTATTAATTCTTGGCGAACAGATTCGGTTACTTTTTGTGATCTAACAAAAGAAATATTTTTAATTAATATTATACTAACATAGCTAATTTGACTTTTATTGCGAAAAATAGTGAATGTTCCCAATATATATTGTTTTGCTGGAACTTGTTCCATTTGATTGACACTCAACTAGAACACCAAATATTAAGTACTTAATTTAGATCTGTCCTTACTTATAATTTAGTGATTCTCAAACTGCGAAGAGCTTTCACACTGAGAGTGAATCGATAGTACTAAATGGAGGACGCGCGCATATGGAATAAATATTAATTTTTGTTTGAAAATTGTTTAATAATTATCAGCGCCTGGCTTGGACCTGTTTTGCGGAGTAAAGTTTTTCGAAAGACGGTTCAATATTTGAAATTGACACTTTCTATTCTTTTACTAGGATAAACTGAAATCTACATTTTGTCTTACAAGCAGCCACCGTAGAAAATACAATTTCGCAAGGGTAGGATGTCGAAAGTGGAAATGGTATACAAAATGCTCTTGTTTTGAATGCAGAAAATTGTTCATCCACTCCTGCCCAAAATCCAATAGTGATTTATTATTAAAGTGTCTTATGATTTCGCCATTTGCCGTGAAATTTATGAAGATTTCTTCCTCGGCAGTCTTGAGGCTTTTGGGAATATTTTGAAGTAGATATATAATCCACTCCTAACTTGCTATAAAGTTATCGTCATCAAAAAGAAACATTTTAAAATTCTTTGCCACCATGGCTAAATGATTTTCAATGGCTACAAAATCAACTTTATTATGCTACTCAGTCTTGTCAGTTTTAACAAATTTATCCACAATTATAAACATTTCTACATTTTCTTGCTTTTCATTTCTGCATTAACTTTATCACTCGTATTCAAGTTATCTGCGTTTGCTCCTTAGAGTTGAAGATTCTAGGTATTTAATTTCTTGAATATGTCGAAGAAGAAACTCAACTTCATCACAAATAAATCTTTTCGAAACATCTCGGTTTGAGATCTATTTTGCTCTTCTGGAAGAATGGATATTTCAGTCCTTAATTAATAAACACGTTGCAAAATTTCCCCAGGTGATAATCATCTTACCTCGCTATAAAACAGTACTGCACCCAAAGTCCTGGAAAAATTCTTGATTTAACGGGTCTGGGTTCCATATAATTTACTACGATTACGACCTTTGTAAGCACGATATTGAGATTAGGAATTATTTCTTTGGAAGGCAGAGCTTCTCTGTGCATCGCAAAATGTGTCCAGACACACTGTGGAAATTTTTCCAAACACAGTATGAGCACTATTGTGCAAATGATGTTGATGTGAGTTCTATTAGTTTGCAACAAAGTAGTTCTTATACTGCCGACATACCATCACGAAGTCGAACGTAGAGAATTAAATGAGCATACTTATTCTCATCTATTGCCTCACGAAGCTAAATTGAAGACAATTTGTCATGCAACTTCTCGAAAAACTGATGCTCTATATCTTCAGCTATCAGCTATGTCACCAATTCGATGAGCAACTCATTTAATAGAAGTATGAACTGCAATTATTTGACAAAATTACCTCCACACATAATTTCTACAACCCCAATCGCAGCTGGCAGAACATTCTTCATGAAAGGTGTAAAGCATTTTATATTTGGCTATTTTATATGAAAGTTTATAAGAGATAAGTAAAGATTTTTCATTCACAGACAAAGCTTTTTTGGTAAATGATTTTCTTCCACGTGGTTTTAACTTTAATTATAAGAATTTTCGGTGTTTGTTAACGTATTTACTATGAAGTGTTACCGAATGTTGTTTAAGTTTATTAGGTTTCACGCTGTCTGTTGCCAAAATTTTTGAGGAAACGGCACAGAAGCCTGTCTTCTCCAAGTATTTTTGAGAATATTTTCTTGATTTTATCTGCGGAGCAACGCTCGTCTGTGTACTGGTCGATGCTTCATTTTCGTCTAGTTTTGAGACACACCCACTTAAAAATTTATCTATGATTCTGTATAAATCTACTGCTACTCGAATACCGACAATTGCAGTCAACACGTAAATTACAACATACACAATCAAGGATCGGCTCCCAGCTGAGGTTATACTATACATGTGTGGTAGCGATAGATGTTCCGGGACGTTCCGGACATATCGAAACTTGCTAAGCCACGAGAATTTCAGATATGGTCGATACAGCATAGCGAGCGATAGAGATGACTTTATCAATCATGGATCGTCGTTAACAAACACAATAAATTTACCCTTTTGTGGTAATGTAATTAAAGCAGCATCATAGTGTGACCTTAGCGTCAAATAGAAACTAATATTACAACAATCACAGCACGATTTCAATAGAAAATTATTCTAAGAGGAGGGCGGCGAAGGTAAAAGTCCGATTAGAATGTTAATGAAAATTGGATCATAAATATTAAAAATTTGAAAAACGCTGCTCTAATTAATAGAAACAGATAGTATTCAAGTAATTTTATAAGACGTACGAGGGTAGCCATTTATATTTCGGGAACTGGCAGCACTGTTAGTGTTGCCTCCGATCTGATGATTGCATCGTGAAGTTTGTCATTTTCGACAATATATTTACCTTGACAGTTTTATTATTCGGTCGCTATTTCTTTTATTAACAGTAACTTGAACATTTTATGTCAGCGAAAGAATGTAATTAACTCGGGAACCCTTTCGTGGAATTACTTTTCATAACTTTCGGCGTGGATTATCTCAACAAAAATGCATTGGCGAGCTGAATTCTTTACATGGTGATGGAGCACCATCGAAAACAACAGTATATCGTTGGTATAGCGAAATCAAAACTGGACGGCGTTCTTTGGACGATAAATTTCGTGAAGGTTGTCCCACAAATATTGTTATGTGGTGTCAATGCAGTGTCTAAATTGATAATGCAACTCCGTCATGTGAAATACCGTGAGATCGAGGCATCTCTAGGTATTAGTAACACTAGCGTGCATAAGAGCCTGCATGAACATTTAGCCGTTAAGAAGTTGTGTTCACATTGGGTACCACATAATTTGACAACCGCTCAAAAAAGGACTCGCGTCGATTGTTGCCAAGAAGTGCACGAGAAATACAATCGCGGTGCTTCAAAGAACATTTGTAAAGCCCGATAGTAAACAACAGTCGACTGTGTGGCTATTCCAAAATGATCCCAAACCAAAAAAAGTTGTTCGCGCTAGAAGCACATCAAAACAAATCGTCGCTTGTTTTTTTCGGAAAAACCGGTCACGTTGCAACCGTGCCTTTAGAGAGTTGTAGAACGGTCAATTCCGAATGGCACACAACTACTTGTTTGCCAAAATTTTTTGAATAAATAAGGAAAACAAACCGAAAACGATACATCATTCTCCACCATGTTAATGCGAGCTCTGATGGGTCGGTTCGAACAATTGAATATTTGACAGGGCAAAACATTGAAATGATGAGCCATCCGCCGTACAGCCCAGATCTGGCACTCTTTGATTTCTTTTTGTGCCCACACGTGAAAAATAAACTTCGTGGTCAACGGTTTTCTACGCTGGAAAGGGGAGTTGAAGCGTTCAAAACTCATATTTCGGAGATACCACCTTCACAGTGGCAACAATGCTTTTCAGATTGGTTTAAACGAATGCAAAAGTGCATTGCTTTACAAGGAGAATATTTTGAAAGGCAATAGAGCTATTTTCGAAGATAAATTTTTTTTGTTTGCTGTTCCCGAAATATAAACGGCTACCCTCGCATATACATACATATAGTAGCTATATTTCTATTACGTATGTATAAGCTTCGTACCATTAATAAGATAATAATTTTTAATCACTTTCAATGTAGTTTATAGCAACATTATAGAATAAACTTTTCTTTAAATAACATATCCATCCTTAGGTAAGACTAGCACTAGAAATCATCAGTCGAGAATACTTTTAATTACACTACAAAGTCATTTACCGTCTTAGTCAATTACCGCTCTGATAACCAAGAAACAGATGACATCCACGCACCGTAATTAGGTTGTAAGTTCGAGTCTCCCTTGAGAACATACATTTTCAAGGACAAGTTTACTTAGTAATTAGCTGCGGTACTCTGTGGAGCCACATTTAATTAACTAATACGCAGAAAGTAAGGTATTATAAATTAATTACGCAATTATTGATTTAAAATGTATAGCTTAAGCGATACTTTTTATATTTTGCGTACAATCTTGTAATTTATTGGAATATTTTTAGATTAAAAGTCTACAAGTATCGGAAATTGTAAATACTACTACAAATTGATGAACTATCTGCAAAATAAATGTATAAATGCACATAGTTTCTACACAAATACTGCATTATCTACATATTACTTTTCAATTCTGATTGTCCTTTTTAAGTATAACGTATAATATGTAACGTTTATTTCGTGTATATTTTTTCAATTTATAGCAGCATTTGGAATTCCAATTAATGATAAATTGTTAATGTAAAAATTGTAGTCTGCTTTTGCATTTTGTGCCACTACTGATTTTATTTCACAGATGTATTTATTAAGATAAATCATATGGTAGTTGTGTCCCATTTATGAAATGTCTGGCGATGACATTCTTTTTTCCTTTACAGATATTTATGTACATAGAACGTTACTGGCTGGAGGGATAGCTTCAGCCCGACGAGCATCAAAATCCAAGTTACGCCACATCTAATATTGTTTTCGAAAGATATCAAAATTATAAAATTAATTGTCCTTGAATAAATTCCATACTGAATCAATCTATAATCTACTCTAATCAATCTCCCTCTTACCTTTGCGGTTCCTGATATTTCTTCTGTTTGCTGTTTCGGCTTTCGATTTGACGAAGTAGCTTGGTTTAGAAAAAAATTTGTAAAATTGAGAATTTTATTAAATCCTCTTCAACAATCGCGGTCGCATGATTCAGGGCTTTAGCAAGCAGCACATCAACTCCAGAAAATACCAAACCGAGAAAACATATATGTATATATATATATATATACATATATATGTACATAGACAGTCTGCTTTAACTTCTTTTAAATAAAAACGAAAGCCTATTATTTTGATAAAATTCATTTATTTTATTCAAAGTAGTCGCTTTCGGCTTCAATTCAATTTTTACCAGTTTTTATAACGTTTTGCACGGTCAATTAACATGTCGAATGAATTTTTAAGCCCATCTGCAGAGATGTCTTTCAAGATCGCTGTCAACGCCTTTTTAATGGCTTCGACATCGTCATAACGCTGTCCTTTCATCGGGAAATATAGTTTTTAGAGGATAGTTAGAAACCACAGAGTACCTAATGCGGAGAATACGATGAACGGCTAATGGTTAAAATGCCATTCGTAGTAAGAAAATCAGTGATAAGTGTCGAGCGATGAGACGGTGTGTTATCATGCAACAAATGCCAGCTATCATATTCATGATATTGAAGACGAACACGACGAATACGCGCCAAAAGAGGCTTCATGACACCACGGTAATATACAGCATTGACTGATTAACTAGTTGGTACAAACTCTTTATGCACTATGCTGAATCATAAAAACAAATGAATATTGTCTTCACTTCTCCAAACGGCTTTTTTTCGGTAGTGAGAATGACACATAGGTGGCGCTCTAATTGGTAAAACAAATGCACTGTAATTTAGGTTGCCTATTTATATGTTTACATTCCGATATTTAGATAAATCGGTTGACTAGTTTATTTTTGACAGCTGACTGAAGAAGAAGCAACACGTCGTTTTGATAAAATGAAAAAAGCAGAGTATCGTGCGGTGTTTAAATACTTCGTAATGAAGGGTACGAAAGCTACCGAAATAAAAGATGAGTTACGGGAAACATTAGGTGAATCTGCTCTATCATCCGCCATAATAAGTAGATGGGTAAATGAATTTAAACGTGGTAGAACAAGCTGTGTTGATGAAGCGCGCTCTGGAGCACCCAAAATCGTGACTTCTAAGGAAATAATTATAAAAATCCATAATATTATTGCGGAAGATCGACGACTCAAAGTGGGAGAGATAGCAGACATGGTAAACATTTCAACAGAACGCATACACCACATTCCACACTTTAACGAAAGAATTGGGTCTTACCAAGCTTTCGGCAAGATGGGTGCCGCGATTGCTTACGACTGATCAAAAGTTCACTCGTTTGCGCATTTCCAATGAGTGTTTGGACCTTTATAAGCGGAATCCGGTTGATTTTTGTAGGCGATTTGTTACTTGCGATGAAACTTGGATACACTACAGTACACCCGAAACTAAACAACAGTCGGAACAATGGTTAGAACGTGGTTATGCACCTCCAAAGAAAGCGAAAACCACTTTATCGGCAAACAAGGTGATGGCATCAATTTTTTGGGATTTAAAGGGCATTTTGCTCATTGATTACCAAAGGTGCCACAATAAACGGACAATATTATGCAGAACTTCTACAAAAATTAAATGTTGAGATTCGTGCTAAACAGCCAGGAATGGCAAAGAAAAAATTCTGTTTCACCAAGACAACGCTCCCTCGCATGCCAGCACAGTTGCGATGTCCAAAATCCACGAGTTGCATTTCCAATTAGTACCACATGCGCCTTATTCGCCGGATCTAGCCCCTATCGACTTCCACCTTTTTCCAAAATTGAAAACGGCACTAAGTGGAAAGAAATTTTCATCTAGCGACGAGCTTATCATCTTCGTAAATGGGTATTTTGCAAGTCTTCCGGAATCGCATTTTAGAGATGGCATAAGGGCATTGGAGCACCGTTGGAATAAATGTATTGCTCTTTTAGGAGAATATATTGAAAAATAAAAATTATTTTGTATTTAAAAAATTCGTTTTTCTTTTCCATTCTCACTACTTGTCAAACTACCCTCGTAATATGTAATAAAACAATGTATTAATCAGTATCACGAAAAGATTTCCGTTACAACTTTGGAAAGTTTGATTGCTAATATGGAAGAAACAGATTTCATGCCAATTTATTTCCTAGACTTGCTTCCCAGACACTTAAGATTTCATAAACTTTTTTGGTCAAATAATCGTGTGTTTAAATATGCATTTATAAACATACGGGCTTATTTCACTACAATTTTTATCGTTAAAAATGAGAATAAAAATATTAGATTCTAACCTTATCCAAAATTAATTACTTTCCACAAATATATAGAACAAAACCTATCAAATTGTCATACTGTGCTTTTATTACAAATCTAATTGGAGCATACCTGAATTAATAAAACTATTTTATTACAATATAGTTTATAATATGTGCAGCTTTCTGTCAAATATTTCGATGCTACTATTGAAAAGAAATTAATTTTACATTTACCATATGTATGAAAGGAATTCTTGTTTACTACTCCACCAAAAAAAAATGCATTTATATTACAAGACTCTATATAAGGTTATAAATTTAAAATCGAATAAGAAATTACTCTAAGGCATGTATGAAGAAAATAAAATGACACTAATATACCCTGTCCAATAAATTTTCCTGTTGCAATTGTTGACATTGTAACCATTTTGTAGCATTCAATAGCTTTATGATGGCAAAGTTAATAAATGCTGAAGAAATTACATTAAAGGATGCTTATGAGTTTTTGACTGTATGCTATATAATACTAAAATATATCTATTTATAAAATAAGTATTTTAACAACTTGTTCCAATAATCTGTCTTTCTCTTCTTGAGTTGCCCCCAAAGAAAGCATAAAACTAAGTATTTATCATGTTGACGTTGTTATATTTCGATATGTTTATTTATTTATATTTACATGTATAACGCACGATCAAATATATTTGTATAATATATTGGTAACATTCAACATTATATATTGTCGATACATTCTTGGACATAACAACTAATTAAGAGCACTAAAGCATACAACATTTATACAAGCGTTGCACAACGTTTGTAAGCATAATAATCAGATTCAGCTAAACATTAACAAATGTGCTGTTCTCTCTTTTAGCAGAAGTGACACTCCGATTCACTATGACTATAATGTTCGTCAATATACTATATCTAGAGTACACAACTTCAAAAGTCTTGGAGTTTTGTTCAGCTCGCACCTTAGCTTTTCTAAGCATATACATGTAACATAACTACATCAGCTTCCAGAAGTCTAGGGTATCCTAATTCGGTCCTGCAAGGGTTTTAGTAACCTGCACACTTTGAAGGATTCTCTAATGTCCTCTTCTCCGCACCCAAATGAAATACGCTTCAGTAGTGTGGTTCCCGCATTATCATTACCAGCAGGTACTCCTGGAACGTGCTCAGAAAAGATTTATAAAATATCTATCTTATAGGATTGAAGGACATTATCCTGCTTTTGGTACGACATATGAAGATCTACTACATGCTAGACATAATTTCGAATCTCTTTGTATACGCAGAGAGCGCTAGTGATGGTGTTCTTTTTAAATTAATAAATAATTTTATTGATTCTATTGAGCTATTGTCTCAAATTGGTTTCCTCGTACCTAGGTTTGACACTAAATTGGGTAACTTTCTCAATACCTTGGACAAGAACCAATGTTTTTTACGAGGCTCCACTGGTACATATGTGCAGAAATGCTAATGGATTATACTTGGATCCCTTTCATTAATCAACATTTATTGTAAATTTAGTTTTAAAATGACTTACATTACCTTGTGTTTATAATTTTTGATAATTAGTTTCTTATTTTCTTTTTTGTATTAAATTAACTGCACCTATTATTATTCTTAATTTTAGTAATATGTACTGTAATTTGATTTATCTGTTAGGCACTAAAGATTGTTATTATTATTATTATAATCATATTTCTCGTGTTTTAAAACTCTAAACGCGAAGTCAGCGACGACCAACCTGGGTTTCGTAGGCCATACATATGTGATCACTTCAAATAGAAGAATTTTACTTAATTTTATGTTCATGATATGAAACTTAAATTATCCTGTATATATAGTTAACAACATTGGTCTGCGGCCTAGCATTTTTCAAATTCGACCCACCGAACAAAAAGTTGTCTGCCGCTGCTCTATATCGTTTACCTTGGATAATTGTACTATTATAAGATTGACAAACATGTATTTCCATTGTAGTAAATGGCCTTTTATATTACTGCCAAGAACAGAAACCTTTGCCTCACCGAAAAGTGGTACTTTTGTTAATACTTTTTTAGTGTGCAAAAAATATAGAAAACGAAAGTTAACGGGAAGGAAAAGAAGAAGAAGACTGAAATCATTGAAGAGTCAAGGCGGTGAGTAGATAAATATGACAAAAGTCGCAAGACACAGAACTAAGCAAAGCGAAACTCACTTCAAAATTATCTACACTCAATAGACAGCATATCGAATAATGTAATGTAATATTCCTTTGATATTCAATGCAAGGTTAAACGGAAGTGATTGCGTTGTCTCTCCATCAACTAAACTTCGCCTTATGATTTTGAATTGATATTATATAATTTTCAATTTAATAAATAAACTTGTTTTGTTAGCATGATTGAAAATAAAGGCGGCATTATTACGTTATTATTATGTTCTGTGGAAAGGCTATAATTTGTTGCGATTAAAAGATTGTAATTATATCGTTAAAAACGTAAATAAACTATAGTTTAAGGACCTAGATTATAAACTTATTGCCATTTAATAACCATATTAAGACAGATGTATCGATTCGTGTGTTTTAAGACTTCGAATCTGCGAACATCATCCTGCCCGAGCAAATTAAAAACTCGTTAGCGCTCGTGGACGTTTATAGGTTATAAATAAACGGAAGCTAATTTCGAAACTGTAAGTGAATGCATTATTGTTATTGTGCGAAAAGAACTCTCCTCTCTCGCACAAAGGAACAACGTAAGCTCTCTAGTGAAAATAATTTTCAAGCAAACCGTTCATTGTATATAACAGCATTAGTGTGTGTGTGTATGAGTATGTATTTTTAATGGTGGAAACGTAAACATACGAGCGTTCAAAGAACGTTAACAGTAAGATTATTATCTAATGTTTTAAGTACAATTAAGCGCACAATATGTATACTACGATGTGCTATTGATATTTTGTAACTTTATTGTGTTTGGTGCTTCGATGGAATCAGAATGGTGTGGCAGATGCGTGTGAACGTATACACTACCGTCTAAAAGTAAATAAAAAAAATATATAAAAATACTACAATTAACCTATGGAAACTAGCGATCATGCGTTTGATTTCGACAATAGCTAACACAAGATTTTTAAATTTCTTGCTGATGAGTTACGTCAAGGTTTCACTAAATATTTCTGCATTGACATCACTTACTAATCTGTTCAAAAATAGGGTACTAGTATTTGTTTAATTGCCGTCTACTCTTATAATTGTAGTACAATCTTCTTGCAGGTTCGTCGTGTTGTAGTTTCTATCAATGTATCGCTGTTCATACTGCAAGATTCTTTAAGATATGCTATTAGACTGATTCTCTACGTTGTCATTCTTCCTTATATATTACATGTCTTCGAATCATCGGTAATGTATGTAGTGCTCTATTGGTCATGACGGATTTTCGTATTGCTGAATATATAATTATTCTTACGGTTTAAGTTTAGAAGCTTCTCTACCTCGATGGCTTCTCTGGCGAATTTTCTGTGGTGGTCGTTGGTAGTAATTAATACTTTCGCTTCCTCAAAGCTCTCTTTAAGTTAGTTCTCATAAACGTGCTCTGCAACTTCCTTTTGTTCGTGACAATTTGTCCTTTGCTCCAGAAAAATTATGTTGACTGGCGGGTAAAATAATAAACCATACTTTTACATTATTCTTTATAAATATCTTTCCTATATATATATATATATATATATATATATATATATATATATATATATATCAGTTTAGCTGGCTTCGTTTCACCTGAGGACGTTTCCATTTTGGGTTTCTTCTTATTTCTGTATTGCAATCCACTCTTCTCCAGCGCTTTCCTGGCGTGCTGTTTTTCTTCCTTCAAATGTCGTTATTAGCATTTTTAAAAGCAAGATCTCTCTTCCCCTTAGGATGAGAGGTTACATGCAAGTATGTATTTGTCAGTATGGGTTTTCTTCCTGTCTATTCCATGTGGTTTTTACCCGACTGTGGCTGGGGAAAGGTGTAACGCGTGACGTGAATTAGCTGAAGAAGTGTATGCTCATTATGACCATTGACATTGTGGAGATTTACCCGATGTAATCTGGGCTTATCTCAAAAAACAACAAGCAATAGTGTCATCGAAATAATAAATATTATAGCAGATGACTTGCTTACACTTGAAAGGCACTACACCATTCGTTTCTAAAGCATATATTTGTAAACGGTGGTAAAATTTATAATTTGGTGAGGACAAATTCAAAATTTTGTTCATCCCAAACCTACCATATACTTCTGCTACCCTAACATTGGCAGTATAGTAATATTATGTTGAGGATATTAGCTGGAAAAAAACTGACAAGTTGAAAAGTAAAAGTTAACTTACAAAATTCTTATTCGGAACACCATACTAAATCTGAATGCCCATGTCTTAATTTATTAATGTAATTCTAACCATTCTATTTCGTTCTAAGCTGAAGAAAAATGGATCTATTATGTTAATTCTTTCAGTTTAGTATTAAAAGGGTGTATTACATTCGGTAGTAATTACGTTATTGGAAGTCAATACATTGGAAATAAACTTTCCATACTTAAACGATAAATTAAATGTATGTTTAAATATCATAAGGCGAAAATATGAAGCATTAAATTTGTTAATATAATTTTCAACTTTGTATTCAGTTATAGACTCAAGAAAAAATATTTGCTACACGAATGATATATTATACTTATTTTATGGTACATCCACTCTCAGATGTTGGCTAAAAACTTAAATCTTAAGTACTATTAACAATAAATAAAAAAGGTCAACAAATACCCGATTAAAAAGTGTTTACGACACGTTTTGGTAGTACAATAAATTTATCTGTTTACATTCTTTCATTTTATTATATGTATATGAAAGACATGTCCACTACGAATTATGTCGTCAAAAATTTATCACAATGTCCTATATTGGTTCGTTGTTACTCCTTTTCTTCTTAAGATGAAGTACAGAAAGGTGATATTTTTGTAGCACGTAGTTCAATGGAGAATACTTGATGTCTATAACATTTAATTAATCATTGTTAGTTCTAACAATTAGTAGTAATAATCATGAATTATAAAGATCTCTTAAAAACTACGAAAAGCTATTTCGTTTTAATTTTGACCATTTAAAATATTAGCGATGAACTTCTTTATAAATTGCAAATGTAAATAGTCAACATAGCATAGCTTCAACCAAGCGGACACACATACATACATAGACGCACAGGTTATACACGTTTGTGTCCTCTCTACATTCAGTCTGCAGACTATTTGTGTTCTACAATGACGAACATGTACGGGATTTCAATGCAGCAATAAATCTGTATTAAACGCTATACGGACCTAACTATGGACTGTAAAATTTATCTGACATTTGCGAAGGTGACCTTGCCATGCCAGTCCAACAGTAGCTAAGGCAACAGTATACACACACACAATTATATACATATATATGTTTGTGCATATGTATATCATCAAAGTATATAAACACAATACATTTACATGTAAGTTTATATGTATTGTAGATATGTATGTTGATGTGTAAGACAAGCCGTACAATGTATTCAAAATGTGTTATATTTGAGGTCGGTTAGTGGCTCATCTCGCTCAATTACCGATTCACACAGTGAACCGACCGGCAATGCTGATGACATTACGTAAAACGTCCATTGAACGAACAGAGTAGCAAGTTGAGATACTTATATATGCTTGCTTTCGTCTCTTTTGAACTTGAAACTGTTGGGGGTTCGTACGCAAGAGAATTTGTTGAATTTACCGATAACCATATGGTCGCTTTTTCGCATGCAAAATAAGTATAGAATCATTACAAGTACCTGCATATGTTAATCATTCATTTATTGAAATGAGTTGAATAAACTTTTCGAAAAATATATATACTTTGTCATGTAATTGAACAATAATTTCTCGTTATATATATATATATATATATATATATATATATATATATATATATAATATATTAATAACAGTTAAAATAATGAAAAATCTATATTGATTCAAATTAGTATCGTTATATTTATATTAATATTTCCTCAGTAATATACAGAGTGTCATCAAAAAGAAATCGGAGTAATTTAGAAAAAAGTGTTCGGAAAAAAATTAATTATATAACTTTCGATACAGTGCAGAGCACCTACCTTAGAAGTAATTGGCAGCATTTATAAAATCTATGAAAAGCATGAAAAAGGTTATCAACGGGACTAAATGTTAAAATCATTGTAACTCGAGCTTGAATCGTATGATCAATCTCAAGGCTCCATTTACGTGAAATTTAAGTTTCAGGGACAGGAAAAAGTCAGGTGAAGATAAATCTGATAAATAAGGAGGCAAACGGACAGATTTTAAAATCAAAAAAATTTGGACAATGACACTAAAATAACCCGAAGAACAGTGCAAAAGAGATCAAACCCATATTTTGTGGAACGGTCTTGTAATTCGCTTCAGTGGTTGGCCCATGACGTTTATAAAACATGTATAAAGCATTGATTGTGATACCAGAAACAACGATTATTTAAAGTCAGAATTGCTTCCTGTATATTCACCGAATCATTCAGTCATTTTTCGTGGCTCTCTGTGGGAAGGTATGGCACCAAACCAATATTTGGTAGAACGGTCTTGTAATTCCCTTCAATGGTTGACTCATGATATTTTTAAAATACAAAGCATTAATTGAGATACCAGAAAGAACGAATATTTCAAGTCAGAATTGCTTCCTCTGGATTCGCCGAACCATTCTGTAATTTTTTGTAGTCCTCTGTGGCAAGGTATGGCATCACTTTCATGCAAAACTTTCTCTTGTTTAACTTTTCAAACAGAATTGTGGCAAGTCACACATTATTTGTTGTTAAGAGAAAACAAGAGGATGCACGCATTTCACATTTTTGTCATGAATGCTTGTTTTTAGACTCTGGTTTCGGATTATTTATAGAAATGCACAACCTCTTCCATAGTATGAAAACCATTCACAAACTTGTTTTCTACGCGAGTGTTTTTATTCAAAAAATAAAATCCAATTGCTGCACGTTGCTCTACTTTGTTTTGTTATCTTGATGGGACAAGAAAATTATAAACACCGTACGATTATTATTCGCGAATTACCGCGTAAAATAAATGTGATATGATAGGTTTACTTTATAATAAACTAAACCAGTAAATGCTATAAGATGGTGTCATGAATATTTTAATTATCGAGTAGTTCTTTTTGCTGATTGTTAAGAAATACAATTATTCGTTATAATGGACTGACATTAAACAGGCCGAGAACCTCTAACAGAAGACTATATTTAAAGAAAAGTAACAACTGAAAAGTGGAAATAGATGAATGTTATACTGTGATTAACAATCAGAATCTTAAATATTTTAAGCTTCAGTTCATTTTTATTATCAGTACTTGTATTGTTCGTTACTATCATTGAAAATATTTTCATCCACAATTTGATATCCTAGGCAGTTGATCTTAGTGCTTTATACTACTTAATAATTCAACCTTTTTCGTTCTCAATAGTCAATCACACTAAATAATTAAATTTCTTTTGGATAAAAGGTATAAAATATATAGTTTTTATTATAAGCTTTATGTTAAAAATTTTAGGTACTTTTATTTTATAGTTATTTTTTGAAACAATAAAATGTGAAAGGTATACAGAAATTTTTTTCAACTATTTTAGAATGCAAATATTTATTTAATAATTTTCACTTAATAAATTGACTTCGCCTCCTACACTATAGTTTTTCTTGACACATTGGACGCTTTTGGTCATTTTAATGCCAAAAAGGAAAAGAAGTACTGACCGAAATTTCATCAAGATAGCGTGTTGATGTTGCTTCTTTTATCACGACTACTTTTTGTGTTGTTTTCTCTTAATTCTCCTAGTTTTCCTGTACCTCCATAAGCATGCTAGCTCATATACGCACTGATCTCAATGCCCTGAATATCAATCGAAATTAGAATAAAGAAGAACCAAATTTTAGCAGTGATGTTCAGTCATTCTCAACAATGGAAAATTTAAATTGGTCGAATATCGGATCAAGATTATAAGCGTCCTGCTAAATGAATGAGAATTAAATATTAAAGAGCTGTTAAATAAGATGAATGCAGCGATTGCTAACATTCGATCAAAAACTTCGAAGTCAATCCAAGGCAGCTATTTGGGTTCTTCCGATATAACTCCTACGAGTTTTCGCACTGCTTTATAACTTCTGATGAGAATTCATCACTATACATCCGAGATAAAATAATAACGTAAACAATGGCATTAAAATAATATAAACAATCTTGATGGTAGTTCGCATGTGTCAAAGAAAGTAAAAATACTACCATCATTGGAGAGGGTAATGGCTACTTCCTTGCTTTTTTGAAATACATATGTGTGTTGTAGAACTCGTTGTTTACTTTAGAAAGAAAGAACCACCACAGGAGTAAGTGAGTTATGTTAGGTATTCAAATTGGAAACGATCGGCGAAATTGTTTGATCGTACTCGGTGCTACCAAATAATTAAGAATTTTTGGAAAGAAAAAATTTGATCTTATTGTATAATGTTCGTGTATGAATAATTTTATAATTATGTACAAAATTTTAATCAATTTGCATCACCTTCATATTAGGAAATCGTTTAGCCTATATATTACAACCAAAGAAAGAACAAAGCATGAATTGTGGACAAATAAAAACATGTTTGGTAATAAGACAAGTACATATTGCGATATATACAGACGTAAATATATGAGTTATAAATAGAAAATATATACAATGCAAACTTAAAATGAGATAAAGTAAACAGATAGTTATAAACTTATCACAATAATTTTATTCGTACATATCCCAGCCTCTAACAAACTTTGTAAGAAAAATTTAATGAAAAGTATTAGTTCTTAAAGTAATCTTTTTTTAGTAATTGGTAAACGTATTCGATACATTGCTCATAGATTCCCATATTTACTTTTACACCGTCTGAATACAATATTTTTACCAGTATATATTCGCTCTTTTTTAGAATTTTGTCTTTCGTTTTGCGCTTTTAGCGTCATTGAAGGTGACTACATTTATTACTATTTAGAATTTTCAATTTTCATTGTTACAGCATTTTTATTTTTATTTTTAACCACCAGGGGGGAAGTAGGCGCATGCGCGCAGTGAACGAAAATGAATAATGTAATGTCAATGTAGCAAGTGTTATTATTACCATTGAAACCTAAATATTAAATATACCTCATAAGTAAGACTAGTTATTCATTTACACCAATGTGAACCTCGAAGAAAACAAATACAGTCCACTCAGCGATTACATACACACGAACATATTTTTGGTCCTTCGAGCCGGATACATCAGCAAAAAAAACAACGACACGTACATACGATCACGATAAAGAAGCAGCAAAAAACATTGGTGAGTCCTTTTTTCCTTACATATTTAATATCATCATATAAAATTCAATCTGAATCGAGCAATCTTATTCATAAAATAAATACACTCATTTACGTATATATACAAAACACAAAATGACAGAAGAAGACGAGATAAGAGAATTAAGACAAAGTCGGGGTATATTAAAAGGCCATTTAACGAGATTCAAACATTTTTTAGAAAGCAGTGACAACATAAATGATCAATACCTAGTTAAATTAAGGTTAGAAAAACTTGAAAAACATTTCGAAACATTCGAAGAGGTGCAAACGAAGTTAGAAATCATTGATATAACAGAAGAAGCGGAGCGGCAAGAAATAGAAGATAGTTTTTTTGAGCTTATCAGCAAGGCTAGATCAATTATTAATGCAAATACACAAAGTGTTAATCAAAACAGTACAAGTTCAATTTCATCAAATACTAATAATACGGGTGATCCGACAGCAAATTTAAGATTGCCAACAATCAGTTTACCTGTATTTGTGGGAAATTACGATGGTTGGTTACCGTTCCATGACGCTTTTAAACAACTTATTCATGATAATGTGAATTTAACAGATATTCAAAAATTTTACTATTTGAAATCTTGTCTAAAAAATGAGGCGTTACGGTTAGTGCAAGCGTATGTAATTTCATCAGACAACTATGCAATTGTATGGGAATTACTTAAAAAACGATATGAAAACAAACGTATTATAATTAATAATCATCTCAAACAGCTGTTCGAATTACCATCGGTAACAAAAGACTCGCCTGTATTATTGAGACAACTAACTGACACAGTTTATTATCATGTATCAGCTTTAAACAAGTTGCAACTACCAACAAAAGAATGGGATGTATTATTAATATATATAATTACATCAAAATTAGACGCAATAACTAATCGCGAATGGGAAAATTCTCTAGACGACAAAGGGTCTATACCAACTTTTGATGAGTTAAGTAAGTTTTTAAACAAAAAATGCTTTACATTAGAGACAACAAGCAAAAAATACCCTCAAAGCACACAAAATTCGCGTTCACCAAGTTTTATTAAAAACCAATCGAGCAATTATAACAAAGATTATAAGTACACATATGCAGAACAAAACTTTGCCATGACGGAATACAATCAGGACCGGAGTTGCCAATATTGTAAACAAAATCATTACATTTATGCATGTCCGGAATTTATGAAGTTAAACGCGAAAAAAAAATACAATCAAGTAAAAAGGTTGTATTTATGTACCAATTGTTTACGTTCAGGGCATTCACAGCGAGATTGCAGGTCAGGAAAATGCAAAAAATGCGGGTTGGCTCACAATACTTTATTACATAATCAAGAATATCGTAAACGCTTTAATACACATTCAACAAATTCAGATCAAAATAATGATACAAATTTACAAAACGAAACGGAGTCAAATGAACTTGCTATTCAAACCAATAGCTCACATACACGAAACAAAACGCACACGCATGGATCCACAGAACTTTGCCATTTGAGTGCAACAGCAAATATTGACCAAAGGAAATCAGAAAATCAACAATCACTTCAAATTGCACATAGTAGTTCAAATCGTAATTTAGTTTTACTTTCAACGGCGCAAATCTTAATTTATGATGACCAAGGAAGAGCCCATACATGTAGAGCATTATTAGATTCAGGGAGTCAGAGCAATATAATGACAAATTCATTGTGTACTAAACTAAGGTTAAAACACGAAGATATTCATATTCCAATAGCAGGGATAAATCAGAAATTAACCACAGTTACCCAGAAAACAAAAACAATTATCGAATCACGGGACAACAAGTTTAAGGCAACTTTAACATTTTTAATTTTACCAACTATCACCGAGAATTTGCCACCCGTTGGATTTGATAAATATACATTAGATTATCCAAAAGACATCATGTTAGCTGATCCTAATTTTGATAAATCAGGTACCATAGATATCTTAATAGGTGCAAGCTTATTTTATGAATTACTTCTTGCTAATCAGTATAAACTAGGAGAAAATAAACCTGTATTTCAAGAAACGCTTTTAGGCTGGGTAGTTACGGGTAATATTAACATACCATCGAAGGCAAGCAAAAAACGAATTTGCAATTTTACAACAGAAATTTCAAATGAAACTCTAGATGAGAATTTGACAAGATTCTGGCAGTTAGAAGAAATTCCACAGAAACGTTTTTTATCACCTACTGAACAACTGTGTGAGCAACATTTTTCTGAAACCACAACGCGAGACGCAAATGGACGTTTTGTGGTCAGATTGCCCTTTTTAGAAAAGATTGCTAATTTAGGGAACTCAAAGGCGATGGCATTCAAACGATTTTATTCATTGGAAGCTAAATTTCGCAAGGACACAACCTTAAAGGCTAATTATGTAGAATTCATGAATGAATACGAACAACTAAACCACATGACGAGGCAACAACGCGTCAATGTAGAAACTGAACAAATGCAACCGTCATATATATTACCACATCATGCAGTATTCAAATCAAGTAGTACTACTACCAAATGCAGAGTAGTATTCGATGCATCGGCAAAAACAGATTTGAACATTTCATTAAACGATACATTATTGATAGGACCCACAGTACAGGATGATTTATTTGCTATAGTCTTACGATTAAGATTGCATAGTTTTGTACTTAGTGCAGACATACAAATGATGTACCGGCAAATATTGATTCATCCAGATGATCGTAAATATCAACAGATCTTGTGGAGAGCTAATGATGATCAAGCAATACATTTATATAATTTAAATACAGTCACATATGGTACAGCAAGTGCACCTTATTTGGCAACAAGAGTACTCAGACAATTAGCCGTGGATTGTCAAGATAAATATCCACGTACCTGTGAACTAATTAGAAATTCATTTTACATGGACGACTTACTCGTTAGTGTGAATTCCAGAGTGGAGGCATTAGAAATATACAAGGAAATGTCTTATATATTAGGAACAGCAGGATTCCATTTAAGAAAATGGTCTTCAAATGATAAGGAGATTTTAAACAAAATAGCAGAAGATAGCAACAACACAGAGACAATTATTGAAATTCGTGATAATAGAGACTTGAAAACCCTGGGACTCTCATGGATTTCAGAACCAGATACACTAAATTATGCAATAAATTTAGAAATTAAACATACATATGTTACAAAAAGATTAGTTTTAGCTACCATTTCTAGAATCTTTGACCCACTTGGATTAATAGGTCCCGCAATAATAAGAGCAAAATTATTTATGCAACAGTTATGGAAGCTACAAATCGCATGGGACGAAGAACTAGATCCGGAATTGGGAAAACTTTGGTTAACATTTCTAGAAGAGATGCAGCACATAAATCAAGTCATTATTAAAAGGCAAGTATTATGTTACCAACCAGAATTTATTGAATTGCATGGATTTTGTGATTCGTCGGAAAGAGCTTACGGAGCATGTATTTATTTAATATCAGGAAATGCTAAAGGTGAAAAATGTTCCAATCTCTTATGTGCTAAGTCCAAGGTGGCTCCACAGAAAAAATGTACGCTACCACGATTAGAACTGTTAGCAGCAGTATTACTAGCAAAATTAGTAGATGTTATAAGACGTACATTGAACATTCAATTAACCCAGACAATACTTTACAGTGATTCCACGATTGTTTTGGCATGGTTACAAATTGACCCGTGTCAGTTGAAAACGTTTGTAGCTAATCGTGTAACAACCATAAGAGAATTATCGAATGTAACCGAATGGAAACACGTTCCTTCAGAACTTAATCCCGCAGATATTATTTCCAGAGGTCTTAATGCTTTGGAGATACAGGATTCAAAACTTTGGTGGCATGGACCAGATTTTATAATAACCAATGATTTAAATCACGAACAAGATATGATAGATTTTGAATTCTTACCTGACACTAAGAAATCAGTAATTAGTTTAGCAGCTGTTGATAAACCCAATGGTGACCTATTTAACAAATATTCGAGTTTAAGCAATTTACAACGTATAGTTGCCTATTGTATGCGATTTAAACGTGCGACACTAGATAAAGCAAGGTTTAAATCACAGAAACTTTCATCAGATGAATTAGAATGCTCATTGAAAAGAATAGTTAAGTTAACTCAACAGGAGGTATTTGCTAATGAGATTTATTCGTTATCACATAAACGAGCATTGAAACCTAGTAGTAAAATATTGAATTTGAATCCATTTCTAGATGAAGTCGGATTATTACGCGTCGGCGGAAGATTAAGGCATTCCAATTTAGACTTCGCTCAAAAACATCCAATTATAATACCTAAAAATCATAAATTAACAAAATTGATTATCACAAAATACCACTGGGAACATTTACACGCTGGTGCACAAAATTTATTATCCATAATAAGATTAGAATTCTGGCCTCTCAATGGCAAATCAACAGTTAAGGGAGTTCTCCGAACTTGCACCAAATGTTTTAAGATTAATCCAAAACCTACTAAATTCCTAATGGGTGATTTACCCAGCTCACGGGTATTGCCCTGCAGGCCTTTCTCAAAATGCGGCGTAGATTACGCTGGTCCTATTTTAATCAAGGACAGAAGCTTACGAAATGCAAGGCTAGTCAAGGCATACCTTTGCATATTTGTATGTTTTGCTACGCGTGCAATTCACATTGAATTAGTCAGTAATCTCACAACCGAGAGTTTTTTGAATGCACTCAAAAGATTTATAGCTCGTAGAGGAAAACCATCCGTAATTCATTCGGACAATGGTCTGAACTTTGTTGGTGCGAATAACCATTTCATTGAATTGTACCAATTAATAAATGATAAATTCCACAACGACAAATTTCACAATTTTTTAGCTAATGATAAAATTAAATGGGTGTTCATTCCTCCCAGATCAGCTCATGTAGGAGGTTTATGGGAAGCGAGTGTAAAGTCGACTAAATTTCACTTACGGAGAATATTGGAAAGGGCCGCTTTGACTTATGAAGAGTTAAATACGATACTCATTCAGATTGAAGCTTGTTTAAACTCCAGACCTCTGTCCCCTTTATCCAATGATCCCGACGACTTTTTACCTTTAACTCCTGCTCACTTTTTAATTGGAGAATCATTAGCTGCTGCACCACAAGAAGATGTTCAAGATCAACAGATTAACCGACTTACTAGGTACCAACGCCTACAACAATTAACTCAACATTTCTGGAAAAGGTGGTCGCGTGAATATTTAACCGAACTACAGAAGAGATCCAAATGGAAGACGAATTCACATCCATCACTTCAGGAAGGCACACTGGTCATCTTGAAAGAAGATAATTTGTCTCCACTACACTGGCCCATGGCGAGGATCATCAAACTCCATCCAGGATTAGACAACATCACTCGTGTAGTGTCTGTGAAAACGCCTAGTGGTAAGGTGTTTCAACGCTCAGTGTCGAAAATATGTATTATCCCCCTTGAGGAAAATAATGACTAGTTGGACTTATAATGAACTGTACTATTATTTTATATCCTATATGTCAGAATAATATTTTTACCATTTTTACTAATATTGAAAGCTACCTTTCAAGGTGGGCGGCATATGTTACAGCATTTTTATTTTTATTTTTAACCACCAGGGGGGAAGTAGGCGCATGCGCGCAGTGAACGAAAATGAATAATGTAATGTCAATGTAGCAAGTGTTATTATTACCATTGAAACCTAAATATTAAATATACCTCATAAGTAAGACTAGTTATTCATTTACACCAATGTGAACCTCGAAGAAAACAAATACAGTCCACTCAGCGATTACATACACACGAACATTCATTTTCGTTGTAATTGCACTTTTCTATTCGATACTTGCGATGAACAAGGTGTAAACGAAATACGCCAACATAGTTTAATATATAACAGTTGCAATAATATTAAGCATAAAATGCTAATGTACGAAAGCTCTACCTCAAACGCGATCAAAGAAAAAAATAATTAATAAATACGCGTAGATCGATTCGACTGGTAAATTTAGATTTCCTTTATAACTGGAGTGTCTATTGAAGTGTAGTGGTGGGAGTTGTAGATGTGATCATATGTATATATTGTAAGTCAGAAGCTAGTCTATCAACTTCGGCGAAGTATGACTTATTCACATCATGAATTAACCGATATCGTCTTAGTAGACGTATTTATGAAGGGCGGTTTCCGAACGGAAGATGTCCTTCAAGTGATTTAATCATACAAACGGTGTACAGATTGAGAGATTGCAGTACATTGTACCGAAGTCATGAAAGGATATTAGATGAAAAGAAACAAGTTACGAATGTAATATATTACTTCTCAGCGTGAATTTCACATTATAAATATTATTTTCCACAACAATCGATATGGTAGATAATTTTTAATGGACATGGTAATTAATCGAATTAATCAAGAAAGATAAATAAAACTCCTCACTATATCAATGTTCTTATTCTATATACGTATTTCGACAACTAAGTTGACATCATCGGTAGATAATCAATCATACTGTCGCATCTAGATCTGTGGTAAAACTCCCACAGAATAGCTCCACGCGCCTGTTCCGCTAAAAGCCAGACACATGCAATATCCTGTGCGAGTTTTACTGCGGATCTAAGTGCCACACTATGATTAAGTAACTACTGATGACTTGGTTGTCGAAATATTTTTCTAGAATACAAACATTGATGTGGTAAGGGATTTTGTTAACCTCTTTGATTAATGCAACTAATTTTACAATCAAAATTCGTTAAATGTGGCAAATAATAGTTATAATATTAAATTACAAATTCCATATCAATCCTAATATTGTTTTTATTTAATGATATTACAAAGGTCTTTCTAGTTAGAAAAACAATAGAACAGCTAACATCTAAATTCTGGGGATTTTTATGCCCAGTAATGAATGAATACATATTTATAAACACAAAACACAGACACATTTGTAAATTATTTAAAATACTTACATTACGTTATTGAAATATGAAAGGGAATTTTTTGTAAACGTGAACACATAAATATCTGTTCCTGTATCGAGAACATATAATTTCCATTTATTTATGGAGATTTAATCTGAATGCAAAACCATATTTGAAAAGTTTGTGTTTCTAAATTTCCGCCAAAATTCGTTTTCGATATAGTCAACATTTTTGTTGATTCGAATTGCTCTCTTGCGTGTCTATTATATATTAACGTACATCGCGGTATATCGTTTTCACCCTGTATGTATTACATGTATGTTTGCAAATCACATAGACTACACAATAGTCAAACTGCGCCTCGTTAAAAAATTACCAAATACCATATAGTACAAATGGTTACACACGCACATATATGTATGTATATATATATAAAATCATCCTACCTTAAATTGGTGTAAGGGTTAAAGTGTTAATTCCTATTATCCCTATTCTTTTGTTAATTGTCTTCACTTCTCCCTCTCTTGTGCTAACTTCCCTGCTTTAATCCACGTTCTTCCTTTCTTCTTAAGTATTTGTCCCACCACATCTTCCCATATTTGTTACGGTCTTCCTCTCTTTTTCTTCCTCATCAGTTTAGACTCCCATACCATCTTCACTTGGGCTCCACTCTCCATTCTCTGCATTTGTCCCCACCATGCCAGCTACTGCTGTTTTTGTTTATCTAGAGCTCCTCCATTATTTCCGTGTTTCTGTCTGTCCTAGTAACGATTAATACTCTTCTTAGATACTTCATATCTGCAGCATTTATTTGACATTTTTCTCATTTATTCACTGCCCAAGATTCTGCTACGTAGACTAAAACTGGTCTGTACACGCCTTTGTATACCTTCATCTTAGTTTCTTCGCTTATTTCTCTCTTATTTATAAAACCTTTTTAAGACATAATACAACTTATTATTACAGTTTTATCGATTCTATGATTTATGTCCAGTTCATACCTTCCATTTTCCTCTACTATAACCCTCAGATATTTAATACTCTATACTTGCTCTATTGGTCAACCATCTATTGTCTATGTTCATTTGTTTCCTTTATTTTGCAATAACCATTACTTTTGCTTTTGCCACGTTTATACTCGTTCCCTCTATTTGCAGTATTGTATTCCATTCTGACAAAATTTCCTGTAGATCCTTTTCCTCCCACACTTTATGACACATTCATCAAACACATTCAGCAAACGCTCATTCTGAGATTTAGATTCTTGTAAGATTTCTATATCTAACCAACAGCGATTTTCTAATTAGTTCTTTAGTTTCCTTTAATATCTCGTTCATGCATGCAATAAATAATAACGGACTGAGACTGCCCCCTTGCCTCACTTCTTCAGTCATTGTGAATTCTTTCGGTATACTTTTATTATTTTATTACTATTCCCCTATTTTGAATAAACTTTCGCATGATTTATTTCTTGGTATGTTGCAGAACGCTGTCCAAATATGAATATGAAGGCCAAATAGACAATTTTGTCTTTTGCTATAGTCCTGCTTGTTATTTCTTTTATCGTAAATATATGATATGGTGTACAACTTCCTTTGCGAAATCCATTCTGCACTTCCATTTTTTGGAACAATGACCAAATAGTAATGTAATAAGTACAATAATGGTCACTGCAATTTATAAATTTTATGTGTACCATAAATGTGATTTGTCCATAATGAGCCTTTATCAACTCGATCTGCTTTAGCTTCAAAAAGATCCTACTATATCTTTATCACACCACACGCACACATACATATATCTATATACAGTTATGTGCACGAAAATAACAGTGGTCTTAAATTTGCTAAAATATCAATTTTACGTTAAATAGTAGAAAATCAAATTTATCTAACTCTTTATTGCAATATGTTACATAACAATGACAAATAAATAGGTTTCTTAATACCAAAGAGAAAATAAAACTGTTTGTATTCTGTGACAAATAAAATAACTGTGACTTAAAATAGGAGTCATTCCAAATAATAACCAAGTGTAATTTTTACTTAGTTAATTAAATTGAAACACTTAACCCTGACCTTTTTGTTTATCACCTCTTGACACCTGTGGAGCAAGAAGTTCACCAGTTACCTACATGTCTCTGATGAAATTGATTACCATTCGACTTGGCATATTCTCCACAGATCGTCAATATTTTGAGGCTTAGCAACATATACAGTCTTTTTCAATTCCACCTATAAATTTTCAATAGCGTTTAAGTCTGACAATTATGCCGGCCACCCTAAAACGCTAACATTATTATCTCAAAACCATGTTTTCGCTTTACGAGAAACATGCTACGGATCGTTATCCTGCATATTCAACCATCTTAGTGTCACTTCCTCCTCTGCATATGGTAGAAGCGCAGCTTGTAATATGTTCACATAGACATCAGCATTAATTATGCCTTCTATCTTGTGTAAAGCGCCTACGAAATATCACGAAAAACACTCCTACAGCCTGATGCTTGAGCCTCCAAATTTTACCGTCTTTTTGATATACTGGTGTTGACATGCTGTCAATGGTGGTGTTCGTACATGTTGTTAGTATGCAGCGAAATTAAATAAAATTACTTTCGATTCATTAGACCATAGTACATTACGCCACTTCTTTCTCCATTTTTTTTCGTCTGTTTTCGTGAGCGATCGACATTCTACTTTGTATTTGCCTTTTATTTAATAATGATACCTTCTTGGGCCTTCTTGCACGCAACTTTTCTTGAATCGATCTTCATCTAGTAGTAGAAGTGCTTATACAAAAGTATAATTCACTTTTGATTGTAGTTGAACTTTTGGAGAGTGTCAACTTTGCAAAAGTTACAATGTTTCTGTATTCTCTAGGGTTAGTTTTCCCTTTACCACCACGATTTTCTTTAACTTTTCTCCAGTTCTAGCGTTTGCAATTATTTTCACAGAACATGGGAGCGTATTTTGTATAAACTTGTAGCTTTTGCCTCTATTAAGTAGATCGCTTTTCTCTCCAACAAATGTTTTGCTCGGCTCATATTACAATAGAAATGAATGATTAAAAAATTGTATAATTATTCTGCAACAGGCAAAACTTTATACGTTTGCGTTTAATACCGCCAGCTATGTTACTGCTATTTTAATGCATGACTAGGAAACTCAGTAATTCCCCCTCATATTCGGTACTTTACCGGAAGCCATATATATTCAGGGACTTTAAATAGTTTCAATATAGCTACATCAGAATTGTCCGTTGCAAATGTTATTTATAAGTATTAATTTAGGACTGATATTTTCGTGTACATGACTGTATATATTGTATTAAGAATTACAAATATCACATTTGCTACTCGAAAACACAATTAGAAACTGAAAATTCACATTTTGCCACAAATCTCATATAAAACAAATTATTAAGACAGTTTGCAATAATAATTACAAATAAATGAAAGGAAACTTGTCTATACGTGCAAAAGAAACAAGTATTTTGAAATGACGGGATACATACCATAGACGTATTAAAAACAGACGTATACCGAGAGAATGCTTTTAATGGTAAAGATTCAATTTTGCATAAGTAATATACGTATATATACTTATGTGTATATATGTATTCTGTATACATAATCTTGACGACACTTGTTGAGACGAGTTCTCAACTTGGGCATGGCTAAATGGCATAAGGAATAAAAAATACAGACGCAATAGATAGAGAATTTGCAAGAAAGGGGATATATTTGTTGCTGTATAAGAATTTACATAATTGCCTTGTTCTCAGAGCATATGCGTGGACTCCGTAGCACGATAAAGAGGTAATAATCTAGAAAACTGGAAACGCATTTAGAAAAGTAAATTGTCTAGATATATACATACATATGTGTAAGTAAGTATGCACACAAGTATAAGTATACGTAAGTACAACATAGGCTCATACTATACTAATATTATGAGACGTGTTATTGGATATTGAGTGGTTAAACGAAGTACGAGAAATAAAAAAATTTAAAGAGTACTATCATCATGCTGAATGCGAAATTCAAATTAGACATTGAAATTCTAGTTCGTTTGTAGTTTTGCACAGGGTCGTATTTAAAACTATGCTATATCAGTATGAAATCATAGCATAAATGTTTCGAAAGATACAGAAATTATTTTTGAAAACGTCAAAATCTCCTTGAAAATTCATCCTGCCCAAATAGTTAAATTATTAACACAATTGCAAAAGAATTAAATTAGTGCTGCTGTTCAAAAGTATAAGAATCTAAGGAAAATACTCTAAATAATCCTGCTATGACTTTAAGTACAAATATTAAAGCCGCTTTCACGAGCATTTAGAATAGCAATCTCGAATTATATACTCGACACAGCTGACTGAAGAATACACTATAACTATACACTATAACACTAGAAAAAGCGATGGATACTATAACCAGTTAGAAAATTAAGAATACCTTAGAAAGGGGTGAAATCGTAAATACATCACTATATTGCAATTAAAAGTATTTGCAGTCACACGCATCAGGACAAATAATGTGTTGTAGCAATTTATTAACAGTTAAAACAGCTGTAAAAAACTACGAGTAAGAGTTTGAAATTTACAACAAATTCTAGTGTGAGAAATGTTATTGTGCTGATAACAGAAACATTTAAAAGTGACCTATAAAATATTATCAGTATTTCAAATGAAAGATTTAGGATATATTAACTAAATATCAATGTAGATAAGACTAAAATATCTAATTACGATTATCCTGGACAATGAGACAATGAAACTATTTGGCATTTCTTTTAAATACAAGATAAATGGATAATATGAAAATGAGTGAAACAAGTGTGAATTTAGTTCTGAATATAACTTTTATTAGAAAGCGTTTACGATACGTTTTCTTATAGGAATTGTGGTAGAGGATAGAAGGAGTCGGGTCATTAACAATAAAGTACAGAAGTAATACAACATCGGATCAATTTTGGAAAAAATAAAAAAGAGATTCATTCAATTCAAAAATGGTTCAGATTCAGGTACAAATGGACCGCCGACGAAGAGCTAAACAAATTTAGAAAGCGAATGCTGATCAAAACAAAAGAGGTAGGCCGGGAAGTTTCTAGAATTGTGAATCATGAAAAGCATTTCAGATGAGAAATAGTAGCTGGAATAAACGACGGCATGTGATCGAATAATGTGAATAAAACTGCCACCACCTGTACACCATAAGGTAGATGAGAACGGATTAAGAAGAACTTTGAATTATAGTCATTTACTTAATTTCAGATAAAGTAAAGAAAAATGTCAGATGAAATTTAATTTTTCACAGTTACGTAAATTATCTATAACGAAAGAATATCAATTGACATCTTAATTGCATGCATCGTCAAATCTTTCTTCAAATTCCAAAAATTTCTTAGAGCTACCAGAGGATCTGCTTTCACCTATCATAAATTCCGG
Source organism: Dermolepida albohirtum (assembly GCA_031893035.1). Taxonomy (NCBI): domain Eukaryota; kingdom Metazoa; phylum Arthropoda; class Insecta; order Coleoptera; family Scarabaeidae; genus Dermolepida; species Dermolepida albohirtum. Next base: position 208,498 of record JAVIWB010004862.1, on the reverse strand, counting down.
GACGTTGTCACCCAGCCTCTTCATGATGGTTCTGAAATTACGTTTAGACCACCGGCTATTAAAACGTTTATATGTGAGTTTTAAAAAGAGTAATGTGTAGCAGTTTCATAACACTATCCAACATATCTGTCTAATAGATTTTGGCTTCAGTTTTAACCCTTTTCTCGTCAAAGTGAATTACTGTTTCGCCCTTATAACTCAGTCTCCAATGAAATATAATCTATGTGGAGGTAAAAGGAGTATATATATATAGCGTACATCTTGCGCTTCCGAGTTGACCTTTCGTTTATTTTATGTACTTGAATTTCTTTCTAAAAATAACAAGTATTGTATTTATCTGGTTCCCTAAGCGGACATTTTTTCTTTACTAAAAAAAAGTATTGATTTAAACTTCTATTTTTATACAGAATTCTTATTGTATGGCCATAATAACTCATTCATTTCTTGTATCAAATACTTAAATAGCACTAGTGACTGTAATTCCAGATCAGATTTAGGCCAGAAAATCCTATAGAATAATGGGAGAGAAACCAGAATGATAATTCGCTATTAACCATTTAATAACTTCTTTACTTTTCTCGAAATCACGTAGATAGACACGTTTTAATAGATTTTATATTGAAACATATCTACTACGGATCTGTCACCCGTATGGCAATTTTTTAATACACTAGAAGAGATCCCTCGCTTTTCTCTCGTATAGCATTTCAAAAAAGCGATGCTGCGAGAGTGTACACAAACGCACTGACATAATATACACAACATATATGTACTCTTCTCGATCATGGGTCTGGTTTTGCGATAAGTATGATTCTAAGTTTGCACAAGTAAAGTTCTCAAGTCGTACATGTAGCGTACGTTGTATGTGTACATGTTTGTACAAGAACATGTACACCTATGTGTTCCTGGACGTATATTTGTGTGTGCCAGTGTGTACATTGCACATGTACGAGTGTTTAATGTTGTTGATATCCTTCCATCTTTTTCTATTAGTTAGTGAATATGTAGACGGGTCTTGGTTGCTTGGGAAGGCCCGACCATTCGCCTGTAATATATATATATATATATATATATATATATATATATATATATATCGAAGGTGATCTTGGGTTATTTGATGACAATGGAGGTTTGTTAACCCTCCGCGGCGTGCGTGCGTGTGATGTGCATTCTGAATTGTGTTGGGATAGGTCATGAGACTACGTGATGCACTTAACATTAGAGAAAAGGACGTAACCCTCTGCATATTTCAAATACCAGGAAACACGCGCGCCAACCGACCTGCGAACAAGATGGAAAACGAACTGTCGCTAGTTTTGACTTGATGGAGGTCTCGGAAACAGACATGGACTTTCGCGCCGCTCTACTGCGTTCGGCACTCGACGAACGTGTCCGTCTCCGTATGCACGCGATGTCTTTTTCTTTTTTCATATAAAATTTATCATTCGTACATCACGTATTCTAATTCCGTGACGGTTTTGTAAATTTGTATTTTCTTAAGTAATTCCTTTAAACGTATTCTCTTTTGTTAAATTGCTAGACTCTTTATGATTTACAAATAAAGTTGTAATACTTTATAAATTCGCCGACTATATATGTGAAATAGATCAATAACCAAGAAAATTATCTACACTACTGCTGGTGAAAATTCGAACATTTTTCAAAAACACTCCAAAAGTTATATCAGTTTTTCTATTAAATAAGTTGTGGTGGTTTCGTTAAACTATCATAGAACTTATTCATTAATTTATATAAACAGTTATGTATTATCAGCTTTAGTCGGCCACATTCTGTCATTTCGTTTATAAGAGATAGCAAAAATTTTGTGATTGAAAAATTCAAATACTTTTTAGTATATTCGAAGCGAGTAAATCAAGTAATGCTAACAACTTCGAGTCCAACGAAGAGGTGGATGTTGCACAATTCTCACTTGGAGTTTGCTATTTTTTGCTTAATCATCAAAACTGTGATAATTTGATGTCATCTTAGTAGAGAATTTTTATAATTTCTAAGATATTGTTTAACCAAACGTAATACTTATTCGAATTGGTAGTTTGATAACGTGAAATCAGTTTGTAAAGCATTTTATCAGTTAATTTTATCAAAGCTTTACTCTTTCATCGTAATTCAACATTTTTTTAACTTCAGATGTGTAGATTCCAACTCAGTAATCATTTAGATAATATTCGAGAAGCTTTTTAGACAATTTATGAGAAACTTAAATATCATATCAAATGGCAGACAAAATTTAGTTAGCACTCCTGGTTAGACGAGACCGTGAAGGCATCAACATTGCTATTCGGATAACTGAAATGAAAACGAAATGAAATTGAGCCTCTACAGTTTTTTATTCTTTCTTAAACAAATACAATAAAATATATCGAAAAAGCAATTTCGCCTTTCGGTGTTGTTCAAGGCTCAGGCCTGAGCCCATTGCTTTTTTAGTTTTCATAAATGATTAGTTACTTACTTTGCTTTCTCCTGCCTTATGTTATGTTGATGTGAAAGTTTCGATTGCTGTTTCCGTTATTGGGTCTACGGTCAATTAGCTATAAGAAAGTATAGATCCAATTGCAGCTTGATTAAAATCTAATCCAATTGAACATCGACGATATTTTGGTATATCATTTAGCCCCGACTTAACTTTTTTCTTTGTTGATTCTTTGTTGACTTAATCAAAGATCAGCGAAATTTATTTGATTCGTTACTAATTCTAAATTTACATATAGAGGTGACAAGTAAGGTAGGTAATACCGTTGGCTTTGTACGATATTTTAGTGACACACAGATTCAATAATGTTTCTTTGCGTTGTTATTAGTTTGGAATATGGGCTATTTGAAATCCCTTAGTTTTCAAATAAGTGCAGTTAAACCAATTCAACGTCACTTTCTGAATCTGATTACTTTTAAATCTTCTGATGCAGCATTGGCTGCTATCTACTGCTAGATGCTTGAATAATGTACAATTCATGTACAAATTGGAAAACGGGCATCTTGACTGTCTAGACCTTCTATCTAATGAAAACTACTTTTTTATGTAAGTGTAGGAGCACATCTAGATGAGGAATATTATGCCATCATCTAGATGTGCTCCTACATTATACCGTATCCCAGAACAAATCTTCTTTACAGAGTTCCTTTGATGGCTTTTGATTATGTCTGTATGTATACTCAATGACATTAGAAGTGTTACACCTAGAAGGAATAGTTTCCTGGACGTGATTTTTTGGTAATGTGATAAGCTTAAGTCAAGAATGAAACGATCAGATTTCCAAGAAATTTTATTAACATTAATTTGAAAAAAAATCAATAATGTGTTTGGCGACCCACATCTTCGTCAACGTTTGGACTGGTGCAGAGAACGGCAGCATTGGGAAGCAGAATGGCATAATGTCTTATTCAGCGACGAATCGCGATTCTGCCTAGGCATGCATGATGGCCGTCAGAGGGTAAGACGCCGTCGTGGAGAGCGACGTGATATTGGATTTGCTGTTGAGAGGCATGTGCACAGGACTGTTGGAGTAATGGTTTGGGGGGCTATTGCATATGGAAGCCGATCACCTCTTCTGTTTATTCGGGGCAGTATGACAGCTGCGCGTTATGTTGATGACGTCCTACAAACCACTTTAATGCCTTATCTAGATGGCCGTCCACACGTCCTTTTTCAGCAAGACAACGCGCGTTCACATATTGCTCGTCGTACTATGGACTTTCTACGAGAAGCTGGCGTTAATGTTTTGCCGTGGCCACCCCGTTCACCGGATTTAAATCCCATCGAACATGTGTGGGATATAATGGGGAGAAGACTGACCAATTTGAACCATCCTCCACAAACTCTGGCACAGTTAATCCACCAAGTTCAAGTTGCTTGGAACGAGGTGCCACAAGCAGACATCGACCATCTTATTTTGTCGATGCCTAGACGTGTACAGGAGTGTCTACAGCTACGGGGTCGCCAAACACATTATTGATTTTTTTTCAAATTAATGTTAATAAAATTTCTTGGAAATCTGATCGTTTCATTCTTGACTTAAGCTTATCACATTACCAAAAAATCACGTCCAGGAAACTATTCCTTCTAGGTGTAACACTTCTAATGTCATTGGGTATATTTCTTTTATGTTTCCTATTTTTATCTATTTCATTTAAAATACAATGATAGGGATAATTTTAATTGTATGCTTTCTTGTATGTTCTATATGAACTTTATTATTTTTGCTCTGTAATTGAGTTAGCTTGTTGAGCAGTAAATCGTATTATTATTATTACAATTACGAAATTTAAGGATGACGAATTGAGGACACAAAAGTAAACGCCGAAAGTGCGAATGAAATTCTAAAATTACTATTGTCGTAAAAATCCCTTATGCTACAATATTTACAATAGGAAAAATGTTGAGGTAATTATCATATACATAAATAACCGAATTTTATCTCCTTAATTGTGCTTCAAAATAAATATTCAGCTAACTTATTTGAACGGCAGTGTATATTGGGATTATTGGTTAGAAGAACGAGGAAAGGAATTTCACTATTTTTAAGCGTATAACGATTTACATACTATAATTTCGCAGTTCCAATATATTATTTGTCTTACATGTTTTTGATTTGCACCAGATAATTAAGAGAGGCGCCAAATATGCACTAAATTTGTCAATAAAATTTGTTCACAAAGCGATGGCTGTACATTTTACTATTACGCATATTCTTCTATTTGCGGTTAGAGAAGTGTAAACTATACCTCATACGATTCCTATATTTTGAATAGATGGCCTTCAAGGATATTAATTTAAATAATCAACAACATAGTTTTGTGTCACTTTATTTACACAAGCTCGTGTCTAGAATTTTATACTAGGAAATGCGTATGAAGTATACAGGAGCCAGTAATAATAAGCAACTCAGTAAAATTTATAATCGCATGTATTCTTTCCAACGTTTTTTTAAATGTATTTACCATCGATGGATTAAATATTTCAAGATTTGATTTATTGATCTATTGATTGTTATTAAATAAAAATGTCAATATTTCATTTTTATCATAATATTGAATTTTGATTTTAAAAATTCTTTTGTGGTGTTTATGAGAATCAGCATTTTTGATCTATTATGTGATTAGAAATTATTAAAAAATGTACGATTCATTTCTTCAAGGGTGATAATTATGTATCACAGAAATTATTCAGGACTTCATGTTATATACATTGCCATAAAGAACAGCATAATCATAGAGAAAAAATTCAAATTTTCATTTACAAATATTTTTTCAAATATAGTTATACAATAGAGCAATTTTATCCTGAAACTAAGACACAGACTAATGAATAAACAGAAATCGCCTATCGCCTTGTATACCTTCAGTGGCGAATTTAACTAATTGCTTTACTATGGACCTGTTTATAGATAAATTTGATGGAGCCTGTGGTTGATTAACTTTGTTTCGTGTGACACTGTTTAATTATCTGCTGATGATGACAACTTAGTTGTCGAAATACGTATACAGAAAATCAACGTAGGAAAGGATTACATATCAATCTTAAGTGATTTAGATATATTTATAAACTATATAAAGCTGTCTGTCTATTATAGCTGTCTGACACCCAAAAAGTGAGGCTTTAAAGGAAAGACAGGCTTTGATATATAGTGAAAATGTGCTGTTTCACTAGAACAACGTCAGTAAACACACCTCCTAGCTGATACACTTAAAACTTTATTAGTCAAGGATTACTTTACACTATCCTTACTTATAAAATATAATAAATTGATTACGCTTGTACTTAGGTTTACACGGACAATTATAATCCGGTAAATCTAAGCGTTTGGCTTTGTTTACAAACTAATGGAATGGCAGTATACGACTGTTAGCGAATTAGCCTACAAACTAATGGAGTGGTAGTATACGACTTTTAGTGAAATTGGTTATAATTGTTCAACATTACTCACGTCCAATTCTTTATGGAGATTATTGCTTCTAATGTACCAACATGCATCCACATACATATTTCTATCCATGTTGTCCGGACATTGTTCCAATTGATGTAACTCAATGACTGAATACATGTATAGAGTTATGAAGTTCATACACGCTTAAGTATCGATCTAGATGCAAGGTAAATAAAAGTCCGTCCGATCATAGCGCTGTTTGGCCGAGAATGGCTATGAGTACGTGAATTAGGTTTGATACCTCCAAGAGGGACAACCATTTATTTTACACATTAGATTAAGTTCAAGAGCGCTACTTCTGTAACTCGCCATTGAACTTCTTGCCATCAGACCAAGAACTTGTGTCTATTTGGGCACAAGTTTTTCTTTTTTCTTTTTGACATAGGTTCTACATCTGACCTAACATCCAAAGTAATTACCAGAAATCTTTCAATGTTTATATTTATATATACACTTTACATGTACAAGTCTGGTATTATTGATCAACCATCCTTTGTCTAGTTGCTATTCTGCGGTTATTTACTATTGCTTCGTAATTTCTATTTACATCTGCAATAACAGTATCATCTAAAAATTAAGTACAATGACTTCTTCCGCTACACTATCGTGTGGTCCTCCTGTCTTTATTTCCTTGTCATCTATGTAATTTATGAGGATTATCTGGGCAGATAGAGAAAAATGAATTGCTTTTTAACGAATTTCTTTATTGCGAGATGAACAGCGATAAATTTTAAAACTATGGCCTTCTAATAGATTAGATATACTTCTAAAATAATTATTCGTTGTAAACCTGATGAGCCACTTTTTAAGGTATAAAATTTCATATAATATGCATATAAAATTTTTCTTATTTAAAGTAGACATTGATAAAAATGATTATGTTTATTAATATCGCTTGCAGTTATTGGGTATCTAATTTCTGGAAGAAAGTGGAAAGGTACTGACTAAAAAGCTTGGTCTTTTGGTCTCAATAACATTAATCATCTCAACTCGATTTCTTTGCTATCTTTTCATATTCTTTCGTACAATTCTCATCAGTCGACCATCTTCCAGTCATATCATCGTACCGGATGTGGTAAGCATGATAGAATTGGTAAAATAATTGCGAAATTAACTCACTAAATATCTGTGATTCATCTAATCCAGAGTTACTAATTTAAATTAGTTAATAAATTTGTTTCCAGTTTATATATTATAGATACTACTTTTTTAAAATCTATATAATGTGCACTAGTCAGTCTGATTAATTAGGTAAATGTGTCCACGCTTTTATGCAACTTAAATTAGATCTTTTCATGAATTATAAAATCTACTAAATAAATAAATATATAAGTCAATAAATAAATAAATAAAATTAAGCTATACTGTAAAGTTATATGAAGAATTCATAGTACACTAAAAGTTTTACATTAAATTACAGCAATGAAGATATACAATTAAAAAATAATCGCTAAGGCAGAGTCAAAATATCTCGTTAAGAAAAAGAAGCCTAATACCAAATGATATTTAATGTCTTTTTTCATTCGAATTTAATAAATTATGTACCATGTTTTTATTTAAAATATTTAAATGCTTTAGTTTTATTAACAAGTACTGCCTAGTGTCTACTAAGAGTGCAGTATTTATGTACGTACATACCTGTCGCTCCCTTATATCTGAAGAAAAACATTATCAATAATGGGCACGACGAGAAAATAAATTAGCCTTTCGCGTGTCTCACAACAATCTCACTGAAGGCTTTGTTGAAAAGTGGAGTATCTTCCCAGTTTCTTATAACAATTTATTCACTTTTACGGTTCTATTTGTAATGTCTTTAATATTACTTATTCGAATACCTATAATATTGGTTAGCATATTACATACTACAATAGTAAATTATTATTTTACGAAAAATGTACATTAGTTAAAAATATTTAGCAATAATTTACATTTACAATTGCAAAGGAACTAGTAACTAACTAAGCAACGTAATATTCTTTCGTAATGCTGCAGGAATGTATTTATAATAAAACAAATACCATAAGATCAACTAGCGTAAATATTATAGCAAGAGGTAATTAATTCACGGGAGAAGGCAAACAGTACGCGCGAATAATTTTGTTTTGGTTTTAAATTCGCATTAACTACATAGCAATTATTTTAAAAAAAAGTACAACTAATTTATTGCTTCTATATGTTTACCGCAATAAAATTTTAATTCGATAATTCCTAACACCCAAACTGTGTTTTCAACCATACATATATATTTATATCTGTCTCTCTTGTTAAGTTTAGAATAAATTTAATGAATGTTGGACAGAAATATATTTGAAAAAGTTTTGAAACGAATAAACTACGTCTTAATTTAATAAGGAATATTTTTTAAATTTTAAATCATGGATATCAGCGAAAAGTTTTCCTAGACCTCGGATTTAGTTTCAAAAAATGTTGGATTTGGTACTGAGGCCAAGTCAAAAACTGCATATTGCTAATATACGGCTTAATATTTAATAATTTGGCCAACATCCAACAGAGCTGTGGCGCAACACCTTTTTGCCTGTTTCTTTTGTATTTTAAAAATTACCTAATGAAGTTCAGTTGTACGATATTACAATATATTTTTTAAATTCAAACTGTGATTAGGTATTTATTTAATTATTAATTTAATATCAGTTGGCTCTTCACCAGGCTTGGGAATATGTGTTATCTTTCATTGTGAGGGCAAGAAAGTCAGATTAGTGATTGCACTAAACCAGGGATTCCCAAAGTATGCGCCGCAAAGAGTATCCAGGGGCACCGCGACAGACTCGCTAAGACGAAAAGAAATTCGAAAATATAATTTTATAAAAATGAATTTACAGCTTTTTTGCAGTATATTGTAAATATAATTAACAACGATTTGCTCAAAATAACTACTATTCATTTGTGATATTCTTTATTTTTCGAAAATTCTAAAATACTTTTTCTTTCTCCTCCTTATTACAATTACTAAAAAAAAACAAGTTTACCAACAATTATTCACAAATAAGTTAAACAAAATTAAAATCTAAAAAAAATCTAAAAGATAAATTTACAAATCATAGCATAGAATTTATTTACATTTAAGATTTTAGACTTAAAATTATCAGGTGTCTTGTTTTGCTTCATATAAAGGGCGCCGCCGGAAATAATCTGAATGTTAAGGGCACCATGGCTTTAAAAAGTTTGGAAACCTATGCACTAAGCGATTAGATAAGAAACCGTTTATGCTCATCGAATATTCTTTTAAAAATTCTTCAACAATCAAACGTAAACATAAATGTATTTTTAATTGGTATACTCATTCAAAACAATTCCATATTATATATGTATACTTTAGGAATTTTTGAATTCAATGTTTACAATATTTATTTTTATTACGTTATAAAATATTTTATATACTTTATTTTCTTTGTGTACTATGCCTTATATTTAATATTGTACACACTTGTAAACAAATAGGTATCTAATAAAATGTTCATTTAATCTCATATTCATATACCGGCGCTGCCACCAAATAAATTATAGTAGTAATATCCAAAACTATGCCATTGTGCAAGGCCAAACTTTCACAGTTTATGTTTTTCTGTTAAAAATTGTTTGATGATTTTACTTCTTCGTTGTTAATCGTCGTTACTGATTGAAATTTGTTACGTCCACCATCTAGTTACGTGAAATTTTAATTTCTTGGTGGTTTAAAAACGAAGTAAAATAAACAATAGTAAAACGAAAAAAAATTGCTTTTGAATATCGCAATATGTACCAGATTATAAAGCGAATATTAATCTCAGTTGTGTATGACAAACTTTTGGTAGCGGTGTACTTATAATAAGCGTATATTGATGTCAAAGCAAATTAATAGACAATGTTACGAATATCTTCTCACGTAATCTAAATCTGTTGACATAAAAGTGCGGATTCTGCACGATGATACAGTTTAATTTTCTAGGAGACATTGTCATAAGCAACACCATACAACGATAACGTAAACTAACCAAATATTGTTCTTAAGTAATTTAAATTATGTCGAAAGTATGTCTAGAGCAGACTACTATTCTAATGCATTAAATATGTTAAAAGGAGAACCCAGAATACTGCAAATGTCTGCTATCAATATGGTAACAAAGAGTTAATTATAGTGAAGTGCATCGACTTATTCTCTTAAACTACAATTTTAGTTATTTTGCATTTTATATACAAGCAAGATTAAAGTAATGAAGGATTGAAAAAAACCTATTAATCAAGTTTATATGTAGACAATGTAGAATAAAACGCATAGTAATTTTTGCTGCACAAACTGCCTATTACTACATACTTATTAAGAAGACTATAAGGTTCTTTTTATTTTAAATAAGAAACTTAAAATGTGGGATCAAATTTAGAAACGTAGATTAATTTGAGTTGGATAAGTTATTATAAAATTATTAAGATAATAATTATAATAAGTTATTTCTTAGTTTTATCAAGTAAGTAGCCTATATTATTCTTCTCCGCTTTTAAATAGATAGATTGTCTGCTTTAACTGGATTATTGTTTTACTGTCGTTGCTGGGATATTAACTGCCAGCTGTTATGCCATTGTTTAAGTGATATGCTTGGGATTTATGTACCTTGTTGTTTCTCTTCTTTAGTTATTTTGACCAATCCGTTATCAGTTATTCTAATTACATGTGCGTTCCACTCACGTTTCCATTCTCTAGCTCATTGTACCACGTCTCCTATTTATCCTTTATTTCTAATGTGTGTTCTTTTGTGTGTCCACAGTAACGACATAGCAATCTTTTTTAACATCTTCATATCGGTCTTTCTCATTTGTCTTTAAATAAGAGCATTGTCATATACATGTCTTGTATATTCTCGTTCAAGTTTTTATGTTGAGATATTTATTTTTCCATTCATATAGCTTGTTTCAAATGTTCTTCGGCAGTTGCTGCATTATTGATTTTAGGTTCCCATACATAGATATTTTCAACTCTAGGTAGTTGAAATATAGGAAAGGCATCGGCACACCACTTACATCACAAAGGTTCCATCAAGGTGGTCACATTTTTGGTTTTGGATGTTGATATGGTCATATGGCATTGAACCGCAGTGACTTTGAAGGTATGGGGCAATCTATGCAATTCGTGTTCAGAATCTGTTATTAGATCGGCGTCATCTGCTTAACAGAGTAATGTTTAAAATGTGGTTGACAAGTTTATATCCACTTCTGACAGCCCTGATAAAGTCTATAATTTTATTCATTGCCATCAGCAGTTACATTATTGCGAATGTATATTTCTTTGTAGAAGGGTAGAATAATTTTACCTGCATAAATGTAGACTGAAAAATACAAATGCAGGTCTTTATTTGCAGCATAGAGTTAATTGATTGTAACATTTCATTTTAGTTTCTCGTATTCATTCAGCAGTTTTTCAGTTGACGTACAGCTAGATATCAAGATGCATATTTTAATGTTATCTATATTTAATAGCATCTACACTGGGAAACTAATACAAACTTGAAAGTATTACTCGATTAGAATCAATATTTATGAAAGTTAATTTACATTTTCGTGTTCACACTTTGGTATTTCGCCTCTTAATCTGATGGAAAAACTAGTTTTAAAGGAATACAAAATTATGAAACTTCGCCTAATTTATTACAAATAAATATCTTTTCCGTGTAAAACCAAGCGTTTAGAAGTAAATAAGAATGTAATTTACTTACTTTTTCTGTACTCATGTCATAAGATTACGACAGTCAAGATTTAATGTCTGTGTAAATTATACTTATCTACACACGGCTTTGTCGTAATTACAAAAAGAAGTTAAAGATAAATTATATTATAATTTTTGAAAAACCAGCTAGCCTTGTGCGGCTTTCCGTTATCTTTTGAAACACAGTTCTAAAATATTTTATAGTAATACATGTTATTAGAAACATTACTTAATCAAATGTATAAATGTAGAAACATATTTTCTTCTTTCCTGTAAATGTTGAAAACTACAGTGGGTCTGGAAATGTGGTAATATTATAATTATAGTGAACCTTTGCTAGATTTGCCATAAATCAATAGTTTCGCAGTTGTAGGCGTTGATTTGTAATACAAAAACAGAATTTACTTCGTAATACACATAAATTAATCTACTTTACACTCACATGGGATAGAAATAGATATAGGCTATAAAAAATAAATGATAATTACTTCGACCATTCTACAGAAGTGCCCTTCAGTTTTTCAATCAACAAATACATGTGATAAATATAGTACGTCTACGAAATCTGATATTTATTTAAAAGTTTTGGAATTAAATGAGAACAAGAAAGACTTTTAGTGTTTCTACAAAGAAAATTTTGCAAAAATTTATTTGAAAATTATTTATGTCGCTTTCAATATACATCCATACTATTTGAAGCTGTAAGAAGATTTTAACTATTGTTTCCACAGTTTTATAGATTTTTCGAGTTATTTTTTTAATTTTAAAAAGTTTAAACGAAAAACGTTTCTTACAATTAGAAGGCACCAATTAAATAGAATTTCTTAGAGATCAATAATATGTATAATCATATCATCATTCAAGAAAAGTGTATAGGAACCATTCTCTGATTGCTTTGCATTGTCGTTTCGACAACACCTGCCACGTGCCAAGAAATGCCGCACAAATCCAAACTACCTGATGAGCTCTGAATTGAGTGAAGCGTTCGTCGTAGATATTGCTTGGTTCGACAGCAGTTGTTTACGTTACTATACAGGAACAATATTCGTAATTTAAAGCTAAATTATTTAGAAATATTTCGTTATAGTATTTTGGCAAGAAACAATTTGGCTGCTGAAGTATTGCATAAAATTAAAACGAAAAATAAAATTAATAAAATAATTTAATGAACAGTGAATTCTAGCTACTATGCATTAATCGAGAATAATTTCCAACAATATAAAATGATATTTAGAATAATATAAGAGCGGATCAGTAATCAGTGAGCTTAACGAAAGAGGGCAGCACTAATAAAATTTTTTTGTTTTTCAACTTCAATAATGCCAATTTTTCAATAAACAAAATTTCCGTTCATTCCTATCGTAAGGAGGTTTGTTATTTAAAAGAAAGCGAATTGTTTTTAGTTTGTTTGAAAACACGGAAAAAATATAAAACTGATCGGTGATTAAGCTTTTATTTATAAAGAGTAAAAAGAATGAGGAATGAACGTTTCGCTGGACTAGATCTTGAGAGCCAACTTCCAACGACTGTAACCATGAAACGATTGACATCTATGTTGAAACGTGGCCAGACCAGTATATTTGATAAACAACGTAGTAAATGTCTAAAACACGTGAAAAATTATTAAAAAAGTATGTTTATGATAAGGTGTTTCGTGACCGTCGAATAAAATTACGTAAAATAGCAAAGATTCTACAGGTTTCACATGAACCGATTTGCATAATGATTTGATGAAGTAAATATGTACAAAAGGAGTGACGCTATTGTTGACTATAGACCAGAAATACGAAAGAAAATGCACTGCAGCCCTAGATTTAGAAAAGTCAATGCATGATCTGACAAAATTCTGGCGCCGAATAAGAACGGTTGGTGCACCAGGATACGTTATTCCAAAATGAAGAAATGGTCTGAGACTAACACAAGGTTTCGACAAGAAGAAAGACTTTCATACTCATCCCAAATGGTTATGCCTACTGTCTTTGAATACCGAAGTGAAATTTTTCTTGTTGAGCATACCTTTCAGATCAATTTCACTATGCAAAAGCTTCATTTAAAGAAGACATCAGTATAATGCACGTGTTCATTCGTGAACTACATTTCGAACTGTGTGCGTATGCAACTTATTCACCGGATTTGTCTCGAGCAGACTTTTTTCCTTTTTATCGACCTAAAAACTTGACTCGGTAGCAACGGATTTGGAGTATTTACTTATATTAAAGGCAATTAGTATAACAAAATTGCTCAGAATCAAGCAACATCAAAATTGTGATTGGTTTCGACTAAATGACCTAGATATTTTGATAGGAGTCCGCGAGACGAAGTTTCGGCAGGTATAGAATTCAATTTACCTGATCCATAATCTAGTAACACTTAGGAAAGTGAACTGTATTACATAACGTGTATGGTTTTTTAAAATAGGTGCGAAATAATGGTTGGGAACTATATTATACGTATTATTAAAAATTAGTATATTATCTACATGATAAAAATAGATGCGTTCAGCAAGACACATCGAAGCAAAATGATAGGCGAACAAGAAAATACCAAATTATGTAGAAGCCAGTTTCTTGCTAACACAAAAGGTTCGGTGTTCAGTTATTTGCTACGTCAATTAACTCAAATACATTATTAAGGACATATGTATAATTGAAAATCAGATCCATCATGAAACATTTTGAAAATTACTATCCATTCGTATACATTACCGTACATTGTGTTTAAAATATATTACAAATTCAAGAGTTCTCCGAGATAACTCATATATATTCAGGTTGATTATGAACCATCTCTTAGAATATACATTCGTCAACACTAACTAAAAGGGTATACATACGCATTAGTGTGCACAGAGACGAGAGCATATTATAGACATAACAGAGGGCATTGCCTTCAGACACAACCCGGGTGCTTGTTAGAAAACGGATCGCTTTGAAATTTTACATGCATCTGTGTCAGTGACCGCATTTTCTTTAACGATATATATTATTATTATCTATTAGTCGATCGTTTCGCTTAGAATTTCCCCAGGTTGAATTTCTACTCAATACGTTCGACAAAAAACAACACAGTGAACCCCGTACAGATCAAGCAGGTAATAGTATAGTAGATGATAGAAGCACTTGTATCCAAATGTAGCCTCATTTCTCTGTTAAAACGGTTGGTCTCTATCAATGCAACATATGGAATGAATGGAGAACATTCTATTTTATGTGCTCTAATTTTATTGTTGGGCAAATTTATATGATTATAATGTATACATATATTTATGATTGGAAGAAAGTTGTATGACAATAAAAACTTATTAACTTATATATATATATAATTTAATGAAGGTGTGTTAGTAACTTCGTAGTCGCACGGTGATAGATCAGGTGAATATGGTGGATGGTCGATAAGAATATACTGTTTCTTGTTCTAAAATTTACGAACGGTTGTGCATTATAATTCAGTAAAAAGAACTATTTCCCGCTGAATATTTGGGTTGAACTAGAAGAATTCTCGACCACAAGCGATGTAAAACACCTAAATAGTTTTTCCCATTAACGGCTCAATCTTCTGAAACAAATTTCTTGTAGAGAATATCCGTTGAATTATAAAAAATAATCAACATTGTTTTGATACTTGACTTCTGAAAACTCAATTTCTTTCGACTTCCATTCTGCAAATTGATGCTTAGTTTCAGGGTCAAATTCAAAGCACCATGTTTCATTACCAGTTATGATCGATCAAGAAAATCTGAGTCGTTTTCTTTATGTTATAATGTTCTACAAGAGCGATTTCTTGGCTTTCATTTAATCGATGTAGCAAAAAGCGTGCACAGACCTTTCCTGTACCCAAACTTTCAGTTAACTTTGTCCAAATGGTAACAGTAGTTGAATTTAATTCTTCAACCAACATTCTCATAGACATATTTCCTTGGACAGCAATGATTGCATCGACTCTTTTAATTAATTCAGCATAATTTGAAGCTTCTGGACGTCCAGGGTTTGGGTCATTATATAAATCTTCGCGACCATTTTGAAATCGTGTAGATCACGTATAAACTTGTGTACGAGACACAGTCGTGACCATAAACTTTTTTCAAGGATTTGTGCGTCTCAACAATTTTTTTTCCAAGCTTAAAATAAAATTTAATATTTCCCCTTTGATCCATTGTGTTTTATGACATAAGTACCATACATATTGTCCTTAAAATGGGTGGAAGTTTGACAATTGTTATCTGATTAGCATGAATGGGTGCGTTTAAAGTAACAAGTTTGTACCTTTCTAATGCTGCTTCGTCTACCGTTGACTAAATTGCGCTTCGTGCTCTATTATTTAAATTAAAAGTTCGGTTATTTATCTAATGTATTGTGTATATCTATTTATATGAAGGTTAGGAAGAACTTCCTTAGAATGAGAATATATATTGCAGAATATTGAATTAATCAAAGGGAAACTGGTAACATAGAAAAATAACTGAATTGAAAACGAAGTAGGGTAACGTAGATACGAAAGTAAGTATTATTACAAATTAATTGCTAAAAAACTTTAATAAGAAACTACCAAAACGGAGGTAATGCAGCATTATGTTTAATAAAATGTTATTTTCGGATATATTCCCTAAAAGCATGGAATATAATTTATATAAATCATAAAAAAAGGACGTCGAAAACGATAATGCTTTCCAGGCAGAAAAAATATTAAAGCTGCGAAGATAGGTAGAAAATAATAAATAACAGCTTTAGGGACATGAAAAATCCTCAGAAAGCAGAAATAGTATTGAATAAATAATACAGAAGACATGTACAAAAAAAACTGACGGTAATTGGGATTTGGGAAATTGAGTTGAAGTTGAAGTTGAAGAACACGAGAGGTAGGGGCCAAACATTTGGAAAAATTATGAAAAGAAAGAGAAAAGAAAAAAAGGAAAAATACCAAAGATTGGAAAAAATTTGTAATAATTAACATTATTATTTAAAGTAAATTTTAATAGAGATCGTGGTTGATTGAATTAGTCGAAAAAGGTAAATAACCCTTTACCACATCAATGTTCGTATTCTATATATGTACGTACTTCGAAAGCTAAGTTGTCGTCATCAGCAGAAAATTAATCACAGTACTAAACACACACTGATACTCCGTGTGTGTAAACTCACACATAACAAAATCGCTCAAACTTTTCCGCTAACTATCAATACACACTGATAATCAGTATGTATTTGGTGGTTAGCGAAATAGACATTGACAATCAGTGTGTATTTGGTAGTTAGCAGGAAAGTTTGTGCGATTTTGTTCTGTGTGAGTTTACATACACTGATTATCAGTGTGTATTTGGTGGTTAGCGTGAAGTTTGTGTGGAGTTGTTTTGTGCGAGTTTTATCGCGGAACTAGATGCGACACTGTGACTTATTATATGCTGATGATGATAAATTAGTTTTCGAAATACATACGTATACAGAATACAAACATCGATGTGGTAAGGAGCAATATTTTTCTTTTCTTCATTAGTTATTGTTTAAACTTGAATCTTCTATCCCATGAGTAGGAAAAAATGTATATTAGATAATTTTTTAATTAAGAAAAAACATGAAGTAGCAGAAATAAAGACGAATCAGAATTTTTTCATACCACCGACAGTTAAAAGAAGATTTACATATCGTTAATTGTTCATAACGTTCTGAATAAACAAATGAGCGATATTCAATTAAATATAGTTTAAAATACCGCTGTTTGACTTTCAATGATAGCTCCATATATACAAATTAAACAACAAAATAAAACATTGGCGTTCTAAAATATTTATTTGTCGTGTGATAAGATACCTGTGCTGAAATGTCAAACAAAATAAACTATGATTAGAGAAAGTAAATACCGACAAAAAGGATTATCTCGGTCGTCGCGGACATTGTAAAATAATAACGTGTAAATTATAAACAAATTATAGTCTGCTGATAAAAAAAAATAAAAATCGAAATATAGCAATAATTATTCTTCCTTAAATTTACGTATTTGAAAAGGAATAGGTAAAATATAAGAAAACAGAAATGAAGAGTGCGTTATAGGATAGTTTTATTTTGTCAAAGAAATTTTTGTGATTCTTAAATATTGTTGGAATTTTAATGTACGTACATAGATCTGTTGGAAAAAAATCCACTGACTGAGAAAGCTAAAACTAGTACGATCTGACGTAAAAAAATTCTAAGGAAAATTTTTTTTTCTTGCCAATACTTTTATAACATTAATTTTTTATAGTAAAATCGGAAGCCTTCTACAAAAATTATATATACGAGGGTGTTCCTAGAAGTACCTGACCCAACAAGGGAAACACAAAAATTTTGGAAAGAAATATATTTATTTTTCAACATAATCTCCTTTCAGCTCTATACACTATTCCCAGCGATGTTAAATAAGTCTGATACCCTTTATATAAAAAGAACTGCCTTGCTCCTCAAGAAAGCCATTAACTGCCGACATCACTTCTTCATCGTTGGAAAATCTTTGACCACTGACCCATTTTTTCAAAATAATTCGAGGGGGGCAAATCTGGCGAATAGGGTGCATGAGGTAGTAATTCAAACTTTAATTCATTAATTTTGGCCATTACAAATTAACGTATTTGTGAGCTAGTGCCTTGTCTTCATGAAACAACACCTTCTTCTTAACCAAATGCGGCCGTTTTTGCTTGATTTGTTCGCTCAAACATTGTAATAAATTTGCATAATACTCGGCGTTGATAGTTTTTCTTTTTTCAAGAGAGTCAATGAAAATTTTTCCACGCGCATCTCAAAAAACTGATGCCATGACCTTGCCCGCAGAAGAAACGGTTCTTGCCTTCTTTGGAGCAGGTTCTCCCTTTTGAGTCCATTGTTTTGATTGGTTTTTTGTCTCGGGTGTGAAGTGATGGAACCATGTTTCATCCATGGTTATGAAACGGCGCAAAAATTCTGTTTTGTTGCTGTGAAACTTCGCTAAACACTTAATTGAAACATCTTTACGACACTGTTTTTGCTCACGTGTGAGCAAACACGGCACCTATATTGCACACAGCTTTCTCATGTCCAAATTTTCAGATATATGCGATGTACCGCACTTTTTGAAATACCTAGTATGTCTACTAGCTCGACACGATCGTCGACGATCATCCAGTACCGCTTTGTGGATTTTCTTCACCATTTCTGGAGTTGTCACCTCATTCGGTCGACCACTGCGATGCTCGTCTTGGCAACTGTGCTACCCAATATTTAACTATTGTAAACGAAGGAGCAGACTCACCCAGAGTAGAATCCAGCTTCTATATCGGTTGGACTGAGGCCTTTCAAATAAAAGTATTGCGTCACGTAACGATGACCAATTTTCTCCATTTTTACAAATTCACTGAAAACGTTCAATATTGATGGCTGCCAAACAAATACTAAACAACGTGGCGTCTTCAAACTTGAAACATGTGCTTTATAGATTGTGTGCTTTCTAATACAGTGATAATTTTCAAACAACTACCGCCATCTCTAGGTCAGGCCGGGTACTTATGGGACCACCCTCCAACAGATATTGTTAGCGTCTTTAGATAATGTAAGAGGAGAGCAAATAAATATTAACTTAAATTTGCTTTTGTCCAACTGCTATCCCGTATTACACGTTATTACACAAAAAGAAGAAAAAAATATGATATCAGTCACAAGTTTTACAACATAACAATTTCTTAATCACATAAAAACTTTAGAAACAACAAGTAAGTCAACATACAAAAAGCAGTCATTATGAAGACAACAGCAATAGTCAATCGACAATATATCTCATAACCTGACCAATATTCATCATTCGGTCAGCACAATGGTGACTATGACAGTCGTAAAAACTCAACTTACACAATGATGACTATGACAGTCGTAAAAACTCAACTTAAAATGGGCACATAAAACATAAAACTTGCTGTTTTATGATTAAGTATAGAACAGTTACATCAGCCGCCTACAGTCCGAGCTTTAATCCATAGATATGTGGGTTGATTGAAGTTTCCTGGCGTAAGGCTGAGAAATGCGAGAAAAATCTTTAATGCCCAACAGAGTACACTAATTAAATCATAATTAAATTAGTATTAAGAAGAAACAAATAAATGTTATGGATATTATTGATATTTTAGAATGGGTGTGAGTTACAAATTAACATTGATTAATGTCTAATTCTAATGTCAAAGTGTTACACCAGTTTTAAGTGATATTTGAATGATTCTGTTGAACACTAGCGTCGGCGGCGTTTGTTATTCCAGAGTGCGTCTTTAAATTATCTGCATGAACTAATACATAGACTAATAATGGATAGTAGATCGTTAATAAATAGAAGAAAACAAGACTGTCCAAATTAGAGTCCTGAGGAACAACAGATGTTGCATTAAATTCATTAGAGTCTAGGCTGTTCTAGGACATAACAAATTCTTTTTTGTCAGTATGAACGCGCATACGTATTAACTTCAATACATCATTTGCCAAAATGATTTAAAAATATTTTAATTTATAATTTATGTCGAAGGATAACAATTGCATTGGTATATGGAATAGAAAGTCAATAAATCAATTTTTGCAAAATCGTACCTAACTTCAGTTTTAAAATTCTTTAAATCGCAGAATTTTATATTCGCTTTACAGTCCATTCTCGTAATAATATGCAAATACGAGTTTTAATTTACACGCTGTTCGTTGCTAAAAACAAGGCACGTTTAAGTAATCACTTGTGTAATGTACTCACTTAAATCACTTTATACTAAGTAAATTCAGTATCTATGTTGACTACAGAAGAGTTTAATCTATGATATACGATATATCGAATATTTAGAATGCCGATGGAGAATAGAACTACGTAAATAAGTTAAAAAGAATTAATATTTCTTTTATAGAAAATTGAAAATGTTCTTTGTCGTTTTAAAAATATTATGGTTGTTATTCATTAATAACCTCAACGGAATATAGTTTTAGTAATACGAGGGTGGTCTGAAAAGTTTCCGATATCAACGTGAAGATGGCAGCATTCATCAATAAAAGCTAGGGAATATAGTTGTGGGCACTCGTCGAGTATCGAGCTATCATTAAATATTTGTTTTTGAAAGGCAACACGCGTACGCAAATCAAAGATGAGTTGGACTCTGTGTGCGGTGATTCTGCATCATTTGCCAGAGTAAAATTTTGAGCAGCTGAATTTAAACGTGGCCGTAAGAGTTTGGGAGATGAACGTTCGGGACGTCCAAAAACTGCAACTACTGACGATAATATCGCTAAAGTTCACCAATTGGTGCTAGACGACCGTCGAATTAAAGTGAGAGAGATAGCAAGGGCTATGAATATGTCCAAAAAACGTGCTTGTCACATGTGCATGAGAAAGTTGTCTGCGCTTTGGGTGTCGCGTTTGCCAATGTTAGACGAAAAACGTGTTCGAAGGAACGTTTCCAATGCTCTGTTGACGCAGTTTAGGCACAATAAATAAAAAGTTTCGGTGCCGATTAATTGCTATAGATGAAACTTGGATGCACCATTGTACTCCCGAAACAATAATACAGTCAAAACGGTGAACTGCAAAGGGAGAAGCGGCTCCAAAAGAAGCAAAAACTATTTTTCGACCGGGAAAGTGATGGCGACTGCTTTTTGGGATAGTCATGGAATTATCTTAATCGATTATCTTCAAACAAGAAAAATTATTACAGGAGCACACTACGCATTATTACTCGACAACTGAAGTCAAAAATTGTGTAAAAACGGCCACATTTGCAGAAAAGGGAAATCCTGTTTCACCAAGACAACGCGCCGTCTCACACCATGGCAAAAATTCACGAATTACTGTTTGAACTGCTTGGCCATCCTCTTTACTCACCAGATATAGACCGAAGCAACTTCCTTTTGTTCCCTCATCTAAAAATTGCGCTCGGAGGACAGAGATTTTCGTCAAATGAGGAGGCAATCACCTTCGTAAACAATTATTTTGCAGGGAAGAACGCCGCGTACCATTTGGACGGGTTAAAGAGATGGGAGCATCGCTGGAAGAAGTGTGTAGAGTTACAAGGAGACTATGTAGAAATATAAATTTTAAGAAAAAATGTCTTGTATCTTTGCTAGGTCGGAAGCTTTTCAAACCACCCTTGTATGCACTGAGAACATATCGTAATCATGTTTATTTAACCTGTTGCGATTTTTAACTAGTGCAACAGTGGCATAACTAGTAGAAATACAACTTGCAGAGTTCTGTCTATAAAATTGTTAATATTTTATAAGGAATGCGTCCATTAGTTTAGTGTTTAACAATGTGTTAACTACATAAGCTCACAATCTTCTTCTAAGGGATGGCATTACATAACTCTATTTTTTTAATTATCTAGTTCTTTTTCTGTAATTATAGAAAAAGACTATAGTACTAACTATATATATATTGAACATAAATGTTCTCAGTTGTACTCACATTTATCAAAATCTGCAACTTCACCTGCTATATCACACATCATTTTAAATTAGTAAGCAGCTAAGGAATAAATAAAACACTATACCTAAATTTCGCACTATATTATTATGTCTACCGAAAAGCTCTGTCCGTTTTTAGAATAAAACAAAATAATAAATTTTTCATACCTTAAATAAACTTTATTGGATAATATAATTTCCGTCATTATTTATCACTTCCTGCCAGCGTCATACAATTTGTATATCCCATCTTTAAAAAAAGATTTGTTCCTAGAGGCGAATAACTGAACTGGTGCTTGTCGTATTTTAACAAGGAAGAAATCCTACAGAAGCGTGTAGAAATTTATTGAATATGTTTGGTGAAGGTATAGTTTCTGACAGAACATGCAGGAGATGGTTCAAAAAATTTCTAATAGGTGATTCCGACCCCTCTGATAAGCCACGCTCTGGGTGACCATCTTCGATAGACAACGATACTGTCAATATCATGAGATTGCGGAAAGGCTTGATTCAGCTCAACAAACCACTTCGGATCATATTCGGAAACCAGGATTGGTGTGGAAATATTCGAGAAAGGTGCCACATGAGTTAAGTGAGAAGAATTTGAATGATCGAGTCATCATATGCACATCTTCGCTTGCACGGAACAAAATCGAACCCTTCTTGAACCGTTTGATAACGGGATGAAAAACGGATTATCTATGAAAGCATTGTATGTAAAAGAGCATATTGTGAATTCGGGAACGTGCCCCCTTCACCTCTAAACCGAAGGCGAACTTGTGCAAGAGAATGTTGAGTATATGGTGGGACATTCGAGAACCAATACATTTTGAGCTGTTGAAATCGAACGAAAAGGTAAATTCGGAGAGGTACTGTCAGCAATTGGATAATTTAAAAACAGC
This sequence comes from Dermolepida albohirtum, assembly GCA_031893035.1. Classification (NCBI taxonomy): domain Eukaryota; kingdom Metazoa; phylum Arthropoda; class Insecta; order Coleoptera; family Scarabaeidae; genus Dermolepida; species Dermolepida albohirtum. The sequence continues at coordinate 185,538 of JAVIWB010004862.1, read as the reverse complement.
GTTCTAAAAAAGGGACCGGCGATGTTCAATAGAAAGGACTTCATATTGCTATATGATAATGCCAGGCCGCATACTACTCTGGGTACTCGTCAGAAACTCGTAGATCTAGACTTGGTAATTCTGTCCCATCCACTATACTCCCGGGACCTAGAACCCTCCGATTATCACTTGTTTCTGTGCTTATAAAACTTTTTGCGATGCAAAAAGTTCAAAAACGAAGAAGGTATCAGACAAGCACTTGTTTAATTTTTCACTTCTAGGGATAAGGCATTTTTTAAAAATGGGATATACGAATTGCCATCACGCTAGCAAGAAGTCATAAATAATAATGAAAATTTTAATTTTCTTATTCAACAAAGTTTGTTCAAGGTATGAAAAATTTAATCATTGGCTTTATTCTAAAAACGATTTCCAGTAGATCTAATATATATTTACTGCGATTAGTTTCGTCTGTTAGGGCATTATTGAGCAAGCGATAAGCGATAATATCCTAACAGACGAAACTGGTCACAATATATAATATAGTGTGAAATTTAGACAGTTGTATTTATTCCTTAGTGTTTCATTTACTGTTTAGTCTAATGGAATTTCGCAAGGTAACCACCCCAAGAATCAACTATTTATTAAATAGCTGATATGGAGCGGCGAAAAAGTTAGTGCGGTGGAACTGTACCGTTTAGTTTCATATGTTATGACTTTTTCAATGATTGAGACTAGTTGAAGAAATAATTGCGCACGTTATATCCATTTCACTTCAATGAGTACTTTGCCGTGGGTTACATTTTACTAATGATATTAAAGTTGCATCATGAAAGTCCATTGACATCTTAGGGTTTCCAACGATATATCGCCATAACGAAATTTGATAAACTAGTTACGAACTCAGTCATAATCTTTTTGCCGTGAATACTGCAAACTTATTTAGATGTCGGCAGCGTTTTCCCTTACAAAAATAGAAATTATTTGTGAGACAGTCTAATTATTGCATTTGTTTCCAAAATTATTTTCTTTATTTCATATTCTTTTCACACAAAATATTTTATTAAGTAATTAATGATTTACAAAAATTATATAATTAAAAGGAACGTTATCGTACTTGTAGAGTATATTTTTTATTAATTCATACACGATAAGTATTTCGAGAATAAAAAAGATCTAATATTCATTCGATATTCTGCACAGACATCCTCTAAATCTGATAAAAGCTCTCGAATCACGATGTGTATAAAGCTTTTATAGCTAAAGATCATTCTGCGATATCATGGTGTAACAACGATATATAACAGCGTAAACAACGTTTGAGAGAAAAAAAGGAACAGAGAAAAAACAACAAAAATAAAAAAAGACAGACCACACTGAGAACGAACAGAAAACCTCATGCGCTTCACCTCAGGATACTCGGCAAGGTAAAGCGCGCATTAGGTGGAAATATGTACCTCAATGCAAGGATTTTACGATGCGCGTGTTATTTTTACAGAACTGACCTCGCTTAACCGAGATGTCTGTATTACCTTCAAAACAAGATGCATTTTAATTACAAAGAACTGGACTCGTGAAATAACCCAGCAACAGTAAGCGTATTATATGTTCGCCGAAATGATAGTGGTCAAACGCAGTCGACATAATCTTTTTTATACATTTGTGAAAGAATAAGCATACGTAGATAAACACCTTACATGTGACATAAACGTACGGGTATGTGTCTGCCAATGCATTTAACTGTTCTTGATTTAAATGATGTCGGCCACGGAAAACAAAAGTTGTTTTGGTTGTCTCTGTTTTTCTATAATACCATCCTTGTCTCTCCGCGACATAAAAATACGTTTCCCTCCAAATGATGTAATTTAAAAATTTAATTAAATCTTATGCAAATAAGGCTTGTTTTGAATATGGACATACTTCTCTGCTTACTCAGGGATATTTTACAAAATATATTTCCTAGTATTTGTTGACAATTATAAAATTGTACACATTATTTCATTACACAAATACTCAAATACCGAAAAATTGTAGTTGAATTTGATGGAGCCTGTGGTTGATTGACTTAATCAATAAGGTTGATATATAACCCCTTTCCACGTTAACTTTGTAAATTCTGTACACGCATCTTGGTTTTGAACGGTGTGGATCGCGTACGGAGTTTGATTTTCGTGCGGTTGTTTTTCGCCGTGTTTTACCAGGTGCGACACTTTGAAATTATCTGCTGATGATGACAACTTGGTTGTCGAAATGCGTGTACAGAATTTACAAAGTTAATGTGGAAAGGGGTTATATATCAACCTTATTGATTAAATACCGAAAAATTATTTGACAAATAGTGTGCAATATAGTGCGATAATTGTGATCAAATTAGAAATAAAAACTCCATTGTTCTTTGTACGTATGAGATCAACGACTGTTTCGTTTAAGTATAATAGAATGATACAAGACGAGTTCCAGTGTAAATTACGTAAGGTAGTGCAATAAAAACTTATACATATTTCAAAGAATTGCGATGATTACAACTCCTTGGACTGCTCAGCGACGAAGGTTTTTCGTGTTTCTTCAAGTTGAATGCCGACAGTTAAAGTCTTAAGTAACATCACAAACGGGAAGGTTATAAATAATTCATGTTTAACTCCTTAGACCGCTCAGCAACTAAAGTTTTCGTGTTTTTTCAAGCTGAATGTCGATAGTTAAAATCTTAAGTCACACCACGAACGGGAGGGTCATAAATAATTCATGTTCTGCCAATAGATAATTAGGATTGAATAGTTATCATTATTATTATATACAAAACTTATGGAGAACTTGATTGTACGCGAGTCAATTTTATATGTTGGTTTGAGAAGCTCTGGAGTTATTCGAAAGTAAATATCAAGACAGGTCATAAATTCTAATTGATAAACAAATTCTAAAAAGCTGAACGACAGGAAAAAGATGCAAGTCAAATCTTAAAAGTTAACCACACTAGAAGACTGCAGTATTTCCGTTCATAGATGACGCTAAAAAATTCTGTAAGAAATTAGCGCTAGATCGATTAAATGCGTTTTCTTGGGTTATGATAAGAAATAATTGCGAACATTTTCGTGTGATTTTGTAGACGTTGAAAAGGCATTCGACAGAATAAAGCTAGAAGCTATTTGAAAAATACTAGAAAAAAGAACAATCTACAATTGATACAGATGACCAGGAGATTATATAAAGAAGACAACTATATGGTATGTCTAAGACATAAAAGAATATGTTATAGAAATTTGGAAAGGATAGCAATGAACCTTTGCAATTTAAATATATGTATAAAAATGTATAAAAATATAGACTAAAAGCCACGATGGAGCAAGTAAGGAATTACACATATTTGTTGTAATAAAACAAGAAAATAAAATAGAAGAAGAAATCACCGAAGAAACAGAATCGGCGGCAAAATTTTTGAAGTAATAAGATGAATGCTGCTAATAAATTATTCCCTTTTTTGTTAGGAATGTTAACCAAAGTACACCTAGACTTTATTGTTCAAATTATTAAAGAATTCAAAAAAATTCGTCCTCATTCGAGACCAAGTATCTGGTTTTTCTACCAGGATAACGCTGAGGCCCATTGCTCCAACTTCTATACAAAATATTTAATAGGAACTAAGCTGAAGATGATAAAAATCCACCCCGCAGCCCAGATCTTGCTCTACGCGATGTTCCGTGTTGTATAACGGGTTAAAAAGGAGGAAGTCTTCCAACTATAAAGATCTTCTTAGAGCGTGGAATGACGATAGTGCTTAGTTTTCGGAAAGAATGTAAAAAACTTAGCCTGATGATTAGACAAATCCATGGAATGCATACATAATGGAAATGTAAAATATTGGATAATTAAAGCTTGACTGCAGAACATCTGTCATTTTGTTTACTTCTTATAATTTCGAAATCTTGTGAATTATGCCACGAAATTTTTCAGAATCCATTTAGTCCACCAAACTTATTTTCAACAGATTATAAATGTTTATGTTTTTAGTCGCCTTATTAAATAAAGTGTATTCAAATAGATTGGAATTATTTTCTTAGTAATCTTACAATCTAATTACAGATTATTTAGATAAAAGACAGGAATATTTTCCAAAAAAGAAAGGTAATATATTAAAAATAAACAAGCGCAGTTGCCATAGAATGCAAATACCCAATTTAATCAATTTCTCGAAAAAGAATTAACTTAATTATTTTTGTGATAAGTTTATCTGAAATCGTGCACGTAATTTTAGAACTTGGTCAGAGAAGAACTGCTGGAACACATTTTTCTTTTGTTCTGAAACTCGAAAATACTTTGTTCTACCGTGAAGAATAAAGGGAGCCACAAGAAATGCAGCTGCCTATTCAAAAAAAAGAATGCACATATCCGGACTCACCTATGTATAACATGTAGTCCAATCACGAACTAACACCCGTAAAATAAATGCTACATTGTAAATTTTAAAATTATACCGCAACAATAACACCACACAGAAGCAAGCGTAGACGTAGACCGTAACAGAACGAGGTCCTAACCGTTTCGTGAAGGAGTGAGACGGGCAAAAAACATAATTCATTAGCGTCCTTTGTTGCGTTTTGCAGTAATTTCGGACTCAGTTCATCAACTCCCTTCCAAACAGATCCATCACCGTGGGCAGTAAAGCAAAACTTATTCGGTGCCGTTTTTTTTTTATTCCTAGTTTCGTCGCCACCGATGACTAAAGTATCGAACGATTATTTCTACTCTCTTTGACAAGTTTTATGCTTGTTAAACAAAGATGAAAATATGATGGCCGTCCGTCTGTATTTGGTGTGGTGGAATCACAGCTGGCAGTGCATTTGCAATTGTTGTACCAAAATGCATAATCATTCATGGTGAACCTGTGATACAGGTATGGAAAAGGTATTTCTTTCTTTTATTACGGTCTGGCAAAGTATGGTATTTATAATACATATGTACAAAAGAAAAAGAAAGACTTGTATTATATTAACCTATAGTTATTCAATTTAAATAATTTCATCCCCAATTAATTGAATTAATTATAATAATTTGAAATGAAAAAGAAGAAATATAAATAATTGTAAGTTTTAGACAGGGTAAAATAGAAGATACTTCTTTTGCTGACGATGCAGTAACATTGGTGGAAAATGCAAACGACCAAATCTTATATATCGTTCCCGAATTAAAGTACAAAGATAAAACATAAAAACGCAAACAAAAGAAAGAGAAAAGGAGCTTACCAACCAGTGCATAAGACTTAAAGAAGTAAATTTATGAAGGGAGGTTTTTTTAGTAATACACTAGAGCAGCAGCAGTCTTCGGCTTTCTAACATTAAGGAGATACAAGGAAGCGATTGATTAGAGCAAAAAAGCCAAGAACTGATACGTAAGCTAAGTAATAAAGCACTTAGCTTACGAAAATATTTATGCAAACAGCAGATTACAAATAAATGTGCTAGACAACGATGCAGGATGTGATAAGAAAACTTATAAATATAGAGAGAAATCTAAAGATTGCTTAGTCTTGGCATTAAAAAACCAAAACTGAGAAAACGCCATTGCGAAAACTTGTGAAGCAGAGTTGCAGTTACGTTATTTGCGAACTGCAAATCATGACGTTGAATTTTAATGACGATAATCCATGCCTTCCTATTATTACCGGACGACTTCCGATTCGAATCAGAGACCATAGCGTAATAAGCCAGAAACATATTATTGGTCCATTAGACGTCTATGCATCATAGAAACTATTTTTTATTGGTGGTTCGGAAAGTAAGTTCATTTATTCTCGAGGGAGTTGTATTTTTAATCAGTCGACTTCATTGTAAAGCCTACTTATTATATACATACATATAGGGGATAGGACGAAAACTTTTTTTTGATGGTAAAAAAAAATGCTGATAGACAAAATTTATATTTTGCTAATGAAAGAACATTTTAGTTTAAAATCATGCAGCTTTAAATAAAATATCTTGAAGATGGTAACAGCTGTGAAGTTGTTCACGGAAGTTCGCGTTATTTTCTGTCGAATAAAATTGTTCAGACGAAATAGGTTGGTGGAACGATATTTAAAAAAACAACTAATTAAGACATTCCCATAAAAAATCGCAGATCGTTTTTTGTATTTGTAGGATTAAACAAAGCGACTTGCTCAAAATCTTTTAAAAAGTCCCCATGTTCGTCTGCATGAAGTATTTAATCCATAAATTATATCCTATTGATTTTGAATCTAGAATAACCTATTATTATTAGTTAATAGTAGTATAAACAATAATGATGCATTAGATTTAACGCCTTTTTACTGATGAAACTGATTATTTCATTTATCGGGTGTAAATTTTCAAAATTATAGAACACGAGCAACGGAAAGACTTCATACCTTTGTCGAAGCCGACATATAACCCATAAAAATTGGCATTTAGGTGGCAATATCACATCATCGAATAACAGGATCAATATTGTTCCATGACAAAATCAATGCCCAACGATATCAAGAATTTTCCAAGAATTCGTGGTGATAAGGAAGACGTCTCCACTCATCGTACGCGAAGAAGTTTAGTATTTTTGTGTGAGTTTCATGAAGCTTTGCCGTATTATTGGTCGAGGTAGATATTTGCCTATTTTAACCTAATCCCCCCAAATTACTTCTTGTTTAAAAGAATAAATACAATATTATACCAATAGGTTTCATAACTTAGGTATGCATTAATAGAAGTAATTGAAGAAGGGACTGAAATCATCAGCTTCATTCACACAGGAAGAACTTGAGCATAGTTTTAAAAAGTGGAGAATTAATTTGTTTGCAGCATCAGGATTACTATTTCCAAGAGTTTTTGTGATCGTGTTATTTACTTAATAAAGAATAATTTTATTTTTGTTATGATAATGATATCAACATTTATTTTATTTAGTTGTAATTATTTATTAATGATTATTTTCAATCTCTCCTTAGGAACGGCTATCGTTCCGGACGTTTGGAAGTGTGCTTTGATTTGTCCTATCCATGAAAAGGATAAGATGCTGCTAATCAACTGCCGACCAATTTCTGTATTTTTGAACTTCGTAAGTCATTCAACAACGCCAAATCTCTACACTATTTCCCAATATGTAAACATGGGGCAACATAATGATGTCTTGTATACCTATCTATCTAATGGGTTTGATATTATCTGTCATAATGCTTTACTTTCCAAACTCGGTATTTTGGATTTGCTCGCCTGCGATTGATGACATCTTATTTGAGACACCGTGTCTCTTACTTTTCCTACAATGGATTTTAACCGCATGAATTTCTAACTAGTTCTAGGGTTCCACAAGTGTCGAATTTGGGCCCACTATTTTTCGTTCTATTTATCAATGGTCTTTAATTAAACCTCGATTGTCCTGTGCTAGTATATGTTGACGATATTAAGATTTACTAAATAATAGCTTCTGTTGAGCGCATTTATAAATCGTAATCACGTCTGGAATACATTGTAGCTTGGTGCAACACTTATCAACTAAAGCTAAATGTAAATAAATATTGCGTAGTGATATGCATATGTAAGAAAAAGTGACTCATTGCCGTTGGATTACAGGATAGGTAATTGAGTGTTTAACAGGCAGTAACAAATTAAAAACCTGGTAGTTACTTTCAAATGACGTTTAGACCACATATTCTAGTAATTTTTGTAATTCCATATAAATCTTTAGGATTTTTAATGCGTGTTAATGATTCTAGGTACTTTAGAAATATCGGAGTATTAAAGTATCTTTATTACATTCCTGCCATTAGCAAGCTGGATATTACATGGAATCCTACCATTGCTCCTCACTGTCTACTGTTTAATGGAATACATTGACAATTCCCAAAACTTTTATCTTACAAGATGGATGAAATGTTTCCACCTATTGGAACTAGTCAAACAAAATTGCTCTCCAGATATGGAACGTAATCTCCTATGGACAAAAGAAGTCTACTTTGTGCGGAGTTTTTGTGGAATTTATTGCCGAGCAAGATTGACTGTAAGATTCTTCTGGCAGGAGAGGTCTTTTATGTTTCTAGGATTTCAGGCAGATATAAAAGCACATTCATCATACGGCGTCGAAGACCAAATTTGTGCAAAAAACGCCTTAATGTGTCGCATCACCGATAGGCTTATATCAGACATCTTTTGGAGTGCTAATAATAATACTTTTTGCCTTGTTACTTCTAATCTGTGTCTAGTTTTGCATATTTGACATATCACTATCTAGTTGCTTGCTGAGAATTTGAATGGTCGATTGATATTTTTATATTATCCTGATTTACTATAATTGCTTTATTTGTTTGTATTTAGTTTTCGTGTTTTTGTCCTATAATTGCGAAATAGCGTTGGAAACAAAAACTTATTATTCATTTATTTATTTATAATTAGCAATTATATTTCCAAAAGGAAAAGTGTTGTTTGATTTTAAGAAACAATTTCTATAATTACATCAAAGATGATTACCGCATCAGACGCTAGTGTCAATTGTTGCGATCTAAATCAAGTGTAGTACAAACTTAACGAACATTCGATACATGCTATCAACTTCAATCATTAATAGACACCCATTACATTTAGAAGTTGCAATTCAAATGATTTAATAAAATAACCTAGGAAAATAAGTTTATTTTTATTATAAATATTATCATTGCCTTCAGTAAACATTTCTTATCTAAAAAAAAGTTATACAACCAAGAGCATGCATTTTAAAAGCACCAAATATTTTAAGGACGAAATTAACAAAAAAATTTTAATGCTAACAGCGAAACAAAGAATAATACTGCAGCGACGAATTGAATGAGCTATTATCATTTACAGAAAACATACCTTGGCATTACTGCGACGATTTGGCCTAATTCTCTGACATTTTCCGAACAATAGACATTTTTATTTCACTTAATTCTAGAGTATTCCTTTATAAAACTGAATTATCATATTCATGGCTGATTGTTTTGAATCGTAACGATTTGAGCATGTGCCCGATCAGAGAGTGTTCTCGGTACGTTTAAGCAATCCGTTCTATAAATATTGATAGATAAGCCAGTGAACTGTAACCCTTTTTTTGATCAAAGTCAGTGTGATTTAATATATATATATATATATATATATATATATATATATAACGTCACAGTGGCGGCTTTAGAATGTATACGCAATTGTTCCGTAAAAAAAGATAGTCGAACCCGAGAGTTGAATGACCCTCGTAAAAATAGATCTTCCTCTCTTTCCTTTTCACTGTAGAAATGTACATACGTACACCTCTATATTTACAATGAAAAGTCTTATCTCTTAAATGTTGATGTTTACGGGCAATGAATATGTGTATGCCTATTTATACATACTAAAATGTGGTAGACTATGGGGGAAATATTATAAATTCATGTTCTTAAAGCACTCAATAAAATGTTCCTGTTAGATAGTTCTAGTTAAAACGCTTAATGGTTTTTGTTTTATTGTATTTAATAGTAATGTCGCGAAATAGCTTTTTATTTTATTTTATCCAATAAAAATCTTCATGTAATGTAATATATTTATTCTTAATTTGGCTTGTTTAATTTTATTGGATGTGTTCTGGCAGTTTAGCGTATTTGCGTCAGTTAAGTCGGCTGTATTTAAACACATAAAATAAAAACAAAACAAGAAACGAGATATCACTAGGGAATAAATTTAGTATTATTGGGTATGGGTAAAGTGTTTTAGCAAACATCGTGATTATCTGAAATATTTATCTACTTATTTACTTCCATCCGATAGTTTTTTGATTAAATAAAAATTACGTTTGTCGTAAATTGTAATTCATCCTCTATTATGCAAATATTAGTTAGTGTATTTTAGTTTAACGTATTTACGTCAGTCAAACCGGCTTCGATTAGCGGAAATATTTATCCACTTATTTACTTCTACCTATAATTTTTTTGATTAAATAATAATTAGGCCGTAAATTGTAATTCACTCTCTATATCACGCAAATATTATTCTGCTTCATGGAAAAACTAAACATTAATTACGATGTTTTCAGTTACAGTGATACTGAACACATTTTATCTATCTCCAAATTATAACAAACACATGGGTATAATATTTCTTATGTGCGAAATTTGATTCTTGTACATACATTTGGACTTATTCATATTCATTTGATCGGTATTTTCCACACCTAAATAGGTGAATTTAAGTCATAGTAAAGTGTGTTTGTTTCAAATTACGCGTTTTTTCTTAAGAATAAATAAAATATAGATGGCGCACTGAATTGAATACGTATGTGGGCATTTAAAAAGTGTAATGTATGACATTTATAATGGCTTCGTACACGGTACAACAACGCGTTAAAATTGTTGAATTGTTTTATGAAAATCAGCGTTCCGTGAAAAGAGTTTTTAGAAAATTACGTGAATTTTATGGTTTACATAATCGTCCATCTGAAAGCACTATTGGCTGAATTATTAAAAAATTTCAAGAGACCGGTTCCATGGATGATCAAAAAAGTGAAAAATACAGTCGCAGTGGTCGTTCACAAGAAAATATTGGTTTGGTTCATGAAAGTATTGCTAGAGATCCTGAAATGTCCATTAGACGACGTTCACAACAACTTGGACTTAGTGGAGCAACAACATGTCGTATTTTACACAAGGATTTAGCTCTGAAAGCATATAAGGTACAAATAACACAGGAACTGTTTGTCAATTTCATCAATGAACAACCAGCTGATTTTGCTTAAAAAATAATGTTTTCCGATGAGGCACATATTGAACTTGGTGGCTATGTTAATAAACAAAATTGCCGTATCTGGGGTGAGGAAAATCCATGAATTATTTCTGGGAAACCTATGCATCCTAAACGAGTTACTGTTTGGTGTGCATTATGGTCAGGTGGTGTAATTGGACCTTACTTCTTTGAAAATGCTGCTGGTGAAGCTGTAACTGTCAATGGTGATCGATATCGTCGGATGGTAACCGAATTTTTGTGGCCTGAATTAATGAATATTGATCTAGAGGATATGTGGTTTCAACAGGATGGCGCTACACCTCACTTTGCATACGAATCAATTGATCTATTGAGAGAAAAGTTTCCCGGACGTGTAATTTCAATAAACGGTGATGTTAATTGGCCACCAAGATCATGTAATTTGACACAGTTAGGCTACTTCCTTTGGGATTATATAAAAAGTCAGGTTTATAAAAGAATTCACAATCAATTCCTGCTTTGAAAGATGAAATTAATCGTGTTATTGGTGAGATAGAGCCTCAATTATGTCAAAATGTCATTGAAAATTTTAACAAAAAAGTGGACGTCTGTGGAGCTGTAAGAGTACGCCATTTGGCAGATATTATTTTTCGCATATAAATGTCATAACTGATACTTCAATTACCAATAAAAAGCTTTTGAAAGCGAATGCAAATTATGTGTTTTATTTATTCTTTAAAAAAAACGCGAAATTTGAAACATCCTTTAGTTAGGTTATATCTACAAAAGAATTACTGTCGTATCTCAGTAGATTTTTACAGTCGCTTAAGCGTTAACTTGTTTTTTAAAAATAGGCTAAAGCATCCAAAGGTGATAAATTATTTACAAAATAAAATTTCTAACGCACGAAGTTTGATACTTACGCACTATTTCTATTTTTAATACTCTGGTTAGTATTTTTGAGGAAAAGTTATTTTCTGTATCATCGGTTCTGATGTATCTGTAATTATTGTATTGGTATTTTTGACAGTCACTTTATAGATTATGTGTATGAAATGTTAGTATTTACATACTATGTGACAAATAATTCCCTCATAAAAGTGTATAGTTTTAAACAAAATTTTGCGCAAATATTTAATGTACTAAAAATAATAAATAATTTAATTTTCTTGAAAAATTCGTAACATTTATAGAAAAAATTTATTAATAACTTCCTGCTCCAAACACTGAGAAATAGGAAGTGCTGAACTCAACAATACTGTTAGTGTTGCCTCCGATCTGATGATTGCATCGTGAATTTTGTTAACAATAAATTTAGACAGTTTTATTATTCGGTAGCTATTTCTATTGTTGACAGTAACTTGAAAATTTTATATGAGTGAAAAAATGGAATTAACTCTCGAACATTTTCGTGCAATTATTTTTCATAACCTTCGGCGTGGACTATCTCAACAAGAATGCATCGACGAGCCGAATTCTTTATATGGTGATAAAGCACCATCGGCAACTACAGTATATCGTTGGTATAGTGAATTAAAACTTGGACGGCGTTCTTTGGACGATGAATTCCGTGAATGTCGTCCCACAAATGTTGTTGTGTCCGAAAACAGTAATGCTGTGTCTGAATTGATAATACAAGATCGTCATGTGATATACCGTGAGACCGAGGCATGTCTAGGTATTAGCAACAGCAGCGTGCATAAGGTCCTGCATGAACATTTAGCTGTTAAGATATCATTAGTATTCTTCTTTCAAGATGAATAAGGCAATCTACTAATTGACAATAAGGAAAGATATTAAGCGATGGTACTAAGTTTTCAAAACACATAAATGTTTTTTCAGCAACTATATATCGCAATTTGCCTCAAAACGCTGAATTTGCTTCCCTTTTCGCATTTAATAATTTGAGAGTGTGCATTTGAATAGCATTATAGCATTAGATTCCTTTTTATAACACTTAAAGAAAATATCATTGATAATATTGGTGTATTTATGGAAATGGGTTATTTAAATTAGACGTCTCTCTTGCACACTAACCATAGAAGGCACAGCAATCAAATGTCTTAAACGTAAATGAAAATTAATGAGTTACCTCACATGCCTTGTTTGAATATAATAAAAGTATGCATAACAAGCTTGGCCGAGGTGGATCCACTACCACTAAAATCTTTCAGCATACTGGAATGGTAGTGTGGTTAGCCCTGTAAAATGGTCACCTCTTATTACAATTATAAATTCATTACAATGTACTTGGCAAATGTTAATATTGCAGTGGATTGTTTGCATAATGAAATTATTCATTCAGTCACTTATCCTTCGAGTTATCTAGCTATCCTATTTGATTCAATACTGAAATTAAGCCTAATATTATAACCAAAAATAATTAAGGAATTAAGGAACACATATCTTCAGATTATGGTAACTACTTGACTAATATTCCGTGGAGAATAAAAACATATTAGGCCATATTGTGATCATAAATAAATGAAAATTCTGATAGTAGCGAACTACCTGCAATATCGTACGATGATGGCGAACCTCAGAATATTGTAAATGCTTTTGTCATCCTATTTTCTAAAGTTTGTATAACCACCAACTTTGTTACACTGGAGAAGAATTTTGTTTCCTTCCTTCCCTTCATCCTAATTTTGTAACAAAAGGGTGGGCATTGACTGTTATATCGAATTTAAATAATAAATTTAATACGAGAGATTACAAACTACCCTGTTTAACCAAATGCTGCCGTGCCGCGTTTGCGAAACCGCTAACTATTCTCATCAATTTAAGTATGCGGACAAAAAATATCCCTCTATATGGAAATTTGCTCGAATAGTACCTGCATATAAAAGGGCGCCAATAACGAAATTAAAAATTACAAACCAATTACGATACTTTCTAATTTTGCTAAAATTTAAGAGCAGTTGCATTTATTCTACTATTTATCTCCGATACAACAAGGGTTTATATTAGGTAGATCTACCGTTACCAATTTGGCAAGTGAACACCTTGACCGAGGGGATCAAGATGATGTTATTTATACAGACATCTCTCATACATTAGACACAATTAGCCATTCTACATTGATAAACAAATTTATTTCTTTTTTAGATGTTCTCCATCTGGCCAATTACCAATGAAGTCTTATTTAATATACAAAATCGAATATGTTCTCTACAACGGCTTTATTTTGCATGAATTCACAGGGTCATCTGGCGTGCTATAAGGACCGAAACTTGGTCCATTATCATTTTTACTATATAATAATGACTTACTGTCTCTGTTGACATATTCAGCTCTAGCTTACGAGAAAGATTTAAAAATACTGCTGTTGTGTATTTTAGATGACATAGATTTTCTGCAAGACAATCTTCAGATAATTTCTAACTGGTGTGTAAGTAACGAACTGCAGTTTAATGTTGCTAAATTAATAGTTTAATTACTCATACAAGAACGATGTGTGTTATTGTTTATACTTATATCATACAAGGAATATTACTACGATACTGGATCTTGGAGTATTTCTTGATGTATCTCTTGACTTCGTTCTGCACATCAACTAAGTATATAATCTAAACCACTAGGGTTTGTTATATACACGATCTAAGAACATGTGGAAACTTTACAGATGTGATGTTGATTAAGTATTAAGCGTTTGTAGTATGAAAAATTAGAATATTCAAATCTTGTTCTGTCACAGATTTGTGCCATTTAAAGCATGAGTAAATTCACCGTAGATTTTAAAAAATTTTTTCGCATTAAATAATTGGCATTTATCTCGAATGAGCTGCTGATTTGGCAAATATTATGAACGAATTACGTCTTTGTTCTTTGGTTAGTAGGCGAGAGTACCAAAGTGCAGTATTTCTTAAAAAATTAATAAGCAGTAAATTGATGTCCCTCATCTGCTTTAAGAATTTCAATAAATGTTCTTTGTATAACATCTCATAATACTCGTATGTGGCGTTTAGTGTGCCGATGGCCAGAATTGATGTGTCGCTACGTGCTTTAGTGTCAATAATAATAATAATAATAATCATAATAATCATAATTATAATAAAAATCTTTTACATTGTTGAACTCTTGCTCTATTAAACAAAACATAAAATTTCTTTTAAATCGGGTCGACGGCAAGCTTTTGACCTGAAGCGGTATCTGATTGTATATTTTCACATAGTGTTGTAAAACAGTATTTTTTTAGTTAAATGTGTTTGTGGTTGCACAAGATATATATTTAAAAAGTTTCGCGTCGCATGTTTGTAATTTATTTCGAATTTTTTTAAAATCGCTTGTAGTTTCTTTCACGTGTAACACGAACGGAAGTATATAAATTGAGAGCATTGTTAGTATTTTAATAGATCGAAACACATCTACACAACTGTCTGTTGGTTTCACACTATAAATTGCTCTTATACATGACATTTGGATAACAAATATCCTCCGCCAGTCGATGGAATTGCCCTAGAACACCACATCATACTGTAACTTTAAATGTACATAGGCGATGTAATACAATAGTCCAGCATCCACACAAATGCTACGCAAGCAGTAACAGAACCGAGACCGCTCTCCAGAAAGTTCCTTTATTCTTGGGGATGGGCACTTTATCAGCACTACATCTGTCGGGCAACCGTTACAAAAGGTCAGCAGATGGGTTTTGTATAATTGTAGCTATTTGCTGCATTATATATAAAATTTTGTTGCCAGAGTTTTTGACTGTTGGCGTGTCATCCACAAAGAGAACCGTTAAGGATTCTATAGCACCTGACAAATCGTTTATATATAATAGAGAAAGTCCCAAAATAGAACCTTACAGATCCCCTAAGGTAACTGTTCTCGAATGTGCCCTCACTATGCATCTTCCCATATGAACTGCTTACAGATACTGCCACACAGATATGAATGCCTCTGATCCCATCAGCTCCAACTTCCCAACAAAAGACCGTGATGCACACTATCAAAGGCCTTCGAAAGGTACATAAGCACACATGCCATCGGGAGTCTGTTAGTTATATTATTTTTAATTTCTTCCATAAGTTAGTAAATTACTCTAGCAGTTGGTTGCCCTTTGTTATAACCATATTGTGTGTCATTTAATAGTTTGTGTTTTTCGATGAATT
Organism: Dermolepida albohirtum; assembly: GCA_031893035.1. Classification (NCBI taxonomy): domain Eukaryota; kingdom Metazoa; phylum Arthropoda; class Insecta; order Coleoptera; family Scarabaeidae; genus Dermolepida; species Dermolepida albohirtum. Next base: position 169,754 of record JAVIWB010004862.1, on the reverse strand, counting down.
TCATCATGGCTAGAACTTTCCTTTCAAAAGTCTTTGACACGTTCGACAAAAAAGCTATTATTATGGTGTGTTTTAAGTCATAAGGAAATTGACCTTATTTTATTTGTAGGACCTGCTAGTTCCTTGACAACGTTCCATGTGGTTTTCGTCTTATTGTTGGTACTTTGGATGTAGTGGGAACGAGACTTTTTTGGATGTTATTATTTCATGTTTAAGTATTCTACAGAACTGTTTTGTCTCTATGTAGCCATATCATGCCCAATTTGTTTTTTATTATCTATACGTCCTTGTATTTTTTTCGGTTTTGGTTTAGGATTTACTTTTGATGGCATGTTTTGCTAACTTGCGTTATTTATTGAGTCTTCTCGATCTGGTACTTCGCCTTCTTAAAAGTTCTTATTGCTTTCATTTGTTTTAGATTTTTCTGTGTTAAGAACAATACCATTCCTGAATTACTTTTCTGCATACTTTGATTATTAATGCCGCGTTTCCACAATGATGCGCATATGTTGGGATAAAAATCTTCAAGATATTCTTTCTCTGAGAAACATTTAATTACGGTTTTTTTTTTAATTTTAATTCTGTATTAATCTAGATTTTACGCTTATTAATTAATTAGCCTGCCTATTTTCTTTACTTATAGGAAGTCGTTTTGATTATATTGTATATAGTTTATTTAATTTGTTGCTTCATGTAAAAATGTTGTTCTATAACTGAATCTCTGTTGCACAGTAAGGATTACATTATTATTACACCAAATTATAATTTTACCACAGATTGAGTAAAACGGTGATTTAGGTCGAGTGGTCAGGAACTAAAATCCAGAACTTCATCTTACAACAGTTTGAATGAAGTCGCAGCTGAATAAAATGCAGTCAATTTCCGAGCTAGTTTAAAACATGAACATAGAAACTCACCTATTAAAGCACTTATTTCATTGTCATTCGTTTTGTTAATTTCGGATTTGATAACGTGTGAGCAAGCAATATAGAAACGATAATAAAGAAATAACCGAATTAAGAAGCATTATGTATTTACTAATCATGCGACTTTGTGTTAACAATAATTTTTTCCGTTTTCTTTTAGAAAATATATAAAATTAATAATAATAATAACAATAATGATAATAATGCCTTTATTGTGCAAATACAAATTCGAGACAATAGAAAAAATACAAGGACTTAAGGGACTTAACACTGAACCCTGTGAAACGCTTAATTTTATCATTAATGTTTACGTACTGTCATCTACTGGAAAGATATCTACAATTAATTGAATAGCATCGCGACCAAAGACTTTGTCATTTAAGATCCTGCCTATCTTAAGTATTGCAGGATATACTGTATCAAAAGCCGTGGAAAAATCCAAAAGCATAAGTAGAAAAATCTCCAACCCATAGCATGCAAATTGTTGCCTGTAATAAATAGCAACGTGGTTGTACAACTATAGCCAGATCTAAACCGCGATTGAAGATCTAGCAATAGCTTGAATTCAAATACGAATTTTTTTATTTGCGATTTCATAGTCCGCTCTATGATATTCACATGAACTGAGCAAATTCAAGAATATATTTCATGACCTCGTTAACAGTATACAAATTCAATTTACCTGCAATCCTCTGTCTAAGATTACGTTAATTACATTTAATCTCAATTAATTTTTTACTCAGTAGTACTTCAAAATCATACATACATGTGTAGTACTAAATTGGCTGATGATGGATAAAGCAAACAATTTCATCTCGATAAGAACTTAAATTTACTCAGTGTTACAGATTGCATCTAGTTTATAACCTTGTCTAACTCAACCTCTATTGAAATATTCTAATTATATTCGTTTTTAAATTGTGTATACAATGCAGAAGTTTTTGGAAACATTCTTACTCTTTGCGCGAACCTGGCACCCCTGATTTCATAATGACCGAGAATATGTCTTCACCCTTCCACTCTTTCGTTAGACTACGGGCAGTAATGAATTCGATTCTTCTAACGTGCCATAAATTACATTATGGAAACCAATACTAAATGAAACCCATGGTAGGGTTCTAATTGCATATAATTATGAGCTTTTACTATGTTCAACTGAAAAATTCTAATTTTATCTGCAGATATAATTGAAAAATTCACATAAGTCACATAATTATATGCAATTGAAATCACACCGTGGATTTTATTTAATATCTGCTTGCATAGTGCAATTTATGTCATATTAGAAGGCTCAAATTCATCGTTCTCCGTGGTCTAAGAATGTAGCATGTATGTAGCATATGTAGCATGAGAATGTTAGTTCGAGGTTCATGCCGATTAATTATGTATACCATTTAAAAGGCTTTGGAGTTGAAACTTAAGTTTTAGACCGTAAAAGCCCAAAATTATATGCAATTAAAAACCTACCGTGAGCTTCATTTAATATCTGTTTCCATAATGCCACTTATGACATGTTAGAAGACTCGAATTCACCGTTCTCCATGGTCCAAGGGTGAAGACGTATACCCGGTTAGCATGAAATTGAGGGCTCGAATTTCGTGCGAAGAGCAGGCATTATATATGCAATGTAAAAAAAAGCGGTTAAAATAAGAAATATTAGTTTCACTCACAAAAGTATATAATTATGCAATTTGACCTCTTTGTTTATAAACCGTTAGTTCTTTTTTTTAATATTACACGTTTCCGAAAGTATAAAAGGAAGCAATATTAATAAATGCAGCAAACACGTTATACAAAACCTATGAATATACATACACATTTCAGTTTTATAAGCCGACTACCCAAGCTATTAGTAAGAGTACTTGATAACGCCTTCTTTTTAATATATTAAGCGATCATACCGGATAAATTAAAAACTAGAGTGACTTAATTGGGGAATTCAATTGATTAATGACCCAACAATTCTAGAACCTGTTCCACAAACAAGAAATACATTGGCATAATTTATACAAACGTCCATCTTTTACAATTAAGCAACATCACCACCAAGAGGAGTTCGATCCAAAAATAAAACAAAATCATGTCGATGTCCTTTATTTGCAATATTTTGATTAATGATTCAAAACTATACGTTGGTAAAAGAGATCCCTTCGAACAAACAAATGGTTAACAGGGACAAATGTGGTGTTCATTTTTTGTTCTACAGCAATATTTACAAACATCTCATATTTAAATGTATTGTATTTAGGTTACAGAAACAAGTTGTTATGAAAGAAATACGTTTTTATTTTAGGAAAATACATTGTGAAAAATGACATCGCTATTAATAAGATGGTACGAAACGTAGAACTACCGACTACTTGAAAATAAATATTCATTTACTATGAGTTGCTTTTATTGGCTTATAGCACCTTATAGCTAATTATTATAGTCATTTAGTACAGGAAATTATTAACAAACACATCATTCAAAACATATAACAATATGTAATCAACATACTATTTGGTCAGAGACCAGAAACAGATAAAATGATAAGCTAAGTAATTTATTGTTTATAAGTAAACAGAAATATTTTTAACGGTGAAAATTTGAGTGGTGCCATTCCAAAAACCGGCCTGTTTTCTTTTTAGAATGTGTTAGAAACTTTAAGTATTTTTTCATAATTAATGTTTAGTCTGTTTCGCTAATTTCACACACGTATATTCTCTTATGTTTATTTAAATAATTTATTGTATATATACATATACATATATATACTAGGGTGGATCGCTTTCCTCTACCCCTGACCTACTCACAATAAAAAATTTGCAAATGTTTTACTTTTATTTTTCTACATAGTCTCCATTAAGGTTAACACATTCCTTCACATCGATGCTCTAGCATTTCTAATGCAATCCGAAAAAAAAATTGTTCAACCTCTGATTCACCGCACATATGACATCAGTACTTGATGGAAATCGTTTACCATGCAAGTGTTTTAGAAACATGTAGAGGCCAAATCTGGCGAATATGGTGGATGTTCAACTAATTCGAAGCCTGCCTGGGCTATTGCAGCTGTTGCAATTTCCGACCTGTGACTGGGTGCGCTATCCTGACGCAAGAAAACACCTTTGTGTAATTTCCTCCGACGTTTTATTATCGCGCCAAGTAATTTGGGAACTAAATTGGCATAATAAGCACCTGTAAAGTCCCCCCCCCCACCTCTGAAGAAAATCTACTAAAATTACGCCTTCAACGTCCCAAAATACGGATAGCATGACTTTCTCTGCTGAAGGTTGCATATTGAATTTTCTCGGCGGTGGTGAACCTCGATGTGTCTACGCCTTATTCTGGATTTTGGTCTCTACATCACAATGAATCCAGGACTCATCCATTGTCACAAATCTTGCAAGAAAATTCTCTTTGTCGTGTCTATACCGCGTTAAAAGACAACTGCAAATATCTTTTCGAGTTTCCCTGTGTGCATCTGTTAACATTCGTGGTACCCATCTTGCAGACAATTTCTTCATTTTTAATTCGGCCGTAATTATATTATATACCACATGGTATGAGAGACCAGTATTTTCAACTAGTTGTCTAATAGTCACCCGTCGATCTTGCAGCATGAGAGCATGGATGTTTTTAACATTTTCTTGGGTAGTGACAGTTATGGGCCCTCCATCTGCATATTCGTCTGTACATGACTATCTAGTACATTTAAACTCACGACACCATCTTTTAACTGTATCACATGACACTGTAGATTTTCCTAATGTATCCACCAAATCTTGATGAATTTGTATTGAGTTCATCATTTTTAAACGCAAGTATTTAATCATCGCTCGTTGCTCGACACGATCCATTTTGATACCGATGTGTAACTCTCTCGACCTCGGGCATCTATTGTAAGCACATATCAACAGGGTCAGACTTGTAAGTTTGTAGCGGTAGTCTATAAATAGCGGGTTACAACATGACTTGAAAATAAATAATTGTTTTGGTTTATAAATGGGTCAGGGGCGGACCAAAGTGATCAGCTCTCGTATATATGTAAGTGTCAATGTATATTGAACCGAACAGGTCCACAGCATTTCTGCATAATGCAATGGTTTCTGACGTTACTGCGCATGTCCATCATCACATAATATATACGAATAAATTATCGATAACGTTCATTCAAATTTGGCACCAGCGCAACCATTTCATTACTTCAGACCGCAAATACCGTCTTTATTCCCTCTGTTCGCAGTATATCAACACAATACACGATGGCTGGCAGTTCGCCTTATAAAAGGGGTACAGATAGAAAAGAGCGATTAGGAGAATCATGAGTCGAGCAACATTTTGCAAGGTTAGGACCAATCTATTTTGTCGCTTTTACCCTACCGGATCGTTCATGCTGTACAGCTGAACTGACTGTGCATGAAGAATCCATAATCCGAGATTAATCAGAAGCAGATCCTCGATTAAAGTAACCGTACGTATTAGTGTTATGTAGTTATAGATTAAGTACATTCGTATAGTCGTGTAAAACTGGATTCTGCCTTCTTCTTCTTTAAAGTTTATTCGAGCTAGGGCTCTGCCCTTTTGCTCTTAGTCATCATATTGAGGGTTTTGTTACTTCGATATTTAATCGGTTTCTTCGCTGTCTATTTCCATTACTGGCCTTCTGTATTTTTGATGTGTTTTTGGGTATTCCGTTATGTGTGTAAGTGTCGTGTTTGTGTGTGTTTTCATCGCTTTGTAAAACTGGATTCTGAATAAACCTTCTCACATTATAATCGCACTTGTATATAAAGTGCATAGGGGTACAGTTGAACGTCATCTGGGGGCGAAAATATTTATTTGCAAATAAACAATATATGTACATAGTAAGGCAGACTCCTATGCGGAGTTGCAAACCATTACGCAAATAGTATTGGTAACTGTTTATAATCAAGGATATTAAAACCCCAAAACATTGAATTATATTTAAGTTACCGATTTGATTTTAAGATCAACTTTATATAAATATTTCAATATCATTTTAATAAATATATTAAAGGTTTGTTATTTATTTTTTATATTAAGGTTTATTTAGAAATATATTAATATTTATACTTCTATATATATATATATATATATAATATAATAATACAGTGTTTTATTCTTTACGAATAAAGGTACTACGCTTATAGTCTTATAGTCTTTTCATCATAATCGGCGTACAATTTAATTAAACAGCTTAGCATCACTGAATGTAAAAAAATTGTGAAGTAAAGAAATCATAATTTTTATTTTGAAAATGTCGAAGAAATTTGAACTCGTTTCTGTCTTTATTCGCCAGACAATTGTTTCGGCTATTTTCCTAATCAACTGATCGAATCGTCAACTTGTCGACTGCAGTAGCGAGTTTTATTGTATGAAGCAAATTTGAGGCATGTTTGCGACCTCTAATGGACAAGTTTCATCAATAAAATATTGAGTTATTGAAAGACATTCTTCACCAAAGTGTGCTTGCTTGCCAATAAATATTGACAGCTTTATAACTTTCAACACATAATAAGTTGTTGTGCAATAGTAGAGGGTATAATATCCGATGAAATATTCAATAAGATTGTTATAATTTTTTAAATGACTGCTACCTACAAGTTACCTGAGCGTTCTGATAATTCCGAAGTAAATTTATAATGAGGAAGTGTGTGTGCTGGACCAAATCAACGGCTTGCTTGACATCTTAAAAAGTTGCAGGATTTGACCTTTTTAAATTGAGATTTAATTACTTTTCTTCATTTTTTGGTAGTTTGTAGGCTTCTTCTGGTTCAATTAGTTTTCTTCTTTCGTGTAATTGGTAATACGCTTGTTTATCTCACGAAGCAGATTTCCAACGTCTTTTACTACGTTTAGTGATAATAGAGGTAGATATAATTTCCAAATATTAGTCAGATCGTTATGCAACAGCAGATTCAACATCTGATGACATGTTCGATACAATTGTCATTATTTTTATGAACAAAACACAATTACTATATTAATTGCTTTATTTTTGGGAGAAGCATTTATTGGTAGTAGTAGCAGGTACTTTTCAAATTTGTAATGAAAAACTGTGTGCCAAACTTTACCAAGTCTTGATCGACATCTAAAAAACTGTGGTATTCGATTTTTTCAATTAAGATCTTTAATTATTTTACTGACAAGCTTATGAGTTTCTTCTAATGTGATTTCTTCTTTCGACCAATTGACTATAGGCTTGCCAGTCTATACGAGACACCTTTCTCAGGTTTTTTTACCATGTTTGGTGATCAAAGAAATACAGACAATTTTCTAATACTAGTGAAGCAATACAAATGGAAATACGGCATTAAAAACAAAAGTAATAAATTTTTTAGATAATCTAGAATACAATTTTAAGTTAAGTACTGAATATCAAATCTACTAAGTTACGGATACTTATGCGTTACTAAAATGGTAGTCAAAATTTTTATTTATGCCTTGCAAACATTCATATAACGGTGTGCTCTGCTTCTTTTTCTGATATGACGAATTCGAATATAATAAAGCATGCTCTCTATCATTATATTCGAAACATGTTTCCTCAACGTATGTTCCACTCTTCTTCATTTTTCTTTTCATTATCTCCACTTCTATTAGATTCCGATTCTTCTTTTTTTTAGAGATCAATGTTACAGACTACGTTAGATCAAAAATTTGAAGAAGTCTCTTAAACATAAATTTTGTTCATACTATTTTCATACTGTTTAACTTTCATATTAGTATTAAAAACACTGATTCTGTAGATGGCCATATACTACTGTGGACAAAAAATAGTAAGACTTTTTAATTTAAATTTCGCCCGAAAACCCGTTCGTCAAAATATTTTTTTTCTAGGTTGGTATGACTGTCAGTGACATCTGTGCCAAATGTCACATCAAAATAATCATAAGTGTTTAGTTTACGCTTGTCTTTCTGTAGTACAAAAAGTGCATTCGGCGATTTTTACAATGAGTGGAATTATTCAACAAAGAAGTTCCATTAAATTTTGTGTACGGAATCGAATTTCTGGTGCCGAAACGTTCAGAATGTTGCAAAAGGCCTTCGGTGATAATTGTTTGTCGCGAGCAAGTGTTTTTGCTTGGTACAAATTATTCAAAGTGGGTCGAGAACGCGTTGATGACGAACCACGTCCAGGACGGCCATCAACATCAACTGATGATCAACACGTCAATAGAATCAAGGAATTGGTGCTTGAGAATCGACGATTAACAGTGAGAGACCTTACTGGCATCGTTGGAATATCGGAAGGATCAGTGAAAACCATTTTGAAAGATCATTTGGGCCTAAGAAAAGTGAAAGCACGATTTGTTCCAAAATCACTCAATTTTTTCGAAAAACGGCGTCGCGTTGACGTCTGTAAAACAATGCTTTCCGACTAAGACAAAATGAATTGCATCATAACTGGAGATGAGACTTGGATCTACGCTTATGACCCGGAAACAGACGATCAGTCGGTCGAATATCGTATCAAAGGTGAACCGAAGCCCAAAAAACCACGTCAAAGCAAGTCAAAAATCAAGGTTATGTTGACAGTTTTCTTTGATTATCGAGGTGTGGTGCACTCCGAATTCCTTCCGACCAGCCAAACTGTCAACAAAGAATACTATTTGAGTGTTATGCGTCGTTTGCGCAATGTTATTCGTAAAAAGAGGCCAGAATTATGGGCCGACAACTCTTGGTTTTTGCACCACGATAATGCACCGTCGCATACTGTATTAATTTATCGTGAGTTTTTCGCCAAATTTTCAACCAATATCGTGCCGCAACCACCGTATTCGCCTGATTTAGCTCCGTGTGACATCTGGCTATTCAGCAAACTCAAACGACCGCTCCGGGGAAACCGTTTTGAGTCAATTGAAGATATTAAACGTGAATCGCTACGCGCATTGAAGGCTATCCCTGAAATTGACTTTAACAACTGTTTCGAGAATTAGAAGAAACGTTGGCACAAGTGTATTGGGGCCAGGGGGGATTACTTTGAGGGGGACGAAATAGATTTGGAAGAATAAATTAAGAATTTAAAAATTATGAACAAAGTCTTACTATTTTTTGCCCACAGTAGTATTTCGGAGGGCACCAGCTCTCTTTACTCAATTCAAAATATCCACTTGTGTTCCTCCTGTCCTGTCGAACATATTCCCTAGATAACAAGACTTTCAATTTGTTATATTACCGGTTGGGCTTTATACATATAATTTATTATTTGTATTCAGAACTCTCATTTTCTTTGTTATTTGTGTTAATCACTGCCCCACTTCTTTCGCTTCTCTGTCCAGATTTATGATCATTGATTTCATATCCGTGCTGTTGTTTAGCTTTAGGCATACATATGACATTCAAGTATATTGGGTCAGGTTTTTGTTTTTTAGATAGTCCCCTGTAATACCACTCATGTTTTGATGATGATATACATTGAAGAGAAGAAGAAACTGATTACCTTCGTTTTATGCCTTTTTCTGTGGCAATGCCTGCACTTAAAGAGACTCTGTGACTATCTTACAGATTTCATTTTTATATATTTAGATTTATTTATTATTTGTTTTTTTGCAATGAATCAATGAACAAATAAATTTTCGTAAGGTTAATAGTCATTTCTTTAGTGAAATATGGGAGATATTTATAATTTTTGTTTTAAATAGGAAAAGAAATATATTTTACACACATTGAAGGACAATAATTAATGTGCGTAAATTATATTTTCATAGTAAAAATGTTCTTCTTTTACGCGAATACTTAGATCGTTTCAAACATTGAAAGTATTTGGCGTATGTAATATTCCATGGCCTTACTAACCCCTCCTCGCAGTAACAGGGTAAGCAGTGTTAATTATATCTCCTCAATCTTTAATTTATTTTTTAAAAAGTTTTACAAATCGCACCGCGCTGAAGTTCGATTGAATTGTTGGGTTCGTCAGATAATTTAATCGATGCTCTATCCTGGAGTTTGAAATAATAATTTATTATCAAAATGTTGCATAAATTTATGAAATTTATCTTCCAGAAATTTTTTATTTTACCCCAGAATTTTAGATATTTTGATAGTTTCTATATTCAAATTAATTGCTGAAGTCGGGTGAATGACGAGGTAATACACAATACTCCTTCGACTTTAATGACTTTAATAATTAGACTCACGTTAGTAAGATACAATTAAATCCTATAAACGGCTATTGAAATTGAATATGATATTATATTGGCACAATCAACCATTTAACTTCAGTGCTGTCTAATGGTGTGCTATCTAAATGTGTGAAACGTATTGTACCACTTTTGCGCCGGAATGGTACTTAAATACATAAAACTATTTATACCAAGGACACCAATTTAGAAGACATTTTAACACCCATGTGCAAATATGAGTACGTCGAGTTTATTGCTATTTTTCTGTATTAATATATAATTGACATTGACCCTGAACTGGTGTCTAAAATAGTAACTTTTTATAGAACAAATTAGCACTTCATAAAACAAAATTTCTTGAGTCAAAACACTATATATATATCTTGATTACAACAATACAGACAGTCATTAGGGTAGTGTTTATTTCACATATGTTATTTAGTTTAAACACCAGACAAAAACACATTGCCATCAATTTAGGAATAATACATTGTAATTTGAAAATATAATGATTGCTCTCAAATATGAAAAATACAAATTTGACAAAAATTTGGAGAAGCAGAAGTATATTAAGCGTTCAAAATCTTTGTTTCACATAACATATGATATATGTGTAAATAGTAGCGATGCTGATCAAAATTATCGGCATCAAAATTAAAAAAGTAAAATATACATACGTCTATGTAAGAGCGTTTTAATTTTAATTTAAAAAAAACGTCAAGAGAAAACAAAAGACAAGTAAAGATATCTACGACGAATATTCGGGCTTGTTTGTTGATCATGAAATTCAATAATCAAAGTTACCTAATGGATAATTTTTGAGAGCATCGCCTCTTGCAAACAATCAATTTTACTAGTAAATGATGAATAATAAGTAAACACTTTCCAAATGGCATTGATAAATATCAAATCAAAAACAAATGGCTTTTATTTTAGTCTGCAATGGGAAGACGAATGGCTAATCGGCGAACTCTACACAAGTGGTTTTGGCCAAATCGTTAATTAGTAATATATCATGAAGAAAAATAGTGCATCTGAAAAACTTTTAATAAATAGCAAAAAGTCGTCTACGGATTTATTATTGTATATTTAAGGTTAGTATGGAAAAGTGACTGAATTCATTCGTAAAAATTTTAAGATTTTGCAGATTATAAGAAAGAATGTGTGAGGGATTGTAAAGTTTTAAAGCAAAAGCCGTTCATGGGAAAAAGTAAGGCAGGAAGGTAAGCATGAATTAGAGTCATCTACACCAAAAAAGATCACGAACCTGTGACCATCGAGGGGAGATCAGGTAAGCTAAGTGATTTAGAATTTCTAGGGCTAAAATGCAAAAGCTGTCGAAACAGGGTCATGATTTCATAGAGGTCAAAAGAGTCGTAATTAACGTCATCTTCAGCAAGAAGCACAGAGATTCAGAGGACCGTAATTGGTAAGTTCGCAAAGGATGCAGTAGACTCAATTTACGGAATTGTGTGAAGGAATGGGTTGCGGATTACATTTCGTATGTTCTTTCAGTTCACGATATGCATAAAAGATTTAATTTTTGATGAAATCAAACGTCGGTAGTATTGTCAAACTTTAAGTTCATACTACTTAGCAAGTTGATATATGAATTCGCCGCGTTTTTAATAAATTTAAAATTTATTTAATTTATTAACAAACAAAATACGTAAACTAATCAAGAATATATTCTCTTCCATTATTTATTATTTTCTACTAACAATCTGACAATTTCTCGATTCTACGCCTGAGGAAATCTCGTGGTATAGAAGTGAAAAAGTTGTCAAGTTAATTTTGAAGCGCGTCATGATTTCTACAGATTGTTTGATAGAGAACGACAGAAACGGAAATCTGACAGAGTGAAGTCAGAAGAATAAGGTGAATGTAAAAAGACTCCCAACCAAGGTTTTGAACAGCCGCTTTGGTAATGTTAACAGCGTAATGCTAAATGACTTGATGATGTCTTCCCGATTTTTTCTGAATTACGACCCAAAGCCGATGTAGTTGTTGACAGTAAACCTCTGTAGTGATGATTACGAAAGTAATAGACGATGCGGTGATACTTTGCACTAAATGTAGTACATCAACTTACGCAAATGAGTATTAAGCATTTACACGAGGAGTTGCCTTCTTGATAGGGCTGTCATACTTTTCTACTACTGATGCTAACATGAAGACATCATATTTTGTGACGACTAACAATGGGGAAGAAAAACGACTGACGTTGTTGTCGGACTAAATGAAGACAAGCTAATAAAAAGTCAAAACGTTGTGTTGATTCTTATTGTTTTCGTTCGAAACATGCGGCAAAGGAATATCTAGTTTTTGAACAGTCCACATAAAATTCGAATGTCGTATAATGGTTAATTTGCTTCAATCCACTATAATGATCAATTACCATGAGTCATCATGACTTGAAGTTCTTAAACGATCTTCATTAAAGTTCGATGGACTTCTTGAACATTAAGAATAGTTTATGTCAAAATGGCCCTCTTTAAATCAAGATAACCATTTCGGTGTTATACGTTTTCTTTATAAAGGGCATAAACGATTCTAGCGGCTTAGGATGCATTAATAAAATTAAATTATTTTGGCAAAAGTTCAAAAACTACACACAAAAAAACGCTACGATTATGCGTGACCTGATAGTTTCATGTCATGAAAACGTTTTTGATTTAGCTTGAAACTACTTATACGGAACCTTTATATTGCAATAATTTACATTTGCGAGGTAAAAGTTAGGTTCTAAAATTTAGTATGGATTTAATTAATTAATTATTAATTAGTTATTCCCAGTATAATAATTTCTAAGTACTTTTTAAAATAATTTATTGTTACTTTATTTTGAAAATAATGTTTAACTTTAATTTTTCAATCTTGCAAAAGATATACGTTGCAGTGAACTGTATTGTTCTCATTTTTTCAAGCTGCTTTTACTATAACCTTTGAAATATCTCATTTCTCCCTAAATTATTAGAAAATAGAGAGAAGTTTAGATAGTGGGGACATCTAAACTTCTTCTTCTTGCTCCTAAGCCTTTTCTAGGTTTTAGGTGTATGACTGATGATGTTAGTTCCTGCATTTTTGTCTCCATTGTTTTCCGTCTTCCATTAGCTTTCGTATTTCATCCCATGTCATTTCTTTTTCCACTACTGCTTCTCTAATCGTACCAATCAACCCTGTTCTTAGTCTTTTTTTATTTGACCCCGGCACTCGCGTTCCTAACACTTTTCTGATAAGTCTATTTCTCCACATTTTCCATCTAGATTACTATTTTATTTAAAACGTATTATCGGAAACCTCAAACCGTTGTTTGGTACGGAGTCACTTGTATGTGGTTGTGTCATTTTACCTAATGACATGTTTATATTTCTTGGGCTACCATTCTTTCTTAAAAGTCTGTATTTATTTTGTTCATTTATAATATAGTCTAAATTTTTCGTAAATATTCCTTGATTGATTACTTTCTTTCTCCGGTATTAAATGTTCTCATGAATCTAGCCTTCCACATTCTTCTGTAAAGCTTTCTTTTTTTTTTGCTGGCGATACTGTCTCTTCAGAGATTTGCAGGTAATCGTTCCTTTGATTCCATAGACTACAATATTCTCCTCGCAAAGCTGGATTACTTTGGTTTTTGTCCTGCACTGGTTCATTTGATGTCATCGTACCCCGCCAATCGATCTGGCTATACGGATTTTCATCTATTTTTTTTCCATTATCTTCTAGTATACCTCGGAGTTCAAATTTCATGCCTGTTCTTTTTAAAATCTTTATCAATGATCTGTTAGATGAATTAAATTGTGAATCTCTCGGGTATGCTGATGATATAAAATCCGACACCGTCTAATTATATTAAATTGCAAATCAATCTTTCTATAAATGAAGAGTGGCGTACCCACCCATAACAAAATGTTATTGAATATTTGTAAATGCTGTGTTGTTTTTTTCAAACGATGTACTGCTCCTACAATATTTGATTATTCTGCCAAATTCGAGTTGAAATTTCGGAGATCCGAGGTGAATGTCCTGGCATTCATTCTGAATTTCAACTCACTTTCTGGCAGCATGTATCGTCAATCTGTGCAACGGCTTCAAAGTCTTCGGGTTTTCATAGCAGGCCATGTAGACTTTAATAATATTACTGCAATTAAGGCTTTGTACTTTGGTGCGATGCAAGTTGATCCTTAGTGTAGTTTCCTTATTAATCATGTCAACAATTATCCATTGTGAAAATCCAGAAAAAGTTCTTGAAATACCTTTCCTACAGAGTGATTGGGACTTATCCTGAGCGAGGAACGGACTACGATGGTTTTTTGAATCGCCACAATATACAGTCACTATCTTGTCACCCTGAAATGCTGAGTGATAGATTTTTATCAAAACTGCTCTTAAATGAAATTGACTGTTTAATGGTAGTATGCTGTATTGATTTTAATGTACCCGTTTCTAATACATGATACAGTGCTACTTGTAGATTACTGAGGGCGGAAACAAATATTTTATTAAAAGCACATGTGCCCGTTATGTATAGGAACTTTAACAGATTTCAAAATGATACTTCTTAAATTAGTCTTTGCCGTACACACATAATGATTGCATTAGTGAATGTTTTCAGAAATAGTCTGTAGGTTAATTTATTATTTTCTAATGTAATAATAATTTTATACACAATTCCATTTAATTGTTGACTCCCATTTATCTTTCAATTATATTTATTTTCTACTTTCCTGTATGTGTACATTGTCAATCATTATTCGTTTTAGTTTCGTTTTTTCTTTTTTTTTGGCGATACTATGTAGTATGTTTTTGTATGTAAAACCTGCACCAAAGATTATATCTTATTACTGTCCTGTAAGTGGCAACTGCTGTTAGACTAATAAAGATTTTCTCCAAACTACTTTGCCTTCTAAACCGTCTTTTCTATTTATGAATCACCACTATACCAAATAGATTTTACGTTCAGTAATTGATTATTCCATTTGTGGTAAAGTTTTGTAGCCAGTGACTATACTTTCTCCTTATTTAGAAGTTTTGTTAATTCCTACATAAAAGTTAATTGACAAAATGAAACAAAACAATTTCTTCACTGCGCATCTATTGTATTGAAATGATTACGGCTTAGAAATATATTTGTTTTACTAAATTGTTACAAACTACTCTCTCGCATTTACTAAAAGTACCTTAACATTCCCTTGTTCAAATCGAGTACGTTTTCTCATCGTAAAAGTGTCCGGCTGTACCTGAAATCTTAAACTTTTGATTTATCGACCATTTCAGCGTAAAAACCGGTTATTTTGCGAGTCACACACGTACATATACATACATGCACCAACAAGAACAAGAAAAGCGAACAGCCTACGCTCACTGTTCAGATCATCGTCCCGTCTTGCTCAAATTAATGCCTTAATTGCAGTATTATGCATGTTCCATAAACTTTAATAACGGTTTCGTGAAAGTTGAGGCCGTTCTTTTTTCTGCACGTACAATGTTTGCAGAAAATTACACACGCACACACACATACATGTACGCACACAGCATCATTACGACAACTTATATACACACAAACCGAGTAGGTATGTCGAATAAATTGTATCAGACGCACATCGGAACGACCGCTTACCAAGTTACACACCGATTTGATTTATAATAAATTAAATAATGGACGGAAACGATAAATTACTCGTATTCATTGAGAAAGATGGACGAATATTAATTTGGTTGTTTCTACATATTGAATTTACACAGGCTACACTGGAATTCTTTTTGATTCATGACTGTTTCTATCCTGCTTGATTCAGAAAAATTAAATTTTGTTGAATATGAAGACTATTTATTAAATATTAAAGTTAATTTGAAATGAACCGTAGATCTCTGTTTTATTAGCCAAATAAGTAGAAATGTATGAACGAGGTGCCAATCTTCGCTCTGTAGTCTAGAATTGAATACTTCTGTTTTTCTATTACATAATTTTGAATGCTTAACTAGCTTGTTAAAATCTGATTGTGTGATTAAATGTGGTATTTATAAATCTAAAGCCAGGCAAATTATAAGGAAGAAAGAGCTGTTCATTATATATGTACATAATAGGCGGACCCTAAGACTATAGTTAATGACTTCAATTCCTTTGTTACCATATCATCAAATACAGATGCAAATTTTAATGCTTATCATGATTCTACTACGAATTAAAAAAAAACCCTCCCTTTACTTTAAGCCAATAACTATACCTGACCTGAAGGAAGTTCTGCATAAATTGAAGAACAAAAGGTTTGTGGCGTTGATGCAATTCGTCTTTACTTTACTACGAGCTCTTCCATTGCTATTTATGAGCTACTCTATCACAGTATTAATGCATCTCTGACACAAGCTTTTAAAATTATTGAAGCATACGGTTGTAATACTGATGCATAAGAAAGGTACAATAAATTAAATAACTATAGACCCGTTGGTCTATTGCCAAAGCCTTTAAAATTATAGTTTATGGCTAAGGGAGCACGTTTTGATAATTGAAAGGAATACTGAAATAGCCTTAGTAAACGAACACATATTGTTTAGGATGGTATGTGAGAACATTTGATACACATTTTATTTTGCTTGGTACGATAAGTATTGTAAAAGAGGTGTAACACATAAGTAGTTTAATTCATGTTTGACTAATAGGAAATGGATCAATGACGGAACAGAATAGACACTTCTGATATTCCATCGTATGGATAGAAAATAGAGTTAACAAGTGCTGTCGTTTCTTTAGGTACTTTCCATCATCCATGGAATGATCATGTGGAACTTGGCAGTGCTGATTTTGCACTATATATTTTACACACACATTACCTTGACAATTACTTAACAGTAACTTGAAAATTTTATGTCAGCGAAAAAATGGAACTAACTCGCGAACATTTTCGTGCAATTACTTTTCATAACTTTCGGCGTGGATTATCTCAACAAGAATGCATCGACGAGCTGAATTCTTCATATGATGATGAAGCACCATCGAACAGTATATCGTTGGTATAGTGAATTCAAACTTGGACGGCGTTCTTTGGACGATGAATTTCGTAAAGGTCGTCCCACAAATGTTGTTGTGTCGGAAAACATTAATGCAATGTCTGAATGGATAATGCAAGACTGTCATGTGACATACCGTGAGATGGAGGCATCTCTAGATATTAGTAACACCAGCATGCATTAGATCTTGCATGAACAATTAGTCGTTAAGAAGCTATGTTCACGTTGGGTATCACATAATTTGACAACCGCTTAAAAAAGGACTCGCGTCGATTGGTGCTAAGAAATGCACAAAAAATACAACGGCCATGCTTCGAAGAACATTTATAATGTCGTCACAGGTGATGAATCTTGGATCTACACTTATGAGCCCGATCGTAAACAGCAGTCGACTATGTTGGTATTACAAGATGAGCCAAAACCAACAAAAGTTGTTCGCGCTCGAAGCGCAACGAAACAAATTTTCACCTGTTTTTTTCGGAAAAACCGATCACGTTGCAACCCTGCTTTTAGAGAGATGTAGAACGGTCAATTCCGAATGCTACACAACTATTTGTTTGCCAAAATTTTTGAAGAAATAAGGAAAACAACAGATCATTCTGAACCATGACAATGCGAGCTCTCACAGGTCGGTTCAAACAATTGATTATTTGACAGGGTAAAACATTAATTCGATGAGCCATCCGCCGTACAGCCCTGATCTAGCACGCTGTGATTTCTTTTTTGAAAAGCAATAAAATTATTTTCGATAATAAAAATTTTTTTTGTTTACTATTCCCGAAATATAAACGGCCACCCTCGTATTAAGCGGGTATTTGTTCTGCAAGAGAGTGAAGCGAGTGTTAGAGGACATGAACTACACAGTATTTCTTCATTCTTTTTTCAGAGCAGATGGTTTACTCATTGTATGTGGTTTATATATACTTGAGTGTCTCATATTTAATTTGCCAAATAAACTTATTTATATAGGCATTGTCACAAGAACGACTATAATATTTCAAAAGACAGATTAACATAATTCACCAAAGGTGTGCTATATAATATCACAACCTTTATGAGTAAATTACCTAATAATATAAAGTAAAAAAAAATATCAATAGATTTAGACACTGGCGCCAGAGAAGTCTAGCACTTAATAGTATACTTGGTAAGATTTATAACTAATTTTTACAATTCTTTTTAAAAAGTTAACGTAGTAGGAAACTGTAATTGGTGTTCTGTATATAGTTTGGATATAAAATGGAGCACTAACTATTATTTATTGCTCTATTTCGTTAGTTCGCTTTTCTTGAATGCAGCTTTCTAAATAAAATTTTTCCAGAAGTATTAGAAAAAAAATTGGTAATTCCGGCAAAATCTAATTTTTTTCCTAATCACTTAAAGTATTTGATTTACATTTTATTGTGAAATTTCATGCGAGTTTAACTACAGATGATATTAAAGTAGCACTTTCGAGATACAATTTTTGTACGTTGGTCCAAACATGTCCACATGTTTAAGAGTACATCAGCAGACATTTTGGTAGTGAAAGTAATTTAGTAACATAAATGATTATATTTTAAAATATTACTTAAAATGAAAGGAAGTAATGTTTTTTTTTTCGCAGCATTATGTTGTTTTATTTCCGAAAAGGCAAAAGTGCAATTGAAACTAAAAGAAATCTAATGCGTTGTAATTAGAGATGATATTTTAACTTGAGGGAATGGGTTAGTTGTCTAAAACATAAATATTTATTTCTTATTAGAATAGTATTGTACAAACATTGTAGTTTTTTCTATTATTTTATGCAGGAAGTTTTTTAGTTACGCACGTTCCTTGCTAATTCTGTATTAATTAGTTGATTAATACAGCACATGCATAGTGGTTATATCGTGAATAAGCTTGCGTTTCGTGTCATTGCCACTAAATGAATTCATATTCATTTCCACAAGTGTTCTGTCTTTGGTTAATGAAGAAACAATGGTTGAATGTATAATTATCTTTCAGTGTATATTTTACACGTGTGTAAATACGTATGTGTGTATCCTATGTGAAAGAAATATACGAATCACTCAGTAAAAGTAGAGATTTTTAAACGAAATTTTGTACAAATATTTACTGTATTGAGGGCAATAAATGTTTAAATTTTCATTGAAAAATTGATATCCTTTATAGAGAAAATTTTATAATATGCTGCTGCCTCACGTTAACGAATACATTCTGCTATTCACCCGGTGTGTTTCTAATAATATGTTTTTTGGAAAATTGTAAGAATTAGTTATAAATCTTACCAAATTTACTATCAATCGCTAGCGTTTAAATCTATTGATATTTTTTTTTTACTTTATATTATTAAGTAATTTATTCATAAAGGTTGTGATATTATATTGCACACCTTTGGTGAATTTTGATAATTTGTTTTTTGAAATATTATAGTCGTTCTTGTGACAATTCCTATACAAATAAGCTTATTTTGCAAATTAAATATGAGACTCTCAAGAATATATAAACCACATACAATGAGTAAACTATTTGCTCATACCAAGCAACTTGAAGGGCAGCATGTAGATGTTTTAATTTTTTAATATTTACTACAAGAGTACGTTTATTCCACTTGTTCGCAGTTATAAATATTTTTGTCAGAAGAGGAAGTTTTATTGTGCTTCATATGCACTTTGTATATATGCCCAAATATAGTAGAGCTACTGTTTATTTATAGAAAAATGTGTGTAGAGTACATACATTGCAATTGTGCAAGTATACGAGGTGTGGCAATTAAATAACGCTACTGGTGTGGAAAATGTTATTTATTGCAACTAAACTTATAATTAACTGTTGTCCCCTTCAACAAACTCTCTTCCCCTATCCGTACACCGCTGTATACATGTCTTTCATTGCTCAAAACAATGCTGTATTTTATCAGTTGTCAACCTCTTCAACAAACTGCCGTTTTTGCATTTACATGTTCAATAGACTGAAAATTTGGTCCCTTTAGTGCACTTTTCACTTTTCGGAACAGGTACAAGTCACATGGTACAAAATCTGGTGAATACAAAGGATGATCGAGCACAGCAATGCGCTTATCTGCTAAAAACTACTTTACAGATAGGCACCATTTTTGCATAATTTTTTGTAATATTTAATTCATCGTGCAAAGTGTGTCTTACTGTTTCTTTGTTAATATTTACCATATCGGCAATCATCCGAACGCTCAGACGTCGGTCTTTCACAATTTCATTAATTTTCTGAACGTTTCCTTCACTTCTTGCAGTCACAGGTCGACCAGGATATTCATCATCTTCGAGCCCTTCTCGATCTTCAGAAAACCGTTTGTGTCATTCAAAAGCTCGCGCACGTGACGTAACATTATAACAGTAAAAATATTCTCTATAATTAAAGCTCGAATGTAAAGTAAAGCAGACAGAGAAGCGAAACTTGGGAAGCACCAAGGTCAACGAAATTCCAATTACAGTCTCCTCCGATGCAGTTGCGCCATGTAAGAAACGCAATCCCGTTACTTAATTTCCATACCTCGTATATTGCATACGCATACGTTTAATTTAAGCGAGGTCTATTTTGCTTGATTGAGACGTGTGTATCCTTCACAAAGATATGTCAAGGCCCTCCGGAACATAAACTTCAAATAGGGTGAAAGTAGTGAGTTAGAACCTATCAAAGTCTGCAAAGCGTCGTCTTCAACTCACGATCATAATTATAATTTGTAAGTAATAGGTGAATAAAGACTTAAAGCCCTTAACACTAAGTGTTACAATAAACCATTTTACTTCTTGACTTACGTTAATGCTTAAGGAAAAAACGATTCAATTTTCATGATGAAATATATGTACATTAGAAGTACAGAATTCAGAAATATGAAGAAATGGGCTTTTCTGGAAAATTATATATTTAAAAAAATATTGTATAGGACTAAGTTTTGATTGATTGAAAGGTAGCATTCCAAATATTATAAAATTAACTTTGTACAACTCAAGCTCCGCCATATTTTTT
The DNA here is from genome assembly GCA_031893035.1 of Dermolepida albohirtum. Taxonomy (NCBI): domain Eukaryota; kingdom Metazoa; phylum Arthropoda; class Insecta; order Coleoptera; family Scarabaeidae; genus Dermolepida; species Dermolepida albohirtum. The sequence continues at coordinate 148,702 of JAVIWB010004862.1, read as the reverse complement.
CTTATAAAATGGAAACTGTGCAAGAAACACTTAACATTAAAGTGTAATTAATTCAATTTACTTGAGTATGTCTGCATGTTCAGTCGAATCTAATTGTTGTTTATCTATTTAGTATTGTATAGAATTAAAAGAGAAAAAAACTAGTGTAAAAGTGACAGTCATGTTGGGATAGTACAGAAGGAATATTGAAAAAGTCGCGTACAACACCCAATTAGACAATTACATTGGTAATCAACGCTAATTAAAGTCAAATCTATCCGATAACGATGATAAAACGATTTTGAATGAAACTGTTTTTTCGTCATCTACTGTCGTTTTTTTAGATTTTGTCGTTTCGTCTTGGGTTAAGCTATTCCCGTCTGGTGTCGTTAAAAGAACGTAACCGAAACGAAAACAGTGTCAATAGAAAAAAAAGTCGTCTGTTAGTTCGTGTAGAAATTTAGTTGGCTGATGTAACAGAAAATTACTATCAATTACCAGAAACACAACAAAATGTCTTAAAGAAACAAACATTTAACTAGCCAGACGTAATTACACAATCTCAGTACACTATAGGGATATATTCGTGTTCTATAAATAGAAAAAATTAGGAGTTTTTTCTGTGGTTTTATCTGTTCGAGATATTGCAATTAGATCGGAAAGGAATTATTATTAATTGTAGAATTTGTAATCATGAGACCTTGCGTGACAGTTATAATTATCTGGGTAATAAATAAGTATTTGACATACAGTCAAGTAAAAAAAGATTAGCCCAGTTACACGTTCTAAATATAATCAAATACATTTTATATGTATATTAAGAGAAAGCTTTAAGTTTCGATGCCAAATCATTAATATTGATTGAAAGATTCTCATAATCCATATTGCACTAATATCGTGCAACAAAGTTAAACACGAGAAGTATTTGTCGTAAAGCTTGACAGCCAGCCATAATATAACTATTTAAGTAGCTGTTTAGTTGACAGTTTTTTTAAGTTCCTCTGTCGTCTTTTCTGAAAAAATATTGAAAATAATAATAATAATTCGTCACTAAGTCCAACAGATTATTGGATAATAAAGAATTAGGATTCTAGTTTAAAGTTACAAAGTAAACAAATTAGTACAACAGAAAAGCCACAAATAACTCACTGAATATGTTTGAAAAAGAGAACGAAATGCAAATCTAAAGAGGCTCAAACATTTTTCAACTATTTCATTGGTTCATGTTTACCAATAAAATAAAAAAAAAAGAAAATGTTTGTTGCGATTTATGTACAGTAGCGCTCTTCGTATGCCAACTTTGAAAGTTATGTTACAAGTTTACTGCCTTAATAATAATAATCCATCTCTTCACATTTCTCAACAGTTTAGTGCCAATTACAAAGGGCATTGGCTGGTCACGAGCTATTATTACGTTCGAGTTTTTGAAGCGACTGAAGATGCTTGATTGTCGATATTCACCACATTCAGAAACAGAAAGAATTAAATTCCTAGACCTAGTTGAGATCGGCCAATAACTGTATACTAAGTTAATTAACCAACTGGACCACAGATCGACAGATTACTTAACAAAAGGAAAATATATCAGCATGACTTGATCAGGAAACGTTTCAGGAAAGCCTAGCCACATGCAGAACTCAGATGCGTTAGACGGTTGTATAATTTAAGTGGTTTTTTAAAAGAAACGTTTGCAAAATTTTTTAAATTTTTTTAACACTAGTTCAACTATTAACAATTTATCAAATTTATTCAGTGATCTCTGCCTTACTTTTGTTTCGAAAAATTAGCATTGCTATCTATCATCGGCAGACACGCTTCAGAAAGTCGTAGTCACATGCAAATATACAAACAAGTACTAAATGTGTAATGTACTTGTATACACACATATAACATGAACACATTCTCTCGTCTCATAATATTCCCTTGTTATGCACTCAGATAACGTCAATAAGTCTGTAAAAATCGCGTGTGTGCATGTTAATCGACCGGATACGGCAATAGAGAGAACTGACATTCCATCCGTGAGCGCGCGCGGGATCCGTCTTAACAGGGCCACTTAACCAACGCTGGATCTGTAATCTTCTCCTTCTCCACTTGTAACAGGCCCCGAGGCAACTGCCGTTACGATGCCCGGTTCTTATTTCTTGGTCTGATCATTAAAAAAGCAGTAAAAAATAGGAAAATAATGCAACAAGACTATCGGGCTTTTTTCTACGACTTCGGAAAGAAGGAATCGAGCGATGATAATGATAATGATGATGCACATCAGGATAGAATTCTATAGAGGCACGTGTTTTGTCTAAGAGGCAGAGGAATGAAAGTAAAAGATACCAGCTCATCGTGTTACTCAATTATATCAAATGCGATCTAGGATACGCACGACTAATATGCTCATAAAATATTGTTACTTAACTATCCGCCAAATAAAAACCTCAACTTTTCCATCTTTAATTATTAGCAAGCTTGCAAATATATTAAGCAGCTCTTTTCTAATTCTAGATATGTTCATAAATATTTAAAGAACTCAACAATAGAAAAATGCACCACAAGACATATCGGCAGTATCTCTGTTCATATTCTCTTTACTGAGTATCTTTCTGGTGCAAACCATGCCCTCCAAAGCAACCTATAACTTAATATAAAAAATTGAAATCATGACCAGTAGCTTACGAAAATGAAATGAATTGCATTTTTTCTGAACTAAGCCTAAGCCTCAGCATAGTTTCTTAAAATATACACCGTATTTAGAAAGGACTAATTGAGAGATTAATTAAATGATAAAATAACTTCACTCCCTCGAGGTTTGCACATTTTTTTTCAAAAATACGCATGTGTATGAAAATCGTGACAGATAACTGACGGTGAACTTTCAAAATTTTAAATAGAGGTTTAGCAGTTTCCTGGTATTTGATTTATATTGCATCATACTCTTTATGGTATTTTGACATATGCATTTTGGGCAACAAAAACTTGAATACTCAGCAAATAAGCTTTCTTGTTCCTTTTATATTTAAATCTTCTAAAGCCGAGCTCTTGTTTTGCAACACAAAGAATTTCATGTTATTTGTAGTCGACATGACACTTTTCAATTTTTAAAAAAAATTATTCGAAAAGATAGACGTAGATTTCTTAATCGATAAACCGAGGCTTGCTCCTCAATCTAGCAATCTTTGCATCCCTGCAAGAGTGTAGGCTTTCCCTAGTCGATATAAAATGTACTGCTTAAATTTTGTACCAAATTTAAAAAATGCGTAATGGTAATGTTTTCTGATTTAGTAATACATACAATAAATTTAATTTTATATCACTTTTAAGATACTGATGTTACATTTGCGTGTTGAATCTAATAAAAGCATGTGAACATATTGAGACCGTATACAATGAAAACAAGTTCAATTAAAGAGCGAATACTTGAACAAGTTGTAGTTATAAATCAACACAAATGAATGTAAATTAAATATTAAATAATACATTATATAATAATAGCACACGATGCGATTTAGTTTTTTTGTTCCCTGGGTTTGACTAAGACTTTAGTTCACTTGTCTTATTACATAAGTTGTTTTTGTTCGTCTACGAAATTCCGTCGTAAATTTCATGTGTTTCAGATTTGTTTTAGTATTTCCATTCTATAATAGTGTATTTTGGAGTTTATTGTGGATTGGACAATACAATGGATTCAATAATAATAATGATAATTTAGACACTTATATAAAATGAAAGTAAAAAATATTAATAAAGAGAATTATGAAACTAGAGGACAGTGTAAATATTGCGGATTATCCACGAGTAAAGTGACGAATCAAATTGGATAACAAACAAAAGAAAAAGGAATTATTAAAAATGAAGACAAAAACGTTTTTCCTTTATTAGATGCTTCTTCTTTCTGCTTTATGATCCCCGGCAACTCTATTCTTCTGTATTATGTGTATATGTTTTAATCTCTAATTTTTTCATGCTAGTTGTTATTTTAGGTTTCCAAAACAAATTAAGAATCTTTTATTAATTCTTCTTTTTCATGTGTTTTCTCTGTTATTCCTCCTTATATCGTTCAGCAAATATTTTTTCCCAAATATATATTATGTTTTCTGAAGAGGTTTTATGTTTCACAAACTGTATATAAACTGTTTGCTTAATGTTTTTAATATTCTTTTTTTCTCCTGGTCCTTTGACTAGAACGTCCAAATGTAGAAACAGTTTCTTCTTTAAAGAAAATAATTCTATTCTAATTGATCTGAACCTGCTTAATATTTTCATCGTTATTTTATTTCCTAGTCAAATTCATAAATTTTGTTGTTATCCAACAGAGAAACTCCAGGTGGGGTAAATACATAAAAAAAGGATAATACAAATGAAACTATACAAAAGGAATGTATACAATTCTAAACGGCGCGCTACAGGAGGAGATTAAAGTTTCTAGCGGAGTGCATTAATGGAGCTTTGAACAGTATTGTTCTTGGTGTTTCTAATGACAGTGGTTCATTAAATCCTGGCACTTTACGCTGAACTCTAATGCATCAATTATCCCAAAGGTTTCTTCATAAAAGTTGACCTTATATTCTGCTTCCGTTCTGCCAAGGATTCAAAACTATGTTGATTTAAAACTTCTCGGTAGTCAATTTCGTGATCCAGAGAAAAGCCTTTTTCTTTGCAGGAAATATCTTAGGAACTTCTTTTGTATTCGTTTCAGGGGGTTATTTTGGATTACTTAAATAGAGTACCATACAAGAGCCTCATATTCACGTTTACTACGTCTTAAAAGGCGAAATAAAGAAGATATAATCCCTAGGTCGGTGAAGTCTTTACAAGTTCGTACAGTGAACCCAAGAGTGTTATATGCAGTAGAAGCTACAGTAGATACGTGCCGTCCCAAGGCTAACTTTGAGTCGAAACAACACCCAAATCTGTGAAACTGACACATTAACAATGTAATATTTTGATACATTCCTATCTAATTTCTTTGTATAAGAAACAAAAAAAACCGTTGTCAATGTTTAAAGAGAAATTATTGTTGGTGCATTAGATAGAGAAGAAACTCAAAGCATCCTACAGAAGCCTAACGTCGCCAGAAGTAGTTAGTATATGGTAAATGGGTACAGCAGATGTTGAAGGCTAGTACTCAGACTTGGAATCGGTTGTAATAAACATAATTACACCGATCGTTTGAGTATGAACTGGTACGATACGCTTCGAATTTGTTTTATTGTAAACATTTAATCATTGACAGATATATTGGAATTAAATCTATATTATTCTCTTCCTTCTTTGGAATATACAGTCTGTGACAGAGAAAACGGAACTTTTTTAAAATAGTAATTCTTAGTGGTGCAATTTATTTAAAAAATATGCGTCGGTAAGGTACATCTTTCACCAATGCTATGTCAAAATATCATGACATTTGCATCATTAGAAACAAAGAAATTGCGCATAAAGAAACAGCGTGTATTTGGCATTGGTCGAAAAATGAATTTGGAAAAAGAGCAAATCTCAAATTCCGTTTAATTTGGTGAAACAAGTGTATGGTGATCCATATTTATCACGTACAAGAGTGTATGAGTGGTACACATGATTTAAAGGCTGCCGCACGGACATAAATAATGACGATCATCCTAGTGCAAAAAATCTGGTATTACGGAAAGTAACATCGAACTAGTGCGTGAATTTATCAGACAGTTGTCGAAATCCTCATTGCGATACGTGGGAATGGAATTAAGTATTTCCAAAGGTTCAATTCATCGCATCTTGACACAACATTTGGGACTGAGAAAGATTTGTGCAAGGTTTGTACCACACAATCGAAATTATGGTCAAAAATTGCCCCGAATTCACCACTGTACAGACTTGATTAAGGACTCCAAAAGGACGAATACTTCAATTACTCTATTGTAACTGGCGATGAAACATGATGTTTTCAATATGATCCAGAGACCAAGCGTCAAAGCTCTGAATGGAAGCATCCGGCGAAGAAAGACCGAAAAAAAGCTATTGGTAGAAGTTAAAAGTGAAGACGATGTTGATTTGTTTTTATGATTCGAAGGGCATAGTACACAAAGAGTTTGTACCAACTAATCAATTATTATCAATTTATTTCCTGTATATATTCATAAATTCGATATAATATATAATCCGATATATAATAATTGTTGAATATTGTATAAAAAATCTGGACATTTTTATTTTTAAATATTCAAAATATTTGTAGGTGTCCTAATTTTATGTAAACTTAACCAATAAATTGTTTTTTTATTGCAAAACTAATTTTCTTTATTGAACACATATGTTTATATTAATAACCGCTTATTAAAGTGATTTAAAGCCATGTAAACCTAAAATTTAGCCCGTCATCACAGAAGAAGATTTCGCGATGCGCAAATAGCGTCAAAATTACACTAAAATACAGGTTGTATGTAGATAAATTATATCACCATTATAAACGATTAGAAAATTAGCTTCTATCAATAAACAAATAGTTATCCTAATGATCCACTTCCCGTAATTTTGCGGACAGAGTTGGTATCAAATGGATTTATTAGAGAATGAAAAAAACGACTGCTCAGAGCGAGTTCGATAATCATCATAGGTTTCAGATTTATTATTGCAAAAAACGATATAAATAAACACAAAATACTATTTTTTCTTTATTGTGTTGCCGTAATTATTTAAGTTCTTCAATAGCGTTTCCGCTTCTATTGAGTATTTTTTGTAGCACAAGTTTGTGCTGCTCTAAATAAATTATCATTTTAATTAAATAAACATTAATCCTTTATAAATATGCTACAAAAAAATGCTATTATAAAATCGTCTATTAAATAAAGGTAGCACGTTTTAACTTACTAACGGTGGCCATGAAAAACTTCTGATTATTCACTGTACCTGAAACAGAAAGAGAAAAGTATTAGTTTTCTAAGGTAAAGGTTGTAAATGAAGAAAAAAAGTTTAGAATTTTTATAAAAATCCAAATTCTCGTAAAGTAAACATGTGCTATTATTTATTTATTTTTATTTAGAAAAATGGAAGGAACACTTCAAGTAAAACTAAAGTTCTTTTAGCCTAGGTAATAAAAAATGCAATTCATTGCTATTTCTAATTTCAATATAATATAGAGAAATAGTATACGTATGATAGGATTAAAATACAGTTCATTAGCTTTTATTTAACTTGCCATATGTATAAACTAGTAGTTACCAAATTTTGTATTCACGGAGACTCTTTTAGAATAAATTTAAGAAATTAATAAAGTAAGAGTTGGGAATATATTCTATTTTGTTTTATTTTCCTAGAGCCACTAATGTAGACAAAGTTCAAAGTTTGAAGTATATCAAAACCTGTATAAGACGACCAGCAATAGTTTCAAGCAACCGTATTCGTTTGCAATTCATCGCTATTTCCAATTTCAATATAATATAGAGAAATAATATACGTATGATAGGATTAAAATAAAGTTCATTAACTTTTATTTAACTTGCCATATGTATGTATAAACTAATGGTTCCCAAATTTTGTGCTCACGGAGTCTCTTTTATTTAAGAAATTAATAAAGTAAGTTTTGGGAATATATTCTATTTTGTTTTATTTTCCTGGAGCCACTAATGTAGACTAAAATCCAAAGTTTGAAGTATAGCATAACCTGTATAAGACGACCAGCAATATGGAACTAAACAAAATATTTTTGCTTGGTGGTTATCTAACAGAAGTGGTCGTTTCAAAAAATGTTACTGTAGTAAATTACATATACAATATATGCGGATACTCTATATCTGTCGACGTCCATCGCATTTCTAATTATTTCGCTTCCTAATTCCTCTGTTTCGCAGTATAAAAATGGAAAATCCTTCAAGACTATTATTCATTTAAATATCTAGGCCACATTAGTAAGGATAAATTATCATTCTCATCGCAGTATAGGTGTCTGTCTCCTTAACTTTTTAAGACACCTTAAGTTCATTATTTTATTCAGTCGACAAAATCGATCTAATCCTTTAATTTCTATAGTTTCGATAAGGTGTAATTTCAATTCTACTTCTTTTCGTATTTCCTCATTTCGAACCCTAATTAATCTTGCTAAGTCGCAATTTGCTCGAATATTCAAATTTTTACATATCTTCGTTTGTGTGTTTTTAACTAAAATATACAGCTTATATTGAAACTAGAACTTGGCAATTAACGTAAAATACTACACCAAACAATTCAAAAATATAAAGCTCATAAACTTATGAACGGCTGCCGCTCCTCGGTGAGGAAAAATCGCCTGCTGAACATTCAAACAACATACACTACTTCCTGATCTGTCAGGCCATCAGCTCATTTCGTTGATTTCACATACTCATTTAGAACTTTTTTCCTTCTCTCCATTGGTCGTCGACACCATGATCAACTCTTACAGAATTCTCCATCTATCCAACTTCATATTCTCATCCCAGCTCCTTCTCCGGTTTCTCTACTGACACGTTGGTTATCCTCGGAGGCCACGTCATCCATTTAGTTCTTTCTCTTATTTCTTCCCCAGATCTGTCTATTTTTTTACAAATGTTCACATTAATTTAGGTATTACATTTAACCAGACAAAGTAGATATATTTTTAAAATTTTTTATAAAGTGATTCTTATTTCTCCCATCCGACACCGTCCTTTAGGCAAAGTCATTGATTGATTTTGCCAATTCTTCCTCTTCTGCTATAGTATTCACGTCTAATAATCGACTGCATGTTTTCTATCTCAAATTTCTCTTCTCACGGCTTACTTTATGGTACATTCCGTATACTCTCTTGCGCGTTGTTTCAGAATTCTTGTTGATATTGCAATATTAAGCTCCCTTCACCTGCATCCATGGATACTCTTTCATCCCTTACCGTGCCTACTGATACACATGGGAGGTCTCCGGCATTCGCTGTTGCTTTATCTGCTTCCATCGTACCAGTATCTGATTTTCTATTCTCAAATTTCACTTCAGTTTTCCTGCTTGTTTCATGATACAATTCTCTATCTCCAATATGACAAGTGCCTCACTTGAAACCGTCTTAGTTCATAAATTTAACTCTGCGAGTAGGTGCAGCAAGTCAGTGTGTTTTTTTTTACATTTGGTCATACTTGTCACAAAATTTTTTCATAACTCGGGCGTAGGAATCTTCTTCATTGATGGATGTTGTAGTTCCATGATTTTAATTGTTATAATATTCGCTAAAACGTTTTTGATTAAATTGTTATCAACGATGGATAAGTCCAATTCATTACTATGATATACTTGTTTCCTTGCAACGGCCAATCTCCTGAATTTACCTCAGACAGCTTTCGGAATGAAAATAGAAGGCCATTCTCAATGTAATCTAATTATTCCTCGTTCGTCTAGATTTTTTTGAGAAAAGGCACGGATCTAGAAACTATGAATTTTAAAACAACACCGCTCGTTCAATTTAGCCGCAAAAATCACACTATTTATTTAAGTATAATAAAAACTTTCATCATTGTACACAATACGTAGCACATTACTGTCTATATTTTCAGAACTATTTTATATTTTAATATTATGTATACGAAAGGGGAAATATGTATAATTCAGATAACTTCACAGTAATTCTTATAAATGTCAATAACATATTTCAAGTGCAGAGGCAAAATTGTAAACAAGATTCTCCTTCTATGATTCATATTAGAAAGTGTTTAAGGTTTTAACTTGTAAACATGGGCTACTTTCTTTTAGATTTAACGGAAATTACATATTTATTTCAAAAGTAAAAATTTATTATATTAAAGTCTGAATTATTAATTAATAAAATTGAATTAGAAGAATAGACTGTTTTAAATTTTAGGAAACATTTTGTCCAGGGAATATCTATTCTTTAAGTAAAACCTTACAATGACTACGAATTTTATTTTCAGGAATAAGGAAGCGATTGTAACCATTTTTTATAGTGTTAATTTTGCCGGGCATAAATAACAATGAAATTAATACAGCAACACTATTAAGTATGTCTATACAGGGTGAGTAATGACATCTGTTAGCAGTTGGCAACAGAATAGTTCGATTGGCACCAATATAAGATTTCTACTGCTTACTTTTGATATTTAGTATGGACAAACATAATCAAATTACTTAAAATGTTTATTTGACATTAGTTGACCAAAAATTATTATTATTAAGTTAATAGCGAAAGTATTTTTGTATTTCATAGTTTTTTTAAGATGCTACATGTTAATGTAAGAAAATATAGTAACTTTATTAACTCACAAAACAGCAATTATTTTTAATAGATTAGGGTAAAATATTAGGTGGGCCTAAAAGTCCATCGATTTACTAATACATTTTGCAATTTCAGAATGTGTTCTTGGCGTTTCGGTGAAGTGATCACTATTTAATTAAGAGCGTCTCCGAGTTTTTGACGAGATGGAAATTATCCTAAAAGGCTTCTCATCTATAAATATTAGATTAATCAGATGGAGAATGGCCTGAAACACTGGACAGTTGCAGATGCACCTCGTATTGGACTTTCGAAATCTACTATTATACCGGAAATTGTTAAAAAGTCCATGCTAAGATATTAAAAAACCGTAGTTTGAAAACGTTTGTGGTTCATCTCCTCCAAAGCAGGCAATGTCTATTCCATCTGCAGGAAAGATAATGGCTTCCCTTTTTTTGGATAAAAAAATCTTGTCGATTACCTTCCAATGGGTAAACAATCACAGTTGCAGAGTAAGGCAAAAAACTTATGATAAGCGTCCTGGATTAGAAAAAAATATTTTCCAAGACAATGCACCCGCCTCAGTAGCCTGATCATCGTCAGACTACCACCTTAATTCACACCTAAGCAATATCTTTCAGGAATCAACAATCTTAATATCCATGTTTCTGAAACTTTACGCATGCCCAGTTAATAGTCTAGAATTATTAGAACGGCTGGCTTATATATATTTAGCGCTTTCGCAATTGCAAAAACTTTAAAATGATGATCTTTGAGAACCCTTGCTTCCATCATTAGGACTGAAAACATCCGAATGTCTTCCACTGTTTCTTAGATTATCTTCAATAGACCGAGGACCCTACGGAAACTATTTCGACAAATATTTCGAGTCTTGTTCCTATGTATTGCAATCATTCGTTCGTGAATAGTTTTAAAAGAATTTTGTTACTTGATCAAAAATTGAATGACTCTGCCTTGTTCTGTCTTCATAAAACAAACCTTTTATTACGAAATTATTTTGTGCTTCTTTATAAGGCACTGGATAATGCACAATTAGTTGCTATTACCATTACTAGATAGATTCTAGTTCTCTAGAAATAATATATTAGCGATTGCTTTCTACATCAAGCTTTTTAAAATAGTTTACAATTTTTAAGAGTAGAAGTGAATTTTCCCAAGCTGTTAACCGAATTTAGCAGTAGCTTTAAAAAATAAGAAAAGAATTCGTGTTTGGGTTTCTCTTTTGGATTGTGCTGTATGCTGGACGTTAAAATACTTTTTATTTACATTCATAAGCTGAACTATAATTTAGTCGTTATATATTTAGTAGTATTGCTTCTTCCTTATGTAACAATAAAAGATGTTAGCAAAATATTGATTGAATAATTTTCCATTTCATCCAATTTTTTATGCATCATTTTTTTTAATACAGAAAACAGGAAGTTCATATCGTCAAAACGTGTAGCGTCAACATGTCACAAAGAATTAAAAATTGACGCAGGTCGTGTCCTTATAAAAAATACGCTTATGAGAGTTCATCTTACTATTCTTTGATATTGTTCTTCTACAACGTTGTGGTTTCCTGTGTAGTAGACATCACGTCTTTGCCTATAGTGGTGACAATTCAAGATAAAATTGACTGATTATTAACATACGTGACCTACACTTTTATCATTAATTATAAATTTTAATTGTCTCTTTTCTCACCTCTGTTTGTTGTTTATACCATTGGATCCGAGAGAGAAAAGCCACCTCTCTTTTTCATTCTTTCCACTCTTTCTCGCACGGGTTTTCTCTCCTACCGCAAAAGCATAGAATCAAAATACCTCGATGTGAATTGCATCTAGTGGTTAATGTCAGCGATGTGCGACCGCAAGAGCGCATCGCTGGCTCCATATTTAGTGAGATCAACGCCCTCTTTATGCAATATGAAATGACTAATGCGTTGTTTCACACGCCAGGATAGATGACCAAGTGTAAAAATCTCAGATTGGCATGCCAAATGGTGCGTTCTGTTTTGTTTTCTACTTTTAAATGTATTCCGTTGGCGTTATACAGCCTTGTGTGTTCTTACTTCTGTCTCGTTTTTGTTTTGATTTTATTGCACATATCACTAAAATCTCATATTTACCAGTGCATTATAATAATGTACATTCTAGTGGTAAATAAAACTACAACTGGAGGAAATTACTGCATAGCACATTTTAAAATTTTGACCTCATTTAAATATTTTTTGCTTTATTAATATACTATATACTATGTGACAAAAGAAAACGAATCATCCACTAACGGTACATATTTTTGAAACGAATTTTGTTCCCAGTGTGCACCCTTTTTAAACAAAACTTAATTTAACGAGTTGTCGCTCTACGTACACGCATACATTCTGTTATATACCTGGGCATGCTTCCAATAAGATTTTGTATGGATTCCTGTCATTTCAATCAACTTGCAATACATAATGCAGCTTTTGCATGTCCAATAAAGGGTTGAAAAGCATATCAAGAATCATGATGTAACAGCTGTAACATGAAAACGAACATGGTCGTGCTTGAATGTGGCATTATTTAGCCCTTGCTAAGGGAATAGTTCTGGAACTTTATAAATTTACATTTGAGCAAATATACTCCTTCATATGGTAATGCCGCCGCAAACCGTCAACTCTCTAGTAAGTGCAGTGTCATGTTCTAAGAAAAATTAAAAAATTGTTTTCGCCTTTCTAAAGTTTTACTCGCTTACGACCATCACTAGCCCACAAACATAAACGAGATTCATCCAAGAAAAAACGATATTGTTTCAATCTGCCCGCCTGGTACACCATTCTGATATAAGGGCACGATGCCGTCTAGTGAGAGGTAGTACTAGTCTTAGTTTACGAAGGAAATCAACCTAAACGAAAAACACAGCGATAAATGGAGCACATTGTTTTTCTGTCATATCTCTGTGAAAAAAAAGAGAAATATTTCCCACAAATCGTGAAATATTATCCAAATATCTAAGGGCAAGCAATCTTAGTCTCCTACCGTCCTGTTTGGTAGTTTTTCTAGATTGTCCAGTTGCTGTCTAGGTTGCCTCTTCTGCAATGTTGTCTATTGTCTTAAGACCAATCTCTCTAACAAAGAATAATTATAGTATGATTTTTTTGTATTTGCTGAGTGACTTCACGAAATGCAATACTCGTTTCATGTAGTCTAATGAGACAATTCGTTTCAATATCGATTAACAGGTGATAATTTGGTTATCTTCGAAGTTTTGGTATTTTAACGCACTAATTCACAATTATAGTGTGTTATTAGAAGACTGCTCCACCGAATAGAAGAATGTGTCCATTCACATAGAGCAGCAACTTATTATCAAATTTTCTATAAAAAGGTACTAATTCTTCAATGAATATTTAGTAATTTATTATCCTCAACACAGTATACATTTGTACAAAATTATGTAAAAAATATTAACTTTTATTGTGCGATTCGTTATTTTTTAACATAGATTTTTTTATATTTATTATCTCTTCAACAAATAAAGGATTCTTTCCTTCGATCTGTTTTTAATATTCCAAATTTAATTTTCAAGGTGGTATGATAACTATGGATTAAATAATATTTACAAAGTGACTTGGAATTGTTCTTATTCTCGTCAAAGCAAACGTTTAGATCAATACGCCGCTATTAAAATCGAAATTAATATAATTACAGATATTACATCGGATTGATATCAGAGACTAAAGAAACTTTAAGATCATTGACAAATGAAACATCTGTGATAATAATTACATCAATTTTTCAAAATCTTTGAAAAAATTGCTAATATATCAAAGGATTGAAATCTTCACCTCATAAAGTTTTACGGAAGGTATTCTATAAGCCTGTAATGTTTGGATCTAGCTGTACATATACCGAGGCAGGAGTTAAATTAAAGATTCTTCGTTTATGTTAAACGTAAGTAAATAATCTTGACACCATTTAAAAATACAATTTGATTCTCATTGCATACCATTTGCATCTCCCTAGGAAATAATTGTTGAATAAATTTTAAACTCATCAGCATTGTATGTTTGTTCTTACGTTTGTGGCAAGCATTATGAAAAATGTAAAGCCTTTGTTGCATATAATTGGAAATATTCATTTACGCAACTATACTTACAACTTACAATTTACAAATGAGTGTACGTATTAATTTAATAATCTCCTGGATACTTGCACAATTATGGTTGCTTCTTGTACCCGCCTCAGAGGACGGCAACCTCCAAAAAAAAATGCTACAGTGATACATTAATTAAATTACATACAGCTACTGACCAAAAACGTCTAAGTTTACGTCACAAAGCAGTCCTCCTTCTTCGTAATGCGCGATTTTACGAGTCTAGTGAAGTCCAACCCATCCACTATGAGCCTAACTACTTTGAGCAGAATCACCTACCATATAGGCAATATTTGGCTCCGCTCGCCTTATTTTTATTTATACATTTAAAAAATGACTTCAGAAGACGCCATTTCGTAAACAATAATCTATTGAGAAAGAAGACTGATGTCTATTTTGAAGACCAACAAAAAAATTCTTTTTCTGATGGAAAAATTCATTGAAGGACTGGTGGCGCACATGTGTTTAAACTCAAAGGAAATTACGGCGAAAATAAAGTTATCAGAAGAACAAAGCAAATGCCAAACTATTTTAAACATAATCAGATACAATTTCAAAGCACTCACTTCTTTTCACAACTTGGGAGCAATTGGAAGAAATAAGACGAGAGAAAAATATTATAAGGATATCAGATTTACAGTAGATACGACTCACTGCTGACAAGAAAAACTGCTACGGAAATAAACCAAAAACAAAATTTATAAAATCTTTATTAGATCTGAAAATAATGAGAAAAAATACGAACAATATTGGGACCAAATATAACTATGGATTTACAGATAAAGCAGAAAAAAACAAAAACATAGAAGATAAACTTTCTTTAAAATGCGAAGGTTACATTGAGCTGAACATATGAGGAGAAAACAAACTGAAACCATCAGAAAGATAAATAGATGCTCTGAAGCAAGGTGTAAGTGTGATGGTTAAAATTCATGGACAAGAGTGAGTGGAGCAATAAGACAAGCGACCAGGCTCTTCTGAAAAGAAAAACGAAAAACATGAGGATTAACCCACCCGAAAATGGATTCTATAAAGCCTTGGTGGTAGCCATAATGCATAAGGGTTGAATGGATTCATAATAACGATGGTATGAATAGACTTGTATGTACTAACTAGATATCGAAAATTTATCAAAATTTTTTTATTGATAAATATTAACTTAAATTATATTTGGTCTATCTTATAATCCTATACCGTATTTAATTCATCTTCACACATAGATCTTAACTGCGTCAAAATCAGCAACATTCATACATATCTATAAATGATTCCTAAAATCACTGTTTTCATGCTTTCTTTTCTACTCAATGATAAAAAAAGTTATTGACGAAATACCCTTTATTGTAGAATTGTTTTTGCTTCTAGTAAAATTCAAGCTTACGTCTTTCATTCTCCGGACGGATGTTCTAGCCACCAAGCTACTGAGGAATTTTAATATCTTTAAATATTAGAAACAGATTTTTTTCCATAATGTGATCCATTGTGTATTTAAAGAGATTCAAAATAATACTCCTCGGTAGCTTATTTATTAGAGCATCCTTCTGAAGAACGGAAGATGAAGATTCGAATTTTATCCAAGGCAAAAAATTTACATTAAAATCCATCTCCCTCCCTCTATTTGTGTGTATGTAATTTACATAAACAGTTCTTCTGAAGAAAGTTTGACTTAATTAATCAAATTGTATATAAAAACTAGAAAATTAGAATTCTGTTGGCGTCACCTGTGCTACTTGCATTGTATGTATGTGTATGATGTAAGTTAGGAAATGTATGTTGACCTAATAGCTCAAGAACGTTTAAAATGTATTATCATTTAAATTAGTAATGGCCATAGTTAAACAATATTGAATTTAATTATATGCTTTATGTTTATTGCGTTTTGTATATATCCTCTTCACAATACAGGTCAAATATAGAATTGTTGATTGTAGCACTATATATTTATTATCTTACTATTATATATTCACTTCAGTATTTGATAATATAGGTCGAATGATCATGTCATTATTACGATATGCAATCCGGTATCAACTTCAAGTTATTAAAAAGGAAATAATTAATAGGAATTGAATTTAATTCTATTATTATAGTCATGTACATAGTTCACGGAATATACGATGTTAGAAGAAATTTTTTACAGCAGGTAATTAATAATTATTTCTTAATGTCAAACAAAGGAACAAAGAAGAAACCACGATTCGTGAAAACTCCCGAATTTGTTACGTGGAAGACAAACGAAGGGATTATTGAATTATTAAAATATTGATCTTAACAGAAAAACTTTCTTCCTTATTTAAATTCATTAATTATCAAGTTGGAAGAACTTTACGAGTAATATTATATCATAAATACAGCTTCAAGACATATACCACTTATTAGTTGAAAATGGGGACCCTTATTTAGCATATTTCTTAACTATTAATAACATCAACATTGTACTTTTCACATGGCAGTTTAAACATGTGTAACAAAATGGTAGAAAAGAAAATTATATATACATCTTTTATTGCAGAAGGTGAATCTTTTTTTAAAAATTAATAAAAACAATTCATACGTGGTATAAAACAAAGACGCATGCATATATATATATATATATATATGCATGCGTCTTTGTTTTATATATATATATATATTTTTTATATATATATATATATATGTATATACTTCTTTTGGGTGTTGCGACATGTAGATATAATTCAGCCCAGGGAATGTCTTTCTCTAGACTAGCTTTCGGCAATCTTGCTGTTACCATTCCTAAGTCGCTACTGCCGTCATTTTTCAAGTGATACTGCAGCATCACTCGAGAGTGCACTTTATACGGTTCCGCCGCCGTGTTCGACGATGGCACACAAATTTTTTAATTGTCATTCCGTATTTTCTTTCTACCAAATCATTTGACTGCCATCTAACTTAAATATATTGTACTTCTTTTCGTTACTAAACGTGATAGGATTCCAAAATTCTGGTTGTGAATTTAGATATCTCTCGTTTGTCCAATACTTGTGCAAACAATATTTTATCGTAGTCTAACCTACGTTAACCTTAAAATATTATCTTAATTCGGCTGCTATTCTTGGTACACTAAATTTTGATTTTCTCTTATCTCATGTATTAAAAAACGCTTGTGATAAGTGTTTAATTTGCACGATCGATCATTTCTCTTTCTATTTTAAAATTCTCGAGTAATGTCTGATTGTCTATTATATATTGAATTATTTACTGTGGACGTTGAAATGTTTTTGCGACTCAATTTAAAAATTGGCATTAATTATATAAATTAAATGTACTTTTCTCGCACTTTCACTTATTCCCTTACCTTTCTTTCCAATTTTTTTAAAAATAGCGACTGCCCTACCCATGTACATATATGCATACACGGTATAGACAGATATTTACACCGAACCTCTCCTGGTTTTAACAAGGAGAATCCTGCGTGGACTATATTTTGTACGAATACTTTTTGCGCTCGTTGTTGAATGTTGGTTTAGAAGATTATTTTTGTCTATTTACGTTCACATGTTTTTGTAAAAACAGCTCTCACAAAATATTCTATATTTAAGAGAAATATGGTAATAACATATATGTTATAACCTACATCGCCTTTAAAAGTAAGGACAATTATTAAAATTTGGACAAATCCAAATTTCTTCAACATTCATTGCCCCTAGTATTACTCTAAAAACTTCTAGAACATAGTTGAGGTAATAAAAAAGTAAGAAGAGCAACAAATAAAACCATTAGAAACGATATATGTATAAGGGATGACCGATAAACAGGTTTACAATATAGGGAACGGGTCTACGGGGTCGCAAAATTTTACTTGCATGTCTTCGAATATAATACGGAATAATTCTTATTACACTCTCTTCGAATCAGTCTGTTAGTAAACCAATTTCGATAGAGATATTCTATTGCAGTGTTTGCAGAAATAATATTTTAAGAAACACGGAAACGAAAGTTTATTGTAGAAAAGCGACCAGTTATTTTCATATTACATAAGGAGGGTATTCTGTGCATGTTGTAAGTAAGAAAATCGATTGTGCATTATACCATTCGCCAGTATCGAACCGCAGGGACATTAGAAGACCGTAATTGCCTCGATCGGTCAAGAATGACAATGCGTGCCGGCGATCGACACCTTAAAGTGTTAAATAAGTGAAACCGACGACAGATGGCGCCTGAAATCGTTGCAAAAATCACCAGAGGACGCGACCTGCCGATTTCTATAACGACCACTAAATGCCGCTTAAAAGAAGACGGTCTTTACGGTCGTGTTGTGGTATGAAAACTGTTGCTGCGTTGTGTAAATTGCCAAAAACAACTACGGTGACCTAAATTTTATAGAAATTGGACAGAAAAAAAATTGAAAAATTTCGTTTAGACTGACGAATCCAAGTACAAAATGTTTAGTCAGAAGGGCGGAGTTTTTTTGAGACGAGTAAAAGAACGTTACGCGATTAGATTGTTCCCACAGTCAAACACGGTTGTTGTTCTATAATGTTTTGGAGTTGTTTCAGCAGTGCAGGGACAGGAGATCCAATAAAAGTTGACAGTAATATGTGCAAAGAAAATTATAGGCGAATACTGGAAGAGAACGCTGTCATATTCGAATTGCGGGAAGAATTTTGTGCGCATGATAACGGCCTCAAATCTTGAGCATGTATATGTAAAGATTATCTAATGTCTCAAGCAGAAGCGAACGTTTAGCAAATCATGGCCAGGCATGAAATGAGGTACGCAGACGATTACGAAAAGTCTGTCCAACTTCGAAGAAGCACCTATGGCCATTTCTCCAAAATGACTGGGACAACATTTTTGGTGAAACTCTAACCAACAAAACGCATCCACGAATGGTCCGGGGAGTATAAAAAGTCAAAGGAGGCTATTTCAATGAGCAAATGATATAGCGTAATATTTTAATGAGAACGTTTTGTTTTATTTTTCTTTTATTCCTTCTTATTATTTGCTAATGTTTTTATTTCTAGCAATAACTTTCTATTTACTTTTGCATTATTGCTATTTTTATTTACGTTTGCAATAACTCACTAGTTGTCCTAACTTTTATGGCCGGTAGTGTACATACTGACATCTTAAACTCTCTTAAAGACTCTTAAAATGTGGGTGTATGAATACTTTCCGCATACATTATATACATTATAAATAAATACAGAGACACGCACATAAACATATGTGTTTAGGGGCACACATTTGTAAATATCAACACATTGTACGATATATTGTAAATTTAATTTAAACTGTTTGCAATCTAAAATACAGAAAGACACTTATTTACATTTGAATTCTGTGTTAGATTGTAAACTTATGGAAATTAGGAGAAAGTTTTTACAATTTTCAAAGTTCTAAGTTTATAGCATATTGAACTTTGTATTTCGCAATTTACAATTCGTTTATATAATTTCAGAATATTTTTGTAAATAACAGGTAAAAGTTACCATCATCAATAGTTAAATTCCAAAGCACATCGTCTGCTATTATTATTCTCTTCGTACAAAAAATATCTATTCGGTTAGAATATATGCATTGCATCTTACTTACTATTTTCCTTCCATATTTCGTCGCTTATTTAATTTATAACATGTGTTGTTAATGATGGGCCTGATATATCCGTATTATCAATCCACCTGCTTGGCGATTTGATTCATTTATGCGTTTGCCGGTCCAGAATATACAACGCATACGCTACCAACGTCGCATGTCAAACGCATTTATCCTTTCCCTGTCAACAGCCTTAATTTTCCATGACCCCACTCCATACAAAAAAATTAAGAATAGCAGGGATTTAACCAGCACAATTTTAATGCTTTTCACCATTTATCAGTCTTTCTATATCTTTTTCGTGTTCGTTATTGCATCTTTTCCCGCTATAATACATCTTTAATTTCTTCTTAGCATTCTCCTTGATTGAATGCAAGTGGTTAAAAGTATATAAACTTTACAAATCCAAAATCTTGCTCTCTCTCGTCACCTGCTACAGCATTGTTTGCACTTTGTCCATATTTCTCCGCAATGAGTGTTTATCATTCGAATAACTTAAATTTGAAAGTTTCCTTTCGCCAGTTGAGGCTCCTCCTTAAAAATGGTTCCAGACTCATCTCAAAATATGTTCTCCATATGCATTTAAAAGTTTAGACGACAATATGTGGCAAGCAGCGGTTACTATTTTCCGTGCCGCAAATGACTGATATATAACGACATATCGATGTTCGTCTAATTTACATAAATGTAGTCATCACCAATGGCATCTTGACGATATCGCCCCCGAATTTCTTGATTTAAAGTGGCATGTTTGTTCTGATCTTCTAATATTATTATTCAACCATATGTCATTTTTCTTCCTTGTTCGATTGTATCCCATGTATTTTCGGTCATCAAGTGTTTATTTGATCTATTCTTCCTGTTTTATTTTTCTTTGGAAAATCCCTTATCGTTCTTTCGATTGTGTTGGACATTAGTTCATTTTATTTTACATTCGTTCTACATGACACTTGTCTTCTGCCTTAAGTTATTACACTGTTTATTCATTCATCCTTTTGACCCGTTGACGTTTTGTTATGTTCTTGAATTTTGAACTAATGACTTCCATTTTCAATCATTATGCAATCAATTTGATTTCTTTGTCTATCGTCTGGGGTATACAGATGTCTTCTTCGTAAATAGATTGCTCCAAGAGTTCCATTAATTCTAAAAAAGTTTAAGAATTTCTGAAACCGGGGAATAATACAGAATAAATATGAAGGTAGTGACGCGGTTCCAGCCCGGAAGTCCAGAAGAAGAACATGAAGGCACTTTAACGATTAGAAAATATTCTGAACTTAGCAAAACCAAATGTTATTAATATTGACAATCTCCAGATAATAATAAATAATGCAATTAAATAAATAAATGAAGATTATTGTTACTATTTATCGTCCACCTTCCTCGCTAGTTCAATCGTTATATGCGATAACTTAGCATACCTTATACCTTTTACCGAGCATATGCAGAACTAGAAAGAAGAAGTAAAAGTAAATATATCCGTGCCGGCTCATTAGGGCGCTAAAAAAATTCGCGCATATTCCCGCAACATAAAAGCATAATTATGTTGCACAAACGAGACTGCTTCCTGGTTAGATTATTGGACAGCAAACAGTCGTAAAATCTAATCTATACTTCATCGACCTCGGCGCTCTGTGCTTGGTTACGTTTGTTCGTTCACACACTCGAAGGCTACGCGACCGGTAATTTTATTCCAGGTACGATAATAATAATAATAAATAGTGTCATAAATGTTTTCAGTGTCAAAGTCATACCTTATCTTCTCATTTTATTGCACTTTTTAAACATCCATATACATACAGACGTACGCACCTAAGTACATATGTATGTATTTCGTAAAATAAATTACACATATCTTCTTGTTTTTTTGTAACGTTAAAGTATCGCAGAGTTCATAATTTAAAAACAGTACTTTACATATCTAATTAACTCCAAACATATATAAAATTACTTGGGAAAAAAAAAGAGCTAAATGTATATATGAATGAATGCAAGAAAACAAAATAGAAAAGTCATATGCGAACGAAGAAAATAACAAATGCTAAGGGATTGTGAAAGACGAGCAAAAGACACAGACAGATTGATAAGTTAGACCGCACTCAGCTGGAAGACAGGGACGGTCATTTTTGAAACAGTGTAACCTATTTGTCGATGGTTCTACCGTGAAGAATGTTTACGTCTTAATGACACAGGACCGGTTGGGCTTTGCATTGTTTGTAATAATTTGCTTTTCAAATCTCCAGCAATAAATCTCAAGCCTATTTTTCAAGTGTGAACCCTTTACATTTATGCATCGTGTATGAGTAACTATAGGAAGCTTTATTCATTTTCTGAAAACTTAAACGATTACATACTCAAGTATGGGGATGATAGATAAATTATATATATATATATATATATATATATACTATATATCTTAAACTTAACTATTATCAGGAGTATCGGTCTGTCAATACTCTATATTTCGCTGCCAAACCATTGCAGCTTTCTCAGGAGTGTGAAACGAAAAGGAGTTATACACTGGCTGATTCAAAATAATTGTATAAATAACTTTCAATTTTAATAACTAAATAATTCTAAGATTATAATTTATAATTAATTTCTCTAAGTAGTGTAAAAGAAGAAGGATAATAACGCTGTAGCGTATATTTATTTATTAAAAAAAAATAAACGATGCCTTACCGAGAATGTCAAAACTCTTGAAATGACACTTAATACAAGAAAAATGAATTAGAATAGTTCAAGGTTCACATAACAACAGGAGAGTACAAATAAAAACAGACAACTAATTAGCAAGAACTATAACAATAATAAAAGAATTACTAGAAGGTTGCACTCTCTCACTAACTTTGTTTAATAACATAATTTTCTCAGAACTAGTTTTTCATGTTAAAAGTTTATAATTGTCTGGAAACATAATTCTAGATGCAAGAAAAACAATGTTCTCTTGTAAATATTGCAACTGGTGGATAAGTAGGCACAACAGTCATAATACAATTTCCTAGTTTCATAGTTTCATTTCTTGAAGACAGGATCGTAATTATAATATATGTTTATACAGTTTACAAAATTCACAAATAGTAAGAAGAATTAAAAAAGCTAAATAATTCCTATTTTCGTTGCTAATAGGTAGAGTGAGCACTGCCAACGTTCAATCAGCGGCGTACTTCGAAGAAGGGAGAAAGAGGAGATATTTTGAAGACAAAAACAAATAATTTTTTTCCGATAGACTAAAGCTATCAGACCAATTGATAGTTTCCTTAACTTAATTAGTATCTAATAAACTAATATTTTTTTATTTTACATGAAAATAAAATATCTTTTAATCCAAAGGCGCGAATTTTAATATTCCTGGCGTCTGATATAGGATTTACAACAGAATACAGTTTTATACTTTTCTAAACGGCTCTACAAAGAAAGCATGTTTAATCAGAGAACTGAGAAAGTTATACCAGGTAAGTTATCTCAGAATTTGTTTTCCGATATTAGATAATAGCAGCGCATATATGTATGTATGTATTTTGACATTTAACAGGTGATCCTTTACTCTAGGTATATACGCATGTCAGTGAAAAAACACTTTATTTTGGAAAACTTGCAAGCAAGAATTTCAGAGAATTCAATATTACATATTAGACTGCTAGATGTACTCAGATTTACATCTGAAGCAGTTTAAAATTCTTAATCATCATAGAGTAAATACTTCAAAATTTACCGATTTAATTTATAAAAATTATTTGTTATGTATCGCCGAACGCGAATATTACTAAAAATATCAAAAACAAGAGGTTGTTGCAAAAGAAAGATTACCACCGAAAAAACTATCGAATTTCAAAAAAAGTAATGCAAAATAATACAGAAGTTTCGGAAACATAAGACAATATCAGATCAGTCGTGGTAACAGTAACACTTCCTGGTGATAGCTACCTTGTTTCATTGTGAAATAAAGGACAGGTTGCAAACAAATATCTTTGAAACAAAAATAGTGCGAAGATTGAAAGGAAACGGCTTACATAGTAATAGATATTACACAAAATCGAAGATTAACCTTTGTTAAATAAATAAATTAAAAAACCGTTGTTTTCTTGGAAAAAATATATGAAGTAACAAAAAGCAAGTTTTAATTCTTTTACATTAAACAACGAAAGCAGAAAAAATTCGTTAAAGTTTTACAATTATCTTTAAAAACTATCAAGTGCTGAACATTGATCCAGTGATTTAATATTGGAAGAAGCACTTATGGTGTTCGTGAAAAATTAATACATCAGATCAGATAAACGCATAGACATATAAAAATATTTTAATACTTGTATAAAGTCCTTAGCGAACGTGATTATGGTTTCGACTATTCTTTCGCAATACATTTTATTAGTATTTTCTGCCTTTCGTTTCGTCTCAATTCACTACAGCTCCATTTGTATCACTTACCTTCATTTTTTCTCTTCCAGTCTAGAGAAATTTTTCTGAACTCTATTTAGTTATATTCTTAGTAGATGTTTCTTGCTCATTTAACTATAATACTTTAGACAATACTTTATTTCCATAGGCGTCTCTTATTGCTTCTTTTATTTGTGGTTTTTCTCAAATTTTCCACATCATATTCAATTTCTGTATTAAAACATTCTTTTTTTACAAATTTACAGTTTGCCCACAATGTACCAATTAATACAACACCAAGCAGTTTAGTTTTGACCTAAACAAGCCGACAGCTCTGCCAACTTTGCCAATTCTTAGCAGATTTCTTATGCCCTCTTTATTGCAGTTAGTAACCGTTACCTTTAAATATTCAAAGCAGACATTTCCACTATCGTACTTTACTTTTCAGTGCCTCTTTCCACGTGTTCGTTTCTCTTGTTGCCCTCATTAATAGTACTTGGAGATGAAATTGTAAATAAACAATATTATTATTATATTCGTTTGAGTACAGTCTGAGATTATTTCGAAAATATAAATTTTCCAGCTACCAGTTATCATGACTAGACGATAGACGACATACCTTTCCATACATACATACATATGTACATGTACGTCTACATTATTATTATATACACAAGCATGTATTCTTATGTTATTGTCTTATATGTCTGGACTGGGATTAGCGAGCACGTTGCGCATTCCATGTTTACCAATATATGCCTAATGCAAATGTCATAAAAATAATTTTCCAGTAAAGAAGCCATTATTTGCAAATCTGTTTTCCTCGCCGTAAAATCGTATCAGGATAATTATCACTATTTTTGCATTGGTTAATATCCGGTTGCCAAATTGTATTCTTCCGTTCCGATGTCCATATGATGATGCCTGTAGAATTATGTACTTACACAGCTCATATTAGCAACGTTTTAAAATTCTTTTGTTGTAGTTTTCCGAAAAATAGTGCTACATTTAATTTCTCTTACAAATGTTGATTTTCACATTGCAAAATTAATTCTACATCTCTATTTTCTACTTTCTTATTTTTAGTAGGTTTGGAAGACAAACCATATCCTTTTAAGTAAATTTCCAAATTTACGAGGATGACCTGAAAAGTTTCCGACTTCCACGTGAAGATGGCAGCATTCATCAATAAAGGTAGGGAATGTAGTTGTATATCTATTGTCAGGTACTCACCAAAGTTTCAGCCATTTTAGATGCGCAGTCGTCATTTGACAGTCGTTTGAGTAAGTCGATGTGAGAGTGCGCTAGCGAGCTGTCATTAAATATTTGCAATACGCCTACGCAAATCAAAGATGAGTCGGACTCTGTGTACGGGGACTCTGTACCATCATTTACCATGGTGAAATTTTGGGCAGCTGAATTTAAACGTGGCTGTAAGAGCTTGGGAGACGATGAACGCTCGGGACGTCCAAAAACTGCACCTACTGACGATAGCATCGCTAAAGTACACCAATTGGTGCTACACGACCGTTGAATTAAAGTGAGAAAGAGATAGCAGAGGCTATGAGTATGTCCAAAGAACGTGTTTGTCACATGTGCTAGAGAAAGCTGTCCGCGTGTTGGGCGCCGCGTTTGCTAATGTTAGACGAAAAACGTGTTCGAATGAACATTTTCAATTGACATTTTGGCGCAGTTTAAGCGCAATAAATCCGAGTTTTGGCACCGATTAATTACTGTAAATGAAATTTGGATACACCATTATACGCCGGAAACAAAAATACAGTCAAAACAGTTGACAGTGACAAAGAGGAAACCGGCTCCAAAAAAAGCAAAAACTGTTTTTTCGGCAGTTAAAGTGTGTGAAAGACTGTTTTTTTTGGGATAGTCATGGAATTTTCTTAACCGATTATCTTCAAATAGGAAAGGGTGGTACAGGAGCATATTACGCATCATTACTTGACAAGCTGAAGGCAGAAATTGTGGAAAAACGGCTACGTTTGCAGAAAAAGAAAATCCTGTTTCACTAAGACAACGCGCCGTCTCACACCGCAGCGGTTGCCATGGCGAAACTCCACGAATTACGGTTTGAACTGCTTGACCATCCGCCTTACTCACTAGATCTAGCCCCAAACGACTTCTTTTTGTTCCCCCATCTAAAAATTGCGCTCGGAGGACAAAGATTTTCGTCAAATGAGGAGGCAATCACCTTCGTGAACAATTATTTTGCAGGGAAAAACGCCGGGTACTATTTCGACGGGTTAAAGAGATGGGAGCATCGCTCGGAGAAGTGTGTAGACTTACAAGGAGACTATGTAGAAAAATAAACATAAATTTTAAGAAAAAATGTCAAGACCTGGGATGCTTTCTTTCAAAATACAGCCTGAACTACATTCGTTCTATCTTTACACATTTTTTATAACAAAGAATGTGAAACTTCATCATTTCAAATTCTTTATTATAATTTAATAAAACTATGATCATCACAATGTGGATATCTGGAAAGAATAGTAATTGACAAACATAAATATTTTTGAGTGATATTAAATTCAATTTTATTTTTACATTTCACAGACTACTTATTCTTGTGTTTTACGAAATACATCAATTTTTTTATAAATAGATAGTTATGTCATTATAAAGAGGAGAAAAAGCAGATTCAAATATTTCACATCCTATTTGATGTTTCATAAAAAGAATTTAGTTTAGATGTTTAAACTAAGAAACGGAAAACTCAAAAAAATCTAAGTTAATATTTAAATTGTGTTTTAAAACAGTACCTTAAGAAGGTGTAAATAAAAATGATGTGTCTACTATGACAAAAGCATTATTACAAGGCCAAGAAATTTCATATTTTTCTTTTTGTTGCTATAATTCCTGAAATACATGAAAATTTCGAAATTGAAAAATACTATACGCTTTCACGAGTCTTTTGCAATAATTTAATCAAAACTATATCTTTCATAATAAGCGAGATCCTTATGTTATCTGTGACTTGTAGTGTACAAAATTATTGCACATTAAAGTGAGTTATTTTCTTTATATAAACGAATTAATACATAATCTATATTATATAAAGAAAGGGATTCAAGACTATGAAAGGTAATCTCGACAATTTCATGAATCAGCCTATCAATAAATTTAAAAAAATGTGGGTGGTTAAAAACAATAGTCTAAGAAAGACAAATAGAAATACTTTACAGTACAACGAACAAGTTGTGTTTTTCGTCTCAGTGGGACGTATCGTACATAACAAGCAGCAGATACCTCCCATGTACTTCAGAAAGTGATTACTGCTGGTTCCCTTTGTTTTTAGCCGGTTATTGAAGAGCAAATAATTACAACTGTAGCAAAAACAACTTGTAAGAAATTACATGGTGAAGATGAAATCTCTAGTTTTATATTAATGATAATTATTAAATATGTTACACAAGTTTATAGTTGTTTTCCCAAAAACATCTAACAAAGGAATTGTAATTCGTGTACATAAGAAAGGTCCAGAAAGATCAGTATCAAAATATAGTCCGATAATTCTCTTTTTTTCGGTTTATAAATTATTGGAAATTGCGATAAGTAAACAGCTAATAAATTATTTAGAGTATATATACATATGTATATATGAGGAGCGTTCAATGTAGTCTCGGTACTGGGATGATATACTAATGATGAGGGTAATCTGACTAATAATAATGACATTATCTGAGGGTATAAATATAAAATTTCATACAGTTGTGATCATTAGTTCATTAATAATCCTTAATTAACGAAGATCAGAATGGCTGACGTGAAAATATTGAAGAAGATCGAGCATCGTGCTGTGATTAATTTCCTCACAAAACTAGTGAAAACTCGAAAAATCATTTTTGAAGAGATGGTGCCGCTTTACAAAGATTCTGCACCTTCATTATTTACAGTTCAAAAGCGATCAAGTAAATTTGAAAGGGGCAGAGAGAGCATTGAAAACGATTCTGGCTCGAGCGCTCCAACTACTGCCACTAAGGAAGAAAATGTTCAGAAACTTTCTGAAGGAAGCCTGAATAAAAGTCAGAAGAGGTAACTACTTATGTGTTGGTACCATAAACACTATTCTTCATGACTATCTTAACCCGTCAAAAGTCTGTGTGAGATGGCTATCGTGAATACTCACGGCGCCTCAAAAACAAGTGCGGGTC
Source organism: Dermolepida albohirtum (assembly GCA_031893035.1). Taxonomy (NCBI): domain Eukaryota; kingdom Metazoa; phylum Arthropoda; class Insecta; order Coleoptera; family Scarabaeidae; genus Dermolepida; species Dermolepida albohirtum. Next base: position 120,307 of record JAVIWB010004862.1, on the reverse strand, counting down.
ACGCGCGATAGAGAATTTTTAAAACTCTGTGGTGAAGATTCATTAAGCATTTTCTACCGAAATGGAGATGAAACGTGAAACACTATTATCCTGAAAGTAAACGGGAGTCGATGAACTGGCATAAGAAGAGTACAGATATTCAAAGAAATTCAAAGTCATTCATCTTGCGGAACCATTTTGTGTAATTTAAGGGAAGAAATTAAAGAAAAATAGCGGCGCAAACTCAATACCGGTATATTGCTTCTTTACAACTCTAAAATTTACAAGACTGCGCTGTCAGATTGAGGCTTTGAAGAAATCAACCACTCTCTATAGCCAGGACCTAGCTCCTAGTTATTACTATCTAACCCCTAATTTGAAAAGAGGCCCATGGGAAACGATTTCCGATGATGAAGTGCACAAGGCGGCAACAAAATCACATTTTTCAGACAAGGATGAAAGTTGTTTTTTGCAGGGTATTGAAAAGTGAATTTCAACAAGATGTAATAAATGTACTGAGGTGTTATTATATTGGGAAATAAAAATAAAGTTATATAGCATATATATCTGTTTAATAATAGGAAGGTATGTTGTGAGAAAAAATAATTCTATAACTAGCATATGAAGCATGCAAAATTATGTCACTAAATTTATGAATGAATTTTGGAACAAACCTAAGTTTTATATATGTTGAATAAATATGTCTAGTATTATTCTATTTAATTCCAAACACTTACTTGTGATAATCTAACAAAGGAGACATAGACTTCTAGCAAATGTAGAAACATATTTCTTTGTGTTGATATTAAAATAAAACCTTATATTATTCGAGACTATTGATAATCATTGTATTTGTACATATGAAATAGGTAGTAATTCTTGTTAAATTGTTCAAAGTAGACATTAAACATAAAAGGATATAAATTTCAATTAATACAACTTAAATTAACATTGGATAGAAGTAGCGATCGGAAGGAAATGTTAAAAGATTTTAGATAAATTTTAAAATTATCACGTTAAAGATAGTTAAAACTTATCAATTTAATGGACAAAAATATTTAGAGTTTAGTAGAAATTCATTTATTATGGAAAACTAAGAAATATATCATTTATAATGGGTTTATATCTATAAAAATATACAATGAAAATAGAGTATAAAGTAGGGTAAAATATTGTAATAGATAACATTATATGTAAAGTAGAATATATGAGAAAATTGGTAATGCAAAGATTTCAAAGAAATATTATTGTTGTGGATAATAATGTGGAATATGGTGGGAAAAAAGGGAAGCTATAATAATACCGGTATATTTTGATATCTAATTTTGAAATTATATATTTTATGTGAATAAGAAATTAAGATATAAATAGAAATTAATGATTTATAACGAAAATATTGGATAATACGGACCAGGTAAAGTATAACTATTATTTAAATAGACATAAATTAGAATAGTCAGTATTAAAACTATTTTCTTCGTAAACGTAGTTCCTTTTAAAACTGTATTTGTCGCGCATGTCCGAGTATTATATTGTAAATCAATGTTTTTTCAAACAAACAAACAAATGAAAATAATAGCAGGATTTTACAATTATATGTAATGCCTGGCTTATTACTCGTAATTTGTTTGTTTACGTGTATTGTCCTATCTCAGTCTGGCTTATAATCATTATTTTCAGTAACACATTCGGGGATGTATTTGTAATGTACTGTGTTAGTTTTTATGAGTTGTCGAGGATAAATTTTTGGTGTATAGTTTTTACTGCAATATTTTATGCAATCAGCGACAAGTATACATTTTCCTGCTATATATCCTATTGTTTCTTTGAATTCATGGCATTGTCTGCAATTGTCTTTTTCTAAATGTTCTTAATTGAGTATTTTTTGTATGTGCTTGCGGCGGTTATATCAGCTTGCATTGCTAATACAAAATGTCCCATTTTTAGACATTTTAGACATTTTTATGTCTTTTTATGTCTTGTACGATATTGTAATGAGTGGTGTATCAGTCTGGTTTTGCTGAGAAATTGGGATTGTCAAGTTATACGCTCCTGGTGTCCTGGTAAATGTTACTATTGAAACGATGCATTATGCACTTATGTATATAAGAGAAAGTAGTCAGAGAGAACTATATGTCCATCCCTCAGATAGAAGTAAAGGCACTTATACAATATCTAGTTATTTCCTTTCGGAATTGTATAAGCCAAATGGAAAAGAATTTTAAGTAGACACAACAGTTTGTTATTTTTTTATCATTATTAAGACAGAAGCATTTGTGTCTTATCTTGAAATTTTCATAATTTAGTCCAGTGAACGTTTGTAATTTTTTCATTAAAATAAAAGAACTTAGCATTTTTTAAGTTTTTCCTGTGTTTATTTAACTAATTATTAATTTAATTGGTGAAAAAATAACATCGTTGAATTAAGAAATTCCTTCTCCGTATACAGAATATCAGATGCAATCTTAAAATCTCAAATTTCATATATAGATTTCAACGTTACCTACACCAAACGCATTTTTTATACACTACTATTAATATACCGTGTTCATGTGCATGTGTGAGTGTGTGTGTGTGTGTGTGTATGTATATATATGTATACATTCTGGCGAATAAGTGTGAGTGCTTTGTGGAAGCGTTAGCATAAGTACATTGTATATACGTGCTCGACCTATACGGGGTTGCTTATTTATAGCTTGGGAATTTAGTAGCATCGATGGATACACAGGTAACAGCTTTGGTGCATAATTTCGCAATACGGGAGTCTAACGACCCGTATAAAATATTTATTCTTAGAATGTGTGCGAGCAGAAGGGTTAGTTCTACCGGACTTAGTGAACGTAATAGCATAAAATGCCTATAAATATGTTCTCTAAATATATAACTTTTAGAAAATGTAATGTTGTAAGAATGGGAAAAGCACTTTAAAATATTGCCGAATTAACAAACAGAGGGATTCAAAAATATGGAGAAAACAACTCATAAATTAGAGAAAACGGACAATAATATTAGACGATCAAAGGTGGAATATTATGAAGTGATTGGTAGATTAAAAAGAACAAAGCACCAGCTTTGGATAATATTGTCAGCTCAATGATACAAAATGCAAGAGAGAAGTTGAAAAATAGGCTCTACAAGCACTAAAAACATTCACAGGAATGATAATTTAAACAATATGCATACTGACGAAGCAGTCGGAGAACATTAGTATGGTTTCCGATAAGGAAGATCAATTATAGTACCATCCATATCATAAATCAAATAATTGGAAACACATGTGAGAATACTATAGATCTATAATGGTTTTAGACAAGCTTTTGCCACACTAAAAATGATCCATGTAATCATGAAAGAATCAAAAGTAGCAGTTCTATCACAAACAAGGAGAACAGAAAGGATCAAATTTAATTCAGGAATAGGTTATTTTTTTAATTTAAAATAAGCATAACTAAAACATCTATGCAGATAACCGCACACGCTGATAATATGGCTGTAATAACGAGAAACGGATGTAAGCTAGATGAAGCTACAGTTACGATAAAGGAAGAAGTGGGAAAAAGAAGACTAACAATCACTGATAGAATGATAAAATTCGCAACAGTAAACCGGAAAAGTAAAAAATGAAAGGCTGAAAGAACGACAAAAAAGAAAATTTAAATTTGAAGAAAAAAAATTAAGGGTGTTCAAGGAAAAGTATAGACTAATAAAAATAGAAAAAGTGGAGTATAGAAGAATGATATCTTAAAAGAAGAAATCATAGTGAGAATAAAAGTTCAAAGACTACGAGTATAATGAAAACAAAAAACAGAGAAGTCGTTAATGAAAAAAGTCAGGCGATGGAATCTAATTGGATGGAAAAATGATGGAAGATATAAAATCCTTAGATATGGAAAGTTGGAAGATAGGACAAAATGCAGAAATAGAATAAAGCAAATAAAAGACATTTAGCACGGAAACAGGTGTTTTGCGTGTTATTTATGGTCTATCGATATGTAAATTTTGGGTTATCAGGAAGGTCATGACGTATTTTACCAACTATTGTTACTACTTCATTTTGGCAAGTGCTGCCTTTATGTTGTTTCATATGATAGCCAACAATTTCAATTTAATTTTAGAAAACAATAGATCTATTTAAGTGTTTAAAATTTTTTTTATAGTACAAAACGGAATAAGTGTGCGTTTTATTTATGTTTTACTTTTTTACTGCAGTACGAAGAGGAACGCGCACCAAGCTTGTGAACGGTGACAGTACTCTATAAAACTGTCGATAGTTCCGTTAATCGTAGAGGTGTGATATTTCATAATCTAAGATCATATACAAGGTTGGTCGTCCGTCAGAAGTTATGGATCTAGGAATGGGATGTATTGCCATACCCACCATACTTATCGAACCTTGGGATTTTCGTTTTGTGTTTGTTCCGTTCCTTGCGTGGTATAACATTGGTTATACTTAGAAAAGCCATGCTTAACGTTTACCGTCAATAAACATTAGTTCTTCCGTTAAGGAGAAATTATAAAGCTCGCTGCAATATGCCAGAAGGTTATCGAAAGAAAATGGCAATATACACAGTCTGTCGCAAAGAAAACGGAACTTTCTTAAAATAATAATTTTTAGTGGCGCTATTAAAAAAATGTTCGTCGAAAAGATAGGTCTTTCACCAATCTTATGTCAAAATATCACGATATTTTCATCATTAGAAGTAGAGAAATTACGCATAAAGTAACAGTGTGTATTTGGCATTGGTCGAAAAATCAATTTTGAACAAAAAGCAAATATTGAATTCTGTTTTAAACTCAATACATCGTTTACTAAAACGTTTAATTTGATGCAATAAGTGCATACTGATGCGTGTTTATAACGTACTAGTGTGTATGAGCGGCACAAACGATTCGAAGACGGTCGTACGAACATAAATGACGACGAATATCCCGGTGCAAAAAAAATCTGTTGTTATGGAAAGTAACATCGAACTTTTGCGTGAATTTATCAGAAATGAGCCGAAATCCTCATTGCCATACATGAGAATGGAATTAGATATTTCCAAAGATTCAATACATCATATCTTGATACAGTATTTTTGACCAAGAAAAACTTGTGCAAGGTTTGTACCACACAAACTAACTGATAATCAAAAATTGCTCCGAATTCAACATTGTACAGGCTGGATTAAAGACTCAAAAAAGGATAAAAACTTCAGGTATTCTATTGTAACTGGCGATGAGACGTGTGTTTTCAATATGATCCTGGGACCAAGCGTCAAAGCTCTCCATGAAAGCATCCAAGCAAAGGAAGGCCGAAAAAAAGCCGTTCCAAAGTTAAAAGTGAACACAATGTTGATTTGTTTTTATAATTCGAAAGGCGTAGTGCACACGGAGTTTGTACCAGCTAGTCAAACAGTCAACGCTGTATATTATCTTGGTACTATGAAGTGTATTTTGGTGCGTATTCGTCGTGTGCGCCCTCAATATCGTGAAAATGGAAGATGGCGTTTGTTACATGATAATGCACCATGTCATCGCTCGACGCTTATCACTGATTTTTTAACTACAAATGGCATTTTAACCATCAACCATTCACCGTATTCAACGGATTTGCCGGCCTGCGATTTCTATCTATTCTCCAAACTACGTTTGCCGATGAAAGGACAGCGTTATGCCGACGTCAAGGCCATTAAAAAGGGTCGACAGCGATCTTGAAGGATATCGCTAAAGATAAACTTAAAAATTTATTCGACATGTTAATTGATCGTAAAAATTGGATTGAAGCCGAAGGCGGCTACTTTGAATAAAATAAATGAATTTTACCAAAAGAGTAAGCTTTTGCTTTTATTTTAAAAAGGTTCCATTTTCTCTTAGACAGACTGTGTTTAACTAGTTAATCTTTCCCTTCATATTAAAAAATGACGAGGAAAAAATAAGCAAAATAAATTGTCTTTCGACAACCCAGTACTATTGTATTTTAATTGAAAATAATTAAAATGTGTTTACACCAAATAAAGTCTGTCCAATCTAATTTCAAAATCTATATTTACTACTTTTGTATAAAGCTTTCGTCAGTAAATAGTGGCAATTTCGTTCTTGCAAAAATAACTTCGTTTCTTTTTTGATATTCGCGTTTTCTTTCGAAGGCCAGAGTGTATACTATCTATATACAAATACGTACAAATATACATGTATATATGTATGTAAATGTATATTCTCACATGAATAGTTCCCCTATCCCTAGCTTCGCTCGTTGTGTAAACAAACTAATAGAGATGGTTAGTCCGGATAAGTAGAGAGAGATATCTGGCGAAACGAGGCTTGGCCACTGCTAGTTTCTCTGCCCACACGATCGAAATAAAATAAACGGTTTACAAGCGGACAGGAGGTGTTCTGAGCCCGACGAAGAGGTAAAAGAGTGAAAACGATACCGCTGGTAACGAGGGAGAGACAAAGATATGGTTAAGTATAACCAACGACGATATCACTGCAACAACCTCAGCAACAACAATAACAACAATTAATAAATTGCGATTGTGCCATTCTTAATGGATAGGGCAGAGATGTTCTGCATGTGCGTAGAACCTCAGTAGTTGGCCATTCTTTACTTCCATTTAAGTAGTAGTACGGCGTGCCGTGGTTTGCTTTTCATGTTTGTGATGATCAGGCGCTTGTCTAGTTAGTTCTGTTATTTTCTTATTTCAAGCGACTAAAGAAGTAAATTTTCTCATTCGTATGTTACCACTCCGTTGGTAGACATATAATTAGAACCAATTTTTTTTATGAAAATATATTGAAGATAATGCTTACCTAGTACTCTCATAAATGCTGTTAGAAAACTGGAGATATTTTTAATAATAAAATTAACGAACGTAGCCATTGGCCGCTCATTATTTTTAATGTAAATGTCTGTGTGTAGCATTAGTTTTGAAATAAAATCATATAATCACGGAGTGCTGTAATAAAGCAAAGACAAAGCTGAAATAACAAAAAATAAATACGATATTAAAGAAGTATGCTTGTTAAAGGATACTTTTAATGAACAGGAGGTTCAAGTTCTAAAAAATACTATTTGAAATATTATTTAAGATCATCTGGTATCAAGGATTTATGGGTACCGGCGTTTCGGTGGTTCTTCTACTGTTATATTCAGGGTAACCTTGAGAATCACTACTTCTTATCGAATTAATTTATTTCAAAAATGTCTGGCGTACAAAATTTGTTATTCTTTTTTACTTCTACCATACCTATCATCTGGAATGCCATAAAATGCTAATCTAGGTCCTCTGCTCTTCATTCTTTGCACTGATTTACTAAATTCATTTCCTATTCTTGCTTATATGGATGATATGAAAATGTATATGTCCATCAAAATTTATGATGTGAAACGTTTTCGAATAGCTTTAGATGCGGCAGCTTACTGGTCCCAAACTTTTATTTTAAAATTAAGTAGTGTCAAGTGCTTCCAAGTTACACACAAAAAAAATAACCACATTCCCTCAATTAAAAGTTGGATAAACAAGCGATTAAGTGTTTTATTTGACGCATGATCAAATCCTTCTCCGCATATTTTAAATTTATGTAACGTTACCACTAGGACTTTTGTTGTGCGAACTTTGAAGCACTTCAGTAATATACCACTTTTGCAATTATTGTTCGTAAATTTTGTTATAAGGAAGTTGGACTACGCCAAGGTGGGTTTCGAACTATGTTTATCTATAATTTATTATTGAAAAAGTCCAGCGCAGATTCCTTTTTGTCGTTTAAAAGGGACGACGTGTGTCTTCAACGAAATTTTAATTATGACATTTGATTGGAGAGACATGGTATGGATTCCCGGTCTCATCGTCGGCAGATTTATGAAGCTCGTTTTATGTGAAAAATTATTTATGATGTAATTGGCATATGTCCATATACTCGAATGCATAGCTAAAATGCTGCTTCATAAATATCTTTTATAGTGGATATGGTCGGCCAATTTACACTATGCGGGCATTTTTAGTGATTTTATTGATAATATGATTTAATTTTTTATATATTTTTATTTATACTGAATCATATTTTGTTTTGTTACAATGTTTTGGCAGTGTCTGCTAAGCTTCATAATGTGTGTTTGTACTTATGTTATATATTTTGTCGCCTTACGTACCTTTAGGGCATATGTGGGCAGCCACCGGCCCGCTGTAAGATTTTATCCGGACCGCGAGACATTGTCCTATTAGTTCATGTCTGATATCTATCGCCAAAAATTATGAACACTACTTTTAAACGCGGCCCGCGAACGTATTTACACATTAAAGTTTGGCTCACAACATGTCAAAGGTTGTCCGCACCTGTTTTGGGGAATAAAATTATTACTTGTGCTATTACAACACTGTATATAGTGTTTGCACTGAACTTGATATTGAAATTATTACCTAAATCCTACGAACGATGGAAATATCCCAAGCAACTTTTGTTCTAACACTGTTTAATAATATTACTAATACTGTATTAAACTTTATATGATTACATTGAGTTACACAAGGTATCTGTAGAATGTATAGAATTAGACATTAATCGACGTGTAAGAATTATTGCGTCCTTGCATTGAAAATAATGTGATGTACCAACCCCGCTCGTCCAAAAAGGACAAAGTCAATGTAATATAGAATTAATAATGTTCTGTGCCGTTCTGAATCCAAAAAAGGGTAGAAAGGCAGCCGCTTCTGTTTCTTCGCGATTATGGCGTGCTAGGGCATCTCAAATTGTTAGTAGTTGTCTTTCCTAATAGCGACGATGGTCGTGAATTCTGCGAATTTCACCTCTCTCGGAGAAGAACACAGCGGCACTTAATAACGTCTTAACGCTAATGCGTCTATTTCGTGCTGAGACAGCCCATACCTAAGGTGGATTGTGGTGGCCTTTTTACATATACAGTTAGAAGCAAAATTTATGAGTTCATGAGAGCAAATCGATTTTCAATTTTGAATTAAATAAAATAAAATCGCAGTGTAATATTTTTTTTTATTTCCATATTTTTTTAAAGCCTAAACTTGATTTTAATTTAGAATTCTAAGTACGAATTCGTTTTATAGATATAGACACAGTACTAAGTTCGTTTATAATATTTTTAAGGAGTTTAGCTCTCCCAATTAAGAAACTGTTTCTTTTTTATTTAGTGCAAATATGCATTCATTAAAGGGAAGTAATCGCTATTCTTTTAATTAATATTCAGTCAACGTCCGCACATTTCTACATGAAGACCTCATACAACTACCTGTCAATATACATTTTAAAACATTTCCTTGTAGTAATTTTAATGTTAATACTTCATCCCTGCTTTGGTCTGACTTTTGAAGGATTCACTTTTCTCTTAAAATACTAAACATGTATTTCCTTAAAGAAATCATTTTAAATAATCAAATAAAACAATACATATTCGAAAATGACTGAATGTGGTCCATTGCCTGTCATTTTTTCGGTAACGACAACTCTTAAATTATCCAGAAGGATAGCATAATATATCTTGTTGATAGTACGGCCCTTTGCGAGATATTCGAAAAGAGGTATTCCTTTCCAATCCCAAAATATCATTACCACTACCTTCAGAGCCGCGGGAAACATCTTGGTTTTCTTTGGCGGACGACTACCACAATGCCTTCACGGCAGAGATTGTCGTTTCAATTCCAGCACATAGTAATAGACAAGTTTCATCGATTGTAACAAAGCGACGCCAAAATATACTGGGTTAATGTTAAAAAGCTTCAAATTGTCGTTGGAAATTCATGCTCTTTCACGCTATTTATCCGTATTCAATAAATTCAGCACGTAAAGAGTTATACATGTCTAATTCGACATGCAAAATGTGGTGTACTTTCTTCGCTTACGTCACATAATGAACTTCTCCATTTTCATTTCTGTAATGGTAACACGTTTTGATGGCCCAGGATGTTCATATTTTCGAGATTAATGTAGCCACGTTTAAAGCAATCAATCCAGGGGCAAATTGTGTCCTTCGAAGAAGAATAGTTGCCAAATACCTGCTGCTTATCCGCCCAAATCTCAGTTATTTTCATCTTCTTCAAACACAAGTACATGAATAGCGATTTTAACCATCTTACAAATATGACTAAACACGTCTATTTTACGTAATTAAGTATGTCTGTTAAACTAAACGTCAGACGACATTGAAAATTTGGATAGCCTCTTGGCCTACCCAAAATACCATCGCCTTTCGTCAAATTATTCTCATACACCTTTGATAGGTTTTACTTTTCTCTTCACATTATTTCTCTACTGCTTAAAATCTCATTTAATGTGAGGCGAGGCAATGACATGTACTGAATTGTTGATTATCAGATTTTCATTTTGTTTTTGAGATTTATGCACAACTACTGCAATATGATAGATACTGAAATATATATATATATATATATATATATATATGTCGGCAGAAACTTACGCAAACGTAAAGCTGTGGGCATTCGTAAGTGATTTGAGGGCAATAAAGCAATTACTCTAAAACGCTAAATTATTATCAGATATAATTTTTCTTCAAAACAAAATTCAAGTCTACAAACAATAATTTAAAACGTAGTTCCGACATAAATCTCTCAACATCTCGGACTTCATCATTACCACATTCCAATTACATTACTACGTCCATGGTTGTTATATTTCCTCCTTATACTGGTAACCCAATGGCCATATAAGTACACAAATCGGTCTTATATGGCAAGTCGAATACAGTTTTTCTTTTCACAAATTCATCTAAATTTACTAGATCTTGGAGTTGTTTTTAAATTCCGTTTGGTGATCATTGCTGTAAATTGAAATAGGAAATGTAACGGAATTTTGAAGGTGGAGGCAATGGCTATACTTACGGTATTGGTGTATGCAAAACCGAATAATTGGACTATTCAGAAGCTACTGACTGCTCTGAATGCTATAATTATAAAATTGGTGTAATAAAAAAAATTATAGACTAATAAAATATATGTCGTTTAACTCCTAGTGTGATTTGAAATTCTTAAGACTATTATCACTCCCATTTAAGGATTTAAATGACCTGAAATAAGCAAGATTTTAGAGTAAAAAATGAATTTATTAAAACATTTCTTAAAAATCGTCTAGAAAGCCCAAAAATCTATATGATCTGTTTATGATGGTCCATCTGTATCGCGATTCGCGCATAGTATGTGTACAGGTATTTTGCTGGCATTGTATGTACGTTGTATATGTGTTTTGATTCTCAGTAATTGCATCTGAGAGTGTACCAGTACCTGCTCTTGCACTTGTGCATGACCTTGAGATGAAACAGCATGCATACAGGCCGTCTTCACTGTTCGATAGCTACAGGAAACGGACACAGTTATGTGCAATTTTCAGACTAAACGTCTTCGAAAGAGGTCGCTGCAGCTACAACGGAGAGTCTATTAAACGTGCGGTTTAAAATAATGGGAGTCTGTATCCGTGTCATGAGGTTTTTTTTTAAATATATTTCCTTCTCGCCAAAGGATTATTATTGTACATGTATTAAGAGAATTTATGATGCTAAATTTTGTACTGTTTGTTTTATTAAATACTTTTTAATAATCCTTTACATAATATCACAGAAAAATTAGTATACAACTATTTTCCTTAAAAAGCAAAACATTTCTCCTTTGAAAGGAATTTAATATATCATATTTCGATTTCTCCAGCAACTTCATATATACGCATTACGACGACATATTGGTTTATTCGCAATAAGTTAGTCAAAATGTACATATTGTTCTCAATTTCTTTTTCGTCCATTAAAGATGGAAGTGACAAAAGAACATATTCGACATGTTATGCTTTACGAATTAACGCGAGTGAGTCGGCTAGAAACATTCAAGGTGTCTATGGCAATGATGTTGTTAGTGAACGGATGTGTCGGAGATGGTTTGAAAAGTTTCGAAACGGTGACTTAAGTTTAATGATACCGGGCGGCCTTCTGGATTTGAACAGGTCCTTCGAACTCGTGTAATCCATTTACAACAGTGCGAAACCTCATTAATAATCGTCATTTGCAATCATTGGGAAAAGTTCATCGAAAATTATTGTTTCTAAAAGTACAATAAATTTTCCGGAGATGAAAAGTGGGTGCAATAAAAAATATTAAGCATCATCAATGGCATTTGCAAACGCCTAAAGCTGGACTGCATCCAATTTAAACTTTTCAATCGAAAGATAATACATACGATCAGTTCTCAAAATTGGAAGAACTTGGCTGGGAATATCCACCGTACTCAGACCTTGCTCCTACGGATTACCACTTAAAAAGAAAACCGCAGTGATTAAAAATCCGAATTTTTCCGTAGAGGAATTCATATGTTACCTGAAAGATGGCTAGCGGTAATAAATAATGAGGGAAAATACATTGACGATTGATAAATAAAAACTTTGTATTTAATAAACAAGTAAAATTTTCGGACAGGATTTATGTTACAACCTGATATTTCGATTTCTCCTTCATAACTTCAGAAAATGTTATTAAAGTGTCGAAAACACATTCATTTAACTTAAAGACATGAAACAGATGTGTAATAAACCTCAATAAAAATTTTCATGGTAATTGTAAATTCTAAAAGTAAGCAATAATTTTCCATTAGAAATGCACATATAATATAAACTGATGAATAAAATATTAGAAAAAGAAGCTATTGTTAAGTGTAGAAGTACTTACTAATGTAAAGGTTTCAAACAGACACAAGGTAAAACAATTTTGGCCGTGCACCATAAGAAATTAAAAGAAAAAGACAAGAGTGAGAGTAATCTACCAGAATTAGTTTAGGAAGACGATGATAACGATACTGAAGAAGAATACAGAGAACAAGGTGGTTTAAAGTAATGTATGAATAACGTCAGTAAGTCGATCGAAGGTATTACAATAGACTATTAAATATTGTATGAATAATAGTCTTTGAGAAAGAAAATGCTAAAGTATTATGTTGACCAAGTCATTTCTACAGAAGATGCATTCGTAGAAGTTTTGCTAAAAGAGTACCCGTCTTTAAATCGTCAATCATTAATATTTATATAACTGAACCAAATTGATTCTTTTAAACCACGAAGTGGCATTGTCTTGGCCTTGTTAAAGCCCAGTTTGATAAGTCGAAGAAGTATAAAATTTGACATAAAATATGGGGACATATTCTACTTCTTAAAAGTAAAATTCAATTATTTTAGAATTTCTGCTTTAATAATCGGTATTGCCTAGCAATACGTAAAGCTTATGTGTGACAGGATACACTCTTGCTCCGTTTTGATGGTCAAATGTGTAGTAGATCCATTAAGCAATAGCAAAGTCTGTACATAACGAAATACTGATATACAGCGTGTTTCAAAAAGAATATGCGTATTACAAAGTATTATTTTGTCCAAACTATCGGTTCAGCTATTGGAGAAATGAATACATAGTCTAGTTTATTTAATAGCCGAGAAATGTCAATTGTCTTCTGTTTTTCTTGGTAACCGTCATATGTTTAAAATGGCTACTCCGCAGCAGAAATCATTCTGCGCTCTCGAGTTTGCGAAGTACAATTCCGTGATCATAGTGCAAAAACGTTTCAGGTTGAGCTACCAAATTGATCTGAATGAGGGGAACATTCTACGAACTGTTGGATTGGTCGTCAAGGAGTTGGCGACTTGGCATGTCTCGGCTGGGCTCCACGGTCATCAGATTTGTCACCCTGTGACTTCTTCTTGTGGGGTTTCGTTAAAGACAACGTTTATGTACCACCACTCCCACAGAACCTGGAAGAGTTGAAGAGCCAGATCCGTACTGCCACAACATCAATGACGAAGGACATGCTTGCCCGAGTATGGGAGGAATTTGACTTTGATGTGGTATTGTTCATGTAGCTGATGGAGGACATATTGAACATCTGTAATCTGAACTTGAGAGATTCGTAAATATGTTTGTAAAGTTTCATATTCGTATGTCTGAAGGTTTAATAAATATATGCATTCGAAATACGTATATTCTTTTTGAAACACCCTGTATTTGTTATAAGGTTTGGTATCCAAAAAATGCAAATAATTAGAGAAATTACTGCAAACAAAATCTATATTTTTCCAGAAATAAATCTTTAGCTTCGTATTATGTACTACACATGCATGTACTATACTTCTATATTTGCAATGCTATTTATTAATAATTTTGTTTAAGGTAACCTACAGTACGTTACAATTTTCGTATACTAATACATATAAAGAAATATAAACTGGGCCCAAATGAATTTGTAATCGAAACTACATCCGAATTGGTCCGATCTTCGAAATAATTTCGCATCAATCCGATCTGATCCGGATCACCCGAAAGACATCCAAAATACGATCTGACATCGGATTGAGATCTAAATGCGCGTCTCTAATATGTAGTATATTATTCGTGCCTTAACATTTGACATGATTATCCCTCCTGTTGTTTACAACGGTAGTAGTTAGTAGTTTATGAGCTATATGCACTATGTCACGTTCATAGACTTTTGTTTATTGTAATTCTGACGAATTATGTATGTATTTGAATTTATGTAAGTATACTTACGAGTAAAACAACACATTGAAAATGACAAAGTAGAAACAAAATTGTTTTTCTTAAAGCGGCATTCCAGCAGTTAGGGGTTATTATTAATAACGAGTGGATATTTGATAACAGTGACTAACATTTAAGGTATGTATAAAGTTTCAACAATAAAGATAGATAGAAATAATTGATTGGTTGGAAATAATAGATTCGAATATACAAAATCACTTAAATTTTATGCATTTTTTATATAATACTTACATCATTGATTGATTATATTTAAATATGTGTACATATAACAATATGAATTAAAATATCACTAGATATTTCACTAGCATTGCTGGTATTTTCAGTAGGAAATAAAGAACCGTTAACGAAATGTAATTATGAAATTAAAAATACATTCTTTAATTATACTTTGCACTCGGAAAGAATGGACAGTTAAAGGAAGGTTAGCAGGATAAAAGAAAATGGTTTTGTTCATTAATGACATAGAAATCACTTGATTATGAAATTTAAAAATATTTTTAAAGTAAATTCAATATCTATAAACCATACCATCGCATTTATTTATTAGCATTTTATTTTCAGTTAAAAAATATTATTAACCAGTTCTAGCTCCGCTAAACATTTCCAATCGAAGTCACACGTTTGACGAGGGTTAGGAAAAATTTTATTGTACGTTATTTTACATTTATTTAAATATTTCCTTCTCACTTATTAAGTAATGGAAGAAATTTATATTTTCACCAATGGAATGCAGAGTACCCTCCGAATATTTCATCCATAGAATACAGCTCCACAATTATCTTATATAGACACTATAAAATGTGTGTGTTCATTTATCTTTAAGCCTACCATAAATACTCTCACAAAATTTGTTGTGCCTGGTAAAAATGGAAGCAATAAAACTACATCCCTAAAACTCAGCATTTGTTTTTTACAATTACAACAAATGTGCTGATCTCTCTCTTAGCAGAAGTGACACTCTGTTTCATTATAACTATAATGTTCGTCAATCTACTATACCTAGAATATACAACTTCAAAGATCTTGGAGTTTTGTTCTACCCGCAGCTTAGCTTTTCTAAGTATATAAGTGACATAACTACACAAGCTTCCAGAAACCTAGGGTTCTTTATTCGGTCCTGCGAGGGTCTTGGAAACCTGCACACTTTGAAGATTCTCTACTGTTCTCTTGTCCGGGACAAAATGGAATACGCTTCAGTAGGGTGGTACCCGCATTATCAATACCAGCTCCTGGAACGTGTTTAGAAAAGGTTTATAAAATATTTATCTTATAGGATTGATGGACATAATCCTGCGCTTGGTACGACATATGAAGGTCTACATAGTTTCGAATCCCTTTGTATACGCAGAGACAAAGCTAGCGGTGGGTTTCTTTTTAAATTAATAAATAAATTTATTGATTCTACTGAGCTATTGTCTCAAATTGGTTTCTTCGTACTTAGGTTCGATACTAGATCGTCGGCAACTTTCTCAATACCTTGGCCATGAACCAATGCATTTTACAAGGCTCCACTAGTACATATATGCAGAAATGCCAATAGATTATACTTGCATCCCTTTCATTAATCAACATTTCTTGTACATTTACTTTTAAAATGGCTTACATTACGTTGTTATAAGTATTTATATTTTTTGGTAATTAGTTTCTAATTTGTTTTTGTATTAAATTAATGCAATTGGATTTATCTGTTAGGCATTAAAGATTATTATTATTATTATTATTATTATTATTATTATTATTATTATATGCATTTTACGTGGATTTGAATTTGTCATTAACATTAGTACTTCAATCAAAGGGTTTACCCAAAGCAAAATACGAACTATAATTCTGAGATTTCTAAAAAAAGTCACCTAAAATATGTTCAAGATGAAACGATTTCTTCAAGGCAACTACAGGCGTTTATATTGTGGGTTAAATAAATTATAAACATAATGTTCAAAAGAATGCGAAATTCAGTTTTAAATATTTACTTTATTTAAAAATAACCAACTTAAATATTATGCCTGGCTATACTATTAGAAACGCTACTAAATTTAATGATATCATGAAAATAAGTACTCGGCTAGCGAATTTATATGGAGATTATATAAACTCTAATATTCAGTGATTTCTTAATCTCGCTTATAATGTCCTTTGAGAGAAAAAAGATTAGTTTGGTTTAGTACAGCAGAACTGTTTCGTTTGGTCTCAATTTTTTCCAAACTTAAATACACAGTTTTGTCTAATTGTAGCATAACTATTTCATTGTCGGTTTGAACATTTTTAATGGGCTACGGTATTTTAATTTCACGGGGTCAGTTCGATTACTACATGACTCAACGAAGATAACGTAAGTGTTTTGGATAAATAAATTCCATATAGTCTTCCATTCCACACATTTATTCCAATAATATTTTAAATTTACAATGAATTTATTGCAAGACGATGAATTATGACTACTCCCTCGAAATAGCTATTTACAACAGCGATTACCTCGGAATTGGACGAAAATCTTTCAGTCTAACCAATTTTTCATTGAGTTTTCTTAATGTTCCTAGTATCGAATTTCAAATCTTTTTTTAAATTTCGTCATTCCCTTCGTCAATGCTGAAAATGTTCCAGGTAAAAGTAATAATTCTTTAAACTCTTCGTGGTTTGCAGCATTATGTGCTTCGGATTCCACCTTCACCTGGCATCTATTTTTGACACCAGAATCATTTCATCATCCAATAATATACGGTGGACTTTTTCAATCGCATGAAGAGCAAAAGCCATTTTTGGACGTCCACTGCGGAATATATTCTTTGTGCTCATGCTACATCGCTTAAATTCAGAAACCCGGCCTTTAACTATTGAAAAAAGGAGCGGACTCTGATAATGTCGAATCAAACTCTCCCTTGATTTTAGTTGGTGTTAAGTCTTTCAAACGCAAGTACTTTATTAATTTTCGCAACGCAGTTTTTTTCACTACATACAAAATTATACGAAAGGTTCATTTTGGCCCACTGTCATACACAGATCAATTGATAGATCACTCTGTACTGTCATATTTAACCAAATAAAGTATTATTACACAGGACGTTGAAAAAGATTCCGCTGAATTCACGCCATCTCTGCATTTGACCACGTAGTTTTGGAATAATACATCACAGAATCGTTGCCCGAACATTCTTCCTGATTATTGCACTCGATCATGTGTCAATGTTCTTTTGTATGACGTCACCAAAAAACTTACACTTTATAATTCCTATTTTAATAATTTTGCATTTGTCTTTAGATTTACTACATATGAAGGTGCGAATTGGTACGAATGCTTCTTTTTAATTAAATTTGGAACGCTATTTACTGTTTCGATTCATAAACTTTATCTTTGCGAATTTAGTCATAGTTCTTAGTTATTTAATGACAATAAATAAACAAATTCATAGTTACATTAGTCCGTATTGTAGTTTCAAGGTTTGCTAAAGTATATAATCAGGTCATCATGTGTGCTCGAATAGATTCAATAGCATAAACTGATTGATATATGTGTAATTTCAAATTAAGGGCATAATATATGCATATTTATAAGTTTCTCAACAATTTTAAAAGCCATTCAAAGCATTCTTAACATTTCGACAAAGACCAACTTATTAACAAAGTCGGCAAATCTATTTAAGATAATACAAATAAAAGCACTGCGAAGAAGAAAGATGGCAGGTAAATATGACTAATACATATAATTGATATATCCACTTGACTTAAAATAAATACAAACCTGGTATGTTACGTATTCCACTTGATAGAGGACAAACTTTTTTCTACTACAAATTATTTGAAAATGGCGTATCCTTTTACAACTACTTCAATATAAAAATAGCACATATTAATTAGGTTTGAATAAGTGGTCCTCTTCAGAATTCCGGCCACGAATTCTGTTTCTTCTTACTCTTATTTTGACGAAATACTAAACATCCGCGATTGTACACGCACAGAAGAAACATTCCATCTTTCGGCATTAATCATCAGTCGATTACGTAATAAGACATGTTAATATTCCAGAAGCATTTAGAACACACTGGGTCAATATCCGTTTGATGTAGTTGTAGTTTATTTCAGCGGTCGGATTGCAGTTTTATATAATATTTCTTATTTGATCAAAATAAGCGGTAGGAACAGGAAGTTGTCATTTGTAATTTGAATATTGACATAAGCGACGAAATAATAAATACGCTGGTAACAACTTTATTTATTTTTTCGTTCAAAACATTTTTTGTCATAACATATCTGTGATCATCATTATTCATCAGTGTTATTATGTCGCTCTCTTTTTAGTTTTATAGATTATTAAGATTGGAACGAAATAAATTTAAATATGTGCCGAATTTGGAGAATTTTTTTGTGGTATCAATGTATAGAAAGGAAGGAAAAATATACCAGATGAACATAGAATATGTATAAAAAAATTAGAGCCACGTGCTTAAAAACGAAGTTAACGGATAATTGTATCAAGACATACTCGAAACCAAATTTCAAGTACTAAAAAGAGAGCAAGAATTTGAAGAAACTATTTTTAAAGGCAACAAAGTGAATTTGTGGCGTAAAAAAGAATTAAAGAGAAAATGGATAGATGAAGAAAATACCTAAATACAAAAGAACTAAGAGACTATGAGGAATATAAGAACAAGAGAAAATAAATAAAATAGCAAGCTGAAACAGCAATAGTGTAATCATGGATAAGACTCGGTTAGAATATGAAGGATAATTACAAGGGAAAAACAGAATAAACCATGAGACATGAAAAGGATAAAAACGGTGAGATAAGAAATGGAAAGGTGGAGACAACAGATCAAAAAAATAACAGACGTGTCTTGAGATGAAGAAAATCAAGTGTTTTCGTTAGCTACAAATGAGCAAAATAAAAAATGGAAACTTTGAAGCTGGAAAAGTCTAGAAGTATTGCTAAAAGTACTATACGCAGATGATATGGCATCAGGAAAAAAACGAAAATATGATATAGGCATTCTAAGTGAAGAATTAATGGTAATCAACATGAAAATAAATATTACAAATACTAAGGCCATTATTATAATGACACAGGAATAAAAATATAATATTGTAATAATAGATGGACAATAGAATACGCTAAAAGATACAAGAACAGTTTTATATAAGAAAGATGGAAATCTGTAAATTGAAATTGATGATAGAGTAGAAAATGCGAGGAAAGTCTTTAATACACAGAGAAAGCCTTCCTTGGGAAAGAAAGGTTATAAAGAAAGTGATGTCTTTGATTCTAATACATACGTAGATGAAACCTGGGTGACAAAAAAGAGAGATGAAAATGCTGCGGAAATGAGATAAAAGAAAAGATGGAACAAGAAAGGCAACCTGCAGATAACATATAAATATAAAGAACATCAACAAAAAGTATAGGACAGCAAAAGAATAACAAGCGGAATGCCATGGGCAGAACAAACCAGAACGATCAAACAAATGTGGAAGAGTGAGCTAAGGCAAGCTCTGCAACAGAAAAGACAATGGACAAACATAAGAAATATATCCTAAAATAGGGAGGACCAGAAAACAAGGATTGCCATTCAATGATCGAGGTAGAAAAACAAGAATATGATGGAATAGAATTAATGAGTAGACAATAGTATCATTCTTTTGTGGTGAGTGCCTAATGGGTTATAAGTCTAAGTATATTATAATGTTAAGTATTAAAAAAACAATAGCTTTGTTTCTATGCTAAGAAATTCGAAGTAGGTACAGAAATCAAATTTCTCGAACAAAAAGCACTATTTTGAGAAAAATTTGAAAACGAAACCAACCCAACACATCTCAAATTAGGACATCTAAGATGATATAGATACGCAACGAGATTAAAAGAAAATAGACAAGAACGAAGGGCATTCGAAGCAGTTGAAATAGGAAAAGAAGAAGATCTAGAAGAACATAAGGGGGAGACAAACGAAAAGACTGCAAGAAATGAATCACAAGATAAAGGATATAGATAGATGACGAGAGGTTTGCAAGAGAAAAATACACACGAATCTAATTTTGAAAATATTTTTTATGTTTAAAATGAATTCTGCCTAGTTTATATTTAAGTGTCGGCAATTTCTAATTTCTAACTTGTAATCTCTTGAAGTTTAGTTAAAATTAACAAGCTAAATATTAGTATTGTATCTCAACTCATTTTATGTAACTATGATTATGTAAGATGCAATGTACGCAATCGTATAAAATGACTACTTTCTCTACTACTTGTCTCAACTTTAATCGATCTTTCGATTCGATCACGATTTTATAAACTTTTTCAATTAATTCTTCATCTGTGGTCTTTATTTGTCGGTAAGAATGTCGTATATGCCCTATACTTGTTCTACTGCGTTTAAATTAAATAAGGAGAAGGCTTACAATGAACTTCGTCTAACTCCATTCCTATTTATTTAGCTTTAGTTCTTTCCAAAATAAATGACTGCGTGGAATCACTGCACGAAACTGATACTTATTTGTAATTAAGAAAATGCACGAATTTTTTACTTGGATTGATAGTAAAGCCGTATGTTTATGCATAATATGCTTGAAAATGTAGAAGCAATTATAGGAATAATGACGCTCTCCTAACAAGTGATCACCACGTGCGTATAGCGCCATTTTCTGGTTTGTTCTAGAAGAACTTCAATCTATCATCGCATATAATTCGTTTAAGATTATTGCGTTTGTAGAAGATAAAAAAATATTCTGCTTTACCTTGTAGATGACTATTTCGTTGAATATCTCTATCATAGATTGAGTAAATACTTTACAGTTTACTCCATCTTGACTTCCGGGTTGAAACCGCATCCTCGATATTTCGGGTGCCGACGTTTCGTCTTCACTTGCATAAAGCATCCTTAGGGCTTATCTCCTGCTACTACTTTCATTGTTGCGCTGCTTTACAACTTCCTTTTTTATTACCAGACATTATGATTAATGAAATTGTTTAGAAAGTTTTAGTATTTGACAGAGCTCTGCTTGTAAGAATTCTAATATTAACATATTTTCAAATTGCTAAAGATACTATATTTTCTCTAGTTATAGCAAAGAGTATCCTGCACATTATTAACATTTTTATCTAAAGAAACTCTAACAAAACGCTTTCTCTAGATAAATTATTGTAAAACAACGGCCACAGTAACTAAATTATATTGAATGTAATTGCAATCATGATCAACGCTATATAAAGCCAAACTACATTTAATGCGCCTAAAATTATAAACGTTTGCATACATGCGAACAAACACCTCAGAAGTTGTTTACAAACACAACGCTAATTGAAAAGGTGGATTATTGCTCAACCACAAGAGTGCAGTTTTATTTAACCTCAGTTACACAAGGCTGCGTGTATAATTTATTAACGACAACACGAAATAACAAGATCGAAAAGCTTGAGTGCGGAAAAGTAGCTGTATAAATGGAGTAGTAGAGATTACGTATATATATATATATATATATGCAATACAGTAGTTTCTCTGTATAACGGACAGTAGCGGCGTATATAAAATTATCTATTGTTCAGAGATTGATGGGAGAAAAAAAAGTATAAATAATTTTTAATTAATTTATTCTTACAACATATTTAAAACTAACTTAGCACTGAGAATTTTTCTATATGTTCGGTAGATTTACAATGATCCATAGATGATAAAAGTCTCTTAACTAAAATCTTTCTGTACTGTAGTTTCTGTATAATGAAAGGTAGTGTTTGGGGGCAAAAATATTGTATAAGATTAATATTTTGTAACTCAAGTTTTGGGTGACATGGCGTTGTCTAAAAAGAAAAGAACTTTTCTATTCCGCTGTTGCATTTTCTATCAAATTTGGTTAACCAAATTGTCATAATTTCCCTCGTCATCCACGCTTTTTCACTGGAATACCACTCTACTGGCAACTTCTCAACGTTTGCTCCTCTAAAGCATCGTGGATTCTTACTATTCCCAATTACTAAAGGTCTTTCCTTTTCTCCAGCCATATTCGCATACAAGAGAATAGTTAATCTTTCCTTAGCAGCATTGCCACCAGAACATTTTTCGCCTTCGAATGCAAAGGTTTTATTTGGCAAAGCCCGGATAAAAAGGCCAGTTTCATCTGTATTAAAAATGTCCTACGGTGAGTATTCCTTTGTGATATTTATCAACTGTTTCTTCCAGACAAATATTTCATCCACATTTACTGCGGTGGCTTCACCACAAATTGTTCGAAGCGATATGTTGTGTCGTCGAGAAAACTTGTCAAACTACCCACTTGAAGCTTTGAATTCATAACTTAGCTCTTTTTCGAGAGCTTTTTCCCTTATTATTTTACCGGACAATCGAATATTCTTACCGCTCACTTTGCAAGGCCAGTCATACATTATTTGGTCCAGTGCAGCTCCTTCTGTTTTCACAAATTTCTTCGTTTGCTGTGAATTTCCATTTTCAGCAAACCTTCTATTAATATCAACTATGTAATTCAAAATATCGCCGATTTGACATTTACCGATACAGAATCTTTCCGCAAGCAGTCTCACACTAAGTTTATTCTTCTCAGCACACTAAATAACCTTCAACTTTTTCTTCTAAACTGAAAAATTTTCTACTTTTCGTAGCCATATTACTTACACTATCACTAAAACACTAGATATCTAACTTGTTAGAGCCCTAAATATCAACTGAATGCTATAAAAGCTATAGCCGTTTTATATAAGACTATCATTACAGTTGTACTTATTACCTGCTTTAATTATATGTTGTTCATGTCCATTGTTATGAATGTTTCTGCGGTCATAATTATTATACATTTATATGTATGTAATAACATATAATAAACTGAAATACCATCTTTACAGCACTTATTTCATTAAAATATGTAATTATAGGAATTGCAATAAATTTATTATGTATTTGGCTCAATCTCTTTATAGGCAAGTCATTACAGCACTTATCGTATGTATCAAAATAATTACATTTAAAATTATAGCAATTGCAATAAAGTACTAATGTCCATTGTAAAGAAATAA
Source organism: Dermolepida albohirtum (assembly GCA_031893035.1). Lineage (NCBI taxonomy): Eukaryota > Metazoa > Arthropoda > Insecta > Coleoptera > Scarabaeidae > Dermolepida > Dermolepida albohirtum. Next base: position 96,776 of record JAVIWB010004862.1, on the reverse strand, counting down.
AATTTTCATTTAAATTTACCGTAGTGGATGTACATATATTAGACGGTCGGTGCATCAAAAGAGATGTCCGTTAAGGGAAAATATACTATATATATATATATATATTTATTTCTTTTTCCAAGTTATTTAAACACGAGGTCATTTTTCGTTTGAATAAGTAATATGTAAATAAATCTATTATAATTAATTATACTTAAATGAGTGTGTGTGCGTAAGTAATTTATATTTTTGATATGTAACACTGAACGATCTTCGAAATGGTGTTTGGGTAAGTAAACGAAGCCGAAAACAAAAACATGTCAAAATCATTTGAAAAACATATCATGTTAACTGGTTTCTTTATCAGTCATAGTGTTATGCATTCAAAATTGCTTCCATGGAGGAAAACAGCCAACGGACAGTATTATTTTGTCGTTATGAAACATTTGAGTATACATGAACACTTATATGCGCAATTGAACAGAAATTCTTGTTCTCTAGATTTAGCTCCGTGTAATTTTTGACTATTCTCCAGACACAAATTACCACTTCTCAGAAAACTTTTTAGATAAAAGAGATAAAGCAAAATTAGCAGAACAAGTTGAAGACCATACAAGGAAATATTTATGAGATGTGTTATGTCTGCTCAATTATTCATTGCCATAGAATGCAACAAAAGACATTCGGATAATTATACCACCGTCTTCTATTCTACTCAGTAATTACTTTTTTGGCATAATGTACTTATAAATAAATTCAGATTCTATTAAGTCAATACCTTAAGTTCATAACTGGTTATAATTAGAGGCAAAGTAAATTGTTGAAGTTTATTGAGAAAAGTAATTGAAAAAGGAGCACTTTTTGATTGTACTGGGTTAAAGTGCAACATTCCAAAAGCCGATGAAACTGTGTGTGAAACTGTTCAGGGTTAAATTTTATAGGAACATCACTTAGAGAGTTTATTTTCACCTGTTGATGGCCATTAATATTGTATGCAACAGCACTTGTTGACATTAATGTTTAATTTGTTTTTATTTTACCAATCAGTTAATAAATCAATATTTTTAAATATGAACAGCACTCAATTGGTGAATACAATTTAATATCATCAGCGCAAGCTAATACGTTGCAATACAAAACAAGAACATAAATAATAAAAAGAAAGGTGCCAAATTGGAGCCCTGAGGCACTCCAGATGACAAATGGTATTGGAAACAATAAATACCATTATAAAATACAGTTTGCGCTATTCATAACATGCAGCAATAATTTATAACGGGAAGACTCGAAGCCGAAAGCACTTTTCATTTGCATAGTAATATTTGATGATCAATGGTATAAAAGACTCGCAAAAGGTCAGTATATAAAATATCCAATTGGTTGTTATTATCTATAACCTCACATATATTTTGAGTCAATAATTAAATTCGTAGTAGATATCCAAAAATCCATGTTGGTTGTTGGATATGTATGATTTTGTGTATAGTATGATATTGTAAAAAATCTGTTCTAAAGATTTACCTACATTTGGTAATATTGCTATCAGTATAGAGTTTTCAACATTTGATAAATCACTTTTTGTAAGACGCTGTTATTCTAGCAGTGTTCCATTTCAGACGTAACATATTTCTTGGAGCCATATATGTTTTATAAAAGAAAGATTTCACGTGTTCTTATGAATATCAAATTCGTCTCCAATCTGGTAATAATTAAATATGCAATTGTATAGTCATTTGTAAAACATTATCAACATAAAAGGGAAAATTAATTAGATTGAAATTATTTAAGAAAACTTACAATCACTTAGTATATTAACTACAATATGTAAAATTAATAAATCAAAACTGGAATTGGGTCACCAGAAAAAGCAGCGAAAGAATGAATCCTATGTTCGACAACAACTTCTTTGATACCTCCTCTCCAACAAGGGATTTGGACAAGACAAGCAGGAGGCAACACTTAATAAAAAGATTTATAACTTATCAAGCATCCACTTGATGGTTTCTTCGATAGTGTAGAAAAACAATCGGCAGGTTGGGTAAAAGTGTAAAGAGCCCATCAAAATAAACTGCTTATTCATGCTTTCAAAATTCTAATATCTTTAAATGTAGTCGAAATAAATAAATAAAGAGCTAACTTCTTACATTTTGTATAAAATTAACTGTCGTGCAACTATAAAACATTCACAAATCGTGGACTTAAAAATCATACGCGAAGGAACATTGATCTACTTTTAGAAATGAACCTAAATGTAAATTCGCAAACAGGAAATTATGTGTAATCATACAGAGCAGGTCCGTTACATCGTCTAGAAGCAGCAGACGGTCTAGCCTAAGGTCAATACAAGAAAAAAACACGCACAAAAGATTCTTTTTCATGAATGCCGACGTGGAAAGGTTCTAATTTGAAAATTATATTTACACATGAGAATATGTAAATTTTTAATTTATGGCATATTTATAATATTTACTCAAATTGAGGAATGTCTTAATACTACTAAATCGAAATAAAATCTAAATCGACATTGACAGTATTGACCTAGACAGGAAAACTAACACTTACGAATTGTAAAAATAAATTTTTACATTGAATTGATGTATTTTCATTCAAAGTTTAACAAGATATTATTCCTTAACGATGAAAAATTTTTTTGTAACTGGAAATTGTGAATAATTAATTGGAAAAGTCCCTAAATATGATATAAATTACTATTTTTCGTATTTCCATTTTATTACGATTAAGTAGGATACCGGGCTGTTATTCTTTCAATGGTGAACCTGTTGAGGAGTCATCCGAGATAGGAGAATGTTTCGCTGGCTTGTTTTCCAGTTCATACGCTAAAAGATCTCCTAACTCCAACTTTAAGCACGTAGATGTTAACCAGGATACTCAACACTTTGGGCACATCACAACACAGGAAGTTTTGGCAACTATCAAGACACTTGATTCATCTGCTACATGTGGACATAATAGATTGCCTAGTGTTCTTATTAGTTTCCCAGATAGCTGGAAAATAAGTAGGTTTACACCTGTGTTTAAGAAAAGGGAGCGCTCAGACAGTAATAACTATTCACGGATCAGAATCTTGTCGAATTTTACTAAAACATTCGAACTTGTTCTCTATGACAAACTGTTTAGCTGTGTTTAGGTCTTTTTATCAGTTAGGCAATATGGATTTATTTCTGGCAGATCTAATGTTACCAATCTGGTCGAGATTACTCAATTTATCGAGGAACAACTTCATAAACGTCTACAAGTTGATGTCATAGATAGACTTCAAAGTTTTCGATATTATAAATCATGGAATTTGGACTTCCAAGTTGACATCTTTTGGTTTTGTTCCGAATATTTGTTTTTCCTATCTACAAAACCGTTCCGGTTATATATGTACATTATAATGGGTTCCCATCTAGCATCTTCGATATTTCCTCTGGAGTCACACAGAATTCCCATTTGGGGCCCCTTTTGTTCAATATATATGTTAATGATCTCTTGAAACGTCTTGACTGCAGAGTGTTAGCTTATGCCAACGATCTAAAAATCTTTAGCAGTATTAATTCACCTGAGGATAGCACCAAGTTTCAAACGTATATGTGCATTGTTGACGAATGGTGTTCCCATAATCAGATTCAGCTTAACATTAGCAAATGTGCTGTTCTCTCTTTTAGCAGAAGTGACACTCCATTTCACTATGACTATGTTAGCAGATCTACTATGCCAATACAAATTCAAAGATCTTGGAGTTTTATTAGACTAGCACCTTAGGTTTTCTAAGCATATAAGCGACATAACTACATCAGCTTTCAGAAGTCTAGGGTACTTATTCGGTCCTGCAAGGGTTTTAGTAACTCGCACACTTTGAAAATTCTGTAGTATAAATACCTAGGTTTGATACTAGATCGTCGGCAACTTTTTCAATACCTAGGACAAGAACCAATGTTTTTTACAAGGCTCCACTAGTACATATGTATGTGCCGAAATGCCAATGAATTGGATCCCTTTCTAATACAGCATTAATCAACAGAAAGCGTCTTGTTCGGCTGGGTGCTTCTTTTTGTGTTAAATTTTACCACACTTATTATTCTTAATTTTAGTAGTATGTCCTGTAATTGGATTGTTATCCGTTGGGCATTAAAAATTATTATTTTTATTAACATGCGCAATTATTCTGTTCACGAATTTTGTTAATATTAACACATCATTAATATTTAATTAAATGATATTTATTCACAAACTAAATTAAAATAATTTAACGCTTTTTTAAATTTCAAATTATATAAATATTTTCTAATGTATGTATATATATATATATATATAGATGTTGCGTGCTTTTCACAGAAATAGCACACATGTTATGTACATGGTTTATTAAGAATCATCATTAGTTCGGGTAAAACTAGTCTCACACGACATTCGCAAAGGATTCGACGAATTTTTTTGTTGCGTAATAGTTACATCTACATATACTAATGTAAATGAAAAAGCCAGTAATTAGACGTAACCTAGTATTTTAAATCTTTGCCCTTGAACTTCGTCATGGCCAATTTTGACAATACCTAGTGCTGTGTTCTTAAATTTATGTGTAAATAGTATTGTGCAAGTAAATCTTGAATACAGAATGATTCAAAAAGGTAAACCCAATAAAAGACAATGTCGCACAGAAGCGTGAATTGTAAGCAAAATGGCTACTATGCAACTTAAGTTTTGTTTAATTCATGAGTTTAGTACAACTTGCATTTCGTCGTAAGTTTAACATTCAATATCCAACGGAAGAGCATTTGTCGTTAGAATAAACAATCTAATAAAATTGACCCTCTGTGTAAGGGTAAAAGCCCAGATCAACAGCGTGTATCATAAGGGAGCGAGGAACGTAAGCGGCGGAGTTTCAAGAGTGACCCAATGATATCAAGCTATGGAGAAGTTGGATTTCCGCGAACAACTGCTTGACTATGTCGAGGTGTCTGTTAATATGTAAACCATACCATGCAGAACTGGTACAGGCTCTTTGTGCAAACGACAATGCAAAACGTTTAGAATTTTGTGACGTATGCTCCAAGGCATTGAAGATGAATTGTTTCTGCCTCGTGTAATTTTTAGCGATGAAGCAACATTTCTCCTAAATGGGATGTCAACGAATACAATGAAATAAAACCCTCTGTTATATTTAATCATGAGAGCGAGAGCCCAAAAACTAATCTGCTTAATCTTTCTTTTTCTGTTGAAACACGATTACTGGAGTAATATATGTTATAATGTTGCAAAAATAGATTTTCCAAGCCAATGGCACCGGTTCGACGTTTCCTGAATGAATCGCTACCACAATAGATAAGCCGCATAGGAAATGGGGAGCTGGCGTTCAAATTCTGACCATCAAAGCCTCCTAATCTTACACCTTGCAAAATACGGTTTACGTACCACCTATTCCTACAAATTTGAATACTCTAAGAAACCGTATCACAACGGCGGTAAACTTAGTAACGCGAAACATCCTGCGTTGAATGTGGAATGAACCTAGCTAATGTCTTGATGTCTATAAACTATACGTGTGTATAATCAAATGTAATTTACAAAGTTCAAATACAACATATATTTCAGAAAGTACAGCCCATTAAAATCATGTCCGTCTATTTGAGTCAACCTGTATATTGTTATAAAATAGTATGGATTGATTTAAATTTTACATTTTGAGAAACAAAATTATAAAATAGTATTATTTATTTGCATTTCAAAATTTGTGCACAAAAAAATAGATATATTAAAATATATATTAAAATATCTTTAATGATATGGATATTTTATTTTAAAAAAATTTATTCAAATGAAAATTATAAATTAAATATAAAATATTATATTCATAAGCTATTTAATGAAGTAATTAAAATTAAAAATTCATATACTTTATATTTCTTATTTTAGTTTCTCGAGGCTTGGATTCATTTGGAAAGTCAACTACAATTCTTTCAGTGAAAATTTACATTATTTAAATGATGTCTTTTTCTTTTATGTGCAATTATTTATTAAATAGATGTAACATGATTATTCAACTTAATATAGTCTATTCAACCTTTATAACTTTTCAATAAAACAAGTGAATTCTAAATAATTCGTTTAATTACACAAAAATAAAGTATATTAAGCACTTTAGCAATACAATAAAATATACTTTGGTTTGATAAATGGTCGAAATAAAAAAATTATTATTAATTGTTATGCGCATTGAAATTAATTAATGTATTATTATTAACATTAATGATTCAAATTTTAATTTAAAATATTGTTTAAAATGTAATAACGTCTTTGTTCATTGAATTTTCTCTAATTTGACGTAAAAATAACCTCTAGTTCGTTCTTATATAAATGAATCCGTATTAACGTTTTCACACAATTCAACTTTCAAACTAATTGATTAATTTGAATTCATAAATTCCCTCCATTTATGGTTGTTTGAATTTCACCCAATTCTGATTCTTCCTCGTCAAATAAGTATTTGCTTTTTATATCATTTTAAATCAAGCTATCTGCATCTAAATATTTTTATGTTATCGATTTTACAATAAAATATTGATTAATTTCGATTAGATTTATGTTTAATAGTATCTGAATCTAAAGTAGATACGATTTAGCGCTTAAATCTGGTTTCCACTATAATTAATACCTACAACCATTAGCATATATGTACATACATATGTACATATATTGTTTCTCTGCGACTATAAATGCACTATACCAAGTGTTACCTCTCATGAAGTGTATGGGCCTTCTCAAAAGGATAATCTCGTGTCGTTTTAAATAATTATCTTTATCTCCAATAATGTACTTTTCAGATATATTGATAGATATAACCATTAAATTTTTTGTATTTTCGGTTTTGTTTACATATGATTCCATTACGAAAGTAGCCGTTTATATTTCGGGAATAACAAATAAGAAACATTTTTTGTTATCGAAAATACTTTTATTGCTTTTCGAAATATTCTCCTCGAAAATCAATGTACTTTTGCATTTGTTTAAATCAATCTGAAAAGCATTGCTGCCACTGTGAAGGCGATATCTCCAAAATATGAGTTTTGAATGCTTTAACTGCCTCTTTCGGCGTAGAAAACCGTTGACCACGAAGTTTATTCTTCACGTGTGGGAACAAAAAGAAATCACAGGGTGCTTGATTAGGGCTATACGGCGAATGGCTCATCAATTCAATATTTTGCCCGGTCAAATATTCAATTGTTTAAACCGACCTGTGAGAGCTCGCATTGTCATGGTGGAGAAGGATCTGTCGTTTTCGGTTTGTTTTCCCTATTTCTTCAAAAACCTTTGGCGAACAAATAGTTGTGTACGATTCGGAATTGACCGTTCTACAACTCTCTAAAGGCAAGGTTGGAATATGATCGGTTTTTCCGAAAAAACAGGCGACCATTTGTTTTGATGTATTTCGAGCGCGAACAACTTTTATTGGTTTTGCCTCATCTTGGAATACCCACATAGTCAACTGCTGTTTACTATGGGGCTCATATGTATAGATCCAAGATTCATCACCTGTGACGACTTTATAAATGTTCTTTGAAGCACCACCATTGTGTTTTTTGTGCATTTCTTGGCCACCAATCGACAAGAGTCTTTTTTGAGCGGTCGTCAAATTACGAGGGAGCGTTTTTATATTCGCGGAATGAGCAGGTTGTAGAGGGGTGAGTAGGCGCATTTGGGGGCTGGCCTGTGCAGCGACTCATGATTAGTATAAATACGAAGTTTCATTGTTATTAGACAGTTAGTCTTTGAGCTATCCTCAACCAAGTAACATAATCAGGAGTGAAAAGTGAAATATTGAAAAAATCGAATATCGTGCCGTTATAAAGTTCCTTAACAGGCAAGGAAAATCAGTCGCCACCATAATGAATGAGATGTCATTGGTTTACGGCGACTCTTGTCCAGGAAAAACCATGGTGTACAAGTGGCATAGTTTATTTAAACAAGGAAGGGAATCCCTTGAAGACGACCCGAGGCCGGGCAGGAGCATTGAGGTGACCACGCCAGCACTTATCCAAAAAGTTGAACAAATTGTACTCGAAGATGCTCGACTAAAGAAGAAACAACTCGCAGAAATGGTTGGAGTATCCGATACAACAATTTTTAAAATCCTACACGATCATCTCGGCATGTCTAAAGTCAGCGCAAAATGGGTGCCGAGAATGCTCACGCCGCCGCAAAAACAACAGCGCGTAGAGTGTTCGCGTGCATTTTTGGACCTCTGTAATGAAGACAAGGATGGTGTATTGAGTGGAATTGTTACTGGAGACGAAACTTGGGTTCATCATTATGAACCTGAGTCCAAACAAGACTCCATGCAGTGGCATAAAAAGGGCACAGCACCTCCCAAGAAATTTAAAGTGTCACAATCAGCTGGGAAACTCATGGCAACGGTATTTTGGGACTCGGAAGGAATATCGTTGATTGATTATAAAGATAAAGGTGTTTCTATAACCGGAGAATATTACGCTTCAATATTAGAGCGACTAAAAGAAGCCATTAAAAAGAAAAGACGGGGAAAATTGACAAAAGGTGTTCTGCTTTTGCACGAAAACGCGCCCGTCCACAAGAGCCGCGTTGCGTTAGCTGCCCTGCATAAGGTGGGCTTCGAAATTGTGAATCACCCACCCTACAGCCCAGACCTGGCCCCGAGTGATTATTACCTGCTTCCGAAAATGAAAAAAGAGCTGCGGGGTAAAAAATTTACTGCCGATGATGAAGTCAAGGAGGCAGTTTCGGCGTATTTGCAGATAAAGAGAAATCATTTTTTTATGAGGGTATAAATAAATTAATTGAAAGATGTGAAAAATGTATCCGTCTTGCAGGTGAATATATTGAAAAAGGAAAATAATTTGGTTTTTTTATTTCCACCCCTTGTCCCCCATTCCGCGAATATGGAAACGCTACCTCGTATGTGGTACCCAACTTGAACATAGCTTCTTAACGGCTAAATATTCGTGCAGGATCTTATGCCCGCTAGTGTTACTAATACCTAATTGAATTAGTTCGAGACGTTTCTCTTTAGGTGGGATAGCTTTCCATTCCACGTTTGGAATGTCTTGCATTATTAATTCAGACATTGCATTAATGTTTTCCGACACAACATTTATGGGACGACCTTCACGAAATTCATCATCCAAAGACCGCCGCCCAAGTTTGAATTCACTATACCAACTATATACTGTAGTTTTCGATGGTGCTTCATCACCATATAAAGAATTCAGCTCGTCGATGCATTCTTGTTGAGATAATCCACCCCGAAAGTTATGAAAAGTAATTGCACGAAAATGTTCTTGAGTTAATTCCATTTTTTCGCTGACATAAAATTTTCAAGTTTCCAGTTCCCGAAATATAAACGGCTAGCCTTCTAAATAAATATGTGGCTTTAATATTTCAAAACTACTGACTTTCAGAAGTTTTATTGGTTATTATTGTATTCTTAATATATAATACTTGCAATATTTGCTTTAAAATTTCAATTATATGTGGTAAATATACAAATTTTCAAAAAAGTTTATTATTAGTTATTGGCAAAAAATATATTAGAAACTAAGAATATTTTCAAACGAAGCTATAATTTGAATTATTATAATGCTGCAGGAAGTCCATTTAAATTAAAAGCCAATGCATTGGGAATTAATGCAAGTCAAGCAATAAAAGATCTAATTATAACAAAATATATGCATATATATACAATATATATAGGGTATATATATATACGTTCTCTTCTCTCGTGAACTCGATACAAATATTATATAACTATTCTTTAAGGTCATGCTAGTAACACACAGAGTAAAATACTTTTTATTTTCCTCCACATACATCTGTCATAAGGTCTCATTCAAATGATTGTGGAATTACATAACAGTGAAAACCATATCAATGTTTTAGAGAAAAGAAATTACATTATCAGCAAAAGATATTCCTTTTATTTAAACAACGCGATACATTTTTAGACATTCATATTATCCTACACACACATGCTTTGATGAGAGCCTTTGTTGCCTTATTGTCTGATCTAACATTTTTCCATCTCTAAAATCTTTTTTTTCAATACGCTTAATTGTTAGTCCGCATAACTTTCGCCCACATTTCGAGTTTTTTCGTGGTCCGCCTCTTTAATACATATCAATGTCAAGAATTGTCTAGTAATAACATTATGCAAAAAATAGCTGTAGATTTTTCCAATGAGTAATTTCTTTAATTAAAATTAATTAATTAATATTTTTTATTTTAGGTGTGTGATTTTAATTACATCTTATAAAGGTGGCATCCACAATGTGATTTATAGTAAATCTCCATTTCAAATTTGTATTAAGTTTCTTAGGTCTCCCAAAATTCACTTTTTCTTAATGTAATTATAATGTAGATAATTTTCATAGCCGATTACGGAAGTAATATGTGTAGGTTCCTTGTGCAGGCTTTTATAATGTACTTTACTAATAAATTTTCTTCCAGATTGGTGTGGTGACTATGAGAAACAATGTTTCGGTATTCATATTACCAGTTCCTTTAGAATCTTCTGATAATGGTGCAATTAATATTTAAAACGGACGATAATGTAATTATCAGGGTTTGACATAAATATTCATAGACAATAATCAACGCGCAAATTGAAATACACCGATGATCTAGAGAAGTGTTAGTAAAGTTGATGGAGCCTGTGGTTGATTAACTTAATCACTTAAGTTGATATATAACCCCTTTCCACATTAATTTTCGTAGTCTGTATACGTCTTTCGACAATAAGTTGTCATCATCAGTAGATAGTTAAACATTCTCGCATCTGGAAACCACGGCGAAAACCCGCACGAAGCAAATTCCGTACACGATCTGTACCGTCGAAAACTAAACGCAATCAACTTAGTTGTCGAAATACGTGTACAGAATACGAAAATTAATGTGAAAAGGGGTTATATATCAACCTCAAGTGATAAAGAAATGTTGATAATAGGGCATGATAAAGAATAATTGTTTTTCAATAGTTTCAAAAACTTAACTTTGATCATAGTCTTAGTGATGAGTTTCACGAAGTTCAACTAATAATATCAAAAACGAAAGAATACACCTATAGTGTATACGAAATGATAATGGCAGTGACATATAGAGAAATTTAATCATTCTTGGTCATAAACATAAAGCAAATAAATCAAATTTTTAGGTGATTATTTAATGAAATCCGGATGGGCCTGTTCTTTTTGTTTCCATGTAATTTAGCTGAGGGTCGAAAATAAACGCACGTCAAATGATGCAAAAAAGACTCATCGCAGATATATCAATATCTGAAACCAGAAACTAAATAACAATTGACTATTTTGTATTTTTAGGTGAAGCAAAAGTTACTCGTTTTTACAATATTTCAAACGAAGTAAGTGCTTATTTTGTGCCGAAAACTGAACATTTGGTTACTATTCCATTAAAAGTTTGTTTAACCCTTCTGAATTCTGAGTAATAATCATTTGCTTACCAGAAATCTTATTTGAAATGCAAACAAAATCGAAAAGGTTGATTATTGCTACATCAAACCAGTGCAAGTTCTCATACAGCGCAACAAGCAACTATTTATCAGACCAATCAAAATATAGACCTAGTTTCCTGTCCCTCATATTATTATTTTTATTAATAGATCATACATTCCCACGCAATGAGGTCTACAATCTCACTGAAAAGGTATGTCACTCCACTATACACCTTTTTCTTTCTTTACAGGTCCTTGCCTGTCGATGATGCATTAACTATTCTTCTCCACTCTATTCTTCATCTTCACTCTCAATCTTATTATCCCAGCTCGCGAATTACTTATCCCTCTCATCTTAGCTTTGGTCTTCTTCATGGTCTTACTTGAAGTTTGTTATTCTCTTAAATACAGATTCGCTTCCCATTCGACTTATTCTATCTGCCTTTCTCATTCGAATTATGGTACATTCTCTCCATTTAGTGTTTTTCAATCTCGTTATTTTCGATTCTTCTATAATCTTTTTCAATTATATCCTCACCTTCATATGTTTTCCTTATCATTTTTCTATCAACATACATTACCATCGCTCTTAATTACAACTTTATATATTCTTCATTTATGCTCTAATTCTGCTTGGTAATCATTATCGATTTGTGTTTGTAGTATGTTTTATGTCTTCTGAATTTGCTCCTTTGTTGTACCATTTCTTTTATTTATGATTGATACTTCGCATTTTCTTGATTTATTTGGAATCCTCTTTTTGTGAATCCTTATTAATGATCTCCACTGTCTCTCAAACATTTTCTATCTCGCGCTATCATCGTAACATCATTCGCGTAAGCCATCGCATAGAGTTTTTTATTGTACAACTCCTTATTACTCTTTTTATTAAATAATATAGCCTACAATTTGTCATTCGTTTCCAGTCGTTCCTACTATTCTTGTCAATTCTAAGGTATACCCAATCTATTTGTATCTTTTACAATTGCACTTCATCCTAGAGTATCAAATGTTTGTCTAAAATATAAAAATATGCGTTTCCAACGTTGGCAAAAATTAATTATAAATGATTTTGATTAAAGTGTTTAATGTGTTATTTTCTGCTTATTAGTACTTTTTGTTTGTTACATAATATCATATGTTAGCAAAATTAATTTTCAGATTAAGAAAAGATACACTCTTTTTCTGATTATTATTTAGGCTATTGGTCAAACAATAATAATAAAAAGTAGTTGGATTTTAAAAGCCACAAAATAAAATGTGAGGACATCAGAATCTATTTTCGCTCTTTCAAAGTACTAATAAAGATGCATGCCAAGAGTGAATAGATATTTCTAACACGGAAATCTCGTTTCTCGTAGGAGATGAAAATTCGTTTAAATTAGATGGTTTATACATAGGAGTTTGATTAAATATTAGTTTTTTTTTTAAATTAGTTTTTAATTTTTTTATTTTAGTCTACTTGAAAGTTATCTTTTCTTATATTTTGTTAAATATGTTAATTAGTATAGCCAATATTATTTGTCACTAGCTACCTAACACTTTGTCTAGGACAATCTAAGCTAGCTAAGAAGAATATAAATATTGGTGTAATAACAATTAGAAGTAGATTATGTGAACACGATATTGACCTCGTCGCCGGGAAGGAAGACATGGTCAATGAATAAAGAAAGTATTAAAGATTGTTACACTGTAAAACACCCTGTGAAAATTCAAATCTGGTTAAGCTGTTGAGGTTTGTGAAGGCATGCATTATTATTATTAAATAAAATTAATATTTTTATCTGTTTAAAATTCTTTGTGTTAGACTACCGAATTTTCTTGTTCCAAGTGACGCCTCACGGCGATTTATAATGGAACATTTTGAAACGTGCATCTGTGAATTAATAATAACCAGCACAAGTTAAAATATTTTGTTGAAATTGTTAAAAAATATTTAAAAAAAACAATAAAAAAGCTGAATTTTTCTTCGTTTGCAAAAAAAAAAGAAATAAAAATAACTATTATATAAATTAATTTATTGTTTAAATCTGGTCAAATTGAAGGTTGAATTTTACAAGAATAACAAAAAAACATACCTTTAGTGTATTTCAATTTTACGGGTTGGCAATATAATATAAAGATGACAGAAAGTGCAAGGGTATCTTTTTATAGATGTCTCCACTGTTTATTTTTTATCGTTCAAACAAGAATTTTTTTTTATTTCAAGTAAGTTACATTTAGGAGGAATGTAAACTAACTAAGATACGTATATGGATGTTAAAAAGAAGTAACAAGTATTAATACGTAATTTTTGCGAGAAAAAGGAGGCGGGTTGGGGAGGGCGTCAAACGAAATACTTGATCACAAAACCGGTTCGATATTTGTTGAGCTATAATCCCTAAAAGACTGCTACGGCACTCTTTTAGAATAAACTACACTCGACGTTCAAGTAAGATACACATTGACGGCGCGGCGTTACCATAGTAGATTGAATATAGTCATTGCATACCTTGGCTTGCAGTCGATTTACGGAGCGTGTATCTGCTTATTGTGTTTACCAGTACTTTAAATGCGAAACGAATGGTAAAATTACGCCTTAAAAGTTCGGTAAGAAGTGATTTAAAGATAATAGTGTAGATTGGATCCTATCGAAAAACAACGATCCAAAACAAAACAATATAGGCAGCGCAAGGCTACAAATCGTGTGGTGTTAACGAAATGTTCTTCTCTGTCTCCAAACGCAAAAGCAAAAACTTCGCTTGAAACGTGTATATAAAATTTCCCAATTTTCTTGCAATATAAAGAACATATAGCGTTCATTATCTACGAATTACATGCAAAACTTTGCCGCATTATGGAAAATTCTTAAAAATAATGGGAACTGAATGCCATATTAAATATTAGCGACTTTGCATATAAGATATATTGTGTAATAACATATCTTTCTTTTATTCCTTTTTTTTGTAGAAATATTAACATCTATTTCTGTATAATAAGCCTATAAATTGCCAAAGACATAATAATTACATGAAATTAGTCGGTATCGTTTAGCGAAACGATGATGACTTGAATTTAATTGTGGAAGAGCAAATGCTGAAAACCAACGCGTTGAATGCCTCCTGGTACAGCAATATATGGCTTACTAAAAAATTCGACAGGAATGAGATAGGCAGCAATATTATTAGATTACCGAAATGAAAGCGATTTCTGACTTGAGGGTGTCGCTGGAAAACATTTTTAGATGATTAAATAAGTCCTCCTGTAAGGATATTACAATAAAAGAATTTTTAGTTCGTATCTACAATCATTATGAGAGAAGAATATAGTAAATTGTACCATAAATCAAAAAGATATCAGTTCTTTAAGATACCTATGCTCAGGAATCATTGTCATTGATTATACCATATACAAAACTAAATTCGAATTAGATATAAAAATGACGTATAACTGGACACTCAAAAGAGGTGTTCTGTAGAAATTATTAAAAAATATACATGGAACTAGTTAACCGTCGAATAAAATTTGGGCAAGTCGCTCACATTTAATACGAATCAATGGCTTCGATTTTTCATAGTGAATTAATTATGAAAACAATTTTACGTAAGATGGGTGCCGCATTTGTTGACTATGGGCTACAAATGCGAATGCGAGGGCATTTCAGTCCTTAATTTAGACATGATCCGACAGAATTTTGGTGCCGAACAGTTTAAACTTGGATACACCCAAAATGAAGGAAGAATCGAAACAATGGACTGAAACTGGTACAAGAGGAAGGTAAAGACCGTACATTAGACCGAGAAGACAACTTCACGACTGTCGTGTTTTGGGACTACAGTGGGATTTTTCTCATCCATTAAAGAATATAAGTATTTTCTCTTCAGGATAATACACGTACTTACACATCGACGGCTTCAATGGCGCTTTTCAACGGCTTCAATGGCAAAAATTTATTAACTACATATCCAAATGTTTTTGCATTCAGTCTATTCATCAATTTTGGCCTCTTCTGATTTTTTCCTTTCTTCTAACTTGAAAATTTAGCTTAGCACCAAGAGATTTTGGAGGAAACACTGAAACTAGTATATATTTCGAACAGTTTGATGAAGCTTACTTTTCTGAAGGAGTTACAATTAGAATACTTTAAAAACTAAAATAGTTTTTTGCAAAAAGTTTATGTTTTTTATTTGGACTCACTCATTACTGATCTGTCTTTATATGTAGTTCGACATCACGCGTATTTATGTAGAGGGTTTGAGCTACATAATGGCTGATTTAGAGGACTTCTAGCCAATTCTTCTGTTTCATTATTTAATACGCAGATTTTCCACTTTATATTAATGTACATATATATATATATATATATATATATATATATATATATATATATATATATATATAATACTCTACTATTTCTGTCTGTATAACTCACTCCGACACGCCACTAGTAAGCTTTTTCAATTCCAAAAAGCCGACCATTACCGGTTGTTCAATCAGTTTTGTAGTTCGATAAGAGGTGGTGCTCTTAAGTTAGTCGTTTTATTTTTCTAAAAATCGTACTACTTTTTATGAGCACGAGTAAAATTTTCTTATTCGTATATTTTCAGTTGATCACAGAAAACTGTGTGCAAAATAGGTACTATATTCGTTAATAATAGAGCAAAAACACGTTCAAATGCGACTATCTCATCAATATTTGAAGCGGTTTAGAAAGAACGAAAATGATTTTTTGCGTCGTTTCAGCACTATGAATGAGATTTCGATCTACCACCATGATCTTCAATAGAACAAGAAGCTAAGAAGTGGCGTGAATCCGGTACTTCTAGGGTCTAAAAATCGACCAGGAAGGTGCTAGCTTTAGTTTTTTTGGGATGCAGAAGGAATGTTGTTCGTGAATTGCCTTCAGACTGGTAAAATAATAAACTCGGATTATTATTGCAACCTTTTGGATCAGCTGGATGATGCCTGAGAAAAGACCCTGTTTACAGAAGAAAAAAAATCATATTTCATCAGTTCAAAAAACCATCGCAAAATCAGTGCATTTTTGCAACATTCATCCTACTCGCCAGATTTCTGTCTGTTCTCGCATCTCAAAAAATGCATGCGTGGAAAACGAATTTCATCGAATGAAGAGGTAATAGCAGCCGTGAAAGCGTATTTCGACAGGTTTTCAGATTCTCACTTCAAGGATGGAATCCATATATCAAAAGACCACTGGAACAAGTGTATTGAAGTTCAGAGAAGTGTATATTGAGTAATAAAATGTATTTCAAACCATAAAATCATGTTTTTTTTCGAACGACAAAACTTATTAAACAACTTAGTGTTACTATTGTGTAGAAAAGATATTTACACACTACTTTAACTGAAATTTTGATTAATTGATTAATCGTTTTAAAAATCGAAGAAAGTAATTAAATTCTGTATAAATATATATATATATATATATATATATATATATATATATATATATATATATACATATGTTTGTAAACGAAAATAGAAATTATTTATCGATGATAACGAAAAGTAATTACAGAAAATATTTTTCGTGGTATTATTAATAATAATAATTAATTAGAAATTTGATAAATTCAAAAACATCTTGAAATTTCGTCTTTTAATGCATAAGATTAATTCTTCTGTCAAAACTACATTCTTTAAAACGATTGCGATCTCGGAATTCTGCCTGACACAATTAGTATATAAATCATATACACTCAGACTTCAAAATTAAGATATTTTATTTTAAATAAGTTATACTCAAACTTGTCAAAAAAGAGAAATTGCCAAGTCATTGCCTTATTTTATTTTTTTCCTGGGTCGTAATATGAACTAGTACTAATTTATTTTGTTTGGCAACAGCGTTCAACTAAAGTTATTTCTATTTGTACACATGTTGATCTATACATCAGCACCACATTGTTCCACAAAACATTATATTATGATATGTTTCAACTCGAGATATGTCCTACATTCTTCACAGCATCATCAATCTTTATCTTTATTATTTACATTATATTGATATGTATAAAAGCTAGATTACTAAGACAATGATCGGAAGTAGTTTTGTTTCTTTGAGCTTAAAATATTTTAGATGTAATACTTTTAGATATCCTCTTTAAAATTGTAATCCTAATTATACAATGACAATTTTAAACTCATATGAACTCTTAATACTTGGAAATTAATATGGAATCACCGCTACCACATGTACGCTATGTTAAATTTGTATTGGTGTAAATTCAAAACAATAATAGTTAATAACAACAGACACAATGAGCTTGTCTAGGTAAATGATATCGAAGCATAGTCTCAGAAAGTACGAGGGGAACTAGAGAAAATCTATCTCGGCACGATAGAAACAACTAATTTTGTGTTACCTAGTAACGTACAATAATGACAATGTTTTTTTAATTATATGTCAAATTTAACTTCGATTCATTCATTATTTTATGCTTTACAAAGCACAAAATAATCTCCTTACAAAAATTAAATTTTGGTAGCTTTTTGAAGTGTATCACCCACTACATAGTTCGAATTTGTCTCCGTTCGAATTTTTAATTTAGAAATTTGAAAAATCATCTCAGGGGAAGTAATTTTGTAAACGATAACCAATTGAAAGAGGAGATTGTGGCATATTTTGAACAGAAATCGTTTGTTTTCTGATGAAGTCAAGTCGTTGCAGGACAGATAGGGCAAATGTGTTGATGTTAAGGGAGATTACTTTGAAGTAGAAAACTTTTCTAATTCCCTTCCTGGAGTTCATGAATACTAGCCAGCTTTGATCGCAGAACATAATACAGATACATAATAAATCAAATAAGAAAGTGGGAGCATTCAAATACGGAAATACGGTTTTTAAAACTAAATGATGTAACGAAATCGAACCGAAAAACTAACAAAGGCAAAAAAATAAGCATATAAATAAGTGCCAATCATAATATTTATCGAACGCATGCTGTGAATACTAATAATCAACTAGAACATAATATTACAGACAAATTAGGAAATTAAGAATCGGAAACGAAAAAATTAATAGGAGTGATAGAATAAATGACAGAGGAAAGTACTGCATGATATAAATTTGACAATGAATTCTTCTAAAAGACAAAGCAAAATATAAATTCAAGAGAGAAAAATACATGGAAAGTGTTATAAGAATCAAGAAATATTTCGCGTTCAATATCTTCAATTTAAAACTTATTGAGAATAGTTTTAAGTTGAGTGATTTCTATAGACTTTGCTATTATTATGGTACGACTAATTATGAAATAATTTCCTTCCTACTTCCTACTATATTATTTGCAAATTTTGAAAAGTTATTAAAAAGTGTATAAATTGGTATTTAGTTCAAATTATTTGACATATGTAAATAAATAACAAAGCAATGCTAGAAGAAACTGGGCGTTTTGTTTAACGTAAACGCTTGGTAAAAACAATTTTGGAGAGGTTGAAAAGTTATAGACGTTTAGTATAACGAATAGATATTATGGAAAGAACTAACTTTAATCAGATTGGTTCAATAACTAATTGTGCAATTAGTACTTCAGATGTTATGTACCTTTCAGTAGCAGATTTCAAAGCAGCGACATTAATCTGAACCATTATTTTATGAAATACTTTATTGTGTATACCGAACAGTCTTAAGTTATGATATAATTTATTTAAGAAAAAATTGCAAATATAAAGGACGAAGCAGTTACCTGCTGAAGATAAAATAAAGACAGGAATCTATAAAATTAGTTATGAGGTCGATTTTAGAAAATAACGGAAGAGATCCCTAAACATATATATTTTATATATATATATATATATATATATATATATATATATATATATATGCTTGTCCTCTAAATCTCATAGCTAGGGTGTGAGTATTGTAACTAAAGTTCCCGGTAAACCTGAACTAAACACAAATTCATATTTAAGGAAAAGTGTCTAAAATTGCATATCACGTAGGCAAGTGCGGTAAGTTCCTCTCAGGACACTAATCGCAACCCCGTATTTAGCCTTACTCGATAAAGTAGGGTTCTGACCAGGTGGACTGCTAGTTTTCTTGCTGCTGGGAAAGCAATTGGAAGCAGGTACAGTGCAAAACTCAAAAATGCAGGAAATAACATGCGAAAAGTTATAAGGCTGCACGGCAAGAATCCTCCATTGTCGAAAACAAGCCAGAAAGGCGAGTTAACTAGAGTCATTTACAGATAAAGAACATATGACAACATCGTACAGGAAAAGGGTCCAATGTCAGATGGGAATATCCAATCAGCTAGATGATCTGGAATTTCTATGACTAAAATATGGAAGTTTGTGAGACATGGCAAAAATTAGATAGAAGCTAAAGGAGCCATCAGCACTAACTTTAACAAGAACATGCAAAAAAGCTATGAGATTCTGGAAAGACGTGAGGATCACAATAAATCTGAAAACGTCGAGGTGAAAGTACCTCAATTGATCTAGTCTACATAAATGCTTTTGACTTACCCGGCATGTACTAAATAAGAAATGATTTTAGGAACAGTTGCCATTTACGTTACCAAATTCTCGGTTAATATTATTTAAATGTGCATACATATATGTATGTATATCGCTTCTGACAGTATATACGGAAAGAGCGAAAAATAATAAATGGCAGTAAACTGTAATCATTCATTAACAAAAGTACGTCTTCGTTTAGTAAACTGCAAATTAAGGAAGGTCTAAGCAGTTTTATACTCGTGCATCATTGCACGAACTTTTCGACACACATACACAACTCATCATAACACTAATTTATCTCAATTCCTATTGAGTATTTCGCACACGATTGGAGCGTAATTACTATGTGTAAATGCTTAATGTGTCGGAATTTTTGCTCTAACGATATATTCCATCGATGAAACTGTACAATTAATTGAAATTGAATAAGTCAAAACGTGTGAAAGCGTCTATAAATTAAGAACATAATGTGTAATTGAGGATATAATTAAACGTAAATAACGAATTAGGTTAAAAGCCTTCTCGCGGTATGTAAATTGAATCGGTAATGGTATATGCAATAAAATATAATAAATGTGATGTTATAATTATTAGAACGGGTATACATTGGTTATAAAAAAAATAAATGAGCGAATTTAGCGATAATTGGAACAATTAACCAATTATTTATACTAGAGCAAATATCTTGGTCACGAAGAATCAAATTTGCTCACTTAAAATTTGAAGTGTGGAGAAAGTTTTCCTAATACTTTAATATTTTTCAGAATTTTGTAAAAGCAATACCTTCTTGCTTAGATTTGAAATTTTAATATAATTCATGTACTGTATTAGACCCATAGAGTCATAAAAGTTTTTTGGTAACAAACTGTAATGATACATTTGTCATCCTACCAACTCATCAAAATCTGAAGTCGTTAGTACTAAATAAATATCTTTTTTATATCTGTCTTATTATACCAGTTGTAGCGTACACAGCATATGTAAAGTGTCTACATTCAACGAAAGTTTAAAAAAGGGGGAAACTCTAGGTGAACTCTAAAACTATGCAGAATTTATGGTGAAGCAATCATAGCTGGTCAACACGTTGCCACTCCACCTTGCAGGTTTAGGAGTAGTAGAAACAGGGCTAAATAAAAGTATTAAGTGGGTACCATAACACAAAATAAATAGATTTACTAAAAAAACAATTCTTGCCTTGCATTTTATTAAAAATCTGACATATGATCAGTTAATTTAGATCTCAATGATGTTTCTACCTTAACCTCAAAGTATGTGTGGTAGCTCTGAAATTTTGACAATGCTCCCTAGGTACATAGTGTACTGGGAACTAAGTACCTAGGGAGCATTAATAATTTTAAAAATATCTAAACATTTATCACTCATTTTGACACAAATCGTCATTCCGAAAACCATCTATAGACAGAAAAAAACCTGAATATTTACTGCACCCTTAATAAACAGATTGTATAAAAACGTGCTGAATAGCTCTTATGATTCTACAAGAGTTGGATGAAACGTATCTGTCGAATAGACAACATAAAATTTCCCTTAGAGGAAGTTAGCATTTATTAACAAACTTCAAAATTCAGTCCTTTTGTAACCATTAACTTTGAAATTAATTTACTAAAAATTTTGTCTGAGTTATTGTAATAATGGCAGTTATGTTTTAAAAGATTTTTCACAATTTAATGCATAAGCATAAATATTGAAATAAAATGAACACCTTACTTTTTCAAGAACTAAGTTCTTTATTTGGAAACTATATATACATTTCATCAGCAGTAACTAGCCTAGACTTCATATTTACGAGTTTATATAAATATTGTATAAAGTTTGAAATCCTATGTTAAAGTTTACATAATTAGAAAAGACAATATAAAAGAGAACAATGGCAGAGAGACAAGCGGTATACTAAATATGATTTCTGTGAAAATTTTTTTAAATATTGTTTTTTTAAAGAATTTGTAGAAAACCAACTGTGTGAAGAAATGTAATTCTATTAATAATAAAATAAAAAAGGGAATTTAATACTAAATATCTTACTTCAAAGAAATTTTTATTTTCTAATGTGGATATAAATGAGAATTGTTTATTGTTTAGACGAGAAATATCGTTATTCAAAAGGTTATTTTTATATTTCTTCATATATATGGCGTCTAAAATGTCTAAATTTCTATTATTGCTTTTTTAATTATATTTACGTTATTTAAACTAAAGTTATAATCCTTATCTATATGAAACAAAGCTAATGCCGGTTTACCAATGTTATGTAGCTTTACATAAGTATAATAATATGTTCCTTATATCTTAGATGAACGTTTCGTTTTGTTTTACCTATGTATAACTTTGGACAAGAATCAACATACTTTATTAATGCCCGAATCTTCTATATTGTAGTTTTCGTTTTCAGATGATTTCTTAATGTGGGGTTGTTGAAAAAGGTTGAGATTAAATTATAACGGGTCTTCCAATAGGGACTTTCGAAGGTTGACAGTTAATTGCAGCCATATTTTTGAAGCTACATGTATCGAATTGGCTGTCATTTATTCAGTCTATTTTGCCAAATCACCATGGACGAATATAGCGTTCAACAACACGGGCAAATGATAAAATTGTTTTATTAAAATGGATATTCTGATTGGGCAACGTTCCGCGCTCTTCGTCCATTTTCCGGTAGCAATAATCAACCTGTCGAGAGGACTATTCCCAGTGTGGTGGATAAATTTGAGTCCACCGGTTCAGCAAATAATGGACGAACAACCGTACGACGACGAAACGCAAGATCTGCCGAAAACATCTCAGCTCTCCGTGAGAGTATAAAGGAGAATCCGAAGCAGTCGATTTCGCGTCGCTCACAAGAACTCAGCCGTTCGCAAACCACAAATTGGAGAATTTTGCGTCGTGACATGGGCCTGACAACGACGCGTATTCGCTGAATTGGCCCTGGAGCAGTTGGATACTGACAGTAATTGTGATAATAAAAAAATCATCTTCAGTGATAAGGCCCATTTCTGGATAAATGGGCACTTCAATAAACAAAATTGTCGAATTTGGGACGATACTAAGTCACATGAGATCCAAGAGCGTCCAATGCATCCCAAAAAAGTCACTGGTTGATGTGTATTTTGGGTTGGCGGCGTCATCGGTCCATATTTCTTTGAAAATGACATTGGCCAGGCCATCACCGTCAACGGCGAACGCTATAGGTCGATGATTATCAACTTCTTTTGGCCTAAATTGGATGTTATGGACACTAGCGACATGTGATTTCAACAGGACGGCGCTACGTGCTATACAGCTCATGCTACATTGGACATTCTGCACGAGCGATTTGAGGGCATGGTCATATCACGTGGAGGTGATGTGAACTGGCCACCGAGATCGTGCGACTTATACCCGATAGACTTTTTCTTCTGGGGTTTTCTTAAGTTGCAGGTCTATGCGAATAAGCCACAAACCACAGCGGCCTCAAAGCCAACACAACCCATGCCATCGGTGAAATTCAGTCATGGAAAATTGGACATTTCGGATGCGTGCCACCCAGCGAAGTTGCGCGGGCATTTGCACGATGTTATATGCCATACATAATAGCATCGATAGGCCTTTCAAACGAATAAAAAATTTCGATATCTCACACAGACTTTGCTTTATTTAAATTTAAAAGTATGAAGTGCTTAATGAAAGACCCGTTAGCTTTAAATAATTTATTAACGCTATTGTACTAAATTATATCAAAAGCTATTTTGAGGTACTTCTTATTATTATTTGCAGTGTCTGATAATAATGTGATATTTGAAAATTTCTTTTCCTTTGGTGCTTACTTTTAATTTCAAAAACTATTTTCTTTTTGTTAAAACCATTCAATTCTGCACTATTAAATATGTAATGTAGTTCAGAAGTTTTAAATTTTATAGGTGTTCCCGGACTTGAAAGCAATCTACTAATTAAAAAGTTAAAGGAATTCTATATTTGCAAAAAGTCTATATTTATGGATGTAATTATGTGTGTGTGTTTCCTTTCCATAAATATTATATTCAAATTTATTGTTTACAATAGAAATTCTTAAATCGAAAAATAGTAAACTTCTATATTTTTCTAATTCATATATGAATTTTATTGACTGTTTATAAATTTTAAGAAATCATCAGTAGTAAAAGATTTTGATACAATTGCGAACACATCATCAACGCATCTTACCAAAAATTTGAAGAAAATTCCACAAAGTTTTAACTTTGTTTTCAAACTTATTAAGCATAAATATTATGCAGAAATAAAATACTTTTATCAGTATAACGCGAACAAATTCCAATTTAAATTGAAGTTACAATATTAAAGTTACTAATATTTTAGTTTACCGACGGTTCAGCAACTCTTGCATACATACTCTGCCTAAGCTCCTTTGGGTTAAAAAGAACATGTGTATGTAACGTACTAAATCTTAAATTTACGATATAATACCTGCGTAAACCTATACACACAAGCAACAAGTTGCTCCTACAGAAAGAAAAAATACTATCGACTAATTGCCTTAAATCAAATGAGTAATAAATACTGCTATCATAAAAGGATATTTACCTATATCTAAGTTTACTTTACTTGTTTTAAAGATATACAGAAGAGTTTTAAACGCCAAACACGATTTTGATTCTCAACTTTATTTGTTTTGCATATAATCATAACTCTGCTAGTGGGTAAAGTAATAAATTAGTCTTCTAAATTTATATTTACTAAGATTTTACGACGACGTTTATGCTTATGACCAAAATTTACTTTTATTTCTTTTCAGCGCAAGACGAGTTATAATGTGGCCAAAAATGGCAACGACGAAACAATTCACAACAAAGGATAAAACGATAGAAACGCATCGTCTGGATACTAATAAAAATGCCTCTGAAATAAATTTATACTTATAACATACTTTTCAAAAAAAAAAATTATTTGCTCATTATTTGCGTCTGAAAGCTTTTTTATTGCTTTATTAGGATTGATGATTGAATACTATTTACTATTATTTTACATATAACTAAATTGTGAGTTTAGCATTTCTAATATGTGTATAATAATAATTGCTTGAACTGCGCTTAACCATTTTAATATAATAATTTGGCATTCGTTGAAAAATGAACTTTGAACAAGGAGCAAATATCAAGTTCTGTTTTAAACAAGTATATGGTGATGCGTGTTTATCACGTACGAGTATGTATGAGTGGTATAAACGATTTAGAGACGGTCGTACGGACATAAAAGACAACATCTTGGTGCAAAAAGAAACTGTTGTTACGGAAAGTAGGGTTGAAGTTGTGCGTGAATTTATCAGAAATGAACCGAAACCCTCATTGCGATACGCGGGAATGGAAATACATATTTTCAAAGATTCAACTACTCGCATTTTGCCACAGTATTTGGGACTAAGAAAGATATGTGCAAGGTGTGAACCACACAAGTTGACTGATGATCAAAAATTACTCTCAATTCAACATTGTGCAGACTTGATTAAAGACTTGAAAAAGGGCGAAAACTTCAGGTATTCTATTGTAACTGGCGATGAGACGTGATGTTTTCAATATAACCATGCGTCAAAGCTCTGAATGGAAGCATCCAAGCGAAGAAAGATCGAAGAAAAGTCGTTTGGAAAAGTCAAAAGTGAAGACGATATTGATTAGTTTTTATGATTCGGAGTGCATAGTGCACAAAGAGTTTGTACAAGCTAATCTAACTGTCAATACTGTCTATTGTCGTGGTGTTATTATATATATATATATATATATATATATATATATATATATATATATGTGTGTGTGTGTGGTGCGTATTCGGCGTATACGGCCTGAATATCGTGAAAATAATAGCTGGCGAAAACGAAGAAGTTAAAAATGAAGACGTTGATTTGTTTTTCTGATTCTTATACCAACTAGTCAAATAGTCAATGCTATATATTATCTTGATGCTATAAAACGTCTTCTGGCGCGAATTCTTCGTGTGCGCCCTCAATATCGTAAAAATGGTAGTTGGCGTTCGTTACATAATAATGCACCATCTCATCACTAGATGCTTATCACTGATTTTGTAACTACAAATGGCATTTGAACCATCAACCATTCACCGTATTCACAGGATTTGCCCCCTGTGATTTGTATCTATTCTCCAAAGTACATTTGCCGACGCCGAAACCATTAAAATGGCGTCGACAGCGATCTTGAACGACATCTCTAAAGATGAACTTAAAATTCATTCGACATGTTAATTAGCCATGCAAAGCGTTGATTGAAGCTGAAGGCGGCTAATTTGATTAAATAAGTGGATTTTGCCAAAATAGCAAGCTTTCGTTTTTATTTTGAAAAAGTTCAGTTTTCTCTGCGATAGACTGTGTACTGTTGAAATGAATGACCTTAAAATCTCCTAGAATAATCATGCTGTTGCTAACCCCCTCAAACAATATTCGGAATTGTTCAAAATCTAAACAAGTTATCTAATATCTGAAGAAAAATAAATTGCATATATTACAGGCTTAATTTAAGAGAACACATGATGACATATTTGAATATTTAAAAAAAATATTCGTTAAATTTTCTAAAATTAATTGAAGGGAAATAGAAGTTTAATTTAATGACTGGGACAATATCCCATATCTACCTTCGTTCCTCCAAGAACGTTGAATTTTCAATTTTTTTTTACCTGTTGTTTAAAAGTATCTAGACACTGGCGTCGACATGCCATGATGGAGTAAACAGGAGTGTATTAAGACGTACTCGCCATTGTTTTTCCCGCACTAGTTTAAGCAGTCTATGTTTTAAGATATTCAATAACTGACAATTTAAGATCCCTGATCGCAGCTTCATCTATCGTTGATTTTATCAATTTACCCACTATCTTTTTTGGTTTGATACTTGAATGGAAATTCGGTAAAATTGTACATTTCTTTGATCTTTTAACGATATCAATAATATAATATCTACATAAAGAAAAGTACGGCATATTCTTTGTAAGTTATTATTTTTTGTCCTTAATAGCTTGTTAGTTTGTATAAATTAAAGAAACGAAAGCACGTATATTAATTACTTTTATTGCTGGCTTTTAAAATGCAGAAATCTCGTTTCCCAATACTAAATTATAAATAAGACATTATTTTGTAAAACAACTTTATATTGTGTATAAATATTTATAAACAAATATTTAAAAAAGAATAATCCGAAGAAATATTAGATTTAATTGGTCAATAAATTAGTTTCTCAAATAGCTACTTCCTGCAGTCGTCCGCTTATTTATATGCAAGTTGTTGACTCCGTACATATTATATAAAACCCGTATTACAGAAAAGGCATATATGAAAAAAAATGTTCTTTAATGTAGTGCCAGCTACAAACATGGTTAAATGAGTATGTAGGCGACCATTGGTTGTTTTCAAAGTACTTTTCTTTATGTTTTCATAATCGGCTCATGTAAATTCTGTGCAATACAATGCAATGGTAAATTATTTTCATAAAAAAGTTATTTCTGCGTAAGTGGTATCAATACTTGCTTCGAACTACTGAGATGAAATTAGCAATTAAATATAATTATTTATAAAGTTTTTCCGATTTAATGAACTTTATCGAGGTTACAAAAATATAAACCATATATTTACAGATATGATCATACCATTTTGGGAGATAAAACAATTTATACGTTACTGTATTTAATTGAGAAAGAAAGTCTTTATCTTCATGTTTTTGTTTTCGTAGTATAGTTATGAATATGGATTTCACCTAGGTGACATATTGTCCTCTTGGATTTCGCTTGAACTTAGCCACAATCGTTTGATATTCTAAAGCGAGTTTGCAATTGCTCAGTAATAAATTAACGCAGTACCAATCTTGTGGTTAGCTCTTACATATTTAAATGTTGTAAAATATTGTGTATTCACTCGGTTGAGATGTTAGGGCAAATCAAGGTCTGTAACAATCAGCATCTTCTGTGAAACACTTACAAACCATTCCATTAGAAGGAACAGATTCATCATGTGTTACGTTTTTGTTAGCTTAACAGATAAACTACGATTGGTGTTAATAACTATTACTATAAAGAAGAGACTGTATACTATTAATTACTGTGTTATTCTTATAGCTATTGGTCCCAGAATTATTACTTATATTAATTATGCGTTCTTTGCTCTTCTTTTTGTATTATCTAATCGTTTTACGTAACCTACAATGAACTTACTATGGAGTAGTAGTTTCTTATTTGATTACACTCGTAGATTAAGAGCTTTCTTTAAATCCCATTGTTTCTTGAATTTAATTACTCAAGTAAACGCATTTTTATTAACAGCTTTTCCATAAATGTTTATGCTGTTTACATCTCCCATAGTCATGTCATCGCTTCTTCTATTTGTCAGTTATGTTAATTTATCGATCTAGAACTATGCTATCGCAACTGTTGTTTTGAGGGTTATGTGTTGTTATGACGTTTCGTGTGCATTTACTGTATATCGTTTAAGTCCTGTTGTATTAGGATACATTTGCGAAGTGTTTTTCTAGCAAATGTCTATTTTTGGATTTCTTACACATTAATTTTAAATCTCGTTTCTTTAATTATGTCTTCGGTGAGTTTGTTATTGCTATTCTGTGACTGTCTTTGGTTATTTTGAGGTGTTTGTGATTATTCCTTTATTTAGTTTCATAAGGGTGCGTTCTACTTAATTTTGCGTATAGATGCGGCTGTGTCGCTTCTGAATTTGTTAGATCGGTCTAGTTACGAGGATAGCCGCTTATATTTCAGGAACTGGCAACATTGTTAGTGTTGCCTCCGATCTGATCATTGCACCGTGAAGCTTGTCATTTTTGACAATATATTTACCTTGACAGTTCTATTATTCGATCGCTATTTCTATTGTTGACAGTAACTTGAAAATGTCAGCGAAAAAATGAAATTAACTCGTGAACATTTTCGTGCAATTATTTTTCATAACTTTTGGGGTGGATTATCTCAACAAGAATGCATCGACGAGCTGAATTCTTTATATGAAGATGAAGCACCATCGAAAACTACAGTATACCGTTGGTATAGTGAATTCAAAATTGGACGGCGTCCTTTTGACGATGAATT
This sequence comes from Dermolepida albohirtum, assembly GCA_031893035.1. NCBI lineage: Eukaryota > Metazoa > Arthropoda > Insecta > Coleoptera > Scarabaeidae > Dermolepida > Dermolepida albohirtum. The sequence goes on along the minus strand of JAVIWB010004862.1, from coordinate 67,774 downwards.
TCGTAAAGATCGTCCCACAAATATTGTCGTGTCAAAAACATTAATGCAGCGCCTGAATTGATAATACAAGACCGTCATGTGACATACTGTGTCGAGGTCGAGGCATCTCTAGATATTAGTAACACCAGAGTGCATAAGATCCTGCATGAACATTTAGCCATTAAGAGGCAATGTTCACGTTGGGTATCACTTAATTTGACAATCGTTCAAAAAGGGACTCGCGTCGATTGGTGCCAAGAAATGCACAAAAAATACAATGGCGGTGCATCAAAGAACAATTATAAATTCGTCACAGATGATGAATCTAGGATCTATACGTATGAGCGCGATAGTCAACAGCAGTCGGCTGTGTAGGTATTCTAAGATGAGCCAAAGCCAACAAAAGTTGTTCGCGCTCGAAGCACATCATAACAAATGGTCCCCTGTTTTTAGGAAAACCGATTACGTTGCAACCGTGCTTTTAGAGCGTTGTAGAACGGTCAATTCCGAATGGCACACAACTAGTTGTTTGCCAAAAGTTTTTGAAGAAATAAGGAAAACAAACCGAAAACAACAGATCATTCTTCACCATGACAATGAGAGCTCTCACAGGTTGATTCAAACAATTGAATATTTGACCGGGCAAAACATTGAGTTGTTGAGCCATCCGCCGTACAGCCCTGATCTAGCACGTTGTGGTTTCTTTTTGTTCCCACACGTTAAGAATAAACTCCGTGGTCAACGGCTTTCTACGCCGGAAGAGGCGGTTGAGACAATCAAAACTAATATTTTGGAGATACCGCTTTCACAGTGGCAGCAATACTTTTCGGATTGGTTAAAAGGAATGCAAAAGTGCATAGATTTTCAAGGAGAATATTTTGAAAAGTAATAATAACTATTTTCGATAATAAAAAATTTTGTTTTCTATTCCCGAAATATAAACGGCTACCCTTGTACAGTAATTATATATGTGAAAATGTTATGGCACAGGAAACTTTCTAGAATAACTAAAAAACTATTAATTACTGATAAGGCTGCTTTAAACAGTGAATTTGTAAAAATTATTTCATTGTAAAAATGAATATTAGATACTTTATAAGTAATGCCAAAGGTAATCTTTCGCATTCATAAACATAACGACTAATAAAATTAAAATATATGTATTTTTGCAATGACCTCTCTTCAAAATTAGGTAATAAAGAAATCCACAAATTTACTTTAATCGTAAAAAAAACATTGGAACTTTTACATATGAATTAACATTTCGAGTGCATGTACATATGCATCTACTTCAATTAAAACAGGAAAGAAAAAAACAAGAAAATGTCAGAATAATAAATGCAAGACATGTATAATTTCTGAAATTGTTATTTCTTCAAGTTCTTACAAATTAATGTTAAATTTAGATCCTTGATTTTTAAAACAAGGCCACTCTACGTCAATAATGTAGTACGGAACGGTTACCAGTTTATAAAATCATATCAAATTGGACTAATTTGATAAAATACTTGTAATTTTATACCAGTTATTAATATATTACCTCATAAGGAATTGAATAAAAGCCTATTTACATACAATATTTAGCATGACTATAAAGAATACCAATTATACCAATAGTTGCTTGTACACTAGTAATTATTATAATAATTATCAGGAAATATTGCTAGAATGAAAGAAATTATTGAAGAGCATTATATCATTGGAGGAGAGACTAAAGAAAACAAAATAGCAGGAAAATTTGCTGTAAAAGGCAGAATGCTTTAGAAAAGTTCTTTTATTTATACCAAGCTGCTTCAGAAGAACTCATTGAGATCATTATAACCGTATTCAGTTCTACACCATATAGTAGTTAGACTTTAGAATATTTAGAAATAATTATTTCAATAATTTTTAGAAAATTACAATGTGTTCAGATCGTTTTTGTTCAAAAATATACTGAAACCAAAGATTGATGCTACATCAGTTTTTTCTTTAATTTATTACCACGTTTACGAAGAAATGTGGAACATGACGAAACAAAGAGGAAAAAATAAACATCACGCTAAATAAGACAAGTAATATTTCAATTAAAACGACAGAAAAACATGGGCTTATAATTTGCTAAGAAAATTTGAACGACCAGGGACAACATATAACACAAAGAATATAAAAACACTAAACGCTTAGAGCGATGAAGGTGTTCACTAAAGAAAAGACAAAAAAGGATAACTAAAGCGAACATGAGATAAATATGAGTAAGTTGACTAAATTGGAAATCGAAAAGACTATAAAATATGCAAGAAATAATAAGGCGGCGGGAGTGGATGAAATACCATCAGAATTGTGGAAAACCGATCACAATATACACTACGGCTTATAAGTATTTGGTCATTCTTGTTTCATTACAGTTTCTATAGAAATGTTGTAATTATAAAATTTATTTCTGTAGTAAGAAATAGTTTCATAGTAAACATTAAAATCTACAAAAGCTTATTCAAAAATAATTATGCGATTACCCTATTATTCACAATGAATGATAATACCCTAATAAAACTCCAGGTAGAATAATTGCACTTAAGGGATTAAACCTCCCAATACTTGGAAATTTTCGATTGTCATGATTTTGTTTTAAGGTAGGGTGTTTTGTAAATTATACTAGTATTTATACTTGGGTATTTTGGCAAAATTGCAGTTAGTTTTTGTGAGGTGCTCATAGTGATAACATCATGTGCTTCGAAGAAGTTCAATCGGTTAGAGATTCCTAAACAGAAAGAATTGACTGTAGAAACACAATCGTTTATAATCGCATACCATAAAACTGGCAAAAGTAACCGCGAAATTGCCACAGAATTTAAATTAAATTAATCCACCGTGGGTTATATCATCAAAAAACAGATATCATCAATACACTTTCACAATCGAAAGAGTATTGAGCAAAATTCGAAAGAGGAAACCAAGGGCAACAACATCACCAGAAGATCTTGCAATGGTGATAACAAGCAAGAGAAATAGACGAAAAACAGCCCCAGAAATCACAGCAGAAATGAATATTGTTCGTCGAAAACCCATAAGTGTTTCCACAGTTAAACGGCGATTAAAAGAAGCTGGTTTTTGTGGTCGAATTGCAATGAGCGAGCCGCTTCTACGCAAGCAAAACAAGCAGAAACTTTTAAAGTGGGCACGCGATCACCAAAATTTGACCATAGAAGACGAATAAAGTAGTGTGGCCCGATGAATATGAATTCGAAATTTTCGGTTTACGAAGACGTGTTTCCATAAGGAGGCCTGTGGAGGAGCGTAACCGGGAAGAATCCATAGTTCTTACTGTTAAGCACGGTAGAGGTTTAGCTATGATATGGGGTTGTTTTTCTGGATCAAGTGTGGGCTATCTCGTAAAAATCGAAGATATACCAAAGAAAGAACAGTATAAGCGCATATTAGAGGAAAGCGCAATCCCCTCTGGAATTAAAATTTCGGATCAGAATTTTATCTTTCAACAAGATAATGACCCGAAACATGTCGGGAATATTTGCAGAAATTGGAGGACGAGGGAACCATAAAAGTTATGGCGTGGCCTCCCCAGAGTCCCGATTTAAATCCAATCGAGTTGCTGCGGGAAGAACTTGACCGAGAGGTGAGAAAATCGACCCCCAGAGGCATGGGCTAAAATAAACCCTGAGACATTACGAAAATTAAACGAAAGAATGCCCCGACTGTGTGCCGTAGCGATTAAAAATAAAGGAGATCATACAGACGAGGCTAAAATTTAGTTAAATATATTATATAACAATTTATTTTAGATGTAAAAATATATATTTTTCATATACGTAAATAATAAAAAGATATTAATACTTCAATTTTGATTTTTGTTACAATTTGCGGGTTAAATGCGAGTGACTAAACACTTATGAGCGATAGTGTACATGTAACCCCATTGTTCAGAAAAATGTTAAGTTTTATATATACCTTAGCATTACAATTTTTTTATTTAGAATATAGTTTATATTAATGTATATTTAATACTACTTTATTTCTAGAAAAGAATTCATTTATTAGTTTACCGTCATGTCTTTGGATATTTCGCATAGTTACTTCTTAAAATTTACCTAAAATATACAATTATTTCCAAAATTGTTTTATCGTCAAATTCAAACCTACATTTCATTACTATAAGCTGAGCTTATGCATTACAAATCTTTTATCGTAATCTTTTAAACTCTTATATTCAATAGTTTTATTACACCGTTAAGTATAGTTGTCAGAATATTTACTTTCTCAGTTTTTCCAGGTTATAAATATTAAATATTAAGTGCATGTAGTCATAAAACAACTCAATTTACAACCGGCGGGATCTTCCTGTAACTCCCATCGATTATTTAGGTGCTTATATTGTGCTCGAAATCAATTATCTATTATAATTTAGAAAATCGCTTTAAGTGTTTTAATTATAAACAATTGTAAGTGCTTTTAAGTTTTATTATATGTGAAGTTTACTTCAAGTAAATATTAAAAACGAAGTTCGGATCTGCATACACATTGAAATTGCAAGGTAGTGTAGTACTCATGGTGTATCTGTATATTTGAAAAATAAATTCATTGTAAACTTACTAGCGTTATTTTATTTATTACACAAGAAAAATACAGTCTTCCTCCAACCAAAGCTAGGAAACAAAATTCCATCAAACTAGGTGAAACAATCACCCACAAAAGGAATATGCGAGAAAGAACAGGTACGTAGCTAATGAAAAACAATGATGAAGATACCCAAAAAAGGACAGGTAAAAAAATGTGAAAACTGGAGAACTGTGACATTACTATGTACTATTAACAAAATATTAGCGTATAGAATATATCGGAAATTCAACTTAAACAACGATAGACTAATTAGACAGCAAAAAGAGTGATTTAAAAAAGGAGATCATTTATCGATCAAACTGCTACAACTAAGCTCATAATAGAAGGAATATTAGAAATGAATTGAACACTCCTTGGTCTTCATAGGTTTTGCCAGAGCTTTAAATAGTATCAAACACAAGTATTATAGAAAATACTGAGAAACATCCAAACATCCATCTCATCGAAATAATGTATAACCGTTCAATACAGTTACATATTGCTTCAATCTACCTGTCAATTCCTACACATCTGTCCAAAAAATGCAGATAAACAAAGGAGTTAAACAGGAACGTATTTTGTCGCCATTGCTTTTCAATATATGTCTTGCCTCTAAGTACTTGCCACAATAATTCATTACAAAAACGAAATAATCAAGTACATCAAGTAAAAAATATGCAGATCTCGAGTATGCAGACGACATATGCTTTGTATCACATACGATAAATAACAGAAAATATTTTCAAGAAATTGGAACAAAAGCGGCCAGAGCAGGACTGAGAATAAACGTGGGTAAAACAAAATAAGTGATAATAGGTACTAGAGACGGTTAGAAAAAGCTGCATACAAACCAGCGAGGAATAAAACATGTAGAAAAGCTTTGGTATTTGGGAAGTGTAATAAATAATAAATGCGGCAACAGATCAAACGCAAAACTAAACAGAGAAAATTTGGAAGTGGTGTCATCTAAATTCTATTATATGGAAGCGACACTTATAACTAAAAAACTCAGCAAAAAATCCAAGTGTTTGTAAATAGACGCCTTCGAAGAATACTAAAAGTGTTCTGGCTTAACTTCATATCCAACAGCGATCTCTTGGAAAGGACTGATCAAGCACCAGTAAGAAAAATAATATTGACATCGAACTTGTACATGAATTGAAGACTCAATTCATCGCATTTTTACACAGAATTTGGGACTGAGAAAGATTTGTGCAAGGTTTGTATCACACAAGCTAACTGATTATCAACAATTGCTCCGAATTCAACATTGTTCAGAGTTGATTGAAGACTTAATAAAGGACGCTAGCTGGCGAATAGACGTTGTGTTTTCAATATGATCCAGATACCAAGCGTCAAAGCTGTGAATGGAAGCATCCAAGCGAAGAAAGACAGAAAAGAAACCGTTTGGGGAAGTCAAAAGTGAAGACAATGTGGATTTGTTTTTATGATTCGAAAGAAAGAGTTTGTACCAACTATTCAAACAATCAATGCTGCTGCATAACACCAAGATAATAATCTTGGTGTTATGAAGCATCATTTGGCGCGTATACGTCGTGAAAATTGTAGCTGGCGTTTGTTACATGATATGCCTCATCTCATTGGTCGACGCTTATCACTGATTTTCTAACTACAAATGGCTTTTTAACCATCAACCATTCGCCATATTCACCGGATTTTGCCCACTGTGAGTTCCATCTGCCCTCCAAACTTATTTGCCCATGAAACGACAGCGTTATGCAGACGTCGAAGTCATTAAAAAGGCGTGGACAGCGATCTTTAAGCATATCTCTAAAGATGAACTTAAAAATTCATTCGACATGTTAACTAATCGTGCAAAACGTTGTATTAAAGCCGAAGTTATTTATTTTGAATTTTACTAAAATAGTAAGCATTCGTTTTATTTTAAAATGGTCCGTTTTCCCTGAGAGACACTGTATATATATATACATATATACATACATATATATATATATATATATATATATATATATAAAATATCCGTTAATTGTTTTCAGCAGTGTAGTAGAAATGCTAAGTTATCTAATTTGTAGACAGTTCAATCATGTTTTACAATGTCAAATTAGCTATCTTTCTTCGTATAAGCCAAGAGCAGAAAGGTTAAGATCACTATAAACACACATATTTAGTCCTACGCTAAATGGTAGGTGGACTTAGAAATAAATACATATGTTATAAACGTTTTAAGAAATAATTAGTCTAAAAGATTTTAGCATTTAACAAATAAATATTGCTGTACAATTTTTTATGATATCTTTATAAGGAAACTGGAATATTTTTGAGCATTTTCGGATATTGTGGAGTTGTTTCTGATCCAATATTAGGTTAAAAACAGTGGCAAACATAAAACATTATTTCAATCCTTGAAGATACATTTCCTACTTATTAAGTTGAAATTACAATAAGAACAACTTCGAAATAAATAAAAACAATTGTTTTTTAGCAATCCGAGTGGAATGTACAAATATGGAACAGTTCAAAAAAGCGAGCATTTCCAAAAAAATTATAATTACTAACTATAATTATATAATTATTATTTCGAGATTACAATCTTGAGAATACACGAAGACATTTAGAAATGTGTCATGGCAAGATTTTACTATTGTTTCTCGTACTTGTTTAGTAAAATAGGGAAAAAAAGCATTACAACATCTAATCTTTTTATATTACTTTTAACATCTCTTAAACAATGCCGGGAATTAGGTTAACTAATGAGACCGTAACTGCACACGTTCAGGAAAAATGAGAATCTTTTAAAAACTATAAATTTATTATCTTTTGTTCGATTTTAATTTCAATGCTCGCTTTCATTACACAATTGTTCATTTTCTCAACTTATCCGACACTCCAATAAATGACTCTTTGTAGTTAAAACGACTCTATAATAGCAATGCATTTCGCTTAGTCATATCGTAGTAACAGTGACAAGAGTTATTTCACAAAAAATACACTGGTTAACTGGTATTTTCATCAAGATGTACATCATTTTGTGCGAAGACTGTGTGAAACTTGTTAATTTTAATTTCAATTATTTTGGACGTTTCATTTATTAAATGGCTTCCAATTTGTTAAAATTTTATAATAATTTGAAGAACTACACCTTTGGTGTTGATATTATCTAAGGCTTTATCCATCCCACTTACATGTGTCATTCTTGTAATGTAAATCTGCATTAAGGTATTGTGACAAAAACTTCAATCGCAATTGTTTTGGCGCTAATAACTCCATAGGCAAAAAAGTAAAATATCTTTTCCAATAATCTTCAATATACATATTACGTTAAGTTAGATTGATATAAGTGGTAGAAATACACACACTACGCTCAGGGAATACCGAACATTGACTTAATATTCAAAATCATTAGGAATTATTAAAGATTTTCTTTGGAAAAATATACTTAATGTCATAACATACATCTGTAACTATATATACAAAAAATTATGGAAAAATACGGCTTGCTAGATCTTTTTTTCGTCAAAATATCCACTACTAATATTAAGGACGGTTTGGATTGCATGGGACACTTTATTTTCAAGTTTCTCTAGACATGGGTTTGGAATATTGTTCCATTCTTCCCGGAGAATACTTTTAGAGGCTGAACATACTTCCTAGTGTCCAGCTTCTTCCATAGTAACTCCATGGAGTTAAAACCTGAACTCTGTGATGGGCATATTATGATTTTCGCATTAATTTTTTTTATGAACTAATTCCATATGGTTTGAATCATTGTCTTATATAAATATAAAGTTGTCGCCTACTAATCGCGCGCCTGGTGTTATTACATTGTCTTCTGAATTTGTAAATAACTTTCTTCTTATTATTCCTTCAATTTTTTTCAGATCTTCTGTGCCCATAAAGCAGTCTCACACAAACGGAGCATTTTTCTCTTGCTTTACAGTGAGCTCTTCGAATAAAAATGCTCCAGGCTTGACCGAATACTTCGAACTTAGATTTATCGGTCCATAAAACGTGTTTCCACTCGTCGATTATGGGTTTGCGCCCACTGAAGCCGTTTCTGTCGGCTATCTGAAAGTAGTAATGGTTTTCATATGAAGACTCTACCGTGAAGATATGATTCTTGAAGACGTGAAGTTTTACTGTACTAGCAGATATTCTTTTTGATTTTAGAAGTGATTTCTGGCGCGGCCGACTTTCTATTTCGCTTGCTAGTAAGCCTTATTCGTTCATCATATGCATGACAAAAAATTCGTGATGGTCCTAGTCGCGCAACTTTTTTCCGTAATTCCACTTTCGTTATGCAGACGAATCTATCTTGTGGTAAATTTCTCAATTTTAACCTTTTTGCCAATTTCGAGTATTGCGCGGCCTTCTTGATAAAATGCGATAATTACTACACTTTTTTACTAGCTGTAATCTTTCCACACGGCATGTTGCAAATTATTTTCTTCGATAAAGCATTTGGTGAAAAACTATCCGGTTGTTGCAAAACGAAGAATGTGTAGACACAGGTAGACGAGATGCATAACAATAAACTGTTTATATTATAAAATTCCCTAAAATAGGGTCATGAAATTAAATTGCTCAATTTTAAAATTATTTTAAACCAGACTGTTTATTGGTGTTATAATTAAAATATCTGGTATAACTAAATGTCTATTACTGTTTACGAGTTTTGTCTTTTATTGCCTTTTAAACATTTCGTTTGTCAGAACTGCAAAAAAAGCGAAGAATGAGAAACTCCAATCAAATTGATCGCCGTGTCATATCTACCATAAACACCTACAAGAATAATAAAACAAATGAGAATGACAGAAATTATATTTAAACCATGCTATCTGCTTCTGGGTTTCCGGGCTGGAACCGCGTCACTAGTATATCTGCCGACGTTTCGTACCCATTTGTATGGGACATCTTCAGGGCTGAACTACTGCGGTTCCAGCCCGGAAACCCAGAAGCAGATAGCATTGACCACGACCGTGGAAGTCTACGTACCAAAATATATTTAAACCAATTAATTAGTTTTAAACGTTTGGGTTTTGATAATAAATATTGGGAGAAAACTGTCGGATAATTAAATCGTAAAGAACAACAAACACTGGATAAATGCTAACAATGCTAAATGTTAGATATCTATGAAACTTAGTAATTTATAGCGCAGTCAATTTTTATCGGGGCGACAGATGTATGTGCGTAATTACGTATGTTTCAACAAACATAACCGAGCAGAGCGCTTAGCTTTGGATAAGTTATCGTAGATATTCTGTCTGGAGACAAATATCTACGATGCTCCAGTCATTTATGCAAAATATTTAAACATGTTTTAGACAGTTTGTTCAAAATAGTGGAACTATCTTTTAGTATCCTACAATCTGACTTTAGACTCAGGTCCTAAACCTAATTTCACAATGTATGATAAAAAGAGATGAGACGCAGATTTGGTTCTGATAAGAAAAGACACGTAATAATAGGTAATTTTGATTCCTGAATGAATTATTACAATAATTTATATTTAGTTAATGTTGTATAGCTAGGCGTCAGTATTATTACTACATAATAATTGTGTATGTAACAGGTGGCTCAAAAATAATGTCATAATTTGAATTGGCTGCCATTTTTGCAGATGACGCCAAATGTCACTGTGCTTTGACATTTATGATACAGATATATAGAGAATTAGTCTTCAACAAGCGATGGAACGATACACACCTCAAGAACGTGGAATGTTACCGCTTATTTGACAAATTTTTAGTCTGTTGTTTTAGTGCAGCGTGAATTTCGTCATCGTTTTTCTTGTCGTCGTGTTCCATGTGCTCGAATAATTAAGCGTTTGACTGAGCGTCCACTACAGATATTGCAAGAAGCGGCCGGCCTCGTATTACTCGTTCGACCGAGAACATCACTGCTGCTGCTGACGACGTCAGAAAGAATCCACAAACATCAACGAGACGACGACGCACACAGTTAGGCATTAGCAGACGTTCGCTGCAACGAATTTTGGTGCAAGATTTGAAAATGTTCCCCTACAAAGTTCAAGCTGTTCACCAACTACTGCCTGCTGACCGTAGGACAAGGTTAACTTACTGCCATACTCTATTAAACTTGGTGCAAGAAGACGATGATTTCGTATCAAAAATCATAATGAGCGACGAAGCTTATTTCCACTTAAGTGTTAATGTTAATAACCAAATTTGCATTTCTGGGGCACAGAGAATCCACCTGAAATGCATGAGGGGCCATTGTATCCCCTCAAAGTGACTGTTTTGTGCGGCATTTGCCGTGAGAAAGTGATTGGCCCTTATTTCTTTGAAAACGCCGACGGCACCACCGTAATCGTAAATGGTGAACGTTACAAGCAGATGCTAAACGAGTTTCTTTGCCGCAAGTTGTTGCATTGGGTCTCGATCACACCGCTTACACAGCTCGGGCAACGATGGAGATTTTGAGACACCAATTTCTAGGTCGAGTGATATCCTATTTTGGAGATTTGAACTGGCCGTCCAGATCGCCAGATCTAACAACACCAGACTTCTTCCATTGGAGCTTTTTAAAATCTCGTGTTTACCACAACAAACCACGAAGCTTGCAAGTCTTGAAAGCTAACATTGAAGAAGAAATCGCCAATTCGGAGCCAGATGCTTTGCGAGCAACAATTCAAAATGCCGTAAAACGAACGCAATTATGCATCAACTCGGGAGGTGGCCATTTGAGCTATATAATTTTTTTCTATTAATATCATCAATTTTACACTTTCAAATAAACTTTTTATGAAAACAGAGCTGCCGCCAAAATGGCAGCCAGTTCAAATTATGACATTACTTTTGCGCCACCCGTTATTGTTTGTTGTTGTAACTATTAAATTATATTTGGAATGTCCCGAAACGCCGTTGCATTACTAGAAAAATAAATAACTGTACTGTGACACACGCTTTTAATTATTTCAAATTGAAAAGATTTTGTTTCAACTTTTGCATTCAAATTTCTTCGTGTGGAATTGAACTTACAAAATTGATAATACCAAGTAAGGTGGATATGTAACTGCGAGCTTCACAATACTTGTGGACGAAATGTAGAGGAAATTATACCAACTCTAATTTTAAAACCGCGTTGCAAACTTTTTATGCTTAAATTTATCGATTCGTTCATAAAATAGAACTGACGTGTAGTACGAACATATACCACATTTTCCCTAACCTAACGCACACGACCAGAGGTTGATTCATCGGAATAAATTATCTGTTGGAGGGAATGTATCGTAGCGAAACGCTAAGGGGAAGTTTTCTAATTATGTAGGGTCAACAGTTCCCTTTCGGTTGTGTCATGTGTTACCTTAGGTCACACCGAATTGAATGGGCGATTGTGTGCGCTTTAAATATTCAAAAAACGGATTTGTATTTTAAAACTACGCCGGGCTCTGTAAATGAATGTATACAATAGAGGTGCACTTTGCATTTACCCAATTTTTAGAAAAATAGCAATACGTACGCATATCTCTGAAAAAGTAATTTACAAAAGTTTTAGTGAAAATTTGTTAATTCAAAAACAAAAGAAAATTTCATAGATTCAAGTTTCTAATATAAAAATGAAATACAAATAGATCAAATTTGTGCAGCAAAGTACAGCAACTATATTATATATATGCCATATTCGCGTTCTTGGTGCATTATCAAAAGCGTGTTCAAGATTAAACTTTAATACTCTCTTCAGTAATATTCTCAGAGTAAATTTTATCTTATTTTCATTTGGACGAAATTCGCTTTGGTTAACCTCAAATGTATGCTTAATTCTATCTCTTGTAAGGAGATATAACACCTGCATAAGGGAATTTATTACAAGGGGGAGTAATAAGTAGAGTAGTCACCTGTGTCTGCGGACCAGGTTCGTAATAAGTATCTAGCGAATATTTACGGTGACTCGTTCAAGGCTGACTGCTATGTTCAGTTACATATTTGTTGGTATATACGTACTTACGCGCTTACTATATCGAAGTTTATCCTGTCGCGCCGATAAAAATTGACCGTTCTAGTGATGAATCATTTATCACTTTAACAGCCGAAATATTGAAAAAATGCATTAAAGATGTAAGAATGAGAGTAAGGAACTTTTGATAAATCTTCACCTTAGAATTTATATACGGAAACGATCTAATAATTCTTTCAAATACAGGAAAGAAATATTAAGAAATTCTAAATACTTGGAGCGTAGAATTTAACAAATATAGACTGATCATAAATATGGATAAAACACAAATTCATTCGGAACTATGAGGATATAAATACAGTGAAATCTGTATAAGACGGCCAGTGACGGCTCCAGGAAAATGTGTTCGCTTAAAGAGGTGATCGTTTTAGATGAGTTAAATCTAATAGTTTAGTATTAAATGGAGCTTCATAAAATGCGGTCGTTTACTCACATGATTGTTTGGGCAGGTATTATTGAATGTATTAACCATTAACTAATTAAACAATTTTAAGTATCGGTGTTCAGTACTAAATATACAAGAATATTTATAGACTAAAGTCAATGGCAGTATCGCTAGTTTTAGCATATTACCTTATTTCTCAAATAAAGCACTTATAAGAAAAGAGTGTGTTAACCTATGGTTAATTTTTTTAGTTAGACAGCTGTTTTATTATAGACTATATATCAATGGTGGATATTTTAAACATTTAATAAGCTAAAACAAAAAATAAGAAGCTTCATTTTACCTACTTTTGCGTTTTCATTAAATCACTTATAAATCATTATCTTTAAGTATTATTGGCCATTGAACTCAATCAAGTAGAATTAAAAAATATGAAAATATACACAGTGATTCATTTAACAAACACAAATAAATTACTTAAAATACATACATGAATTACCCTGTACATTCAAGCGTTTATTTAAAAAAATGTAAATTCAGTTTAAAAATTGATCTGAACCAGCATTTTCCGTAATCTTCTAAAATAACGTTAAGAGTAATTTTATTCCACAAGTACTATCAACTCGTACACTATACGAGGTGTAGCCATTAAATAACGAGGCTGGTGTGAGAAATGTTATTTAGTGCAAATAAATTTTTATTTAACTTTTATCCCCTTCAACGTACTCTCCTCCCCTATCTATACACCGGTGTGTACGTGCCTTTCATTGTTTAAAACGATAGTGTAGTTCATCGGTTTTCAGCCTCTTCAACAACTCTATCGTTTTTACTTTTATAGGTGCAACAGATTGTAAATGTATTTTCTTTAATGCAGGTTTGACTTTCGGGAACTGGTAGAAGTCACATGGTGCGAGATCTGCCGAATACTGAGGATAATATGAGGTATCATCCTCATTACAGATGATCAAGTAAAGCAATGCGCTTGTCCGCTAAAAACTGCTTCACAGACAGGGCATCATTTTTATACAAACTTTGTCATCTTCAATTAATTCATCATGCAAAACTTGTAAAATGGTAAACATTAGCAAAGAAACAGTAATCTTTGCTAATGTTTACCATATCAGCAATCATCCGAATGCTTAGATGTTGGCTTGTGTGGACAGCATTTACTAGAGCGGTAACATAATTTAGGTTGCAAGAAAAACAAATGGGTAGAAGGAGACCTCGAACGAGATGGTTGAAGAAAATCAATAAAAATGAGCAGGGTAGGATTAAATAATTAGTAATGAAAACAAGAAACGGAAAATAATGGCTAGTCAATGAAAATGTTCTTAAATATTAGCTAAATATTGCAATTACTTGTTTTTTAGAATTCTCCGTTTGGTCGATTTAATTTTATGCTATGGAAAAAATAATTAAATGAAGAATTTACATAGAATTTTATGCAAGAAAAGAATACAATGCTACTAAAACGTTGAAAATGTTTGTGAAAGACAATACTTACTTCGTGCTTCCATGATCATTAAAAATTAATAAAAATATTGAAAAAATCAAATCAATGCTCACAAAAAGGAAATAATCATGATCGAGTAGATAGTTGAGAAGACTCGAATGTAAATTCGATATTTTGAAGAATTAAATTTTCCGCAAAAAATGTTGACGTTACTAAAGAAATTTATTCTAATTTAGATGTTAATCAATCAAACGGTAAGGTTTTCCTTATTATTTTTTCGAAAATCAAACTGCTGTTGCGAAACTGTTTTTATTACTGTAATTAGGCATTTGCTGGAAGCAGTTCGCTTAAAAATTGTTTGTGGCAAACAATTCACATTCATTTTCCAACAAGATTGTTACATAGTAAACAGTTATTGTTTAATATTTATTTTGTGAAATTTAACATGCAATTCGGTTACTGAGTTGTTCTGGTAAGAATTCGGAAAATATAATGTAGGAGGTTAGAGTTTGGATTTCCTAAAGACATATACAATATTGGCTTTTAATTTGGTTCCCGTGTAGCGAGTGGAGGAATTTAGGAGACCATGTAATGCGTAATACCTCGCATACAATTTACGTATGAAATTTCCAACAAAAATGCTCTGATTCCTGTCATATTGATCCATTTTTCGCTGTCATGCCCTATCGTTTCTTTTCATAGAATACCAGAAATTCATCCGTACTGTCTTTTCTTTTTTTGGCAACTATTTTTCCTCTTTCAACCCTCTTTTTTCCTCCATTCTAATGTTTGAATCACCCGCATTATTGCATTTCTATTTTTTAGCAAATTTTTACCTCAAGTCGACTTAGTTGTTGATAGTAAATCTCGGCAGTGCTGGTTAGGTTCCACGGAAGTTATTTATAGTAGATGAAGTCCTCTTTATTTGGCCAGGTGTACACATCAGCTTACATGGACCAGTATTTTCGTTACTGACAAGCTGTTCATTTCTGTTCTTAATGCTAATGCGAAGGCACCATTTTACATCACCAGTAATAATGTGAAACATAAACGGTGGATATTATTATTGAGCTAGTAAAGAGACATAAATAATGACAAGCCGATCATCGTTGCTTTCGCTCAAATATATGGTAGACAAACACCCACTCTCTGAACTCTGGCCACGGAATGTGAACAATGTATTACGGTCGCTAGATTGCAATTTATTATATTGGCCAATTTCCGTATTGATAGCTTTAAATCATCATGAATTAACATCAGAGGATCTTCATCAAAATACAATGGTCTTCCTGAATATTGAAAGCCACTTATGTCAAAGTGGTCCTCTCTAAATAGAGAAAACCATTTTTTGTCTGTATTTTCCCCAATTGCATTCTTCCGTACACGGCAAAAGCGCTTAATTCTAGCGCTTTCCGATGCTTTAACTCCTCTGGTGAACTCAAACAAGAGGATATGACAGAAATATTCTTTCTGTCTGCTTGACCTTGCATTTTATTTTGTAAATAAAAGAAACAATCTTTACACAACTTGACATATACAAAAACTATGCAATTAAATAATAATGCGACATTAACATTTCTTCAAGACACTCTCATCCTAGAAAATAGAAACTCATATATCCACTTGATATATATTTTATATAAATTTTATCAGCTGCACCAAAAAAGGTAATGTAGTTTTATTTTAATTTCATTTGCTCTTGACATACTTGTCATTAGTGTTTGTCACTCCTTATGATATTTAATTTTTAGTTAAACCATGTATGTGTTTACATTTATAACTCATAATTTTTCAGTAGTCAATAAGCGAAACGCCATTAAACAGTTTAGACAACACATTAATAAATTCCAGTTTGTTTAGAGCACTTTTATTTTTCATATGGAATCAAAAACGTTTACGTACAAAAAAAAGAAAAGTGTCTGTAGCAGGTAAAAATTATGATGACTAGAAGTTCCGGTTTTATTACAATCTAGTTTATGCATTAGTTATATGATAAATTGTGACTATTTATAACTTTATCACGTTAACATTCCCCCATACGTAAGATTAAAACGTAGCCTCTCCCATGAATTATAATTAATAATATTTAAAAACCAGTTAACAAAAACAGACAACGTAATCAGCTGCTATACAATGATTGATTATGATGATGCGACTACAAAAAAATAGTAAATTCTAACTCAAAACTAATTACTTCGTTTCGTGTTAATATTCCCATGAGAACTGATATATTTAATCAATTGGAAGAAACCAGAAGTGATGATATTTTGTGATTATACGATATAACAAACAATTAGCTTTCTTTCTGTACAGATAACAGATTTTTAACCTCGAATGTGTACGTGGGACAAAATAGGTTATCAAGTATTTGTTCTTCTTCAATAAATATATATGAGAAAACGGATATTTTTGTGTTGAGTTTTCATGTAATGATCCACAAATTATCTATTCGTCGCAGAATTTAAAGCAATAGCACATGTAAATATTAGTTTTTACATATACATTACTTTTGTATATTTAGATCGGGTAGTGACGAATCGATAATCAAAGACGTACTATATTTGCAATTACATTCACATTTTCTCAAATTACACGTTAATCATTTAAGGTTGATATATAACCTCTTTCCACATTAATTTTCGTATTTCGTATTTCGACAACTAACTTGTCATCATCAGCAGATAATTAAACAGTGACGCACCTGGAAAACTACGGCATAAACATGCGCGGAACAAATTCCGTACACGGTCTGTACCGTTGAAAGCCAAAAAGCACACTGACTGGCGTTTTGGGTGCGACACTGTTTTAATTATCCGCTGACGATAACAACTTAGTTGTCAAAATACGTATACAGAATACGAAAATTGATGTGGAAAGGGGTTATATATCTACCTTAAGTGATGAAGTTAATCAACCACAGGCCTCCATTATTATTTTGTATTTTGAAGGTAATTTGCCTTCAAAATACACGTCCTATAATTTTCCAAGTTTGTATTTGTCAATCTCCAATATACTCTAGAAATTCTTGTTTATATAATTTTTGGGAATATTCAATGGCTCTTCTAAGGTATTTGCGGTCAGTGCTGGAATTCCTCAGGATCTAATTTGAGACCGTTCTTATTCATCTTATATGTGAAAGATATAATTTGTATCAAGTTAGACTACGTGAACAGAGTCAAAAGTCATGGGTATACAGTTTAGTTACGAAATGTCTTTAACGAAGGTATTACAATCATTAAAATTTATACAAGAACTTCAATGTTCGTAATTGACAATCTTTCATCACGTACTCGTTTATGTATTTATTTATTTTATATTTTGTCTAACAGAGGTTCTTCCATTAACAAAACAAAACCAAATATACATGACACAAAGACATTCAGAAAATGAAAAAGAAGAATGTAAATATGAAATTCTACAAATCATAAGGGAACGACAATTACGTATATGTATAATAAGTAATTGCCATATAAATACAGAAAAAATAAAAACAATTCTCTCTATTTCTTCGCAATTGCCCGTAATGCCCCTCTAGTCACGATGAATGTCACCTGCATAGGATATCCTATTAAAGTTACTGCACATTATATTATATATAGAAGCGATTTTAATATTATATTAGTTTTAGAAAGACAGATAAACATAGTATGGTAACGAATCGACGGTCGAGTTATGTGGAAATTTGGGTTTTGAAAGAATGAAGGACAAACGATGTTATTATAAGTTTATACAAAAGTGTCGTGTCAATAGCAACGCGTCTATCGTCCAGAAAGATGACATCAAATTGTTAAACCCATATTATGTGATTAATACTTCATATTATATAAAAGCCATCAATTAGAAGCATGATCTGCGTATTATAGGTCGATAATTATAATTTCTGTTATTGTAAATATCTTCGAGTCCATTCTCTAATAAAATCATTTCAGTTAAATATCTCCCTTTCACTACATCATAACATGAGCTTTTGAAAAGCTCTTCTATACTATCAAATTTGTACTGCCTAACCCAGGCTGAAACCTTGCACGATGGTGGTTAATCAGATGTTTATAGACTTCGGGCACGCTTTTGATACCATCGATTACCTTCTCCTTTTGTAAAAGTTGTCATCTTTTGGGTTTAGCAATTTTCTGACCAGGTTTACGAATTCATTCTTGATAAATAACGGCAACTATGGTTCTCACAACGGCTATAAACCTGAATTCTTCTACTCGACATCTAGAGTTACGCAGGATTCGAAACTTGGTCCATTTATGTTTAATTTATTTACTAGTACTCTACGTAGTAAACTATCTCGTCTCTTGAATGTAACATATTAACACCTTATGTAGATAATATTGAAATATACCACAACGTAAAGAATGCAATTGATGAAGAATTTTCACAAAATAATCTAAATATTGATCATGTATTTCCAAATAGCATTTTGTGACATTTACAAGGAACGTCAGTTATATAAGCTGCCTTTAGTACATCAACAATAATATTATTAAAAAAAAGAATTCTATGAAAGATCTTGGTGTAACGTCTTATAACGAGTTGGTTTCAACAGACACTTATTTAAACACTACTAGATCTGCAGCTAGGTCTTTAGGTTCCATCATGAAAATATTACGAAATTTTACAAAAAGTAGCACCATTAATAATTTTTGCTTCGCGTACGTTGTTAGCAAGTTGAAACATGTGTCAACAATTTGGTACCCAATCTATAAGTTGCATATAAACAAAATTATTAAAACATCAACGAGTTGAACTGTGTTTATTATAAATAAACTATGGAGATATAATACTGAGACAAGGTGTGAAAACGCTAACAGTGGGAAAGCAGAAGAAGTAAATAGATTTAGTAAAATTAGTATCACATAATATTGCTAATTATAATTCACATTTTGTACTTCTAACACGAAAAACTATCTTGTGTAGAGCTTCGTTGGTGCACGCATCAAAAAATGATAACTAATACGCATATTTATCTAACAGCGTTTTGTTATATAGTATACAAGAATTATTTGGAACTATTTGGATATTAATCATTTGGCAGAAATCTATTTCTATTTAGGGTAGATTACTCTCGCAGACCCTAAGCCTAACATCGAAAACTGTTCACTTATTCTACATATAAGTATATGGATTTGAACTCAGACTGTACACGGCTAATAATGCAGGGCTTTATTATCCATCACAAAACGGTATTTACTTCAAGTTTTATAGTATTTTGAATACTCATTTAAAGATAGGTATCACAGATGCAATTATGTTGATAAAGTGACGAATATTAGTCAGGTTCTTTTGTTATTAATTGAGAAATTTTCTGATTATTGCTGTTGTTTTTATAAAGACTGCTTTTCGTGTATTTGCGTGTGCGTGCGGATTTATATCTAGAGTTTCTATATGATGGGGAAATTGTTTTGTTGTAATACCTGTTATTCACATAACAATCTGTTTTGATTCCAAAGCTCGTTTAGTTCGATTGTTAGTGGTTATATTTCACTCTTTTTTCTTGTTCTTTTTTTTCTACTTATATCATTTGATAGTGCAATGTAAGTTTTTTTTTGTTTTTCATCAATAAGTGTAATATCTGGCCTGTTGCTAGAAACTTGTCTGTGTGCATAGTTATGCCCCAGTATAGTTTATAAGCATGACGTGTTAAGTCTTTACAAGTTGATGTTTGAGTGTAAGTTCTTAGTGTCTAATTTTTGCAGCCATATGGTGTCTCTCTGTATAATCTTTCCCAGCAAGTAAATAGTTTAGTATTTTACCCTCTTCTGTTACATGTTCTTTGAATTGATGACATTATCTACAATTGTCATTGTTTAAGGTGTCTTATTTGTGTAGTTCTTTGTGGTGACTGTTACATTGTATTTAATTGCTAAAATAAATACTTCTGTTACTTTTTATATATTTATATCTTGCATGATATTGCAATGAGTGCAGTGTAGTGTTTTCCTGAACCACTTCTCTTTCTTTTGCAGTATGGTTATTATTTGAATATTTTCTTCTACACCTCCTTGTTTTAGATTTAATGCTGAACATCTGTTGTCTGTTAACGCGGTTATTTTGCGTATGTGTGTGTTTTTGTTTTGAAAGTATTTTCTTATACTTAGTATTTTTGTGATGTATAATATTGGAGTATATATCTAAGGTACATCTATCTCCTACCTTTCGGGTTCTAAGCAATATATTCTATGCAAGAATTTGCATGTAGCGTACGATATTTCTTTAACTTTGTTCTATTAGGACGATTCGTCCCTTATAGTTTTGTGTTTTATCATTTAATTATGCAGAAAGAGTACGTGAGAAGTAGTATTCCCTACTTATCAACAGCTTTATTATTATTATCATTATAACAATAAATAAATTGAGTATTAATGCTTTATGGAATTGAAAAAAATATAATAAACGTGTTAATTACGAAAACACAAGTTTAAAATTGTTTTTGAAATGTATTCCCACTAAAGAGTAAAAAAAACAATAAATATTAACATTACATATGTTTACTTTTTCAATTAGAGACACAACTTTTCTAATAGTTTCATCGTACTCTTTCTTGTTGAATAACAGAAAGTTGTACGTAAAACCTGTTTTCCTCAAACGTGTGAATTTATTACCGCTTCGAAATGGTGTCTCTTGCAGAGTTACTTTAATAACTTACAAAAATAAGAATTATTGAATATAAATTTTTAACTAACACAATAAAGTATTCACACCTCCAACACTTTTTTTTGTAAAAGGCACATATATATTAAGGGATATTTTAGTGAGAAATACCACTTTACAAAATATTTGCTTAGTGAGCAATAAAAATAGAAGCATTGGAAACTTTGAAAACAGGTAGTCAATTACACGCAGTATAATATGTTTGAATACTTTTGACTGTTTATTGCTTTATTAATGTTCCATCGACTATAATATACATTGCTCAAAACAATTAATGGATATTTCATTAAAAGGATAATAAATTATAAAACGAAAGATAATTCAAGTTTATTTTTTGTTTTCAGTATATTTGTTAACTAGTATCTGAGCACATTATTGCATTTTAACTTGTTTAGATAAGTTTTAAATGTAATCTTGTTGGCAGAGTATTATACCAGGGTGGTCCAAGAAGTACCCGACCCAACAAAGAAAACACAAAAATTTTGGAAAGAAATATATTTATTTTTCAACATAATCTCTTTTCAGTTCTATTCACTTTTCCCAACGATGTTCAATAAGTTCGATACCTTTTTATAATAAGAACCGTCTAGCTCCTCAAAATAGTCATTAAGGTGCTGAAAACTGAAAACAACAATACGGAGAAAAAATGCTTGCCTTAATTGACAGCTTATTCTTTTACCAATTTTCCATTACAACTTTGTTGAATTAAATGTAAATGTTATAGAAATGCAATTTTTCACTCTTATAAGTCGTATGTTTTCTCAAACAGAATTTCCACATTGCTTAGAAATTCCGAGGAATGTTTTTCGGAGTATGGTTATTTTCAATATTGGAAACGAGATTTATGGTACAACCAAAGTTATCAAAACTTAGTAACCGCTTTGATAACAATAGTCCTTCATTAACCCCATTACTCATTAATAATAATAATAATAATAATAATTTATTGATGTTACATATACATACACACGTCATTGCATTATCATATAAAAATAAAAACACAAAAAAAAACCTTTGTGGCCCACAATTAATGCGCCACCAAACACGTTAAAACCCGCAAGGTCTATACAAAACAAAACACCAGAGTAACGATTAAAACATAAAAACTCAAAAATGGTAATGTCAAACTTTATACTTCAAAAAGTCATTTACTGAATAGAAAACGTTCACCATCAGCACCTTTTTTATCAATCTCTTGAGACTAATCCATGGTAGGCTCCTAAACATATAAGGCAAAGCATTGTATATCTTCATGGCTATGTAATTTGAACTTAGCTGACTTTTCCCAATGCGATGATACGGTATGACCAAACTACTCTGGTTTCGTGTTTGATATTCGTGAAAATCACCATTTTTGCAGATCTTATCCGGCGACTTATGAACAAACTCCAGGCAAGCAAGTATATACAAGGATGGGAGGGTTAGTATTTTGTGTTTTCTGTATAGGTTTACACAACTTGTGGTATTAGATACACCACTAAGGGCTCTGATTGCACTCTTTTGCATCCTGAAAACCGCCTCAGCCGCGCCAGACGCGCCCCACATCAATAGGCCATACAAGACCCTGCCCTGAAAATTTGCATAGTACACAGTCCTAGCCGCCTCGGGTGTAGCCACTAGTTTCACTCTTCGTATAGAGTATATTGCTGATGCCAGATTGCGACACAAGTTATCAATGTGGCACTCCCAACTCAGGTTGCTCGCAATCAGCAGGCCCAGAAACTTAATACTCGCTTTGGGCTCCCCCGCCACTCCCCTTGTTGTTATTGCCAGCTGTTGGGTTTTGTCCTGATTTAATTTTATAAGGTTGCTACTAAACCACTCGCTTGCTTTCCCCAATGCAGTCTCCATATATGCCTCTGCAACTTCCCTGCACTGGGCACGCACTATTATGGACGTATCATCTGCAAACTGAGTGACTCTACCCACGGTGACATTATGGGGCATATCATTGACATAGATTAGAAACAGAAGAGGCCCCAATATTGACCCCTGTGGAACCCCCCGATCAATTGGGGCTGCATCCGAGAGCCGATCATGCCAGTATATCTTCTGTCTTCTGTTTGCCAAATACGAACCGATCAGCTTATTTTCTTGTCCTCTCACTCCATACATGTTTAACTTTCCCAGAAGTATCCCATGGTCCATTGTATCAAAAGCCTTACTCAGGTCGCAACATCCCAGAATTACCGCATCTTTAGCATCGAAAGCATCCGCTATATATTCCAGAATCTCCGTAATCGCGGTAGTCGTGGACTTGCCCCTCAGATAGCCATGCTGACTCACATTTATGAGTCTGTGTGTCTCAAAGAACTGGATTAATCTCTTTTTGACAATAGTTTCCAAGATTTTAGACATCACGGGTAGAATGGAGATTGGTCTAAAATTCGTTTTGTCAGTCGATCGTCCCTTGTGTATCGGAAGCACTTTTGCTATTTTCAGAGGGTCTGGGAATACCCCCCGGGCCAAACACTCATTGAATTGTATATTAGAAAATAAATTTAGGCTTGAACCACCAGTTCGTGCTAAAAACAGAAAAGCTAATTGAGAAAATCAGAATATCACCTAGGGAAAGATTAATGAAGAATTAAGCATTTGGATCACTTGCAGCAGATATTATTTTACACAAACATATATGTATACGGAAGTTAGCGGGTTCTACATGTATTAATCAACACTTTCATCCTCTTCATTGACCAATATTTCAGAGACGATTCCACAAGCATTCATCAACAGCAAGATAACGCCTCTTTCTATATAGCAAACATTAGCAAAAGTTGTCTGCTAAAACCAATATTGACCTTCTGGAATGACCAGCGCGGATTTCAAACTTGAACCGAATTGGGAACGTGCTGCCGAATTCTTTAAAAAGGTTCGTAGGCTCTGGCAAATGCGGTGTAGGAGATATGGAGCCAAATACCAGAATTTACGGGTCAACAGTATGATGAAATGCATAGTTGAAATCGGAAAAAAGAAATCTATATATGTATAAAACGTCCAAAGCATCTGTTTTTGTTTCGTTTTGCTAGTTTTGAATTGGAATGATAAATAAATTTAATCAAGGGGCACTTTAATACTTAATAGCTGAAAATATTTTTACATATGTTAGAGAATGTAAATTCATCGCTTTATTGAAGGACAATTGTCACTAATATATTGATACCGATTTCTGTTTATTAACGACATAGTTTTTTAATAAAAAAATACCTGTTATTCAATTAAAAACCGGAATGCAAGTAAGGCCTTTGGATAAACTCATGTCACGTGCCTACATAAATAAAATATATGAAAGAACAGTTAAATTCATCGCCAAAGCTCACGGCACATTCTCGCCTTTCTGTTTCCCTGTTCCCGGTGAGGAACCTATTTGTTACGTAGAAATTCTGCCTGCACACTCAACGTTAACGCGATTGTCTCTGGTCCTTATGCATACACACGTAGCTCCCATTCGACCGTGTCGTCTCTCCGACCCGGTGTATTACAGATAATGTTGTACTGCTTGCGCGCGCATTCCACCCCGCTTCATTTTTATTTTTCTCTTATTCTTTTGTTTCATCGCCGAATAGAACGGTGGAACTTGAATTTACTACCGCACGATGTTTATTTACGTACGCGCGTTCTTCACTTGTTAAATTTCCCGGCAGTCTTTTTTTTGTTGTTTATTTGTTTGTAATATTCGACGCGATGCCGTTTGCTGCCATATAGGATGCGTTGACCTTTTCTTTTAGATATTTGCGACTAATGGAACTTTACTTTAAATACGTTCACTTGCGCATCGTTTCAATCTTACCACAGGCAAAATTAGGAAACTAATGACGTGTCACACCTATGTCGCGCAAATAGTTTCAATACAAAAACGAGTTGTTTCTTGTTATGTTCGCTTAGTTCTAAAGATAGATTACAAGATTAATTTCTTTCCTTTCATAATTCACTTCAGTACTTACTTTAAATACTCGACTTTATAAATGTTTGAGTAAATTTGTATGTATACGAGGTATTGCAATTAAATAATGAGACTGCGCCCCTCCCAGCTCGCAGCCGAGGATGTAATTGGAATATCATTGACCCAAGCAACAACCCGTAGTGTCGTCTCTGTCAGCTTTAAAGCTAGGTTAAAGGAGGTGTTTGGTGATAATGTTACGTCACGTGCGCGAAAGACAAGACAGAAAAGCACGAATGAGCAAGTCGAAAGTGAAGACAATGCTGATCGTCTTTTGTTCGATATAGAGGGTGTTATCATGACTGACTGGGTGCCTAGGGATGAAATCGTTAATCAGAAATAATATAAGAAAGCCCCAATCAAGCTGAGGGAAAGAATAAAGAAGAAAAGAATGGATTTGTGGAAGAATGACTAGTGGATTCTGCACTAGGACACTGTACCCACTCACTATGCTCTATCTGCGAAGCAGTCTTTTGGCGGACAAGCGCATTGGTGTGCTTGATCATCCTACCTATTCACCAGATCTCGCACCAAGTGTCTTCTACCTGTTCCCAAAAGTGAAAAGTGCATTAAAAGGAACACATTTTCAATCTGCTGAACATGTAAAAACAAAAACGTCAGAGTTGTTGAAGAGGCTGACTACAGCATTGTTTTGAACAATAGGAGATACGTATATGCGGTGTATAGACAAGAGAGGAGAGTATGCTAAAATGGATAAAAGTTAAATATAAGTTTATTTGCAATAAATAACATTTCTCACACACTTCGTACATATATATATATATATATATATATATATATATATATATTGTTATAAATTTATGGTGATAATGATATAATAATTGTTGAATAATAAAATATTAATGATAAATTAATGATAGAGCCTTACGTTGGTTTGTCAAAATGTGATAATATATAAATGAATATTAAATGTTGTTATTTCCTTAAATGACGATAGACTATAGTTTAATTTAGAAAAAGTAATGATATAGTATTGTTAATAAATTAAAATTTTTCTCTATACTTGCGCTATTAATAATTGTGATTAATATTACTCTTATTTCTGAGGATAATGAGATAGTCCTCCGCTCCAGCATGATATGACTTTCTATACCATATGAAAATCAAAGTATAAACTACATTTAAACTTAAGCAAAAATTTGAAAGCTCGAAATTTTATTAATTAGAAAACCGCTATTTTTATTGCAATAAGGACGCACTGTATTTCATTGATTTCTCTACGAATATTAATGCACTTATGCATACGCTCAACTCTGGAAGCAGTTGTTTCACTTGTTTGTTGGTACAATTGGAATTGCGTTTTCGAAGGCATCGACTGCTTCTGATGACTGGAATCTTTGACCAGACTTGATTTTCGGAAAGGTAAAAAAATCGTTGGAATTTATGTCCGGACTGTACGGAGGATAGCCTAACAATTCGATGTTTTGTTGCGTTAAAAATTCAATTGTCCTGGGTGCTGTGTGCGAAGTTGCATTGTCTTGGTGGAGCCAAGTTCAGGGTTGGTTTTTCGAAGATCAGCGATAGCTTGCGGCAAACAAATGGTTATATACGAATCGTAGCAGTTCTTTGATCTTATAGAGGAACTGTTACTACACGACTTGCTTTAGAGACAAATGTCACTATCACCTTTTAGGAGACACTTCGGGAACGGACAACTTTTATCGTCTTTTCTTCACTTGGGAGGTCCCAACAGACGACCGGCGTTTATTTTCAAGCTCGTATGTGTAAATCCAAGATTCATCACCACTAACATTATTGTACACGTTTGTAGAGTTTCCGGCGTTGAAGCAATCTAGAATTTCTTAACACCATTCACCCTGGCTGCCTTCTGTTCTTCGGTCAACAGATGCGATATCCAATGAGAAACTAATTTTTTTACGTACAATTCTTTATGCAAAATTTTTTGAATTGAGTTCTTCGAAATCCCCAATACTGCTTCAATCTGGCGCAAGATTAGCAATCATTGTTGATAATCTTGCGCACAGCATTGACGTTTTTCTGAGTGACTGCCGTTTTTGGGCAACCTGCTCTTGGATCATCGCTAAGACTGGAGAATTCAAACGTGTACGGTTTGAATTCTCCATACCAACGAGGAATTGTTGACAGACGTGGTACTTTATTGTGGAAAACAGAAGCCAACTAAGCGAGGCATTCTTGTTGAGACAATTGTCTTCGAAAATTATAAAAAATTAATCTGCGAATATGTTCTCGGTTAAATTTCATTCTTCAACTAATTTGTCAACTTTGACGGTTCGTTATAGCTACAGCACTACACTAAAGATGGAGGTTAATTTTTAGTACTAATATTTGATTAGTGGCGCTCTCTATGTCCCACTATGCAAAATTTAAAGACATACCACGAATAAATTTTTTTTTTCCGAATAGAACCTAGCCGAAGAGGTTCAGTGAGATCTTGTCAAAACGAATAAAACATATAGAGCCAGTAATAATCTGACTGATAATTACTGAGCCTAGAAAATATCAGCGACAACAGTGAACCCCGAGAGTTAAATGGTTTTTCAGTAGTGTGCTAAAAAAATTGGATCTTTAACTGTATTAAGATGTAGGGTAATTATTTCATTTTTCGATTGTATAATACTAGTACAGTCATAAAAACGAAGATTCACATTCTCTCTCAGGATCTATGCAAAATTATGTAATAGTATAGCATTAATATTGTAAATATCAGGAGTAATCCGCTCACACACCTGTAAAACTTCTAATACGCGAAAATAGTAAAAGATCAAAGAATAGTATTACGAATATTTGCAGTTTACTAGAAAAATTCTTATTGAATTTTCCTTGCCTTCTCTTCCCTTAAACGACTTCCTTCACAGGAAGATAGTCGTTTAAAGGTAGGAAGCGTATGGCAACTGAAGGAGACGACCGTCTGTTGTAGTAAATAAATTTATAAAGCAGAACGTTTACGTCAACAGATTTTCGTCGTTAATAGTGTAAAAGAAGTGCCGGGAATGTGACAGCATCTACTGTTCATAGATGATCATTGCGGTTAGATTAAATGCGCACCGATCCTTGAAAGAGCCCTTTTTAAAATAAAATAATTAATATCTACACAACTTATTTGAGCCAAGAATTATTACAAATGAACTATAAAAGAATGGAGGAATGTGTTTTCTGCAATTAATTTGTCTAGATCAGAAGGCATTTAAAAAGTATAAGAAGCACTCAAAATAGAATGCGCGGTAACTAAAGATTCTTTCTAGTGTAATAGTTTAGAGGTGGGATAGACTTTTTTTATAGGGGACATTTTAAGGGTTAACGAGTACGTAAGAAATTTAATTTAAACATTTATTTCCGTTTCATAAAAAACATTTGTTTTACGACGAAATTGCATTTTGTAGATTATTCCATATCATGGCTACTGTGTATACAAATGTAAAAGCATAAATTGTTTCTTAATTAGTATTATTAGTTTGAAAAAGTGTTTCATTCATTTGATTTTTGCTTTATTAATTATTAGCGAAAGTTTCTTTTACTGTTGCAGATAAAGAATTTGTAGAAGAGAAATCAATAATTATAATAAATAATTCAGATTTGATACGATAGAAATTTGTTGGTAGATAGTTATAAGAACAAAACTCTAAAAACAAAAATAAACTAATTAATTCATTAAAGCGAATATGTAGTTCAGGCTGTTATCAAACGCATAACGCAATAAATTCAATTTACTACTGTTTTATTTCATTTCTTCATGTTATATGTTGTACCAGAATGTGTATCTTGTTTTCACTTTACTCACAGGCTGTTACATAAAATCAAAATCTTCCACCGAATATATATTGTTACGTGTCTAAAATACAGGATCTGCAAAACTATATGAAAGAAATGAGGATAGCTACATAATAATAAAATTGTACCTAGAAATTATTACTGTCGAATTTTTTTAGCACTATTAACAACGGTAAGTACAGGACAGATAATGTATGAATAACCATTCAAAAGCTTATGCCCGAATTGTTCCCGACGAAGCTAGGATTGAAATAAAAGCATTGAAATGCTAAGTTTATTCCGGTTATACCGATCGATTCGAAAGAAGTAAGAACATCTTTTTTGCGTTAAAATCGTTTGGTTTTGTTACCGCACAAAATTTCGTGTCGTTTCACTCATTTCTGTACAAATTGCATATGTAGCTACTTGTGGATAAATGTTTCTTTTTCATTTTTAATAATGTAAAAACAAATTGAACTAAAAATTGATATTAAATTTGAATTATTCAATACAAATAGTGTATTAGTACTTTACGTTTACAATATTAGTACATATAACTTAACAGATGTAAGAGCGCTTGATTGAAACAATTGAAAGAAGAATGAGATGTTTTTGATTATAAACTTTATTTTAGAAAGCCATCAACACTGACTGACAGATTTCATTTACATGAAGCTATTCAACAAAAAAGAATGAAATTATTTTCATTCAAATAATATTTCAAAATAACGTTCGAATTACTGTTCGAACGTATATCGAGCGTACAAATAGTGCAGTCAACGAGTCAAATCAATAAATCGAGATGACTGCGTTTTGTCATCAGATGATTTCCAACTCTAGCAAGCGACAGACAAGCTCCAGAAGATGAGCGATTTTGTTAAAACGTCGAGAGAACGCGCCTTTTTAGAACACAACTCACATGCAGCTAAAAAGCAGAGAAAACGCTTTCATCATACTTCCGCGGAAACAACATATATATATATATATATATATATATATATATATATATATATATATATATATATACCTTATATATATATATACGAGGATTATTTTTTAATTAAGATCCGTTTATGAATGAGAATGACGCACGACCGCCGCAATGCTCGTTCGTGTCTGCTTCCAGCATACTTTGTGCGCGTTCAGATGCCATTTCCAGCCATATCATCTATGTACATATGGTCTAAGCTATAGAAAGTTATAATGTTTAGGAAAATTGTTTCGTCCGCCGACTGTGTGATGCGATCTGTAATTCGACTTGAAACTTGACAGCAGCGGGAATTCATCGACAGATTTGTGAAGTGTACGGTCATAATGCTGAGAATGATAGTGAAGCTCGAAGGTGGGTAAGAATGTTCAAGGACAGGCAGGTTAACGTGCATGAAAGGTCACGTGCAGTCCGACTTTCGCTGATTTCTAAAAGTTTGAGTCGTGATGTGAACAGTAACATTCGAGGACCGACGATTCACGATTTCAAAGTTATCTATTGAATTTTCACAGGATTCAAGAAGTTTTGAACACCATTGTTTCGGAGAAGCTTAAGTATCTGTGTTGTCGGTGGCTTCCAATACTGCTTTCTGATGATCACAGAACAAAAAAAATTGAGCTGTGCTTTATCATTTTTGACCCGATACGGTAACAAGGAGATGAATTTTTGGACCACATCGTTACAGGAGATAAGACTTGAGTATCCCACATGATTCCTGAATCCAAGCAACTCCCAATCGAATGGTCGCAAAAACAGTGTGAAAGCCAAACGGACAATTTCAGAACAAAAGGCTATGGCCAACTATGTTTTAGAAAACGAAAAGTATTTTGTTAGTGGATTTTATGGCGAGATTCATAACAATCTTCTGATGCTTATTGTGTGAACTGACGAAAACTCGTGGCTTACTATCCTCGGATGCGGTATTGCTCCACGACATTGCAATGCCACATACTCTACAAACACAGAGTCTAATCAGGACTTTTGGGTGGAAGCAACTGGATCCTCTATCTTATAGTCTAAACCTTACACCTAATGATTTTCACCTGTTTCGATACTTGAAGGAGTTCCGTGATATTCAGCGGTTCAACGACGACGAAGAAGTGAAAGCTGCAGCCATGGATTGGGGTGAGCGCTATGATAAATGCTTGAACAATATTATATGGAAATTTAAAACAGTAGGTAAATGTATTTAAAATATGGAGATATATTTATTTTAATGATATATACAGTAGTTGCTATTAACATTAAAGTTTTCGCAAAAGTTATAATTACGTTTAACACTTTGGTAATTTGTGCTAAATAAATAAAAGAATTATTGTCTTTTAATCCATCGCGATAGAATGATGCACTCTTTGTAGACCCGATATATATTTCACTGCATACTACTCTGTTAAATTCATTCTAATTTCGATAGCTTCAAAAAAAATGTAAATCCCTGCTCCGCGATAATTTTTAAAAACATAAATATATTAACGGTAATTAAAAATCGAAAGTTCTAAAGTACTTTTAAATACAATTTAAAAACAGTATATTAATGGTATTTAAAAATCGAAAGTTCGAAAATACTACATAAACTCAACCACTGTGAAATATTTCGCATTATCCTTCATGTGTTATTCATTTAACAAATTACGATCGTTTGTATGTTTTAAGTCCTTTTTTAACTTGTTGCATAAATACAGGCATCTCTTTTCGAATATTCGAGCCAGACATTTAACGGGTAAACGTGTTAATTACTAAAATGCTCTTGTGTTTCTCTCCTAAATGAAATTTGTGTGATCGACACTTGAATGGTATCGCTACAAATAGGTTATTGCATATTGTATAATAAACTTTTACAATTTCCTTTTTCATTTAAATGATGTATTTTCAAGTTTGCTATTTCATTACTGTTTGACATTAACTGTATTTGGTTAAGTTAATCAACCACAGTCTCCATCAAAATTACCATTGACTGTATTTGATTAGACTTGTTTTAATATTATCGATATTTGATATATATCTATTAGTACTTTTGTAAATAAATGTATAGACACTGGGTAATTTTTAGAGTAATTAGCAAAATAAATTATATTAATGCATTATTAGTGCTTCAAACCAGTTCTTTCTTGTTTCAAATATTGTAGCTTCTTTTTGCAATCAACCAACTAACGCAACTATTCTACAGTTGACCAATCTCTAAGCAAGAAAATCCAATAAATATGCAATAAAAGCGGCCGAAACGAAAGTCTTGCGGTGAAAAATTTGTATCAGTTATGTATGTAAGAAACAACTTTGAAAGGTCTAAACGGTAAATTGCGAGCTTATTTGCGGGCGAAAAAGTTTCCCAACTGCACTAGACGGAACAATTCAAAAATATGAGAAAAGCGTATTATTGTATTCTTCTCTTCCTTGTTAAAATCTACCGAAACAGGGTCGTCACGACAATTAGAAGCAACCAAAATCCAAGAATGGCTTTGCATTTTGTTGAAAATCGTGTTGGAGTAGCAACTCGTAAACTTGCTTATAGTTTTAACGTTTTGTCACAGCACAAATGGCGTCACAAAACGAGAGTTGAAAACAAAGAACTTTAATCTTAAGAAAAGTGTCCAAAATACATCCAAGTAGCTTCGTAAAGAACCTCGATATTAGGGTTTTGATATTTATTTGGCTGGAGATAAAATAATCATAATGAAGAGTAAAACATATCTTCTGTTTCCTCGTACAATTCTTAGTATGCTTCTCTTTGCACGACAAATAATATAGCTTCTGAGGAAATAAAATTTAAGAAAAAGGAACCAATTATTAGAGAAAGTGTTAATCTAGTGCGTTTTTCGGAGGTGGGTGTAGACTCTACGTAGGAGATGTCAGAGGAGAACATTTCTTGCCGAGATTGGTTGGCTGTCAATCCGCATCACCGAAATGATGAAATCCTGTTTAAGCTAGACTTAGCTTCAAGTCATAATGCTCGACAAACGTCAATGGTTAAGATTACACAAAATGCGAGAAGTCTACGCCATAATAATAATATTTTGTTAGTTCTTCTGGTATAAAATAAATTCACTTTAATTGTTATATGTACGAAAATAAGGAGGAAATAAGTAAGGAAATGAAGAAATAAATATCCCCATAGACCAACATATAAACTAGAAGTAGACATAACTACTTGAACAATACAACACAACACAATATTAAAGTATGTGAGTCTGAAATATCTGTATCACTTTCGAAGTCATTAAATGAGTAATGAATAATATTTGGCAATTAATAACGTCTTTATTTCTAAGTTAAACTTTAATAATAGTAGATTTTTAAAAATGCTGTGGACTTTACTTATAAAAAGATAATCTATGCGTAGCCACCTAAAATGCATCAGTATTTGTATTTGCCTATAGTATTTGTAATAAAGTACGTTCCTTTACTTTACATTATCATTTCTTTTAATTTCAATATATCTATACGTTCTGATCTTATGTTGTACTGATTTCCTTTTTACATTTTTAATTTCTTTGGACTCTCTTCAATATCTTATCAGAAATCTAAAGTAAGAAAATCCAGTTTCTTTTTATATACGCAGTGTCGCAATAATTAAGTCGCCTATCGGGCAACATAATCTTCTTAAAACACAATTTTACATTTTGAGAAACATTCAGAAGCAGGAAATATTTTTCAAAAGCGAAATCAAGATTACCTGCCATTACTTATCAGATAAAATCAAGAATTCAGCGAAACCCAAACGAACTTTCCACAGATACAGGTAGCAAAAAATTGTATTTAAAACACCGGTTTATTGCAAAGGTATTCGCTGAATGTGGGTACGAAAATAATGAAATTAAACTAATGAACACACAAATTGTGTAATTTTTACTATATGTGTTATTTAACTATCGCGAAATGTACAGTTATACAACATTTAGTATTCGAATAATTAATGTTGTAATTTAGTTATTTTAAAAATGACTAAATTGACGAGAATATCTACTTCTTCTTTCTTGAAACAGAAAAGTAAAAATATTTTATGTGACAAAAAAATGAACTATTCAGGAAAAATATATATTCATAAATTTTGCAAAAGTGTTTACTGAGTTGAGAATAATAAATGAATAATTTTCATTGAAAAATTTTTGTCCTTCGTAGAAAAAATTTGATAGCTCAACCTAAACGAAGACATTCTATTGTTCCCCGAATATACATACAATATATATAAGATGTCCTGTAGAAGCTCACTCCAAGCAACTTGATGGACAAAATGTATTTGTAAGCCCATTGAGAGGTTAAGAAGAATGGTAACCTTTAGACCTTATCCCAGACATGATCTATGAGCGATATATCTGTCGATCGCGCAAGCCGGTTGAAGATATTCATGTTGGCCTCCTACAGGAATCATAATGAAATAGCTACAATCTTCCTGGAATGTGGCATTATTTTGCTCTTGAATATATGGTACTTCCACGACTTCGTAAGTATACCATTGAGTATTCAAATAAACTCGAAGTAATAAGGAGTCGTACTTCCTATGCCAGTTTGACACAAAAAAATCAATCCTCTAGTATACTTCTTAGGGGATTGATGTTTGTTGTTTCAAGTTCTATAAAAAAAATCAAAAACTGCTTTTTCTACTTCGACTTTGGACACATTTACGGTCAAGGGGCCACAAACGAAAACAAAATTCGTCCGAAAGAACGATACTGTTTGACTTTTCGTCCCAATCTACCCATACAGTACACCATTTCCATTTAATGGCGCGACACCGACTAGTTAGATGCAGTGTTAGTTCCAGTGCGCATCTGCTAACAAAAACACACACAAATCTTGAGGTACCATACCGAATCCTAAGGGCAAACAATCTTGTTTCCTATATTAATGTATCGTCGACCTTCTTGAGATCAATTTCTTCAACAACGAATAATTATAGCAATATTCTTTGCATTCACTTAGCGATTTCATAAAATGCAATTCCCACCTCAAGTAGTCGAAAAATATGCCCCATTTCAAAAACTGGTGGTTTTCGAATTCTTGGCGTTTTAATACACTCATTCATAACTATAGGCTGTTACTATCCAATAATCAAACTAAAGTTTTCCAAAATAGGTAAAAGAAGAAAGAAATTTTTCGTTAGGCTTCGGCGAAAAACTTTCTGGATAGATTTAAAGATTTTTCTCTGCATCTAGTGAAGTAATAATGCGCACCACAATAGTTTCTATTACACTTTTGTATTGATACTGGTTCATTGTCTCTTCGACAGCGTACAAAGGTTCTGCTCCAGCTCCAGTAATGCTTAACCATATCATCACAGCCAGGTGATGTTTAATGCTTCGCGCTACACGTTCCATTCTATAACGTTCCGAAGGTGTTTGTCTCACAACTTTGATAGATTAACCGCTTCAAGTCGTGACTCATCACTGGATATGATGTGTAATTGAGAAATTAACAACAATAACTAACAAGTAATATAAGAAGGCTTTTTAAAATGTTTCGACATAATTTTATACAAATATATCCATTCTTTAACAGTAAAATATTGATGTATCTTGGCCCATTGTAGATACAGTTTCGTCATTGTTTCGGTCAAAGTGTTTTTTTTTCACAAACCGGCAACATTTTAATCCAGCAGCGTATAGTCGAGTTCATAAGATCCATTCTAATGCAATTGTACTAAAGAACTGCAGAAGATAAAACGGTTCTCCACTGGATGCTTTTCTCTTTTGCAAAGCAATGTTGAAAGTTTTTCTCCTCTTCGGTGATTTTGCGTAGCCTGTGACAATGCTGTTGAATGCTTGATGCTGGTAAATTTTCTTTGATATGTGCTGGAATTCATGTCACTATTCAGCGTAAAACTTTTGCTTTTCAATAAATTTCGCTTTGAGAAAAGAAACCAGTTCTTAATAAAGTTTTTATTCTAATTTAGTGGGTGTTTGGA
The DNA here is from genome assembly GCA_031893035.1 of Dermolepida albohirtum. Lineage (NCBI taxonomy): Eukaryota > Metazoa > Arthropoda > Insecta > Coleoptera > Scarabaeidae > Dermolepida > Dermolepida albohirtum. The sequence goes on along the minus strand of JAVIWB010004862.1, from coordinate 32,171 downwards.
ATATCTTTTCTTTGTCCATGGTGCATAGTGTTATAAAAATTATAAAGTACAAAATAGCGCATCTAATAGCTAATCTAACTATAAGACACTAAACTAAAAACTGTAAATACATTACCACAAATATACTGTTCGAGGGTTCTAATAATTCTGACTAAACTTTACTTGTATACACGTATTATACCATCTCTACGATTTTCTTGAATTTAGTGAGCGCAGGTAAAGACTATGATTAGGGATTAGCGACCTCCGAAACAACACTATGAATGAAATAAATAAATATACGTGTATTGTAGGCTAGTAGACTGTGTATTTAAGAAACATGTACATTAACTTTGCCTGTAGACTACAATAATATGTATTTAAAATATATTATTCATCGTAACCGTGATATGAGCTAATTTAATTATGAGGTACTGTACTTAAAGTTATTAACTTTAGAGTAGGTATGTATCTTAAAAGAAAAGCTTATTACTACTAAAATCTCAAAAGTAATACTAACAATCTGAAGCAGATAAAGCATTTGCTAATTTTAAGCTAACACGTTTTCATATAAATCTAAAGATTCTTTAGTACATCCAGAAATAATTATTACCGCAGACTACTAATTTAAACTTTTAAACAGTTGCAACGCCATAATATAACATCATTTACAAAGCTCGTCTGTGGAAAAATATGAGACAGTTAAACATAACTAACAAGTAAGTATCAAGTATGACAGCTCATTAAAAATTTACGATAAATTTCGATAAAGTAAACTAAATCCATGTTTCGGTTTAGATTGAAGCAAGAAGAGCAATGCACTCTTCTATACACATACGTATGTATAGAGGAGTAAAGTTTAGTTTACATACATGCATATGTAGATATACATATATACACACAAAGTAATACGTCACAAACAAACGCATGTACTTGCTTATATGAACTTGCACAATAACGTTTTGTGTGTGTCAGTATCGGATCAGATCGACAAGCAAGCGGTTGGAAAGTTGTCTTGTTGGCCGCTTTTGAGAGTGAAACGGACCCCATAAAAAAGTCAATAACGGCACGGTAACGTTCGTATTCCCCCTATATATATATATATATATATGTAAGTTACGTAGGTATATATACATACCACATGCATGCCCGTGTGCTGTTGTAAAATGAACAGAGGTAACAGGGACAGCATGTCCCCTAGTAGCCTATACTCCTATACTAAATGGACATTCACATAACTGTCGGAAACATGTTAGATAGGAACGTTATGGACACATGTCAGTAGCGTAGTAATGAATTATAAAAGCCAGATTACGTTACATTGTATTTGAATAACAAAAAACCAAGATAAGTGACCTTTAACTTATTGCACTCCAACAGTCGAACATAGAAATTTGCAACGGATTTCAATCGTAAACTGGTATTATAATTCGATTTCTTATATTAATTTCTTTGAACTGAAGAAGAGTAACGAAATATTCATAAATATATAACAGAGGTACAGACATCTGTTGCAATTTCGACATGGATACAACTCTTTTCATTTAATTATTCATTAGTTGTCAATATATTTAAAATTAGCAGAGTCTAGTCTAAAAATGAGTCTGGTTTTAAAGGCGCAAATTGTCCACAATATTCTTAAACATTTTATGGATATACTATATTTGAAATAAGAGCCATACTGACCATTTTGTTACTGAATTGTTATTTGTATTCCTTGTACAAAGGGTACTAGGAAAGTTTTGCAAAACAGCTTTGTTTATTTAATTTTTTCAAGGTAATTTCCTTTCAAGCATTCAACAACATTGTCACCTCTCCATCCTCCGACATCAATCTTTAAACTAGTTCTACCAAGATTCACTAGGGAGTAAAGCACACTCGTTGTCCCAAGCCCGCAGAAGGTCCTCATCACTGGAAAACCGCCCTTCTTTTAGCTTCATTTTCACATGCGGGAACAGTGCAAAGTCGCAGGGAGCAAGATCTGGACTGTAGAGAAGGTGTTCGAGAAGGTTCAATCCTGTCGTGGTCAAATATTCGGTGCAGGCTTTGGCGCGGTGAGCTGGAGCATTATCGTGATGGAGGAACCAGGTGTCTGCTCTTGACTTTGGCGGCAGGTTCTTCATAGATCCAATGATTTTAGGTAGGAAACTGTTCAGTATACCACTTAGCTGTGACTGTTTTCTGTGTGTCCAAAACGACGCGCTCTACAATTCCACTCGATTTGAAAAATACAGCTATCATTTTCTTCTTTACAGATCGGGATTTTCTGACAACTACGGGTGTGTCCTCATCATCAAAGACTCTAACTTTGTTTCGAGCTTTGGTTGGCACATCATAATAGTATAGCCAAGCCTCGTCACCTGTCACGATGTTGTTCACATACCGAAGTTGTCCCTTATTAAAGTTTTTTAACATCTCCCGGCACCAAGTCACACGTTGTGTCATCTACTCTTCAGCCAGTCGATGCAGTACCCAGAGAGAACAAAGTTTTTTCACGTGCAAATGATCATGCAGAATCGAACGATTTGCTGGTGCCTTTAGGCCTGAAGTACCCTCTATCTGCTGGTAGGTCACTCATCTGTCCTCGCTAAGCATTTTCCTCGCTGTAGTAACGTTTTCCCCCGTAACTGACGTTCATGGCCTTCCCGGTCTCTCAGCATCCTCCACAGTTAAATTTCCCCTTTGGAATTCTATATACCATCTGAATATCGTTGTGCGATGTGGACAAATATCACCTAGTGCAAGAGTCATTTCTTCGAAAAATTGGTCTATGTTTAAACAACGCACGAAATTATAACGCAAAACGGCCTTATCTCATTTGGTGACCACGATGCCATCGCAAGCACTTTACACTCTCACTGCTAATGAATAACTGAGCCCATCGACATGGCGCGGCGGCTACTATGCACGTATAAACATGTCTTAAAATGCAGCAACAAGCAGCTTCCAACGATTCATTTTTGCATCGTATTGCAAAACTTTCTTAATACCCTTTGTATATTTCTTACTGTTTCATTTCAAAATATATTTCGGAGTTTTATACTGAAGCTTATCATCCAACATTATTAACATTTAGAGACTACAGAAACAAACGAGGATTTTTTTGGAATAGCTATCGCTTGCATTATACCAAGGTTGATTTAGAAACCAGAGAATATTAAAGTTTATAGGTCCAAATGGATGGCTATTAAAGTTTGTGTTACCAAGCTTGTTTACTTTTACAACTCATCTTTATAAAAGCATGGAAAGCTTATTTTTCACAAATAATATTATGAAGAGGATATACCGAATTTATTCTAAATTTATGGCTTACAATAGAAAAACAACTTATTATAAATATGTGAGTATACACAAGGCTTTATTGAAAATCCTACGTCAAAGATACTTGATTTAAAATCCAGGGAGATGAATTAGTTGCTTGGAAGACAAGTTTTACTATCTGTTCCAATATTATGCTTCTCTATAAACAGACACTGAAACCAGTTTAAAAATACGGCATTTGGGTTGGGCTAGCAATGATAACATTCAAGTCGTTCAACGACCCAAGAATCACAAAATTTATCAGAAATCATGAACGACTACTCCATGAATGTCCACCTCCTGAACACTACGAGCCTTGCACAAAATTTAAGCAAACAAAGTAAGTGGTTTGTGTTAATTTTTAATGTAAATAAATGTTAATGGCAAGTTTTATTAGCTTTCAAATTTTATAACATATATGAGAACAAAATTGCATCATATGGAAGCATATTAGGGTTACTTAATAAGGAATACAAATCGTCCGTAAAATATTCTTGCTTTCTTAATTTGATTTTCTCTTGAGGAGATTAAATGTACGAAAACTTTTGTGGCGTTAGATAGAATATTTAGCAAATTCTTTTGGAGTTGCAAATTATAACAGATATTTAGAGCTTTTAACATTGTTAAATAGAAGTAAATATGCTTTATATCGTATGGCAGGATGTTTACATTTGATGGTATTTAATATTCACAGGTGTACGAAAACTTTTGTAACTGACTAAACTGACTAAACATTTCATTCTTTTGATCTAGATATTTAAGTATATTTTATTATATTTATATAACTAGCTTATACTATGTTATACTATGTTATACTATGTTATACTATGTTATACTATGTTATACTATGTTATACTATATTATATAATTTCTTTAAATTTGTATATTGACGACATGTGTAGCTCCTTTTTATTTCTTAATTATGACTGTTTAATCTCCTCACGAGAAAATCAAATTAAGAAAGCAGGAATATTTTAGAAACGATTTGTATTCTTTATTAAGTAACTTTAATGATACATTTTTAATATGCTTCCATATGATGTAATTTTGTTCTCACATATATTATAATACAAAGTTCGAAAGCTAATAAAACTTGTCAACATTTATTTACATTAAATATTAACACAAATCATTTGCTTTGTTTGCTTAAATTTTGTTCAAGGCTTGTAGTGTTCAGGAGGTGAAGAGCTGTAAAATTCATGGAGTAGTCGTTCATGATTTCTGATCTGTTTATAGAGAAGCAGAATATTGGAATGGATAGTCAAACTTTTCTTCCAAGCAGCTAATTCATCTCTTTGAATTTTAAATCAAGTATCTCTGACGTGGACTTTTCAATGAAGTCTTGTGTATTCTAACATATTTAACTTGCAGAATCTAGATATTGTTCATTATGATTGATTCGTTACTGCACCTGCATAGATTTATTTTCATCTCAATAAGATGTACCATTTTCATTCAAATATTAGTTTTTATATTTGATGTTTTTTTACACAATTATCTGATGATATTTTCCTACAGAGAGAATTGATTCATGGAAGCTTCGAAGAATTATGTCATACGCAGAATAGCGTACATATATGGATATTATACAGTAGATTAAGTACTGGAGAAGTTCACTTCTTTGCGGAATATCTGCTTTGATTTCTTTTACCTTAGAAAAACTTCCTTCTTATACAATTTTAAAGTATCTTTCTGATATATAAAATTTCAAAGGTTGGAAAAATTGCCTTGACAGCAATATGTTTGTTTTCTTAACCAAACATCACAATTTGTAAATTTAAGTTTGTTCACACACTAATGCAGAATATATTTGGTAATTTTGCATTATATTTGAAGAATGTAGTAATTTGATAAATGTAATTATAAAGTTGTAGGAAATTTTAAATGATCGGAAGCTTTTAAATTTATGATACGCCGAATTATATACTTACATAATGCAACACAATTAGGGGCGAATATATGGCGCAATTTCATTGCAACGTAATATATATTTTAATTAATATGTGGTTCGACAGTTGCATAATTAATATTTTGGGCAGCACAGCTGGAACAGCGCAATGATACGTAAATGATTTCGCAGAACCGGTGCCCAATTTACAAAAAAAAATATAAAATGATGTAGATGTATACGTAATATAATTATGTAAATGTGAGAATAAGTATGGCCAAAAAAAGATGTGAACCGTTTTTGTACAAGTCATAAATCATAATTAACATACAAACCTTAGGTTTTGCTGTAGTGTAGAGCCTGGCCGGGTATGCCTACTATTGACAATAACACATTGAATTATAGTTCTTGTACGTATATTCTAACGTAGGAAAATGATTTAGGTATTTATTTACACCCGTCGTAGTTAACAATCCAACTTTGCGAGGCATCTTCGCGTCACTGACATGATGCAAGCTATCGGCAGTACCTGCACGCATTCACCTCTAATCAATTAATGTCGCTGGTTTCCCGGAAAATTGTTCAATCTTACTTATAACTAGAGTGGTCGATTTCATTCGGTACACACTAATTATGAACTTGGTGCATAGACTAATGTAATCGCTCTACCCATAAATAATAAATTTAAAGGACGTTTCAAACAAACATTGCACTAGCAAAGTATTCTTCTGCTTGAATTTTTTGGACACAAAAATTTATTATATCGATATCTATGTTCGACATTTTCACTGAAAAAAAGATAAATAAAGACTGGCGCCACATCTGCTTATTCGCTTAGTTTCATAAAGAAACAACTTTACGTGAAATCGCATTTTTCATAACAGAAGTATATACACATATGTATGTATGTATGTATGTACGTATGTATGTACCTTACAATCATAACCACAAAAAGATTTACGATCTAAATTTTGATTTTTGCTCTTGTATGTTTCATGTTCAAACAAACAGCCAATTGTGTGCTTTATGTGTAATACAAATAGCGAAAATGTGTTTACATGTTCGACCTGATAATAAAAAGTTTCAAAGAATTATATCCTCTCTCTCGCTGTTTAGGCAATATTAAAAAAAGTGTATAAATGTAAATATCTACTTCACTCTGCCAAATAGTGAAAAATTAGTATTTTGCGTACTGTTTTCTATGGAATATCTAAATTCGTTAAAGTAATTTTAATTGCAAGATGTAATATTTTATGTAAAAGTTTCGGCAAGTTAATAAAACCGATAGTTTAGAAAGGTTGATGAAGATGATGAACTTATTAAATTTATATTAGTTATAGTTAAAATTATTCTACTAATTTAAAAGCCTAAGGTAATGTGATGATTTGGTGCAAAAGTTTCTATTTTGTTTGTGTTATATTTTGTTACATACGAGGGTGGTCCCATAAGTACCCGGCCTGATCTAAATCTGGTGGTAGTTGTTTGAAAATATCACTATATTAGAAAGTACAGAATCTATAAAGCATATGTTTCAAGTTTGAAGACGCCACGTTGTTTAGTATATGTGTGGCAGCCATCAACAGTGAACGTTTTCAGTGAATTTGTAAAAATGGAGAAAATTGGTAATCGTTACGTAATACAGTAATTTTATTTGAAAGGCCTCAGCACAACCAATATAAAAGCTGAACTGGATTTAACTTTGGGTGAGTTTGCTCCTTCGTTTACAACAGTGAAATATTGGTAGCAGAGTTTAAACAAGGCCATACGAGCTGCCAAGACGAGCATCGCAGTGGTCGATCAAATGAGGTGACGACTAAAGAAATGGTGAAGAAAATCCACAAAGAAAATCCTGAAAGTGCGCGAGCTAGGAGACACAGTAGGCATTTCAAAAAGTGCGGTACATCGCATAGTGTTTGAAAATTTTGACATAAGAAAGCTGTGCGCAAGATGGGTGCCGCATTTGCTGAGACTCGAGCAAAAACTGTGTCGTGAAAATGTTTCAATTGAGTGCTTAGCGAAGTTTCGCAGTAACAAAACAAAATTTTTGCGCCGTTTCATAACCATGGATGAAACATGGGTCCATCATTTCACACCAGAGACAAAAGAACAATCAAAACAATGGACTCAAAAGGGAGAACTGGCTCCAGAGAAGGCGAAGATCGTTTCATCTGCACGCAAGGTCATGACATCGGATTTTTGGGATGCGCGTGGAATAATTTTCATTGACTATCTTGAAAAAGGAAAAACCATCAACGGCGAGTATTATGCGAACTTATTGCAACGTTTGCGCGAAGAAATCAAGCGAAAACGGTCGAATTTGACTAAGAGGAATGTGTTGTTTCATCAAGACAATGCACCAGCTCACAAATCCGTTATTGCAGTGGCCAAAATTAATGAATTAAAGTTTTAATTGCTACCTTATACACCCTATCCGCCAGATTTAGCCCCTTCCGATTATTTTCTGTTAGCAAACTTGAAAAAATGGCTCAGTGGCTAAAGATTTTCCAACGATGAAGAAGTGATTTTGGCAGTTAATGGCTATTTTGAGGAGCAAGATAGTTTTTATTATGAAAAGGTTGTCAAATTTATTGAACATCGCTGGAAAAAGTGTATAGAGCTGAAAGGAGATGTTGAAAAATAAATATATTTTTTTTCCAAAATTTTTGTGTTTTCTTTGTTGGGTCGGGTACTTCTGAGACCGCCCTCGTATATATGTATATACATGCGTGTGAATGTATGTGCGTAACGTATTACGTTCATAAATAATTAAATAGAATTTCGAATTAATTTATATGATAAATATTCTGATAATAGAATTTTATGAATAACGTATATATGAACATAAGCTTTTATGTAAATGTAATGATCTAATTGTTTATATCTAAACTTTTTAATTGAATTCCATTTACTGTATTTTATTAATGTTCGTTTGATATATGTATTGATAAACGTGAATTACTATATTTACTTGAATATAAATTACAATTATGTTATAAATCATAGACATGCTCGGACTGACAATGTTTTGCTTACATGGAATAAAGACCATTCTACATGAATTCGGCAGATGTATTTTATCGTGAAGCTTTTTGTAGTACCTATGTGCATATACAACACTTACATACAAAATTATGTAAATAGATATGTATTTATATACATATCTATCTTTTACCGACAAGCGAAATTTTATGATAAAGCATGATAATAAATCTAACAAAAACATTTCGATTTGTATTACTACTACTTGGTAGAATTTTGTGCAGTGTAGAAAACTCTCGATTAACCTAAACTGAAGAGTATGCGGCTCCAAAATGTGTTAAGGTAATACATAAATACTCTGAAACATCGAAGAGGTGCTTAGTAAATGTTCTCTTCTTAAGCACGAAGTGGGTCGAATATGTTATGCAATTTCATTGTATCGTAATATATATTTTAGTTAACGTAACCCCAAACTAGTTATTATTGTAAGGCAGAAAACCGTAAAAAGACCAAGTAAATAGAAGTAGTTGATTTTGTGGTTTAAAGTATATTTGTATATACAATATAAACCATGCAAATTGATGAAATTTATTTACGTATTTATTTCCAAATTGTTTACTAAATAGATTTAAAAGAATCACTTGAGAAACTGAAAAAATTTTCTTTTCAAAATTCTCCATTTATTCATAAAACTGCAGATTACTTCCACATAATGTAATATCATTGCCTAATTTAATATTTATTAATATTAATATAATATTAATATTAAAAGTAATGAATATTTCCACTCAACATCCTCTTGTATGTAATAAAATTACTGGCACGTTGAAAGTTTTGAAGTTCTGTGAATACTGACAAGCAAAAGCAATTAGAACCTTCTTGTTTAGACCGATAACTTCTTTATGAATCACTTTGGAAATGGACATAAAAGGACCTTACATAATTACTAAAGATCTTGTTTGCATGATTCATATTGTTAGTGTTAATAAAAGTCTTCAACCAAGATTATCTTCCTTTGATTTTATTACATACGAAATATAAAGCTTTTAACAAAAGAAAGATAAACACGAAAGATTTAATTATAATCCTCGCCAAGTATTATAGTTTTAAGTGGTCCAGACTCAAGGTCAAAAGGAAGACGTTCAAGTTGCTATTCACTTAAAACGTACTTGTTAAAATATTAAAACCGGAACTGAATTATGTGCATAAAAAAATTTAAATCTGTGAAATATCAGCGTTAAAAGTGAGTTAACGCCAAGTTAATTTTTCCTTTCATGTGATTATAAAAGCAAAATAAGTGACACACTGGTTTTTATTACAAAAACTAAAGGGTTTAATCTTTAGTAATACATATAAAAACAAAAATACAATTTTAAACAAAGGACTTTTTGTCGTAGTATTAAACAAAAAACTTATTTTTTATATCAAAAGTGAGTCAACAATTACATCCTGTATTGTTTCTGTGATTAAACCGTTATATTTCCGCTACTGCTTGTGGTTTGGTAGTAAGGGAAAATGGTAAATCTTCGCGTGAAATATCGAAATTTGTTGAAAAAATCCAGTCAAAATGATTAAATAAAAGAGAAATTAATGAAATATTCTCTACAATAAAGGAAAAATCCTGTATCGGTGTTGAGCAGATCGCTAAAGACATCAAGAGCGGCAGCATAGTGCATAAATGTGGATTTTATGACCGCCACCCAAAAAAGAAATCTGTTATTTCGAAGGCAAATAAAGCAAAGCAGCTTAATTATGTTCGAAAGTACAAAAATGACGACACTTCTTTCTGGCATACCGTTATTTTTACTCGCCAAAGCAAGTTGGATATTAGCAAAATATTCAACAAACGGTTAGGCATGGTGGAGGCATCATTATGGTTTGGGGATATTTGACGACATCTGGCGTTAGAGAACTTGATTTCACCACAAGGCAGTGATATGCACCGTGATAGCAGTACTGTACATTTGGCGGGCCCAACGAACACCCTCTTTCGGACAATTTCATGTTTGCACGATTGAGGGAATTATTGTTTCTTCGCTACCTTACTAATTAATATAATATGACGGAAAACATCACGATTGCTACGGACAGCTGGCGGTATTTCCCCGAACTCTTTCAAACAGTTTACGAATTTACGGACACTGAATACCAGTGAGACACAAGTGGACGAATACTTTTAAGCTAATTGTATATACAAAAACAAAAATAATAACTATGTATGTATTAATACTGGTAGTAAACAGTTATTTGTCGTGTGTAAAATGTTAAATAATAATAAAATCTAATGTTAGATCAGGACTAATAATTATTGTCTTTTTGCAAATCGATATTATTTAATACCTGTGATTAAATTATAGTAGGAGAATATTTTCCCTTTATGGCTCGTCTTCATAAAATCATTTCATTCTAAGCGCATTGGGGGAAAATATTCCCTTCCATCGTAATCAGAATGGATAAATACAAATTTTTCGAGAATAAAGACTTTAGGCCCTTGCTGCGCCACTGACCGGGGTAAATAAAAGCGGGCGTATAACAATAATCAATTCTAATCGTATATTAGTATATATACATACATACTTCGCACATACACATAGCTATTGAATGAGCCAAACGAACCAAACACGATTCAACTCTCGCTCCTCTTTTCACTTTCAACGGTCGTTGAACCCGCGGGCCCGAAGCCGTCTGATTTCATTCCCCCTGCCTCACGGGCTCCGCGCACTTGGCACATTTCAACTGCAGCTAGCAGCAGCAGCAGCAGCAGCAGCAGCACAGCGGCACCATCACATTGTTATTACCGCTGCGCTGCCGTTCAGATTGACGTTCTATGTTGCTCTACGTATTGCTCGTGCCCGTGTATATGTATATATGCCTGTACGTTCTGTGCATGTAGGGTACGTTTGCCGTTCCGTTGCAACACTAGCAGAGGCCGGCCTTAAGTATGCAGAGCCAAATATAACGGGGAGATGCACTGGAAACGTTGTTCTCGTACGGTCGCGCGATCCCTTATGCGCTTTTGTTTCTTTTTACGTCTCTGTTTAGCATACTAACCTCATCTTTCTCCCGTACATATATTCTTATGTGCAAAATTATAAAATCACAGATGAACAATATAGATTACGAGTATATTTTTATAACCGAGGAAAACTTATGCTTATTTATATCAGTTTTAGCGGAACAAGAGACTTAATATGGGATTCTATACTTTAATTACGTAAAACGTAATTTACTTCTCATACTTTTAATAAATCTATAGATGTTTCTATTAATATAGAAGAAATAACTGTATATATAGTTATTGAAGTCGAGCAAAACGCATCCACTAAGAACGAAAGAAAGAAATAAGTGGCCAAAAATACAAATTACATTATGTACCATCTAATCGGATGCACCCTATACAAAAATTTGATGTGCAAATGCCAAAATCAATATGTTACCATTACTGTCCATAATTTTCTGAGAACTCTTACTACTATTTAATAGGAAGTATAGATAAATCACAGAAAATTATGAACAGCTGTCCTCTGAATTATGTCATAAATTTGTATGGAATAATTCAGAGAAGCAATCGCACTATTATGCTACTATGACTTATTTTATTATCAAACTACTCTGGAAAGAAAGTTTTCGATTCATATTTGTTCAAACTAGATTGGCATTCAATGAGGCCATTCCCAAGAAGTTTGTTTTCTCCTTTCAGGATATATGAATTAAACTTCGGTGTTTAGAGTCGCTGTTCTCTTGTAATATTCAAATTTTTCTCAAAGCATTTTCTTATTGGTTGTAAGAGACTTTTCTGATCTAACAAGATCAATTTCCAATGATTGTATAGGTTTTATGCGAAAATACCATAATACCATAATACCACACATGCATTTCAAGACAATATCTTCCAGTAAATTCGACAATCCAGAACCTCTGCTTTTTTAACATATTTTTTATGTAATCTGTTTCACAACTACAAACTAATAAGAACTATAATTTACAGGCTAAAATAACACAAGAAAGACAACACCCATCGATGGGTCTTCAACATTCAAGAAGCTCTGTGTAAAATATTGTTATTCTAGTTAAAATTATGGAAAATAAAGCTTTAGCATTTGATCAAAACGAGTTTATGAGATTTGAAAACACTAGACTTTCTTCTTTTAAACATCAAAAGAAACATGGATGGTGCTTATTTCATACCTTTTGTCCTTACACTTAGCGAATAGTAAGTGTTTAATGACCACAACTTTTTCCTTACATTTAGCGAATAGCAAGACTTTGATGACTACAACTCGCGTTACTTCAATTAATGTGTCTAAATATTGACAGATTAATCCTCATCTTTTTTCGTGGTTTCCCTAGCGAATGCTGGCAGTACCCTCTGTAAATGATGTCAAGCTATTTCAATGCGCAAAAAGAATGAGGTATTGCTATTATTATTATTATTATTATCATCACTTCCATATTATTTGTACTAATTTTCGCAAACTCAGATAATACTTATCTTACTCGCCTTGAAAAACTTATGCACTGTTGTACTAGTACAAAAAGGATAACTAAACAAGAGTGAACAATATACTCATGTACACACGTACAGTCATACGAACCTCTTAATTTCATAAAACATTTTAGAATCGGCCCTGCTACAATGCTCGACCGTAAACACATAGTTGCAGCCAGACTCATAGTGAGTAACATTTCCACGATATTCTTTTTCTCGAGGAACAAAAAATTTAAAATTAGTATTCTTGGGGATCCCGGGAAACCCGGGATATTTAAACAATTAAAGATAAGAAGGGAAGATTGTAAAAATTTTGAAAGTGAGCGAAATAAAAAACTTTCAAAAAATAAAATTTAATACAAAATCAAAAACAATACAGTTAACAAAAAGGTAAATGAATATATTTGTATTTCATTTATTATTTGTTCAAAAAATATTTTAAAAAAAGGTAGGCAATTGAGGCATTCAAAGGTGATCGTACCTTGAATAAAAAAGCTGAGAATCTTCGCTATCAAGTGAGGTGGACTATACAGTCATTAAAATGTCCAACAACCTTTACGGATTTTTTTGTTATTCTAATATATGTTGCCTGTGTTTTCATGTATAGCTATCCGGCGATTTAAGTGTTGTATTGACAACATCAACAAAATTAGCATTTTTGTCATGAATCTTCTCGTTGAGATTTCTTTTAGACTAGACTTTCTGCTGGGAAACTTTTGGGTTATCTCTGTAAATGAGAAACATATTCCCCAGAATTGTCGGGAATAATCCACTACTCATGTGTAACTCGTCAATTGCTACGAAAGGAAAAGTAAAACAGGGTTGTACAGGCTCGTCTTACAGACTGTTTATAAGGCCTTAAAGGAAACGTTTCAAAAAGTAGTGAATTCGTTTGAGTAACTTATAATTTAACTACATGTAGCGGCAATAGACTAACAACTGACTGTATTCTTCTTTGAATGAGTCTTAATTTACAAATTTTATATTTATAGATATTCAGCACATAATTATCTGGACCTAATACTACTTTCCAGGAAGGTTGAAAATAACCAATTTTTGAAAATTAAATTTTAATTTTGTCAGAAACATTTTGCTACTATAACAACGCTTTTAAAGCTTTGAAAACTCTGCGTTTAGATATAAAAAATTATTTTAGTTTAGTAAAATTTTGTTTTTCAAAAGTGATCAATCAAAAACTCGTAATTTTTTGCTTATTACATTAGCGAGAAATCGAACTCCAGTAGTCCGCTTACCGGTCAGGTACTTTACCATTTCGCAACTAAGGGTTGTAAGATTCGATTATTATATATATATAATCCAATCCAGTAGAACTGTTAAATTCAAATGTAATCAATTAAATATCAAATAATCACAAATAATGTAACAGAATTATTAGTCCATGTAGTAAAATGATGTGTTTAGAATATTGCCATTGACAAAATGCAGGAGAAAAATTTTCTAATATAACTTGTATATTTTCTTTGTACCATTCTTCAAATTTCATAAACAATTTTTCATAATTGATGCGAGATTTAGTAGGATATAAATTATTTTCGATGTTTTCAACAATTACCCTAATTTCAGATGGAATGCATGAACAATTTTCATTCATTTTACATTGAATAGAATAAGTATAAAATATTCAATAGAAATGAGCAATTATAAACACACAAATATCATCGTGTATTGCCAACTACCATGAGAATAACCGTATTTTAAATTCACTATAAAGATCATAAAAGAGACGAATTCCAAAAAACAACATAAAGAACTTGTGTCATAGGACATTTATTGCACTTAGCATTTAGAGCTCTTTTCTCTTCGCTCGTCGTACCCTAAGCTGGCTTTGTATGGTAAGACATATTTATAACACTCGTTTTTTAATATACTACTCTGATAAGTAATAGATAATATAAGAGTTTGTAATAACAATAACAAATAGCAACTAGACTACACTTACGGCACGCATGTGTCTTAGATAAAAGTATTTATACAGAAATTCTTTTGGCTTCTCTGTCATTTTGCGTAATATATCTTTACATGTAAATCTGTATGCAAGTTTGAGTAAGCAGATACTGTAATTCATCTTCATAGTTCTGTTTTGTGTTTTCCCAAAAGGACACATCAGAGTAACTAATTGAGAGGCTTCTATTTGCGAAATAAAATGGATAAATGTCATCCACAGTGATAAATGTTTATTTAAATGAGTATCGTCATTTTCATCATCGACGATGAGAGCCGGTCGGGAGAACCCATGAACCGGTATAACGTGCTCTGTTTTTAAGCTTACGCCTACGACAACGATCCAATGTAAAAACGGAGAAGGAAGAAAACGTAGAAATGCTCATTTAAATTACGTGAGAATGGTGCTAGCGAAATAGTAATCAAATAATGCGGTATGTAAATAATAAAAATAATTGCTTCAAGTGCTTGGTGAATTTACGTTAATTCTTATAGTATTTTAATAAATAAAAATTAATTTTAAAGCGGAGTTTAAATGTTTAAAAAAGCGAATTTCTCTACTACGTTTTGAGAATCATCTATTAGAGACATTCGGCTTGAATAAAAAATTACAGTGAAATAAGAATGTACTTTTCACTTCAATATGTTGTCTATTATTAATAACACTACATTGAAACCAGTAATATGCGTCCTGCAAAGTTACTTTTTTAAATTAGTAAACCAAAATTGATCACTTGGCTCAAATCTTAATTGTAATATAGCAGGAAAGGTCTGAGTACCGTCGGTCGTGAAGAGCGGTGTAAACTAGTGAACTGTCATGCTATAGATGTTTTTCGCAAATACGAGGGCTTTCCCAAATTTAATGCATCGCAAGCTTGAAATAAAAAGCTTTTATTTTAAACGAAATTCGACTTTAAAGTTCTTCAATATAATAATACATGACTGACAGAGGTATGGGAGCATCTTTTTTGAGCTCACAAAAGTCTGAGAGACTCAAATTCGGCGAATATGGTAGATAATTGAGACGCTTTCATCTTTCCAAAAGGATGACAACTGCTGCTCTGTCGCGTTGCATCATTTTTGGTCATTATTCTTCACTAAAACCACTAATTTGAATATCAACGTGTTCGTTAACCTCTGATTACAAACTTAAAATAAAATCAGTTGTGTATGTTACACTGCACGATAGGTAGGGGGCGCTTGTATTAGGTTCGAAACATCCCTCGTATCATACGGCCTTTACAGAAAGAATGCATAGTGTTTTCCGTCGTCTAAACTCAATGACACTTCAAAAAGGTCTGCATATATCAGAGATCACAGCTTGTTCGAAACAGAATTCTCTAGGTTTCTTCCATTCCACAATTCTTTTTAATAGCAGATCATGGTAAAGCATTATAATTTCAACCCCAATTATATATCCTGACACTTTTTTATCAGTTTTTCCCATTTGCAAAAACAACTAAATATTAAACAGAACGTTAAGCCTTGATGATTATGATATATTACACATTTACGTTAAATTTCTTCGTACGAACGGGTGACATATAGTTCAGTCTTGAGGAATCTATTCGCTTATTCTTTTTCCCTGAAATACGAAACAAAATTATTCACATAATAGTAATCCTATATATATTGTTAAAAACTGCATGACACGCTACCCTGTTTTGGATATTTGTGACATTGCGATACTCATTTAAGTGTTATTTGAGTACTGAGCCCCAAGGCGAAAATGCTTGAAATTTATAACAGCGATTCCCAAGCTTTTCTAAAATAACAATAATTTTGTTAGTGATCTTCCTTCCACCAGTCCTTTACCATAAAATACCGTAAGTTTTCGTCGATACATGTATGTGTTCCTGAATTTATGACTGTTAAGTTGTTGGATACATAGATTACTTGAGGTGGTCAGAGTGACTATTCCACTACAACTTTTCCAGATCTATTACGTTTCTTATATTTCGTTAGAATATATTCTCTAACTTTTGTTAAGTAGTTAAATTCAGGTACTGATTTTGTTTAATACATTTTCAGTTAAATCACGAAAAAAGGAAATATATATCTTACGAAGATGATTTATTTTTATTTTGGAAATCATATTCCGGCGGGCCTTCAGTTCTTTAACGCGAAACTTCTAGAACCGCTATACACTATTGGAATCTGATTTGTGGTATTATACCGGACATCATTATGGATATAAAATACATACTAGTATGATTCCTTTCAAATGCTAATTAATATATTATGTCTGCTATGATAGATGTCCAGTAGGTATATATCAAAGATTTACATTGCTGTCGATAATAATTTAAGATTGCTAGACAAATTACATTAAATTATGTTACCATTACCTCAGTTCTTCGCAACAGAAAGGAAATGCAAATATTTTCTAACAATAACTTTCTGGTTGTGACATGATTCCATAAGAAGAATTCTGTATAAAGACCGGAACAAGTGGCAATCAGAAAGTGATAGGTCTGGTGACCATGATCGATGCGGTAGCACAACGCATCCTAGCTTAACAACTTCTGGAGAGTTTTTAAAGTTGTATGAGGTCTGGCATTATAATGGCGAAATAGTACACCATATTTGGTAGTCAATCTTGGCCACTTCTGGTTCATAAAATTACTCAATTTGTTCAATAAGTACACTGCTTCTAAATAAATTGTAAAATTATCTGGTAGAAGCTAAACAAATTCCTTTGAAATTCCAATAAATATAGTGCATCATTCTTTTTTATGAATACCGGCTTTCGAAGTGCAACATATTTGTAAATAACGTCTTTTTCATCCCTAATTATGAATCGCTTCCGAGACAGATAATTCCTTCCACGCGTTAGCAGCAAATCACATCAATTCGACGGAGCAAATCTCTGTCTTCGAGAACACGTGGAACCGAAATATCGAGCGTTAATGTGAAGTTAATTCATTTCAAACCATGAATTATCAACGTCAACAAATTTAATCTTGTAACAATTACTCGTATTGTTATGCGCAGGTTTTATTCAATCAATACCTTTAATTTGTCCTCATCAGCTTCAATCGGTCTTATTGAGTAAAGTGCATCCTTAACATCGAAATTAACAGAACGAAACTTTGCAAACCAGTTTTGACCATGGCGTTATAACACATTTTCTCCAAGCACATCGTACATATTACTTTGATTTTCTATCCAGGTTTGTCCTTACTTCGACTACATTCTTGCCTTTTCGGTAATAAAAAAACCACGCATACCTAAGATACCTATTTATTTTCCATTTTTAAAATTAGGACAAACAAAAGCACAAAAAATTAAAAACTTTATAAATAAACCTTGAAATGTAAGCTATCAAAATATATAATAACAGCAAGCTTTAGACAGAAGCTAACTAATTAAAAATACAACTAACAAGTCTCACGAGAAAAAGCGAAATTACTTCCCAAGAACGAGCCGTATCACTCACTATTTCTTTCTCGGGCATTACTTTGTTTTTCTCTTCAGGTTTTACATAACACCTCTGCTCTATTATTTTCTGAATCTGATCTTTTTCCCATTCTTTCTTTCTCCAGTATTACTTTGTTTTTTTTCTCCAGGTTTAACACAACAGCTCTACTGTATTATTTTCTGAATCTGATCTTTTTCGCCCTCTTTCTAGATGCTCTTCAGTTAAGTTTTTAAAGGATATCCTTCATAGATGCCTTTATTATTGTGGTCCGAGATTAATGAGGTCACTACGTTTCGTACTGTTTAGCTACATTACTTACACGAGTCTCCGTAGACCCGACTACCGGCAAAAATTAATAAAAATAATTTATGGATATTATATTATAACATACAAACAGAAATTAAATTTTAAACAGAGAGCGAATAAAATACAAGAAGTCCACTCAAAATAATATGAAGACATGACACAATAAATAATTTGAGATCAGTGAAAGAAGAGATCGATGCATGGTGCCAAAAGGAGTAGACAATATGTAGATCCAGCATAATTTGAAGAAGAAAATGGCAAGGATAAAACGAGAAAAAGGTAAAAGGAAGAAATTTTGTAGAAACCACATAGGGCGAATAAAAGTAGAAGAAAATGTGCAAAAGCAATTAACTCGCTCTTCAATGACGATATCCTGAAGACATAAGGTATAATAATAACTAACAGTGAAATTATATCAAAAAAAAAAGAAAAACTTTCTGAATCACATCGAGAAGTAACTACAATATGTTAGATGTTAATATCTCCTATAAAAACACGTAACCTCGAAATCTACTTCTTGTCTTTCCTATATTTTCTTTATGCCAAATTTGACATTTAATTAATTGAATCGTCGCAAATAATACACAGTACGAATCAATGAGAAATTCGTTAAAACGCGAACTCGGTTCAAAGAGTGTAATTTTTATTTTATTTATAAACCATTGTCAGTTATAATGATGTAAGTGTCATTGAAACAATAACTCTTCATTATTATTATTACAACACGCGTACTATTTAAAAAATGGCACGAAATAAAGTTAAATTAAGGAAGAAAAAACCGTACATAACTATTATGCTCGTTTGCCTTTATATATTATTAATTACGTTCGAGACCACGTACATATAATTATAGTAATTTATGAGCGAGCGTTGTTGGTTGTGGCTGGAACCAATTCAAATACGGATAAACGCTTCTGTAAAGCATAAATATAAAAATGTAACACGAAGAATAGTTATGCTCCGTTCCTGAAGTGTATTTCTTAACTGAAAAGTTTTGTTTGCGTGCCACCTTCTTGATGTGGTCTGGTCTCGCGTTTTATTTTCTAAAACTGTCAGATTTTTCGAGAGGTGACTGGTGTATTTGTGTGAGTCGATAATGACGATGAACTTGAACTCTAAAAAAGCGCAGCACTAACAACGTTAACGACTGGCTGACTGGCTTTTGCTTCGGTGTTTGTTCGTGTGTTGTTTGTCTCAGTGTATGTGTGTGTGTGTTTATGTGTACGATTGTGTGGCTCCTCGTGTATGTAACTATGTGTGTATTGGTGTTGTTGGTTGTGCCTCCTGTCTGGCACGATGTAAAAATAATCATTCAGAAATATCGTTTCTATGAATACACCTGATCGGAGTTAAAAGTAACACAAGAGAACGACACCCAAGCAATGTAATTACGTCTTGTTGAGTGTTATGTTAATTTACTTATAACAGATACTTATCTCTTTTTAGCGTAGCATTTCTGCATACACATACCAATAAGTACCACGTAGATTTCGAAATGTAACTGAAGTAGCTCTTGTAAAGCTGTGGTGTATTATCGTAGTACTAATCAACAGAAGGGCTGCAAAAGATATAGCTGTTGTAATTGTTATTTAAACAAACACAGGCATAAACATTTCTACAATATCATTCTCTAATCTGCACAAATCTAGGCTGAAATAATTAGCACCCAACATTAATTTTAGCAATCGCTTCTGTATATGCATATCTATTTCTAATTATAAGGAAATAATTTTCACGCCTTATATGGTGACAAGAACGTTCCTGGTAGTATATATCTTTAAATTGTATGCCTTATCTGCTCGGAGTTTTATATACGAGATGCAATCATCTAGTATCAAGAAAGCAAATTGAAACAATTTACTTGTGAAGAAAGAACACTTCAAAAATTCGAGGTACTGTATGTATCAATTCCAATAATCACTGCTTAAATAAAGACATAATAAAAACACTTCTTTCTACCTTGTCATTCTCTAATCTGCACAAATCTAGTGTGAGATAATTAGCATCAAACGCTAGCATTTCTTTCTGTACCCATACACTACTACCGATCATAAATGGGGGATTACATACTATCGATAAAATCGCCCTATCTTTATACCTGGGTTCCGATAGGGACAATTGAAATAACAGATGTGAATGCGTTTCTGGAAGGTTTGCCAATAATATCCGGATCATTGTGTAAATTATATAATCATATTTGTTAGTGTAAACTATTATAATTTTCCTCAATCCTTGAAATCCTTATAATATTCCTTATAATATTCAGTATTAATACTTTTCCTGAAAATGTTTATTTTGAAGGGTTTTTTTATTTTACAAGATTATAATGGTCCTAAGAAACAATTTATAGGAATTTGTGGTATCACGCAGAATGTTGCAATCTAAGAAAAATTTTGTATTTGGCTAGAATCTGTCCGTGTAAGTTGTAATACGAGTATTCGTGAACAAACATACAAAATGCCAAAAAAGAGGAATTAAGTGCAGAAATTCATAGTGCCATAATAACATTACACAAAAAAAATTGTCACTGCAGACAATAGCGCAAAAATTAAAATTAACAAATCATGCAGTGCAAGGTACAATGAAAAGGTACATACAACGGATGCGATGTAACCAAAAGAACGTGTCGTAAGACCAAAAATGACTACTAGATAAGAAGATTTGCGGCTGGAACTGTTATCTAAACGGAATAGACGTTTAACAGCTACGCGAAAAATTAAATAAAAATCGCGAAAATCCGGTGTCTACCGTAACAAGACGTTTATCAAAGGCGG
This sequence comes from Dermolepida albohirtum, assembly GCA_031893035.1. Lineage (NCBI taxonomy): Eukaryota > Metazoa > Arthropoda > Insecta > Coleoptera > Scarabaeidae > Dermolepida > Dermolepida albohirtum. The sequence goes on along the minus strand of JAVIWB010004862.1, from coordinate 11,073 downwards.
GACTAAAAGGACGATTTGCTGTTCGTAAACCATTGCTACGTTCACAAAACCATAAAAACGATTGAAACAATGGGCCAAGAAGCACTAACATTGGGATGTGGAAATGTGTAAGCGCTTTCTGTGGACGGACCATTCCAAGTCCAAGTGTTTGGAAGTAATCAGCATCTTTTTATTCGCAGACGAACTGGCGAAATGAAGATACCAGAATGTGTTGTGCCAACAGTTAAACACAATGGAAGTTCAGTTCTTGTTTGGGGATCATTTCCTTTTAATGGTGTTGGAGATTGGCATAGAATTGGTGAAATTTTAAGAAAAAAATGGTATTTGAAAATTTCAAAGGAACATGCAATTCCGTCCGGAATGAAATTAATAGTAGAAGGTATTTATTTCCAACAACGACTCCAAATATAGTGCTAAACTTTGTAAGGAGTATGTGAAACAAAAAGAAGAAGAAGGACTTCCTGTAAACATGGTTTGGCTTGCGCAATCGCACGATATGGATCTTATCGAGTTGCTGTAGAATTAGCTAGACAGAAAAGTAAGAGTACACTGTCCAAAATCGCATGAACATAGAAAAGTAAAATATGATAAGAATGCATACTTTGGTTTTCCATTTTCAACTTCTTATAAAAACATTTAACTAAATCGCAAAAACTAGTTAGAAATATAGGTTGTCATATAACATAGTAGGAATGATTAGGATGAACTAGTGCCAACTGTTGCAAAAATGTATAACTTTACCGAAAACCCAAAGGATGTGAATGATCAGCATAAACTAGCGCCATCTGTTGTAAAAATGTGTTATGATTTTATACCGAAAACCAAATAGATGTGCTGCATTATCTGTCAGAAAAAAAATAGTTTTTTGGTTAAAAATTTCAGAGTAAATTGTGGTACGTAGACTTCCGCGGTCGTGGTCCATGCTATCTGCTTCTGCGCTTCCGGGCTGGAACCGCGTCACTGGTATAGTTGCCGACGTTTCGTAACCATTTGTATGGGACATCTTCAGTTTCAATGCAGTAGTTCAGCCCTGAAGATGCCCCATACAAATAGGTACGAAACGTCGGCAGATATACAAGTGACGCGGTTCCAGCCCGGAAGCCCAAAAGCAGATAGAGTAAGTAATTTGGGCTGTTTCTATGGTTCAAGAAATTTATACAAATCTCCAGTAACCTAATGTATCCGGTGTAGTGCCACAGGCGGAGCACCGGATTCTAGGACAAGTATTGTCATATAATTAAGTTTTATTAAATAAAAGTAACCTAATGTTCGAGCATGCAGAATTATCAATATTTGGAGTTTTGAAATAAAGGACGTTGCGAAAAATGTACATCGACAAACAAATTCATGGAGGAAATTAATTTAGCAAGAAGCAGTCCTTTTCAGGGCTGCTCAGATGTCTGTAAACCAACTACCAGAACGTTGGGCCCAAATAAAAACTCTAACATTATTCCATAGCTAATAATTTTACGTTATAAATTTCGGTTTCGGTATTTTCTTTGTTAATAGTACGGACTTATAAGTACTTAGTCCTGAAAATTTATTCATGCCACATAGCGTGTACTAATAGGCGTTCTTTTTCATCTAAAGTCTCTGGATAAGGATACTTCCCGTGATAAAATTTGGACACGATAACAGCAAAAAGAGTATGATCGACACCAAAACTTCTCAAACTGCTTTGAAAGGAACAAAGTTTAGGTTGACCTGTCAAACAAGACAAGAAGAAATTACAAGAGATAGAGAAGGATAGATAATGTTACGTTTGATATAAAAAGTGTATGAAATTCTTGCTCGAGTATATATGACATCATCTATATTAAATATACATTTGTTTATTAAATAAATTATACTATATATTACAATGTAATAAGTGTTAGTTTCAGTTATACACTTGTAATAAATAAAAGTTAAAAAAACAGTTATTAATACGTTCAATAAGAAGCAAACTATTCAACATTAAACACAATATGCAGCTAGCTGTTAAAAATGTTGTATGTTGCCTGAAATGGCATTTAATAACAGTAAATGAATCTTCCTTGTCTATTCAGGAAATATATTCGAACTACAGATATGATAGTACTTTATTCTCGCGTACTATATGTATGTACTATTCGCCCGAAAATTTTTCATAGTATTTTCAGTTCCTCTATTAACAATATTCAATCGATCTATAATATCTTTACGGCAACTTCTTACCAAATACACAAAAAAAAAATATTTAATTTTAATTGATTTTGTTCTCTTTACTGAGTTCATGGATTATTCACTTATAGGCTTAACTATGTCGTTGATAAGAATTGTGTCGTCTTCTAATAAAGTCCTTAAAAGTTTACTTTCAAATAGGCTTTACCTTAAAGTGACTTATCTCTACCATAGTGCATTTATCTAAATTTATATCGCACTATAATATGGATTTGTATCATACAAGAGAAGTAACGGCACTCTTCTTGTATTATACAAAAAAATTAAAAAGCAATACTTAAATGAAATAGATGTTACCCTCGTACGATACAAAAATAAACTGGCAATTTCACAAATATCGCACGATATTGCACACTATTTTTGCAAGAAACAAGAAAAATATTTCATGTGTACCATACTAATTTTATTCATTACTATTTATACTTATGTATATATGCGTATGTTAAAGTTTCATCCTGTAAGTCGCAATCTACATATGTTAGCCGCCACCCTACTTGGAAAGATCAAAATATGTAAACAAATAAATTTAAAGTTTTCTCCTTAATTCAATTAGAAAAAGACTACTACAGATTTGATAATTTTCCTGCAAGTATCTTGAGGCGATCAATACCTTTAACCGTATTCTCTATCTTTTCAATACTTTATAACTTAATTGACGCAGCAATCTCTTAACGTAGTGTCTATTAAAAATTCAATAACCTTTATTTTACGGTCCGTGTGTCTACCGAAAAAAGACCAAATATACCGAAAATTCCAAGAGGTTGTTAGGTTAACACAAACAAATATGCTGAGATTCTACTACGAATGAACTCGTAAATTCAACGATGGTCGGTAATTGTTATTCTTGAAATGTTAACTCCAACAGAAGTATTTTAGTGGTTTATTCACCCTTGCTTCCCGGTAAAATTTTATGCGTCGAAAGAATTTTCTTTTGCAAATAATTACGTATCTCAAAAGCAAATGCTAAATTGTTTGCTTCGACTAAAACCCAAACGCTTATTTTTGTGTATTTTTCTGTTTTCTTATCATTAAGGTTAGAGCTTGTACTCAACTAGAGAAAGCGTGTTTAATTTTTCACGATCTATTTAATTAACACTATAATTAAGCATATGAATACATATACATATATATGAGGGTAGCGGTTTATATTTCAGGAACTAGCAACACTGTTAGAGTTGCTTCCGGCCTCATGATTACATCGTGAAGTGTGTCAGTTTTATTATCCAGTCGCTATACTACTGTTGACAGTAACTTGAAAATTTTATGTCAGCGAAAAAATGGAATTAACTCGCGAACATTTTCGTGCAATTATTTTTCATAAGTTTCGGGGTGGATTATCTCAACAAGAATGCATCGACGAGCTGAATTCTTTATATGATGATGAAGCACCATCAAAAACTACATTATATCGTTGGTATAGTGAATTCAAACTTGAACGGCGTTCTTTTGACGATGAATTTCGTGAAGTTCGTCCAACAAATGTTGTATCGGAAAACATTAATGCAGTGTCTGAATTGGTAATGTAAGACAGTCATGTGACATACCGTGAGATCCAGGCATCTCTAGGTATTAGCAACACCAGCGTGCATCAGATCCTACATGAACATTTAGCCGTTAAAAAGCTATGTTCATGTTGGGAACCACATAATTCGACAACCGTTCAAAAAAGGACTGGTCGATTCGTGCCAAAAAATGCACAAAAAATACAATGGCGGTGCTTCAAAGAACATTTATACAATCGTCACAGGTGATGAATCTTGGATCTATACGTATGAGCCCGATAGTAAACAGCAGTCGGCTGTGTGGCTATTCCAAGATGAGCCAAAACCAACAAAAGTTCTTCGCGCTCGAAGCACATCAAAACAAATGAACGCCTGTTATTTCGGAATAACCGGTCACGATGCAATAGTGCCTTTAGAGAGTTGTAGAACGGTCAATTCAAAATAGTACACAACTATTTGTTTCCAAAAGTTTTTGAAGAAATAAGGAGAACAAAACGAACACGACAGATCATTCTCCACCATGCCAATGCGAGCTCTCACAGGTCGGTTCAAACAATTGAATATTTGACCGGGTAAAACATTGAATTGATGAGCCACCCGCCATACAGCCCTGATCTAGCACCTTGTGATTTCTTTTTGTTGCCCCACGTGAAAAATAAACTTCCCGATCAACGGTTTTCTACGCCTGAAGAGGCAGTTGAGGCATTCAGAACTCATATTTTGGAGATACACAGTGACAGCAATGCTTTTCGGATTGGTTTAAATGAATGCAAAAGTGCATTTTTTTCTAGGAGAATATTTGGAGAGCAATAAAACTATTTTCGATAATAAATTTTTTTTGTTTGCTATTCCCGAAATATAAACGGCTACCCTCGTATTATTCAAATTTATAATAAATATTTACGGAGGTGCCAAATATACACAAGGTAGAGGAATTGAGACAATTGTCTTACAGTGTATCTCTCCAGTCATTACACTGTTGTGTCAGATACATGATTCTTCCATATGAATTGCTCCTTTTTTCCGTTTCTTGTCTAATTCCAGCCTTTTATGTTAGTTTTGGTCTTTTTGTTTTTTACTCACAATTCATACTTCTGTCATTAATCTCTTATTTGGCATACAATACATGCATATCATCAAATTATCGTAACTGAGAAGTAACAGAAAATTTTGATAGAAGTTATTTTGAAAGTAATGGGAGAAAAAGATTTATTGTGGGAGACACCTGGAGAGAATAGATAACAGTAAACTAGTTAAAATGAACACAAGACGACTACCAGAAAACACAGGAAACCTAAGAAGACAGGAAATGGGTGTTATCATGAAAATACTATTACGAACAATTTTAGTTGGCGCAAAACTAAACAATCAACGTTTTGTAAGAAAAAATGGCACACATTTGTGATTTGCGTACAAAGTATATATAGAATGTAATTCCGTTAATGTTTGAAATTGTGATAGTAATTAATATTGATTATTTTCTAATTGACACCAATTTACAATTAAATAATTACAGTAAAATTAATTTACATAAATCAAGATACGAGTTTACCCATAATTAATAATTATAAATACTATTTATTGTTAGCAAATAATATTTATTTACATTAAGCACTTCTAACTTGATTTTTCACTATTCACTTCGTTGATAAATTACTCACGCGAACATTTTTAGAATTATTGACATTACTTTATACTTATATATTATACAATACACATACCACAAGTTATTTGACATTTCTTTTCGAAATTTTAAAATATATAGACAGCTACTCCATAAATTACATAAAGTGAACAAATCGAGCAGGTTTCGTCAACACTTTCACTGTTCTGTCTCTAGTAGTTTTAATGGCTTTATAACGCATAGCTCGAGATGCACTTTTTGACGTAATCTGATAATCTGTGTCAAATGTTTATGTGATCATGCAGAGTCGATTTCATATGTACATCTACAGTTTTTACTACGTTATTAACTGCACGTTTATAAAGTTTTGTAATGCATAATATAACGGTAATAAATAAATGTTATTATTGTTACAATGTATTAAAAATCGATTATAAGTTGAACGGCAAAATGAACAATCAATAAAAATATTTAATGTAATGAATCTGTTAAATAATCAAATCGGTAGGTGATCTGATTTAGTTCGTCTGAATTTATTTAGGGTAACATTTTCTACTCCAAATGTTAATTCATTTGTAAGTAATAAATAAAAGACTTTTTCTAAATTTAACACTATATTACGATATATTAACTGCGAAAGTTTCGTCTGTTAGGGCATAGTCGACCTAGTACAACATACGTTACAACATCTATATAGGAAAACGAAAAGCCATAATTAAATCCGCTTTCCATTTTCCTATATATAGGAGATTGTAACCTTTATTGCACTTGGTCGATAATGTCCTAATAGACGAATCTAGTCGCAGTTAATAATAATATGTGGGTTGTCTTTTAAGTTTTGCATATAAATCTCGAATATAGATAGCTTTTAAAAACTTCATTGTGTTTGAAGTATTCTCCACGAAAATTAATGCATTTTGCATGCGCTCGAACTAACTCTGGAAGCAGTTGTTCCACTCGATTGTTGGTACTGTCAAAGTTGCGTTCTTAAAGCCTTTGCTGCTCCCTCTGACGACTAGAACCTTTGACCACGCAGTCTGTTTTTGATTTTCGAAAAGGTAAGGAAATCATTAAGACTTATGGTCCAACAATTCGACGTTTTGTTGTGTTAAAAATTTAATTGTCTTGCGGACTGTAAGCGAAGTTGCATTGTCTTGGTGGAAGATAATTCGTCGTTCGGAGTTGGTTTTTCGAAGCTCAGCAATGACTTGCGGCAAACAAATGGTTGTATACCAATTGGCAGTAATAGTTCTTTGATTTTGTAGAAGAATTGTTGTTACATGACATGTTTTCGAGACAAATGTCGCGACTATCTTTTTAGAGAACAGATGACTTTTATCGGGTTTCCATCACCTTGGAACACCCAAACAGACGACTAACTTTTCTGACTCGTATGAGTAAATCCAAGATTCATCACCACTGACAATATTATATACGTGTTTATAGTTTCCAGCGTTGAAGCGATATAAAGTTTTGGGCACAAATTTACTGACGCGAATCTAATTTTTTACACGCAATTCTTTACGCAAAATTTTTTGCATTGAGGTGTTTGAAATCCCCAATAATGCTTCAATCTGACAATATGTCACATATTAATTTTCGTTGATGATCTTGCGCACAGCGTCGATCTTTCCTGACTGCCGTTTTTAGTAAATCTAGTGAAATTAGTGAATTCTTGAATCGTCGCTAAAACTAATCCGTCCACGTTTGAATTCTCCATACCAACGAGAAATTGATGACTGATGTGGAACTTTGCCGAAAACAGAAACCAACTTAACAAGAATTATTCCGCGTAAATGTTCTCGATTTAATTCCATTTTTCAACTAACTTGTCAACTTTGACAGTTCTTTGTAGCTACAATACTACGCATATCGCACTGAATCTTTAGATTAACTAAGGATGGAGGTTAATTTTTAGTACTGACATTTGATTAGTGTCGGCCTCTATATCCCACTATGCAAAACTTAAAAGATATCTCACGTATAGTGTGAAATTTATACAAAGTGCTTTATATCATATATGAAACATGCGAATTATTCTTGTTTGAGGAATGCGCACTTGAACACGAATCTTCGTGGTTTGATCATTGGAGTTTCTTTTACTAAATGAAGAATATTTTCGACTTCATTTAAACCATGTTCATTTACAGATTCAGATTTTATGTTAATACTGAGAAATTCTCCGGTCTCGCACAGTTTGTTGAAGACTTTTGTAAATACGTTTTTATCGGTAATTCTCTGACAGGAAAACTATTGACGATATTCTTCAATAGCTGCTGCAATATTAATTTAAGACGCAGTAATCTGAAAATAAGCAAGAGTAAGACCATATATTGCACGAACGATTAGAACAATGTATGTAAGGAATTGTGTTATATCGTTGTAACTTTAAAGCAGGTAAAATCGGATAGCATTTTGATTTTTGAAATAGTTTTCACATATAAAATTTAAATTAGTTATTAAGCGTTTTGCTATAACGTTGTCACATATTTTTGCTTCATTATTTTACATTAAACTTTGAATCGTAATTTTTGTCTATCACTGTAGATTAAACGAAATGTTAATACAAACAAAATATGCTAGCAAAACTTTGGCGCATCCTATGAATGTTAATGTTAAAAACTAATATTAATAAATACAATACCAAGAAGTTTTTGGAAAGTTTAACAATGGGTCTGTCACACACCCGACTATCGGTCTTACAGAATACTATAATTGACCGATATAGATTGTGGCAGATTTACAAAAAGCTCATTTGAATGTACTACCATCGCGCAAAATTCACACCGACGTATAGTATTAAAAAACATATGAAGTAGTATACAAAACATTAATTCACCCAAGAATTCATAAATAATTTTATTTGATGTCAAAAATATATTTCCTGGTGTCCCGCTAGAGGAATGCGTTAGTTTCAGCTTTCAAAACAAAGCAATGAAGTTGTTGATTTATTACAGACATAAATGAACTAAAATAATTTTAAATTTAATAATACTCTGTTCAGCAGTATGGAAGGTTTAATTATAATGTGTTTTTGTCCGTTACTAGACAAATATTTATGAACAGTTTAGGAATTACAATTCCAAATAGTTCTTTAATCAAAACCTTTCTGGGCACAGATATGTATGTAGATGACATTATAGGATACTTTACAGGATAAAGAAACAGTTGAATATTTTTTTGAACTATATTAGTTCGATACGTAGTAATAAACGGAAGCAAGTGAAAGTTTTAATTCCTTAGACTTAACTATTAAAAGAGTTAATAATAAATTTGAATTTCCAATCCACCGCAAAGGAGCATTTATCGATACTACTATTACACAACAGGTCAACCACCCGACACAACATAAGTTAGCAGCATACAGTAATATTATTCATAGATCGTTCAACATACCTATGTCAAAAATTAACTTCGGAAAAGATGTAGATGTAATAGAATATACTGTCCCCATTTGGTAAATAATATTAGGTTAAAAAGTGCATGAGAAAGTTGCTTCAAATGTTCGGTCAACAACAAAAAATAGTTTTTTCAATATATATAAAAGAATTACTTTGGCCCTCCGTGTAATAAACTAGCAAAATTTAAAGAAGGAAATTAACAAGGAATGTGCAATTAAAGAAAACGCAAGTAAAAATTTTAACAATGTGTATTTACTAATATTAGTTGTCGAAACAAATCAATGTTAATTTTAATAAAGTCTAGATCAGGTGCTTCCCCAAGCTTTTAAATATTGCAATCCAGTTTTTAGGAACCCAACTACTTTTTAGCAACCCACTTCATCCACATTATTTTTTTTAGGCACTTGACTAGCTAGGAATAGATATCTCAACAAAAAAAAATACATTTTTATTTTGTTATTTCATTTAGTTCACATGTATGAGGGTAGCCATTTATATTTCGGGAACTGGTAAAACTGTTAGTGTTGCCTCGGATCTGATAATGGCATCGTGAAATTTGTTATTTTTGACAAAATATTTTCCTTGACAATTTTATTATCCGGTCGCTATTTCTATTGCTGACAATAATTTGAAAATTTTATGTAAATGAAAAAATGGAATTAACTCGCAAACATTTTCGTGCAATTATTTTTCATAATTTTCGGCGTGGATTATTTCAACAAGAATGCATCGACGAGCTGAACTCTTTACATGGTGATGCAGCACCATCGAAAACTACAGTATATCGTTGATGTAGTGAATTTTAAACTTGGAGGGCGTTCTTTGGACGATGAATTTCGTGAAGGTCGTCCCACAAATGTTGTTGAAAACATTAATGCAATGTCTGAAATGATAATGCAAGTCCGTCATGTGACATACCGTGAGATCGAGGCATTTCTACGTATTAGTAACACCAGCGTGCATAAGATCCTGCATGAACATTTAGCCGTTAAGACGCTATTTTCACGTTGGGTAAAAGATAATTTGACAACCGCTCAAAAAAGGACTCGCGTCGATTGGTGCCAAGATGTGTACAAAAAATACAAAACCAACAAAAGTTGTTCGCGCTCGAAGCACATCAAAACAAATGATCGCCTTTAGAGGGTTGTAGAACGGTCAATTCAGAATGGTACACAACTATTTGTTTGCCAAAATTTTTGAAGAAATAAGGAGAACAAAATGAACACGACACATCATTCTCCACCATGCCGATGCTAGCTCTCACAGGTCGGTTCAAACAATTGAATATTTGACCGGGTATAACATTGAATTGATGAGCCACCCGTCGTACAACCCTGATCTAGCCCCTTGTGATTTCTTTTTATTGTCCCACGTGAAAAATAAACTTCGCCTGAAGAGGCAGTTGAGGTATTCAGTACTCATATTTTGGAGATACACAGTGGCAGCAATGCTTTTCGGATTGATTTAAATGAATGCAAAAGTGCATTGATTTTCAAGCAATAAAACTATTTTCGATAATAATAACTTTTGTTTGCTATTCCCGAAATATAAACGGCTGCCTTCGTATTTTAACGATCTCTAGTAAACACTGTTCCAACGAACAGCGCACGTTCTTGTCGAAGGAGGTTTTACGGATCAAAAAGAAAACAAGGTTTATTATTAAATACAATTTTACAGAGAATATTTCTAATAATAAGGGTTGTAGGAACGATGTATTATCAATTACTTTCGTGACAGTTATGACGTCCAGGTTTGTTTCGATATTCTGTTTTGGTTTCCATTTTCTCCATTTCTTATGAATTTTAATTTTTAAATTTTAAAAATATAAAAATATACATTCAAGATCCTGTCTCGACCTACCAGTTGGTCTCAACCATTGGGAATGCTGGTCTAGGTAATTATGAAGTATCTCTGTTTTCATACGTCGATTATTTAATTTAATTTAATTTAAAAAATGAACATAGCTCACCTTTGACAATTTTGGTTTCGCTCAAAAAATTCCTGACTCATTCTTTTACTATGGAATATAAAAAAATATCTCTATGCCGTCAATTGTCATTTAATTTCATGTGGTATTTAACCTTCTTTCTGACTAGCCACTATATTTTAGTAAACATTTTGTTGTTTATATACCAACAATACTACAAACATGAAATTTTTACGCTGCTCTATTGACCTACTGCGACGATATGGTCCTTGTTAAACCTGCACAACCATAATATGCCAAAAATTGATAGTTTATTACGCATTTTTTAGTTTACAGTTATTCTAACTTTTTATATTCTAGAATAAATAAAAGAAATTTTAGAGTTACTTTAAATAGGATGATATTTCAAGGGTTTCT